>CM051268.1:57841297-58128797 GCA_027921565.1 Artemia sinica
GATGGTCTAGGTTGTTCATTATCACCCGCCGTACATTTACATTCCTCAGGTCGCTCTCTTTATCTTGTCTTAGTTGATGGTCCAGTTTGTTCATTTTAAGCTTACGGTTTTGTCCTCTTTTTTGTGCTCATTTTGTGCTAACGTTAATTTACATTTTGTCCCCTAGATTTTATGAAACTGCTGAAAATGCCTTTTGGAGTTTATATCACCGAATTTGGGCACATGAATGTACATATTTCTAAATTTTTGTTCTGCAAACGCTTCTAAAACGGTTTTAAAACCTATTTTCATTGTGTCTTCACTTTCAGTCAACATGACAGCTAAACTATTTAGTCTATCCTGATCTATCGTTGATGTCACACAGTTTTTTTATTGGCTTTAGCCTGGGAAAGGAGCTCTCTCCAGAAGCAACGCTTACTGGAATTGTTAAGAACACTTCATAGTTTCGAAAATCAATTGTTCATTTTGATGGTGGCGCGGGGCCCTTTCAAACACGGGGCCCGATTTGGCTCAATCGTTCCAATTGCCCTTTTTCCGACCCTGTGTAAGTGTTATATAGCACTAAAAACAACACTTTTGGTGTCACTTCTTAAGTAGAAAAGCTTGGAAGTATAAAACGGTATCATTGTAATGATTATGGTCCAAAAACCTTTAACTGGAAGTTTGCAACATCACCTCCTGTATGTTCCTTCTCCATGCCCCCTTAGTTAGCTATGCAATTAATTTTCTACAAACACCAATACATTAAATTAGATTATTCGAGGAGTGTTTCTGTTAGTAAAACATTGGACATCAAATTAGAGCGTCTTGCGTTCAATTCCTGCTTTTTTTTTTTTTTTTTTTTTTTTTTTTTTTTTTTTTTTTTTTTTTTTTTTTTTTTTTTTTTATCACGGTTTTATGACTTCTGTATGATTATTTTTCAAATAATTCACTGTTTTGTAAATGTGATGAACACATTTTTTTAAAACATGTCCCGGTAAGGTATTTGTCAAGTATTTTGACTCAAAAGGGTATCGAGGTCATGCAGTTCAAGATTTGCAACGACATTCTTAGTAGATCGCTAAATCCATACCACAACGAATGGCGTAATTTTGTAAAAATCATGGGGGGGGGCAAAGTTAGAGCCAATTTTCGCAAATAAAGAAAATCCTTTGAAGAGGAGAAATTTCTCACAAGTAAATATGAATGAACTGAAATTTAATCTTAGCAATGTAGATTGGAATGAAGTTACTAATGAGAATGACCCAAATACTTCCTTAGATATACTTTATCGAATTTTGAATGAAAAACTAGACCTTCACTGCCCATTTAAAACTACACATAGGAAAAGAACTTCGCCCAAAAAACCTTGGAAAAGTGTATCACTCTTAAAATCTATCAAGGAAAAAAAATCGACTGCATAAGATAAAAATGAAATACCCTTCTGCTCATAATGTACAGCGATTCAAAAATTATAAAAATTTGCTGGTTAAGATTCTTAGAGCAAGTGAATAAATTTATTATGAAAATTCATTTAAAAAATCTGATTTACCTCGGACTACATGGAATTTAATCAAGGAAAAAATTGGAAATAATGCTAAGACACCACACCCTGAAGTGATCATAAATGAAAACGGAGTTGAATTGAAGGGGAAGGATATTGTTGCAGATTAATTTTTTAATTATTTTTCTCATATTAATACTACTGTTGAACTGAATTCCCCGGAATCTCCGTTTTATTCATATAAAGATTATCTCCCGCCATCTGAAAATTCTAGTACGTTCCTGGCTCCTGTTACTTTCGGTGAGTTCCAGAAAGTAATTACGAATTTAAAAAGTGGCAATTCCCTAGGTCTGTATGGGCTCTCCACAAATGTTCTGAAAGAAATTGCTTCTGTAGTCCATGTTCCGTTGCTTCACATTTTAAATGCATCTATATCATCAGGGATCTGTCCAGACGTTTGGAAATCTCCACGAGTTATTCCAATTCATAAGAAAGGTGATAAGACAGATATAGGCAAATATCAACCAATAGCTTTTCTTTCTCCATTATCTAAGGTTCTAGAAATAATTATTCAAAAAAGAATTGTTTCGTATTTTGATAAAAGGAATTTATTTGCTAAAAATAAGTTTGGATTCAGGTCGGGTCATTCTACTGAACAAGCTATTGCTGCACTAATTTTAGAGATTAATGATTCACTAAATGATGTGTGTACTATTTTCTATGATATAAAAATGTTATTTGATACGCTAAACTACGAAATTTTGCTGGAGAAAATTAATAATACAGGTATTAGAGGTAAAGGCCTAGATCTAATAAAATCTTACCTGCATGGTCGAAAAATTCAGGTAGAAATAAATGGGCACCTGTCAAGCCATATTGCTACTGATGATATTGGAGTCCCCCAGGGATCAATATTAGGACCATTACTATTTTTGATTTATATAAATGACCTTCCGAGGTGTTTACCCCAAGATAGTAGCTTAGCAGTAATTTTTGCAGATGATACAGTGGTAACAGTAAAAGCTAAAACCCCATCTTTATTGGTTGAGAAAATGGTAATAGCAATGAAATCTTTGAATAAATGGTTTGCATGAAACTACCTAGCTCCAAATTTTTCTAAAACAGAATTCATAATTTTTGGGCGATCACAGCGGACAGTAAATAAAATCACCATAGAAGAGTTAATTGTAAATCAAAGTAGGATAAAAAGAGTAAAATCATTTCGTTACCTTGGGATTATTCTTGATGAGCTTTTATCCTTCCAGAAACATTCTGATTATTTGAGTTTAAAACTTGCCCATAACTTAGGTTGTCTTCATAGATTGAAACATGTGTTTCCTTTTTCCATCCTTAAAATGTTATACCATTCTCTAATTGAATCATATCTAAATTATTGCTCTGTAATCTATCTCAACATATTTACGGTCCATCTGCAAACTCTTCAGATAATTCAAAATAAGGCAATTAGAATTCTGGGTACTTTTGTTCATCGCCCAATGAGGCTTCAAAATCTCTTGGAAACTCAAACTTTATATGTCTTTCTCAATATACTTAATCTTAAACAACTGAAAAACCTGCATACAGCAATGTGGTATTATGATATTCAATCTTCAACAAATTATTTCCACAATTTGGTTATAATTGAGATTCCCATTTCTCCTGCCCACCCCGTCCACTCCAAGAAGTATCGCCTTCCTTTAATTAAATCAGAAAGAGCTAGATTCTCAATCAGATACCAGATTCCTCATATTGTAAATAAGCTTAATTCAATAGAAATGTTCCCAAATTTCAAGAGCAAACCTTCTTTGAAAAAACATATTTCAAAAATGGTTCGTTGTCTGGATTAAATAAAAAAACAAGTTTTTTGTTAACTGAAAGTAAGGAACGACGTTAAAACTTAAAACGAAAACTTAAAACTTAATCTCAAACAACTGAAAAACCTGCATACAGCTATGTGGTATTATGATATTCAATCTTCAACAAATTATTTCCACAATTTGGTTATAATTGAGATTCCCATTTCTCCTGCCCACCCCGTCCACTCCAAGAAGTATCGCCTTCCTTTAATTAAATCAGAAAGAGCTAGATTCTCAACCAGATACCAGATTCCTCATACTGTAAATAAACTTAATTTAATAGAAATGTTCCCAAGTTTCAAGAGCAAACCTTCTTTGAAAAAACATATTTCAAAAATGGTTCTTTGTCTGGATTAAATAAAAAAAACAAGTTTTTTGTTAACTGAAAGTAAGGAACGACGTTAAAACTTAAAACGAACAGAAATTATTTCTTATATGACAGGAGCTGTCCCCTCCTCAACGCCTCGCTCTTTACGCTAAAGTTTGACTTTCTCACAACTCTTTTTTTTAACAATAAAAAACTTTAGCGTAAAGAGCGAGGTGTTGAGAAGGGGACAGCCCCTTTCATATACGGAATAATTTCTGTTCGTTTTAAGTTTTAACGTCGTTCCTTACTTTCAGTTAAAAAAACTTTTTTTTTATTTAATTTTTGAACGTTTTTGAATTAATGCAGGTTTTTATTTTGGCTCACCGTACATGAATAATTAAAACAAACTTTGCATATTAATTTTACTTTTATTTGGTGAAATGCCTTTCTCGAAACTTGTTTAATTTTATTTCGAACGTTTTTATTAGTAAAAAATATACGTAACTTACGAATTAACTTAGGTAACGAACTTCTATATTCATAGATTTTTAATACGTACATTAGGGGGTTCCCCCCTAGTCAATGCCTTGCTCTTTAAGCTAAAGTTCGAATTTTTTCCAATTCTTTAAAAATGACCCCTTAATCACAATCAGCTTAAATCAGTTGAAGAACTTGTTGTTGATTTTTACTTAATTTCTGATCTTTTTCTTTAATAATGCTGGGAAATCTGGCGCCCACTTCATAGCAATTTCCCTTCCCCCATGAAAACTTCCTTCGTGGAAAGATCTTCCCACATAACCCTTGACCCACCCACACCCCTACTACCAGAAAAAATCCCCCCTGAAAACGTCTGTATACTTCCCAATAACCAATATTTCGATTCATTTTCAGGTAGTGAGTGGCTTTTCTATTTAGAGACAGGTCAAATAACTCCCAAAGCCTTAAGGCACATTACTGTTGAGCTAGCAAAATTTGCCACTAATATATCTGAATATGCAAAGCTGTTCGCTTAGTTAGCCTTTTGTGTCGAAGCTACTCGCCTGGAACTACTTTCTTAAATACTACTAAATTTAATTTTTTTAAACGGCTGCCCCGCCCTCCGGGAAAATGATGACTGCATTGTTGCTTCTACATTAAATTTAAATTAAAAACAGGCAGATATTAATTTAAAAAAAAAGTTTTCCGAGGGATGTAAAGACCAAACTTGAAACTTAAAACGAACAAAGATTATTATTTCACAGCCTATCTTACATGTATCGATAAAACATGCAAATAAACAAAACTGGTGATATTTTCCTATGTTTGCAGGACTACAGAGAAGTAGCGCTTTACTGAAATCACAAAACAATATAAGAGTTTTGTTACCTTAACAGTAAACCGTTTAAGGACACTTAACAGCATAAAAATAAAGCATTTTAGGACTGTTGCTTCATTTTTTTGTTTAATTTGGCATCACTTCTGCATGAGCTCAGTCCAATGATTGTTTGTCATTTTGAATCTGAAAAGGACACTTTATGATTATTTTGTAGACAAGTTCGAAGTGAACCAGTCTTAACAGCATTAGGACTACAGACTCGCTTTAGTATCATAACTTCAAATTCTCTGTTGTATAGAGAGGAATAACCGGATTTCCAGAGTTCATATTATGGTTTATTTGTGCTTCATTTTGCTTAATGCTAGGTGAGAACAAGATGCTACCTGATAAACCAATCCAGCATTTTTTATGGTGTTTAATGATTTTGCACTTATTACGATAATATTTATTTTCATGCCTAAGTTTTTAAGATAATTTTAATTGTGTACTGAAAGTTATTGATATCACAGCTCGTGCTAGACTATGACAAGCGTTATATACTACGGTGTTGTTTTGAGGCTGTGTAATAAATTTTGACTCCCAAATCAATATTCTTTTTTTTATACTTGGCTTTTGTGTTTTCAGTAACGTGCTAGTTTTCTGTAATCCTACAAACTTAGGGAAATATCACCGGTGGATTATTTGCACTAGTTTTGTCGACATACGTTAGATGGGCTGTGAAGCAATAATTTATGTTCGTTTTAAGTTTCAACTTTGCTCTTTACTTCCCCCAGAAAATTTTACTTTTTTAAATTAATTTAGGACATGTTTTACTGATGAAGGATGATAGCTTACCAAAGACTATACTTTATAGAATACCATTGGTAACAAACCAAAAGGAGAATGTCCTCAAATGGTATGGAAAGAGGTCATGAGCAATAAAAGAAGAACTTATTTTAAAGAAATAAGAACTTAATGTGACGATTTAAAGAGTGAGGGATAATTGTATGATGCAGCGGCTACACTTTGTAACCTCAGCGACCACACTCAAGAAGTGAAGTTAGGTTAATCATATTGAAATATAACAAAATCTGATGAAAATACAGTATTTTAGTGACAAAATAATGGAAACTACAAACCAGAATTATGGAAAGCAGGCCACCCAGAACGCATTGTATTAAATACCTAATCTAACCAACAATATATATTAAATATTTAATTTTAAAAATGTTGCATAGCAGTTTATCTCACTCAGGCTAAGATGATTATCTTCGACTGCACGCTGTAAATTGGTTTTATCAAACAGTTTGTGGTAACGAACTGTAAGTAAGGAGCGACCCGGCTACATGGTAACCGAAACTCTAATAAACGGAATTTTGATACCAATAGATACATCAAAAGAAACAAATTTTAATGCTGATTTCAAATATATAGGTTTCATCAAGTTTAGTCTTACCAATCAAAAGTTACCTGCCTGAGAAAATTTGGCTGATTTTAGAAGAAAGGGGGGAAGACCCCCTAAAAGTTATAGAACCTTAATGAAAACCACACCATAATATTCAGCGTATGAGAGAACCCTACTTTAGAGGTTTCAAGCACCTATCTACAAAAATGTGGAATTTTGCATTTTTTGCCAGAAGAAAGATCACGGATGCGTGTTTGTTTTTTTTTCCCAGGGGTGATCGTATCGACCAGTGGTACTAAAATATCGTGGGAGGGCTCATTGGAACGAAAATTAAAAGTTCTAGTGCCCTTTTTAAGTGACAAAAAATGGAGGGCAACTAGGCCCCCTCCCCCCCTCATTTTTTCCCAAAGTCACCCGATAAAAATTTTGAGATAGCCATTTTGTTCAGCATAGTCGAAAATATGATAAATATGTCTTTTAGCATGACTTAATCCCCCGAACTCCCCGGGGGGAGGGCTGAAAGTTATGAACTTTACCCAATGTTAACATGTAGTATTGGTTATTGGGAAGTATACAGACGTTTTCAGGGGGGATTTTTTCTGGTAGGTGGGGGGGTCGGGGGTTATATGAAGGAAGTTTTCATGGAGGAAGGGACATTGCTATGAAGGGGAAAAAGATATATTAAAGAAAATATATTAAAGAAAAAGATGAGAAATTAAATAAAAAAACAAGTTTTTCAATTGAAAGTAAGGAGCAACATCAAAACTTAAAACGAACAGAAAATATTACGTATATGATTGGGTTCACCCCTTAGTCAAACCTCACTCTTTAAGCCAAAGATTTTTTAGTACTTTCATAAGAGCTATTTATTCTAATTAACGGCCTTTGTGATTAAGGGGTCATTTTTAAAGAATTGGAACAAAATTCGAACTTTAGCTTAAAGAGCAAGGTATTGACTAGAGGGTGAACCCCCTAATATACGTATTAAAAATCTATAAATATAGAAGTTCGTTACGTAAGTTAATTCGTAAGTTACGTATACTTATTACTAATAAAAACGCTCGTAAATAAAATTAAACAAGTTTCGAGAAAGCCATTTCACCAAATAAAAGTAAAATTAATATGCAAATTTTGTTTTAATTATTCATGTACGGTGAGCCAAAATCAAAACCTGCATTAATTCAAAACTTTCAAAAATTAAATAAAAGAAAAACAAGTTTTTTTAAATGAAAGTAAGGAACGACGTTAAAACTCAAACGAACAGAAATTATTCCGTATATGAAAGGGGTCGTCCCCTCCTCAACGCCTGGCTCTTTACTTTAAAGTTTGACTTTCTCACAACTCTATTTTTTTAAACAATAAAAAACTTTAGCGTAAAGAGCGAGGCGTTGAGGAGGGGACAGCCCCGTTCATATACGGACTAATTTCTGTTCGTTTTGAGTTTTAACGTCGTTTCTTACTTTCAGTTAAAAAAACTTGTTTTTTTTTATTTAATATCAGATCAAAAACAAAGTGCGGTTGCTATATTATACAAGTACCGAGTGAAGCTCTGAATAGTTTGTGGTTGAGCAACAGCGTATGGTACTCTGCTGGCTGCAAGCTGTCAGGGGGCATAATGAGCTGTAAGCTTAATGTTAGTAATATAAGTGGTGCTAACATATACCCTCAAGTGAAACAACTCTTTTAGGGAATGCCTGGTACAGATGGTCAAGCAGACAGAAGAGCCTCAAGTTCCTTGTCCATACCGAGATAATACTTTTGCTTGCCCTAGTTACCTCCAAGATAGAGAAGTTCGAGGAGTAAGTAAAAAGCAAATTCTTAAACTGTTTTAACCAGTATCGTTTTATTACGTCCAATAGGAACTATCCTTATGGATTAATTTATGCTAGTCTTTTTAACCTGTGGCAAAGGAACAGTAGGCTTGTAAAAAAACAAAGTCACATTTAATTAGAGGCAAACACTCGAATACACTACGTTAATTTTGTTTATTATGCTGATTTTAACGAGGCAAATCATGTTGTGTCAGTGCCTTGTGTTATCATATTGGAAAAAGCTGCACCTGGAAAGTAAAGAAACTATGCTTAAACCCGGTGTCTCGCAAGGCACTCAAGGAATGGCAATCTTCAAGGTAAATATTGCCAAGAAACTCATACAGTCTTGTGCTGCTGTGTTGGCCTCATGTGACATTGTACAGCAATGAGCTGTATTATTTTATAATTATATGCCTATATAATTTTAATTAGTAATATGCAGAGACCAGTCAATATTCATTTCTGGCCCGCAAAAAAAAAAAATGAATAAAGTTGTGGTATTTAGCGAGTTTTGCGGGGCTTGAAACCCACCAATGACTTCTGACACTATTGGTTGTCAATCGTTGATATTGGTGGCATAGTAATTGGCTCAATTAGCAAGAACCAAAGTATAACCAAAAATATGCTATATTTGCAGAAAATGTATATTAGTTTTATACTTGTGTGCTTTTGATGCAAATATCTTTAACTGATTATTTAATAAGTTTCATTTCAAGTTTTTGTTATTTTACTAGCCATATCATAAGAATGCAAGGATTTTAGCAAATTTAGCTGATTAATATGGACATATTTGGAAATATTTTATAATTAAAACTACATAAAATGACACGCCATCACGGAAAAATGTACTAAAAAACTTTATATGGGATAAATGTTTTTTCTGCTTTAAAATTTTGTTGACTACTATCTTTTTAGTTGCTTTTTGTCATTTACTGTCGTTAATAACTATGCATCTTACTAGTTGATAGCGATCAAACATAGTTGGTAGGCGTGGGTGCTTCAAAAGCTTGAAGAAGAAATGCTAGACGATTTCCAGATGAATTTCTTTGCATAATTGTAGATAATCGTTAAAATGACCGTATATCGTACAATTAGCATTACAAAAAGGGAGAATCGATCTCAAATTCTAAGACTATACATAAAAATAGCTCAAAATTTTTACTAAACCGGTTCCAGTTACTAAACATATTCAGAATTAGTAATGAGGGGTGTAATGAGGGGTACCAAATGAGGCTTACAAATATTGAGCTTTTTCATAATCCAGTTGAGGCCAGACGAAAAGTCAAATATCCTTCAATTGGAAGGGGGAGAGGTCATATGAAAAAATTTTAAGCAAATAAAGATTTTAAGCAAGAGATTAAAGAATAAAGCTCTGAATAGATTGAGGTGGACGAACAGTGTTCGCAGCTGTTTTGGCCTCAGGTAGATTGGCCCGTAATAAGTTGTCAGAATAGTGATTTCGTTGAATAAACAACCTCCTATCAGTGACTATTGTTTGATTTTCTTACAAATTTCTTTTTTTTAGTGCAAAGTCTGTCCTAATGATTACCGATTTGTGTTATCTGTTTGTGTCTTTATTATTTAATCAAGAAATAGACGTGTCGAATGTAGATTAAAAAGACGGTCATTGTGTGTTTGCTATAGAGGAAACATTCCCTTCGTCCAAAAGGCTGCCTTCCTATGTACTGAGTCAGTTGAACCTTAAAAGCTCCATTTTAAAATAACTCACTACAAAAGTCTTGGGTTTCCTAAGATGCTCCTCTTCCATACTTTCTAACTATGGCCCTGCTAATAATACGAAAGGGAAAATAAATCTAGTTCTTCCAGAAATCTAAAGATTATCATAAGTATATTTAAACTGGTGGACCAATGGAGAAGGAGGGACCTGTCGATTAGGTAAATGTTACCTAAACGTTATAGTATGCCCCATGATCCTCAAAATTACCCTTTTAGCACTATTTGTTTGGGAACTATTTATTTGAAACACATTTTGCTTCCAAAAAATAACGTATTAGTTCTTTGAAAGGTTAAATTAAGCAAAAATACGCTAAAACCAGTAAAAAAAATCCTTTTAAAGTCTAAAAATCAGACAAAACCCCAAACTTTTGCTGTTTGAAACGTTTAGACTGCTTTCACACATCACATAAACAACCTCCAGGGCAATAAAAATGATCTTGTAAAAACAGGATTCATATTTTTATCATACAAAAAGACGAGAAGGTGTCTGAGGCAAATTAAGGGTTTTTTCGGTCTGTATGTGCTTAATTGTTTGGTTTTCCAAGAGGATAAAAGTGTCTCAAAAAGTGTCTAAAAGTGCAAAATAATGACTTGGCTAGATATTTTTAGGTTTTGTCTTTTTAATCAACACTATGGTCACAATTTAAGTATTGCCAGGTCAGGTGTTTATTGCAGCGTAAAAGCGGTAATTCATAGATGATTGTGATCTTTCATTTATTTTTCTTATGTAATGACGAAAATATTTGATTTTATGTGGAACAAATTTTATCAATTAGTAAGGAGTAAAGTAAAGAGCAACATTATAACTTAAAGTAAGCAGAAATTGTTATTTCATATATGATGGGGGCTGCGCTTTCCTGAACCCTCCCACTTTACACTAAAGTTTTATTTTATTTTTTTCACTATTCTTTAAGAACAACTGCTCAAATATAATCTGAATGGGTTGAGACTGCAAGAGTTGAATCTGAATGAGAAGCAGTTTGTAGAGCTTTGAGACTTTAGCGTGAAGAATGAAGGTTGAGGAGGGGGTAGCCCTCATCGTACACGGAATAATTTGAGTTCGGTTTTAGTTTTCATGTTGATCCCTACTCTCAAATGAAAAACTTGTTTTTTTAAACTTAATTGTAAAAGATGGCTGTTTACTTTGAACAGAAAGATAACTGGTCTCAGAAAAGTGTTTAGAAAATGCTTGTAGTGTGTGATTAACACTGAGTAAGTATGATTTTTTCACACTTTTTTGAATATATTAAAAATACCCAGTTTTGAAAATCACATTAAAGGAAAATATAATGCTTAGTCAGTATTAGTCACACCTTAAGAGTACTTTAAAAGCACTTAGAGCAGTTCTCTTCCTGCTGTAACTTATCACCTTCCAGCTGATCAGCTATTTCACACTTTTGGAATATGTTTAAGATACCCAGTTTTAAAACATCACATTAAAAGCAAATATGATTAGGAATGTCTTGCAAGGTTATATTACAGGAAAGTGCGTACTATTTTACTTTATTTTTCATTGGGCCGAGATTACTAAGCACTTATTAGGATATTGCACCTAAAATAAAAAAAAAAATTCATAGAGTTTTGACTCACTTCTAATGAAAGTTTTTTCAGATACTAAACCCTGAAGAGTACGAACTGTATTTGCAGAGATCTCTCGAACTAGCAGCTGCTGCTTCTTCAGATTCTGTACGATGTAATAAAGAAAATTGTCATGGCTGGTGCATATGTGACACATTAGACATACTTACTTTCAACTGTCCAGTTTGTGGAAGTAAAAACTGTGTGCAATGCAAGGTGAAAGCTATTTTTATTAAGGCTAGTTTCATATTTTTTCAAAACTAAAATATCTAAGACGTGTGCAGTTTAAATTAGACTTTTAGTTCTAAGGTCACGTTAACTGTTGCAAAAAGTATGATTTATGGCCCACAGTTTTAGAGCTGAGCATGGAGAGAATTTGCATGTTCTGTTTGACTTTAGATTTCTGCCTCACTATTTTTCTGTCTTTTCAAATCGTTCTCTACGATAGTTTCCACAATACAGATCAGATAACCGTTGAAGGACAAGATTTCTTTTAAGTAGTCAAATTCAGAGTTTCCCTAATTCAATCCCGGTTAAAAGAAATGATCAAACTATCGACAATTGGCAATGTTGGAATATTGGAATCTGAATTCAAATCTGAAAGAACTGGTTTCATATTTACTTAGTGTAATTGTAATTAGTGTAGTTGTAAATTGTCCAGATTTGAAACAAAATTGTAATGTATCCAAGAAGACAAAATCCTGTATTCAAACCTGAGATCAGATTCATATTCATCCATCTGTGTAATAGTCTCTTTACAATAAAGTAACTCAGTATTTTTCTAATTTATGGAAATTACTAGCCACATTTCTGTTACGGTTGAAAAAAAGGTTAAACTGTAAAAATGAGTAATATTAAGACACTGGAATCTGAATTCAAATCCAAAAAATAAGGTTTCAAATCTATTAGGCTTAAGCTGCATATATCTGAAACTGGGTCTGTAATCAATCCGATTTGGCAAAACCAGGGTTAAAATCTGAACTCAGATTCACAATGATCAATCTCTGTGACAGTCTAGTAACAATTGTATATATTCTTTATAGGCTATTCATGAAGGACAGACCTGTGAAGAATACCAAGAAATGAAAAATGCTGATGAAAATGTGCTGAAAAACGAACAGTACCTACAGGTAGGATCAAAGCTTGTAGTTCATGTTAAGAAGTTTCTCTTTATGGTGACGGTAGTAAATCTCTTCCTAACTTTTTCATGACAGTTTACAATGTTTTCAAAGTTTAACTGGGGTAAAAACCACAAGATCCCGGCTCTAGACGTTGCCTTTAAGCGTTGGCTTAACAGACTTCACGTTAGCTAGACGTCAAGTGTTACTGCTGTCTCTGTAGTTAGTAATAGCTGACAAATATCCAGCATGTACTCATTAAATTACAAAGAGTAGTGGCATATTATTGTTCAGCCAGTGTTAAAATGTCAATTAGTATTAAAATTCTTCTGACACAGTTTCAAAGAAAAATTTCAAAGTAACACCTTCAAATAGGTATTTTTTTTCCAAGACAGCACTGCGATTCTATGATGAACAAATAAACGTTCAAATGAGGATAAGTCCATTTATTAGACAGTGAAAACCGATGTAAAGGTCTGGATATTTTGACCATATATACAGCAGTCGTCATCAGTGGTCGAAATATTCAGACTTTTGCATCAGTTTTCACTGTCTAACAAATGGATTTATTCCCATTTGAAGGTTTATCACGAAAAAAAATTTTCTGTTTCAGTTTACGTAATAATATTTTCATTATGGCTGTCTATTTAAAAATGTTGCTGATCCCTGAAAGAGAAAGTTACAACTGAAAATATTCAAGATATGATTGCCAACTTAATACAAATAATTTACGCGTAAACATGCAACAGGGAGATTTTTACTAGGTTTTCCAAATATTGAACCTGGTCTTAGAAGGTGTGCGAGACATGAAAATTCAGAAATGATAAACGAAACTGAGTTAAATTAACTAATTTGTTTAACTTGCAAAAACTACTTCACCGAATGCGCTGTATAACAGAGAAACCTCATTGATAGACACTCATTCAAAAGAAAGATTTTCAGACCTGTATTTGCTCATTCTCATATATTCAAAGAGTGCAGCATTTTGTAGCATCATGGTAGAACATCTAACTTTTTTACAAAACAAATCCTTTTTCAAACTCCCTTTGAAGCTGTGTTTCCAAGGTTGTCCCTCCGCTCCTTTCCTGCAAAGAAAATATATGTAGTACTTATCATGCTCAGGCATTGAAGCCTTACCATTATGTTTTGCGTCCAGACGGTCCTATTTTGTTACCTATATTACCTATTTTGTTACCTATAGGTGTCGAATGTGTTCCTTGTTTCAAATTTGAGGCAATAAATGACTAAAATCAATATTGAAACTGATTCTCAAAAATGGAATAGTAAGCTAAAAATCAACATTAAATGAGCTTCATAATAAAAATAAAATGATAATAAAAAGTTACCAAATTGGAAAATTTTGATTAACTCCTGCAATTTTATTTGAACAATGAATTTTTACCAGCCAGCAATTTGCTTTTCATTTTCCAATAAGAGTATCAAAATAGTTTTGCTGTTGAGAATATAAATTACTTAGATATTTTTAGATATTAAATTCTTATTCTTTTAACTATTGTGTTTTTTGGTTATTTTGTCAAAGTGCTTCATTGATTATTAACCAATCTGATCATAAGAAAGCCTCCCCAACAATAAAATAAACCAGAATAACAAAAGATAATTTTCCAATGAAAACAAAAGAGAATGTGTGTCACCAAGACTAATGTGCATTTGATCCTCTTTTTAAAACTCAACAACAAAAAAAGTATGGACACCTTGTTTTTCAGAATATTGATACTTTATAGTAGAAACAAAAAATTCATTTTTTTTGTTTAATTATCCAGACATTATTTTATTTAATCATTCTTTAGAACGTCAAACTTCTTTGTTCGTCTTCTCTTTTAATCGTCTTATAAGTGAATTAAAATAAAGTAAAATCTACTATAAACCATATTTTAATAAATTTCATAAGGTGAAAATGCTTGCGACCATTATTACTCCTTTTAAGACCGGGCTTAAGAAAATTTCATTATTACAGCAACTGCAAGCAAATGGAGAAGGCCTGCCTTGTCCACAGTGCAATGCTTTTCTGATCAAACGTAAATGGGGCTGTGATTGGATTCGCTGCGTTGCCTGTCGCACAGAGATATGCTGGGTTACAAGAGGTCCAAGGTGGGGACCGGGGGTTAGTATTGCATTTTTATATATTCCTTGCTAAACAATTACCAGTATATGTGAATAAAAATAAGGAAATGGGCTTTCATTTTCATTAATGCTCTGTCAATTTCAAGTAAAATTTTGTAGTTAACCAGACACGCAAGCAAGAACTTCTTTTTGAGGGAGGAAGCCAAATTTAAAAAAAAGTGTGATTCATTCAAAAATCTTGTAAGATATAGAATAAATCGTACAAAATTACAATAAGGGGGGGGGGGGACCCAAAGGCTGTCTCTGCGTGCATGTCTATAGGTACCTGAATTGGTTTTAAGGCTATTTAGTCATGCATACCTGTTATTGGTCTTTAAACCTTTAACTATTCCTATAGCTGGAAATTTGCATTTGCAAACTTTCAAGTATCTATTTACTGTCCATCTTTCTTTTGGATTAATTTTCTTTTTATATTTTTCTCCATCATTCGTTGCTGCTGCTTAAATAATGTTATTTTGCTTTTATTCCATTCCTCACGAGTTTTGGTGTTGTCTCTTAAGCCACAAACTACTTGTTGTGCGTTCTTCAGCATTCGTGAATTGATATAAATGAGATCAATAAAATTTCTTCAGATTCTATTTTTCTTCGTGGTGTTGATTTTTTTTATGAAAATAGTTTAAATGCTCATGTGAGATCATATGTCCAAAATGCTACGCGTAAAATAAATCTATGTTTAGTGTTTAGCCTAAGAAATCAAAGGAATGGGTTACTTCCAAAAATCGTTTCCAGCTGATGGCACCCACTAAATGTGAAAACAGAAAAGGGTCATGCATGGCACGAAGTGTGCGATGTGTGGTACAAATAGGCGTGACTTAGTGAAAGCATGTCATATGTGGTGTAATAAGCGACGACCCAAGATGTACAGCAGGTGGTGTGGAGCGTACAATCCCTCAATAAAATCATAGTTGAAAGATTTTTTTCCTCATGACAGTGTTCGTGGCACCAGGATGCCAAGACAGTAAGTGCGTGAAATTCAACCAGTCGATCGTTTGCCTATTTTTTTTCTCCCGATATTTGTGTCAACTGAACCTCCTAGAATCAACGGACGGGTTTACCGGGATAACACCCGTCTGGAGACCATTAATAATGGAAATGCAGCGTCTTACAAAGCTGTTTTTTTTTTCAAAAAATTGGTGCATAGTGTCTCCTCTTGTAATCGGACCGTACCATGTAACTATTTCGTTAATAAGGAAGTGCTTTCAATAAAATTTAGTAAATGCTTTACTTTCTTCATAATACTTACTAGTTATCATTTACGGATCACTAATAACAATTGCTAATTGCTTAAAAGTTATACGTTCTAATTATTTACTACTGATAAAAATAAAATGGAAACCCACGTCAAATACTTTCAACGTTCTCTCACTTGCTGTAGCATACTCAGGCACGTTCCTCAAATTTTTTGTTGTGGTGAGGGGGATGGAGTGGTAAATAATCTTAGAAGATTTTATTCCTAAGGAGGGCTCTGGCCGTGCTCCTTTAGATGTTTATTTTCTTTGGATTACTAGAGAAATCAAAACATACAAACTAATGTCCTGCGCTATCAATAATGCATGCAATCTATTACAAAAAACAAGATGATTTTTATGAAGTAGAGCCTGCTCTTTACTTTTTTTATTTTGTTGTTTTTTTTTCATGTAGAATAAAAGGAAAATAAAAGTCATTGAAGTTTGAAAACTCGTTAACTCGTTTTCATAAAAGCACAGACGCCATTCTAGCTTCTAGCCGGGTTTGAAAATGACGGTAGTCATTTTAAACTCTATTTTTTGACAATGGGTCTTTGTTTAATCTGAACTTGTAGAATATCTAATCAATCTTATCAATAATCCAAACTGTAAAAACACTGTCTAAAAAAAAAATTCCTCGTTTAAAGTAAATTGCAAATGGCAGCTTGGTTTGGGGGCTTAAGGCACGCAATTCCTCTTTGTCTCAGGTATTTTATTGTTTCTGTTACACTATAATAAATCCAAAACTGTTCATACTTGTGCAACTTTTTAGACCTGTGCAAAAACTGTGCAATTTTTTTTTAGTAAGGCGCAAATGACAATCTAGCTTCTAGGTGGGTTTGAAATAAATAACAATCATAAAAACAACAACAAGTAAAACGACAAGGAACTTACCTAAGACAGGGGAACTGTTGAAACCTTAAGAATATTTTGGTTTGATGTCCAAGAGCCGTCCTCAGCAAGCTACGCATATAAATAGAATAAAACCTACAATAAAATGGGATGTTTGAAACTAAAATTAAAAATTAAAGCAGTCCCAAAATCTTTACTTCAACTAAGTTCAACCATGAACTTAAGGTTAAACAATTCCACTGGCTAGTTAAGTTCCTTGTTGTTTTAGTTGTTTTTTTTTTTATATAGGGTTCGAAATATCTAGTTTGTTTGTTAAGTCTTATTGTTTGTGTAATTACTTTTTGTTTTAGGGCCATTTAATTAGTTAGGTTAATTATTTACCTCAACCCCCATTAGACTTGATTGCTGAAAGGCTATGAAATAGATATCAGCACCACTGGTTTGGACTATAGAGTCTAGTGTAGCATACTTTTTGTTTATTATTTTATAGTAATTTCTCTTCGTTTGAATTTGATTTCCTTACGATTTAATTTGTGCTCGTTTTACGTTTTAATATATTCCTTGACTTTTTTATTTTTCTAGTTAGGATAAAAGTCTTAGGCCTCTCTGAAAGCGAAAAGCTTAATGCTGTAAACTTAAGGTTGTAGCATTAAAGTATTGTTAATCATGTTTAGTTTCAATTAAAACCCGAAATTTCTGATTAGGCTGAATATGTTTTCAAATAGAGTTATATTCCACTGATATTGGTTCTGAAAAATAGAGTCATCGACATTTTTCATTTTTGTTCGCAATTTTTCTTTTTTTTTTTGTTTTTTTTTTACTTGAACTGTTATAAAAAAAACTCAACTTCTTGTTTTCTTAGGGGAAAGGTGATGTATCCGGTGGCTGCAGATGTGGCGTTGGTGGTGTTAAATGTCATCGTGATTGTACCTACTGCCATTAAGTCTTTGCGTATTTGTTTTTTTCTTACGGTCGTCTATTTTATTCTATTTTTGATCGAGTAAAATCTTTAATGAGTAAGTGGTCTTAATCGCTTAGCCCTCTTAAGGATATAAAAGGATTTTTAGTTCTCACCAGGCTTTAAAAGTAATTATTTGCATTTTAATCGAATAATTTGATTAAATCTATGGAAACTACGCATAATTCATAAAGACAAAATTATTTAGTATAGTCTGGTTACCAATGTTACCAATTTTTAATGATTTAATCGCAACTAGTTACGACTATTTAACTGTTAATGCCCTCTATTCTCTTACGCACATCTAACTTTGCATACCCGAGTAGCAGCTTCAATCTCAGACTACGTAATATATTATTTATTTTTCATTTTAGCCTTGAATCTCTGACTAAGTTTAGCCTCCAGTCATATCCATATTTACAAAACTATTTTGTAACTGATTTTCAATGTCTATGTTGAATAGATTAGCTGTTTGTTTACTGTATGTTTTTTGTTCAATTTTTTAAATCCCTGCCTGAACAGGAGGGATTCAGTTTACCAGGCTTGAATTGGGTATTTGCGGCAGCTGGGAATCAGTAAAAATGTTTGTCCCCTCTTTTCTATTTGCTGCTAAAAAAATTTTGGCAGCAAATATTTGTTGATGTTGAAACAAAGTATGTTAAATAATCAGAAATTATAGGCTAAAATATCCGGAAACATGCGGTTTGGTAAGAAATTCAACGATAAACATCAAAATATAAACAAACGATCAAAACAGTACTTACATTATAATTAAATTAGTTTTTTTCGGGGGGGGGGACTAATGATTTGTTTCATTTTCTGGTTAGATATTTTAGTTGGTCCTTTACTCCTCTCCCTAGGGAACTAATGGGCGTTGACAGTGTGGATTAATGTAAAATCCCTTTCAAGCTAAAAAATACCTGTATTATTCGATAATGGAAGGTTTTAGATACACGCAAACTGCAAAAGCCTAAATTCTGGAACATTTGTACAGTTTCTGGGTTCTGTGCAATGATGCAAAATCCCTTTCAGGCTAAAAAATACCTGTATTACTGGATACTGGAAGGCTTTAGTTACACGCAAACTTCAAAAGCAAACAACAGTAGTTGGTTTACTGTATGTTTTCGATCAAGATTTGCTGTGCACTGGAAGGATAAACGGTTTCAGTTACATGGAAACTGCGAAAGCAAAGATTCTGGAACATTTTTGCAATTTTTGGATTCTGTTTATTGATGTAAAATCCCTTTCAAGCTAAAAATACATCTAGTATTCGATAATTGAAAACTTTAGTTACATGCCAACTGCAAAAGCAAAGATTCTGGAACATTTGTAGAGTTTCTGGATTCTGTGAATTGATGCAAAGTCCTTTTAAAGCTAAAAAACCAATACGGTTGCATTGCAACTGACCCACCGCGTAACTGAACCACTGTATCTGAACCACCATGCAACTGAACTACCGTACAACTTAACCATCGTGCAACTGAATGACCTCGCAACTGAACCCCCATGCCACTGAACCCTCGTGTAACTTAACCCCCGTGTAACTCGACCCCATTAACTAAACCCATGTGTAACTTAACCCCCGTGCCACTGTACCCCCGTGCAGCTGAAGTACCGTGCAACTGAACCACCGTGCAACCAAACCCTCGTGTAACTGAATCCTCGTGAAACTCAGCTACCGTACTCAGTTTTGCAGTATTCAGCGAATATGAGGCAATATCACTGGGTAAAACACAAGTTAGAATCCCTACATGTTCAACCTTGTCGGAATTGTTCGTATTTTAAAGTCATGATATAAATGACTGTCAAGATGATTTATAAAAAAAGCTTTGTTTTGTTGTCACATAAAACAAAGAAAATCAAACATTCCAAACCCTTAAACCCAGATTTATTTCACCTTTTTATGTCTGTTAATGGGGACTCCCTTCTCCCTGTCCCTGTCTACGGGTCTAGGCGTCTCCCTCCCCATGGAAAATACACCACCTCAACGGAACCCACCCCTTCCAAATTTGAAAACTTTATTTGACTTGTGATATTCTTTAGTTTAGTTGAAAAGTGCTAAGGAAAGTGGAAAATATGGTATGCGAGAAAGTAAATTAAAGGCTTCAAAGGTGAGCCGAAACTCGGAATAACGTTCCAAGAAGGTCGTTTCTATCGTCCAATCATAGTCACTGAGAAAAAGGGGTTTATTTTAAGCCTTGACCTACTGAATATTTCTAATTGAATAAATTATACTTGAATAGCTAGTTAAGGCTTTGGTCTTGTGGTACTAGAATCTTTTGGTGCGCATTATCAAATGAGGTAAATTCTACTAATTAGGTAAGAAATGGGAGCACTGCTGCTACGAGTTTTATTTGATTAGTTAAAGTATTTCAAATGGTGTGCGGGAAAGTAAATTAAAGGCTTCTAAGGGGAGCCGAAACTCGGAATAACCACACTTGATTAGACACAAATTTATCAGTTTAACCCAAAACAAAACATTTTCTAATTACTTCTTGTAACAAGAATCAGTGTTCCTTGGACCTCAGATAAATCTTAACTTCAACAGGGAAAATCTTTGCTTGAATCTCTCTAAAATGGAAAGATCTTAAACTCTTTGCCTTTCTAATTATACTCCCCTTTCCCTAGCCTCTTTGTATAACATCAAGACCACCTAGCTGTATCTACGGCCGGGAAAATATTAGGGAGGTAAAATAACGAGCAAAAGGGAATAGGATTCTCCTCGGGACTGCAGTATAACGTATAGCGTAGTATAAGGCTTTATATCTGTAGTTTTTCTTAATAGGTCAAGGACCTTCCCGTCTCTCGTAAGATTTTTCGTCTTACTGCAGTTTCATGATTTTCCCGCTGGGTCTTGGACCGCTTTGTCCCCCCTAAGCTCTTTTTTCTTCTCATAATTTTGTAATTCTTCTACTTTTTTTGTTTTTCTCCACTGCAGGCTGAATCCGTAAATTTTGTCTCTTTTTTCCATTTATTTTTTTCTTTTTCACTTTTCTTAACTTTGCCAATCGCGCAAATAAATCATCATTAAATTTGAATTGGACTCCAGTGTCTATCATCTTTGACTGCAGTTTTTTAATGGATTTCAGTTTAATATTTCTTTTTCCGTTTTTATTTTCTTTTATTTTGCCGCAGTAGGAATGAACTCGTCACTAAATGAAAATTGAATTCATAAATTGTAGTTTCGCTTTGTATTTTTTTTTTTCTCCCTATTAGTTTTCTTTACTTTTACAAAACAGAAACAAATAATTCGTCATCAAATGGGAATTGAATTCCGACATTTGGTTTTTCATATTGTACTAAAATTTCTCGAAATTTACGTGAAAAAGCGCGTACAATAAATTTATTTTCATTTTTCTCGAGTACAATTAGTGCTTCATTTTGGTATATACTTGTCGGCGGAAAAATAATCTACACAGTTTTAGAAAATAACTCACATGTATTTTCCCAAAGATCACTTAAACACACATCTATAAACTCTCAAGACATACTATCTAAGCGGGGTCTCGATGTAGACTAAAAACAAAACCACCACTTGTGTAAGTTGTGTATCAAGTACTTTCTGTAGGGGTGGACATTAGATTAGTCCTGGCAATCCACTAAACTAAAGTTCAAATCCATTGGCTTTCTTCGCATAAAATTATCTTTCAATGACCCAGACCAGGAACACAAAAATAGAATTTAACTCGAAAGCTTACTTATTGCAAAACCATCTAGCTTAGCAATGAGACTTTAACTTAATTACTGAAAATTGTGCTATTGACAAATCTAAGCAAATGTAATTACGGAAACGAAAACAGGTCATTTATCTGAAAAAGAAAAGAAACAGGGGTGAAACCCCAACAGCCTACTTTTACCGTTTTTCTCTGGTCTGTACCGTCCTTTTTCGCAATTTCTATTCTCACCCAAGCAGATGGGCATTGGTTATTATTACAACATACTGTTGTAACCGTGTCCCTATGGTTTATTTCTGTCTTATTAATTGGGCCAGTTCACACAAAAGTTTGCTCACTACGTGAGTCAATTACCATTTTGGCTGATTTTCTGTTTGATTTTCCTTTTATTTTATGTCATTTCGCAAATTCATGAATATTTCCTTGACTATGGGCTATAGCTCAATTTGTTCTTTTATAGGTTATTTCCTTCTCTCTATTATGGCAATTTTTAGAACAAGGCTCCGAGGAATTACATTTTACAGGATTATTAGCATTCCAAGCTTGAGTATCGTGTATTTAGTTTTTCAGGCAAAAAGGCTTAGCCTCCTATTTTATTTTATGGGTCGGTCCACCTCCCCATGTAGTCAATGACACACTGTTCCTGCCACTCCTGCTGCTTTGTGTACTTTGATTCCTTCTCGCAATTCATTTTCTGAATCCGTTCGTTTCATATTTCTTCGTTCCGTATCTGTATTATCTCTGACCGACACAATTTCAAAATTCAGCTAACATCAAAATATTTCTTCAATCTAAATGAAAATATTTTCTCGAATGTCAAAGTTCCAGTCTCTCGTGAAAACTTATTATGACTGAATTTGCTGATTCTTTACGCGAGCTAATTAGTTGCGTGATATATTGATTCGTAAAATTTTTATTATAATCGAACAAGGCAACGCCCATTCAGATTTTCATCATATTTTTAATTATTTTCGTCTATTTCCCGGAATTTTTTTTTTTTGTATGTAATCACATTAAGCTACGGTTTAGGCTAAGTTAAATAATCTCTTCGGAAAACACGAATTCTTTTACTACCAGTGCTCCTGATAGGTCCTTTAGTCGCTGTCACCACTTATTGGTGTGGAACCAAAGCTGGAACCACTTTTTGGAGTGGTTTGCCTCGTGACCACCACTATTGTTATGTATAATCGTTATATAACGACTGAAAGTGCCAAACTCTAGGTCAAGGGTGCCACCACCTGGGTCATCCTTAATATCTCTAGGTATCTCTTTGAAGGGTAAACAGACCGCCCCCCCCCCCTATCGATAAATTAATAACGGCATTTCTTGTGAACTCTTTTCCTACCCTGCCCGGGTTAGGGGGAAAACAATCTACACAGTTGTAGAAAATAACTCACTTGTATTCCTTCCAAGGATCACTTCACAAAACACATCTATAAACTGTGATAAAACACCCCCGACTCCGGAGGCGGAGTCTCCATGCAGACTCTCAACTCAGATTCTGGAAATGGACTAGAATACAATCACCACTTCCATACATAGAACTTGATTGACGCTAGCCTATCCTATAAATGAAAGCTACAAAATCAAAGGTATTTTGAATATCATTAACTATCAATGGTCATGTCCAGGAAGATAAAAATAGAATTTAGCCTGGAAGCTTACTTATTGCAAAACCAATAGCTTAGCAACGAGACTCTAACTTATCGTTGAAAATTATATTATCGAATCTAAGCAAATGTAATTACGGAAAGGAAAACAGGTCATTTATCTGAAAAAAGAAAAGAAACAGAGGTGGAACCCCAAGAAACAGTAACTAATTAACTAGCTCACTGAAATATATAATTCATCCAGGAATGAATTCCTTCTTTCTTTCTCCGCTTACCAACAGCTATTCAGGGCCTTGCACAGGGTTGCCACCCGATGATAAAAAAAATCACTAGATTCCAGTGATTTTCCGGTTGATTTAGTGATTTTCTTCGATAATCTAGTGATTTATGTGCAAATTTAGTGATTTTTTGCTTTAGGCAATATGAAAAATCACTAGAAGTAATTGTAAATCACTAAAGGTGGCAACCCTGGTCCTGAACATACAATGCCTCGGAGCAAACTACTGCCTTGCGGCATAATGACACTATGACATCAAAGACAAAAATATTACGGGCTAAGCTGTCTGTGTATAAGGTTAATTCATTTGTGCAAGCTTAATGTTCCACGCATTCAAGATACAACAAAAAAAATATGATACCAACGATTTCATTTCCTAGCTATTTTTATGGGCTATAAGATACGGTGCAAGACCTAAACAGTCAAGCTTAAGGTGCTTAGCACTCATACCTACACAATTAATGGACCCTGACTTAAAATTAATTTTTGTTGCTGTCACCAATGACAAAAGAACTAGTAGGATCTGATGCAGACGTAAGGACAGATGAAGCACAGATATTAGAAGCTTTGTAAATCTAGCCTGGTCTATGGAATTAGAAATATACTTATTCTCCAGGCCGGGGGGTTAATTAGGCCACTTGATAAAAAATAATCATGAGTTTCATCGGACATTAGCGCATTTTCCTTGTAAAAATTACCTGACTAGAACCAGCAAATGCTATATTTTGCAGATTATAAATTCTTTTTTTTAATTGAATTTAGTTTTCTGTCACTAAAATAATACACCGCTAATTGGCTGTCCGAAAAGAAAGCATTTACATAACTAAAGTTCAACCATAACCATAACCAAAATTATTTTTGCTGATTTTAAATCCAGATTCCATGACCATTCGCAATTCCACGCATTAAATTTAACACACTCCTCGGGGATGGTTACACTTGTTGTAAAGTGTTATTTTATGGTATTTGGGGATTGTAGTCGTAGATACCTTTATTCTCCCCTTATAGGGGAGATAAACTCTGGCCCTAAGGTAATTAAACTTTGGTAGCGTGCCTTAGGCTGTGACCGAACTAATGAGGCGTACCGACTGGGTATGTTCGAGGGGCTAAAGGTAGATTGTAGAGAGGTTGTCTAAAATACAATACTTTTATTCATTTAACATATAATAATAATCAGATATAGATATTCTACTGGGACTGGCTGTCCCAAGTAGACCACAAGTCTCAGAAACTACAATAATATATAATAAGATACAGACACTTACAATGATCCGACAAAATTCCAAAGTATTTCTAAAACAACGGACCAGAGGTCAGTCCGGCATAAAGTTAGTATCAGATTTTCCCTTCCGATAAAATGTAGCTTTTCTACATTTTTATCAACCACACCTTTCCACGTAATCGCTAGGAAGTGGTAATTTCTCAATTTCCCGTTAAACAGAACTTAGCAGGATATGTTCCTTATCTTAATAAAAAGTGGTATTTCAAAACTTCATATTTGCGTCTTATATATTTTTACTAAATTAATAATTAACTAAATTAGAAAGCTTTACCACAATACTCCCCATTTAAAGAAGAATTTATATATACTCCAATAATATTCATATACTCCAATATATATAAAGGGCCGTACAAATATTTTACCAGACTATTTATCGAGAAATCCAGATAAGAAAGAAAATGTGATAGCAACCATCCAGAACGAACTGGAAGGGTTAGAAATACTGTCTAATGAGAATATTTCAAAGCATCAAAATAAAGATGATGTTTGTTTAGCAGTGAAATCCTTTTTATCAAAAGGAACGGAACTGCCAGAGCACTTTAAACATTTTTTAAAGGAACTAGATAATTTTGATCTGGACGAAAGTAAAAATCTTCTAGTAAGATACCATAGACCATCGCAAGAATATAGAAAAAATGACTTAAAAATTATTCCAGTGATTCCAAAATCTCTGGAAGGAGAAGTTTTACAGATGGCACATGCAACAATTTGCTGTTACATGGGAGAAGCAAAAACTATGGGGAGACTGAAGGGAAATTTTTATTTTCCAAAAATGTACTCAAAAGTAAAAGCTTTTATACAAAGCTGCCAAGAGTGCGCCAAACAAAAGTCGCCACCTAAGACCCCTAGGGCTGAATTAGGTCGATACCCCACCCCTTCAGGGGTAGGAGAAATAATGTCAATAGACGTTTAGGGATCAGGGGGAAGTTTACCAGTTTCCAGGAAAGGAAACAGGTGTGTACTCACCATAGTCGACCATTTTAATTCATATTTATACGCTTTTCCAATTAAAGATGAAAAGACAAAAACCATTGCGAAAGTTTTGGTAAATCGCCTATTTTTGGAACACGGGGTTATCCCTAGAGTTTTACTTAGCGACAATGGGCCATGTTTTAGAGCCAAATATTAGACGAAATTACAGAATATCTGGGGGTTAGACGATGGTTTACCTCGTCTTACCTTGCAGCAGCTAATGGGAAAGTTCAACGTAAGCATAGGGAATTAGCTTACATGCTGGGAATACATGCAAGAGAGGAAAATGAAAATTGGGATGAACATTTACCATTTGTAGTCTTTGCAATAAATACGGCTTTTTCACGTACCTTAAAAGAAACGCCATTTTTTTTGCAACACATAAGAGATCCCAGAATTTGTTCAAATAAAATAGAAAATGACAGAATATATTACAACTTAGACCAATATAAGCAAGAAATGGTGATGCGAATGAAAAAAGCTATGGAACAAGTTAAAGACAATCTGGAGGATGCGAAAACAGAACAAAAAGAAAAATATGACAGAACAAGCAAAAATAAAACGAGTTACTGTCTAGGAGATTTGGTTTATGTTCACAAAACGAATCTAGAAGGAACGAAAAAGTTAAAACCGAAATGGGACGGACCTTATAGGATTACAAAAATTCTACCAAATAACTTAACATATGTTCTAAAACATCAGCATAAGGAAAAGGAAGAAGTAATACACCATAATAGAATCAAAAAGGGATAGTTTTCAAAACCGTGGAAAACAGAGCCTATACTTTCAGAAGAAGAAATAGAAGAAACGATCTCACCAGTATATATCAGAAGACCATATGAATTTTATGACCTTTTTAACGACCACAACAGTTGGGAGAAGTGGAAGGAATATTTAGCACAGACTTGGCTGCAAACTTTCCACAACAAACAAGAAAAAAAAAGAAAAGTTCAATATACATCGGATACAAGCGATGTAAGCGACATAGAAGAGCCTCAAACACAACCTACTGGTTTAAGACATAATAAACCAGAGGTTAAATACAAAGAGGAAGAAAAATTGGAAGAAACCAAAGAAGTATCTGATTTTCATACGCTAGACTCACCTACAGTCGTAGCGCAAAAATGGCTTTTGGAACAAACGCCATATACCAGACGCGAGCTAACAGAATAAGACACAGAAAATTCTTCGACAGAAAGCGATATAGCTAAACCTGGGCCATCGTCAAGAAAACCTTCTTTGAGAGAAAAATTATGGAGAGCAGTGAAGAAACCAAAGGGGCAGGAAGAAGTTCCTTTGTCAGCAGCACAAGTCACAAAAACACTCATGAAGAAGGCTAAACACCAAGAGAAACAACGATTAATGAGATTTGACGAGGCAACAAAACAGCACTTGGACTCAGAGCCTTGTAAACCACACTATAGAAATCACGGAAAAACTTGCGAATATTATAAAGAAGAAAAGCAAAAATTTGGAGTCCAAAACTCGGACCAGGAAACGGAGAAAGGCAGAACAAGCACAGCACCCAGCAGATTAATATTTGAATAAAACAATAATAACAAAAAAAAACATTAAATAAAAATCAAACGAGTATAAAAGCCACTAAATAAATATCTATATTTTCTTTTTAATCGGTACATAGATAACATCAAGTTTCCTTCAAATACATATCGCCAGTAAAAATTATGAACGTCACATTCCAAAGTCAAATTATTATTTCCGATCGGAAGTGACATCGTAGGTTCCTGCAACACATTTTGTTTCCAATATGAGATAAGACTTCGCGAGCGGTGAAATTGACAAAACGAATTAGGCTTCAATTCAGAGAAAAAGGAAAATAAGTAAGGCCACGTAACTTTTAAATGGGTGTTGTAAACCTAATTAAATTATACATATTTAGAATCAGCATTAAAATGCGATTCTTTTGATATGCATATTGAAAAAAATTATTTTTTTCGGGGGGGATAAGTCAAAAAAAAAAAAAAAACGAAGGAGGATGGTTTACTGAAATAGGGTCATTGGAAGCTAGCAAATTTGGAGTGAGCTCAATCACTGCTGGTCTCTCGTTGTTAAGTACATGCAATGCATTTACTGACCTTTGACTGTTTGAGGTGAAACTTTCAGTCAAATTTGAAAAAAAATTGTTTTGAAGAATTTTAAAATAATTATAATGGGAAAAACAGCAAGAGTTTACATTATGTGGCCACTACATTTACAAGCTGGCTGTAATCTTATTATAATTAATTATAGTCTAAGAGAATATTTTTTTTATTAGTTACAAATGGTAAAGAGAAAAAAAAAATTTTAAAGAAGCGCTATAAAGGTTTAAGCAAAACTTAGAATAAACTTAGAAACAAAAAGAGTGCTAGGTAAAGGAAACGGAAAGCGAAAAAAAAATAAACTAAAATAAATTATAACCTAAAAACTTACCAGAAGGTAAAAACCAAGGACAAAATCCATTAAAAATGAGCCGAAAATTAACCCCATCGTCACAAGCAAACCACAGTTCATTGTTCAAGATAATAATTTTAACTCTAGCGATGTATTGGATCTGAGAAAACGAATTGGCACAGGAGATCCCTAAACAGAAACTAAACGTATCCACTTTTTATTTAAAATATAACCTTTCACAACAGCGAAAACTCGCAGTAATGAGCAAATTCATTCTTGTAATTCTCCCAAATTCAAGCTTATCAGTAAACCGCAGACTACGGAACAACGCATTCAAAGCTATTCAGCCTTGCCAATGGGATTATTTTCTTTCTTTCTTTGGCAAAAAGGATCGTAATTAAATCTAGAATAAAATTTGCAACCAGTATATCGTAAAAATTGTATTCTTATGAACAAATGAGGGCTAGAAAATGCGGCGCAAAACTTAACTAAAAGTGTTCTAAAAATCAACTGGAAAATACAGTGCTTTTAGAATACAAACACTTTTGGACGGAGAAACTTAAATAATTTCAAACAAATACAGGTTGCAAAAATTAGACATATCGTCTAAGTTAAAAAAAATATAGCCAGACGGAAGTGAAGTAAAAGAAATTGGGTGACAACTGAACAAAAGCTGAAGTCGAAATTTAAGGCAAGACCACTTAAAGTTGGGAAGTTAAAGCGAAAACAGTTATGTTCGCTTATATGTCTTAAAAAAAAAAAAAAAAAAAAAAAAAAAAAAAAAAAAAAAAAAAAAACTACCGTACGTAAGAAAAAAAATAAAAAAAAAAAAAAGAAATATGGAGATAAGGATATATTCCTTGGAAAAGAACCACCTTTTTACTAAAGGGAAGAGCCTATGGGAAGATTTTAGCTACAAATAAAAAGTGTAGATATACATAATATATTGTTGTGTCTCGTGTTCTTAATAAACCTATTAGATTGAACAGAATCACAAGGAAAACTGCTGTTGAACCTACCAGACGCTTTTTATGGTGATCAAGCACCAAATAGACATTACTGAGGTGAGGGCACAACAAGAAGGTAAAAAGTCAGAAAATTCCATCTCAAGCTTTTTCAAACTGATTTTCAAGCTACAAATTTAGCTATTGTTGAATATAATTTTGAAAAAAAAGACTTACCTAGACGGAAGAGGAAAGAACCACTTATTATAAAGGCTTATTAGCCTGAACTTGGGGATATTTCATAACTGCTTTAATGATTATGGGATTGATTATATATGTTTTTAAATATTGGTATTATAGGAAACATCAAACCCCAGAGGGAAGGATGTAAGAACCCCTGTCTGCACGAAACCATAATCTCTCGCAAAGAAATTAATGAATTTCTAAAAAAAAAAAGAACTTTTATCTGCAACCGCAGACAACGGTTGTCACTACGAGTGCATAAATATGAAAATAAAAGAGTACGATAAATAGTGAAGCGAATTCTTTGCTATGACAGTAGTAATACTTTTGATTGTAATTAAATTGGTATTTTGAGCGTGTTAATTGAGAAAAAGAGTTATAACACATTTTAGTGTTCCTTTTTGAGAAATTTACTTTGAAAAAAATGCTTTGTGTATATTTAAATTACTATATAGTGTTTTAAAATAACTTTTAAAACTTTAACCAAATGTATTTTTTGATAAATATTGTATCTAAGTTTTGTTACTTAACAATGCTTGTGTAAGTTTATTACACAATGCTTGTGTATATACCATGTTTTTAATTTACTTTAAATTTTAACTAGTGATGTAATGTTATATGTAAATGTTTGACCTCGAGTCAAAGTATTAATAATTTATAAATAATCAGTTATAAGTAAAATAATTAGTTTAGTATTTAAGTTTGAAAGAATAATCCAGCAGGGAATATAATGTTTCAATTTAAGCGGGATATTATTTTTGGAGTGATTAAAAAAAAGTGGAGAAAGTAATTAAAGTAATTAACTTTCGAATGTATTGATATATACGAAAATATGAGTGTTTAATATGGTATTTTAAGTGTTTAATAATTAATGCTAATTTTAATATGTAAAGAATATAAATACAATTAAAATAAACCAGAAACAGAATGTTTCTATTTTAGCGGCACATTGTGTTTAGAAAACGAGTAAGAAAATAATTAGCCTCTTACTTAACAAAAAAAAAACTTATTTGTATATATTAGTGTGTTATTTTTTTCCTTATGTATACAAACGTTAATGCTTTGTTTGTATGCTGATATCAATTTTTTTCTTTAGATCACAGACCTAGTTTTTTTTTCAACCTATTTTTGGTTAATTTTTGCCGATACCAACCAAATTTGGATGCAACTTCAGCCAATTTTGGTTCATGTATGATGCTAATATCAACCAATTTCTGGTTCATTGCAAGAGCTTGTAGTTAGCATAGCCCAAGATAAGCTTTCTATCCAGGATCGAAACGTTTACCTTGTCCGAAATCAACGTCAACAGAATCCAATAATAAGTGAGAATTTACAACCAATTTATTGACTGACAAGTGAATTTAAATCCGTAATTTTCAATGCTTAAGATGTATAAGCAAATGGCTTATAGCCTAAACATTCATTAAGTTAATGTAAAATGTGAAGAAAATGTAAAGTGTTGTGTTTAAAGAAATCTGTGGTTACAAAACAAATTGTTATATATTGACTAACCAAGGCATTTCTAAAACGAAAAAAAATAAACGGTATATCAGCCACGTCACACAGATAAATTAAATTATTAAGGGGAATTAAATTTAAACTCAAATAATTCATAAACTTGTCTAATATTATTTGAAATTTAATTTTAGTAAAACCATTAATATTATGTTTAAGCCGCTTGGGGTCAAGTTAAAACAGAAGATGCATATGAAGAGGGTAAAAGAGTAATTGTCAGTCCTAGAGACAGAGAAAAAGAGAAACAAGGATGAATTTCAAATTGAAATCCTTCGACAAAAAAAAGAACATGGCCAATAATGGACCAGAAACATAACCCTAAGGAAACCCATTGAGGGTAGATGTACATAATGACCCAAAGATGGCAGCATAATAGCTTTAAACGAAATTAATTTGTTTTAAAAGTAAAATATTGAGAATTGGGACAATTCTTCTTTAAATGGGGAGTATTGTGGTAAAGCTTTCTAATTTAGTTAATTATTAAATTAGTAAAAATATATATGACGCAAATATAAAGTTTTCAAAATACCACTTTTTAAGATAAGGATACAAATCGTGGAATGTGTGGGCTTGGCGGGAACTTGCTCAATAACCAATTTCCTGGCTAAATGCGTCAATTTACCGGAAGAACGTGGTTAGGTTTTTCATATATATACCCCGATTTTTGGGACTGAAGGCAGACTTTTTGACTTGCCGGGTGAACCTCTGCCCGTTTGTTTTCTCATTAGAAATACCTTGGACTTTGTCTTATAATCGTAAGTGTCTAAGTATCTTATTTATATTTTATTGTTGTTTTATTGAGACTTGTGGACTACTTGCGACAGCCAGTCCCAGTAGCCAGAATATATCCGATTTTATTATAGGGTAAATGAATAAAAGTACTGTATTTTAGACGAACTCTCTACGATCTATTTTTAGCCTCTCGAACATACTCAGTCGTACGCCTCATTAGTTCGGTCATAGCCTAAGGCACGCTACCAAAGTTCAATTAGCTTAGGGCCAGAGTTTATCTCCCCTATAAAGGGAGAATAAAGGCATCTACGCCAACAACCCCCAAATACCAAATAATAATACTTCATAACACACTCTCAGATTCCTTCAGGCATGTTATAATATCAGAATAATACTTATTCAAAGAATTTTTGTCGTTTCAAAATTCAGATCTAGCCTGAAGTAGCTGACAAAATACTTTTATCATAGACAGAAGAGCTCAAAGAGTAGAAACGTAGAACACTAAATTAGGTTTAACCCAATTATGCCATGTTAAACATCTGCAATTCATATCCGACAACAGAGAAATATAAAGCATAGCAAATAGGGATATGACCTATGCCGCTTAAATTTCATGAACTTGAACATTCGAGACAGAAAAATTAGCAGACTAACAAATGGCTCCCAGAAGGATTTATTTAAGAAACCGGTGATTCTACTAGCCTAAACTCAGACAAAGACTATATCAGGCTGAAGGCTCGAATTTATTAAATCAACATCATTATCTTCAGTGGTAACAAACTGATAACCAAGATACATGGTAGACTCCACTACATGTTTCAAAACACTACAAGTCTTTGTAAACTTATTCAGAGACTGAATTAATTTAAAATCATACAGAGAATAAACATTAAGGAGAAGCAATTGGGTAATTCCAACATCCAACTGGTTTTAATTACTATAAAAAAAGATTTGTTCCCTGGCCAATATTGAAATACGTTTTAAAATACTGCCGAGGTCTGCAGAGGGTTTGCCAAATGTGAACCATACAGCATTCCCAAACATGACATGATTCGGACTTCGTCATCGCAAATCTGTACTAACTGTTTATATAACATAGATAATGAACATAGATGATGTTATAATTGTTGAATAGTCAGTCAATGGTATGCTCTATCTTGTTTCTTGTCTTTATATTATATGAAACAACGGAGGCCTTTTGCAACATCATTTTCTATACCAAACAAAAGCACTGAGCAGGATAGAATTTATGAAGAGTAGGAGATATAGTAATTTGCATAATTAGGGTTGTTGACGTCGAGTGCATCTTTCAAGGAAGAGTTATTACCGGTACAACAAGTAAATTTTTAAACCAGACCAATACAATCATTGAGAAAATAATCAGAAGTTCTTCGCCTAAAGCAACGTTGCGGTAAAGCTACTAAGTCAAAAATATTAAAATCTCGTAATTCATTTTCACATCATTTTCCATCGTGTCACTTTTTACGAACAAGTCCAAGAAGTTTAATGTGATAGTTTTGGATAAGCTAATCCGACTTGCAATATCAATTCCTGGGTTCAATTAATCAGTACTAAATGAAAAAGGAATACCTTTACTATGTCAAAGTAGTGAATCTGCAGGATTTTCCTGCCAGTGCCACAAATTATAGACTTCAGAGACTCCTAGAAGCCAGAAGCTAAAAATTTTCTTGATTTCAACATACATTTTATCTCCCATTTGCTAAATAGTAGCAACCAAGTCGCTTCATGACCGCTTAGATGGTCAGTATAGAGAGTTGGTATTAAAACACTAGCTCCGGACTGTTGAAGTGAAAACGGTGAGTAATGGGTAGAATATATCCCCAACTGGTAGGAAGTTGTCTTAAGGTGGACATGTAGCTCATTTGCTCCCAAAGAAGGAACGAAAAAGGCTGTTACCTGTATCACTGGGACACCACTGGAGCTTATTATAGCAGAAACTGGGATATCAAAATCATCTCTAGCACTTTTCTTGATAAAATACAGTGCACACCTTAAATGACTCAGTGACATAATCCAATTCTGTTCTGAAATAATGCGTCTAGATACGGTCTGAACCCAAACTATTTTTTGCTATTGTCCTCCTCCCTAGACATTTTCTCTGTACAGATACTGAAATTATCTTTTTGGTATTTTTATTCAATTTTTTTGTATGTTCTTTAAAAAAAGATCGAAAAACAGTGACGGGAGCACCTCTCTCCGGGTTACTGAAGAATATTTATGTGGAACACCTTGAAAATTGGGCGTTAAATCCATATTTCTTGAAAAGCATGACTCATCAACGTCATCGTTAATGAGTACTTTCAATTTCAGAATTTTAGCGAAGAAACTATTTTTGTTGATGAGTTGTTGAACGCTAGATTACAATTTTCAAGGTGTTAGAACATCCTAAGGGTGTTGTTACACCTTAAAAATTTGTTTTAAACTGAGTACCAATAAATAGTTTAGGCTGGGTACCGAAAAGAAAGACGAGAGTAGGTTCTTACTGCTATTCCCTGCAGTTTAAAAAAGGCACTGGTCCCAAGAAGTACGGTGGTACTTACAACAACCATTTACGCTCTTCTGCTGTGCTTGCAAATTCAGGAAAATTGGTATAAAAAAAAAATTTTTATCAACCAGACCAAATCAAAATCTACATCTTTACTTTCGCAAAATGCATCTTCTGCTGCTAATGTGATCCCCTATATTTTCAAATGAAAAGATAATTGTGCAATTTATCTCATGTTGCAGGGTAATTTGATTGGGCTTAAAATCTAGGTCTCCACAGTTCAAAACGAGGCAAAGTTGTTGTTTTTTTACCTGATTTATGAATCTTCTTAAAAAATTAACGTAAATATCAAAGGTATTCAACAGTTTGCGATTAGGGTATACTATATAAATTTGTTTTCCTTTTAACCAAACTAAACGTTATTGGAGCTTATCATATGTTTTGTTTGAAACATTTTTAATTGTTGTCAAAATGAAAACAACGAAAATTATCGAAGAATTAAACCAAGGGTTTTCAAATTGTATCCTTTCCTAAAAGACCTATATTGCAGTGCCCTTTTTCACTAAAGTAAGTGCTCAAAGTGTCCACTGGAAAAGAAAAAATTAAAAACTGACAGGAATTTAGAAGACTTCGGGGTTTTCTACATTCAGCTCAAGTGCTTTTCGAGTGCCTTTCAAACATTACGTTTTTTTCTGTTTTACTACATGATAAGTTAATACTGCTATTATCTAAATCGTCATGATCAATGAGACCCTTAAGTTAAGAAGTACGAAAACGAAACTTCTGTTATCAGCAGTGAAAAAATTTAATTTTTGTTTAAAAAAGTTCCAAATAATTTGAGCTTTATATTGATACACCAAAACATATTAAAATTATCCAGATTGTGCAGTTTATTTGCGCCCAAATCATGAAAAAGGGAGTACAAGAACAAATTAAGTTTTGTTTTTCATACTTTAGCCTACTCTTCATTCCCATTGATGTAATTTTTTTTAACACAAAATGGTTCACTGATAGCAGATACAGGAAAATCGTAAAAAAAATTACACAGAAATGCTTCACTGCAGCCGTTGAAGCGCAAATAATATTAGGAGATATTTAAACAGAAAAACATAAGAAATATAATATTTTTATCTCATAAGGTATTTAAACAGCAAATGCTTAAGAATAGGCTAAATCAAGTTCTAGAGGCCAAGAAATATATTCGAAGGGCTAGCCTGTATAAACCTAGGCTAGCTATAGTTAATTAAAAATATAATTTTTATCTTTTATGTTCATTTTCCAGAAAATGATCTCCCACGCGCTATACTTAATTATATATATTTAATAGCTATACTTAATTATATATTAAGCTATATAGCTATATATTAATTATATATTATATATATATATATACTTAATTATATATTTAATAGCTATACTTAATTAAAAATATAATTCTTATCTTTTATGTTCATTTCCCAGAAAATGTTCTCCCACGCGCTGAGGATTAAAATTTTGGATTAAAAGGACATAACCCTCGTGTTTTTAGTAAATATTAATTAGAAACTTCTGACAAACACAGTTTCTTTCTCAGTTTGTGGTTCTGAAAGTTTTAGATTCAGAACTGCAAATGCGATTTTCGACAGCTCAGTAGAAATATTTCAAAGGTGCCGTTGAACCGTTGGGACGCATAAACTTACAACAAAAAACGGAGGAAATTTGTTGGTTCACGCAAAAACGGTCTTTTTTGCGTTAAATCGCATCAGTGGGGACCTATGGTTACTTCTTTTAGTCTGATTGCTGGTCGCTCGGATAATTATGATTGTAAAAGGAACTATTCGTTGTTGAAATTGCCCTCAATGAATCTGTTTGGACCCGCTCGGTTGTTTGGACCTGCTAATCAACAAAATCGTTAGTCTGACCTGCTTAATTCAAAAATGGGCACAAGATTGGCTAGTCGAGTTCAAAATATCAAAGTAAAGTGTCCTTCACTTTGATTGACTTGACTTGGTTTATTGACAAAATCAAAAACAATACGTACTGCCAACCTGCCACAGGCTATAAACAGCCAATACTGGAATTGGGGAAATTAATCATTTGATAAAAATATCATAAAATATTTTACAAAAGTATCACCGAAAAAATACATCCTTTTTCTGATAACATTAAGCAGAAAAACTAAACAAAAACTAAACAATAAAAAATAGAAAAAAAAATTCATCTACTCAATAAGACGCTCTTAAATATTTTTTTTCAAAACGAGATTAGTGAAATCGATTCTTGTATATATTTGGGTAATATACAAGTATTCCAAACATAAAAAGAAATAAATCACTTCACCGGATTATCGCATCAAACAGGATTCTATTTAGAATACCTGTCCCTCGGGAGATTTTAATGGAAAAGACCCTCATGTGATCCTTCCATGTAATCAATTCACCAATAATCATTCCGCAATACTTGAAACTAGTTACCCTTTCAATCACTACATTACCAAATGAAAATATGTTACGTGTTTCAAAATATTGTATATTTGAGAAAATCATATATTTTGTTTTCGGAATATTTAATGATAGAGGATTCATTCGCAAATAACTAGACAATTGAGCTAAAGGGGTCTCCATGATAGCAAACAAACCATCTACCATATATGACTTAAAAACATTACTGTGTCATCAGCATATGTTGTTAGTATGCAATTAGTTACAAGTTCTTTTATTTCCGAAACACACACAGTTCGTTACCACGAACTGTTTGATTTTCCTGTATCCGCTATCAGTGAAACATTTTTTGTTAGAAAAATTACATCAATTGGAACGGTGGGTAAAGGTATGAAAAACAAAACTTAATTTGTTCTTGTACTCCCCTTTTCATAATTTGGGCGCAAATAAACTAAACAATATGGATAATTTTAATATGTTTTGGTGTATAAATATAAAGCTCAAATTATCTGGAACTGTTTTAAAACAAATTAAATTTTTTTATTGCTAATAATATAAGCTTTTTAACAAAAAAGTGTTTTTGGAAAGTTTTTTTCGTATTTCTTATCTTAACAGTCTCATTAATCAAAACGATTTAGATAACAACAAAATGATCTTATTATTTAGTAAAACAGAAAAAAAACGAAATGTTTGAAAGGCACCCAAAAAGTACTTGAACTGAATATAGAAACATCTGAAATCTTCTAAATTCCTGTCAGTTTCTATTTTTCTTTTCCAGTGGAAACTTTGAGCACTTACTTTGGGGAAAGAGGGGCACTGCCATATGGGTGTTTTAGGAAAAGATACAAATTGAAAACCCGTGGTTTAATTCTGCGATATTTTTCGTTGTTTTCATTTTGACAACAATTAAAAATGTTTCAAACAAAACATATGATAAGCTTCAATAGCGTTTAGTTTGATTAAGAGGAAAAATGCCTATATAGAATACGTTTCCGCAAACTCTTGAATACTCGTCAGTAACCCAGGGAGAGGTGCTCCCATCGCTGTTTTTCGATATTTTTTTCAAAGAACCTACAAAAAAATTGAACGTAAACACCAAAAAAGGTAATTTCAATATCTATACAGAGAATGTATCTAGGGAGGAGGATGCCAGCAAAAAAATAGTTTGGGTTCATGCCGTATCTAGACGAATTATTTCAGAAGAAAATTGGATTATGTCATTGAGTCGTTTAAGCTGTGCACTGTATTTTATAAAGAAAAGTGATAGAGATGACTTTGATATCCCAGTTTCTGCTATAATAAGCTCCAGTGGAGTCCCAGTGATACTGGTAACATCCTTTTCCGTTCCTCTTCGGGAGCAAATTAGTTACGTGTCCACCTTAAGACAACTTCCAACCAGTTGGGGATATAGCCTATCCATTACTCACCGTTTTCACTTCAACGGTCCCGAGCTAGTGTCTTAACACCAACCCTCTATACTGACCGTCTAAGCGGTGATGAAGCGACTTGGTTACTTCTATTTAGCCAATGGGAGAAAAACTGTATGTTGATATCAAGAAATTTTTAGCTTCTGGCTTTTAGGAGTCTCTGAAGTCTATAATTTCTGGCACTGGCTGGAAAACCCTCCACATTCACTACTTTGGTATAGTAAAGGTATTCCTTTTTCATTTAATGCTGATGAATTAAACCCAGAAATTGATATTGCAAGTCGGATTGGCATATCTAAGACCATCAAGGTAAACTTCTTGGACTTTTTTGCAAAAAGTAACACGTTGAAAAATGATGTGAAAAAGAATTACGAGATTTTAATATTTTTGACTAAGTAGCTTTACCGCAATGTTGCTTTAGGTGAAGGCCTTCTGATTATTTTCTCAATAATTGTGATGGTCTGGTTTAAAAACTTACTTTTTGTACCTGTAATAACTCTTCCTTGAAAGAGGCACCCGACATCAACAACCCTAATTGTGCAAATTACGATAACTCTTACTATAGCAAGATGAAAAGAAACATAAAGCCCCGGTTAGTAACAGCAACAAAAAAAAACAAGAAACAAAAGTATCTTGCCCAGTACTTTTGTTCGGTATAGGAAAATGATGCTGCAAAAGGCCTTCGTTACTTCATATAATATAAACAGAACAAACAAGATAGAACACAGAGCATACAATTGACTTTCATAGAGCAACTTTTCAGCAATTATGACATTATCTATGTTCATTCACCATGTTATATAAACAGTTAGTACAGATTTGCGATGACGAAGTCCGAATCATGTCATGTTTGGGAGTGCTGTATGGTTCACATTTGGCAAACCCCCTGAAGACCTCGTCAGTATTTTAAAATGTAGTTCAATTTTGGTCAAGGAACAATTCTTTTTTTATAGTGATAAAAACCTGTTGGATGTTCGAATTACCGAATTGCTGCTCCTTAATGTTTATTCTCTGTATTATCGTAAGTTAATTCAGTCTCTGAATAAATCTACCAAACTTGAAGTGTTTTGAAACATGCAGTGGAATCTACCATGTATCTTGGTTATCAGCTTGTTACCACTGAAGATATTGATGTTGATTTAGTAAGTTCGAGCCTTCAGTCTGATGTAGTCTTTGTCTGAGTTTAGGCTAGTAGAATCGCCAATTTCTTAAATCAATCATTCTAGGAGCCAAATGTTAGTCTGCTAATTTTTCTGTCTTGATTGTTCATGTTCATGAATTTTAAATGGTATAGGTCATCTCCCTAATCGCGTATGCTTTATATTTCTCTGTTGTCGGATATAAATTGCAGATGGTTAACATGATCATGTTTTTTTCGTATAAATTAATGTGCAATAACTCTTTCTGCATCAGTTTGAAAAAACAAGCCGAATAGATTACCTTTATTGATTAATTATTCGTATTCAAATGGATAGCACCAAGAGAATTATGGTAAGCGAATGCTTTTTTTGTATTCTTGTTTTATAAATAAAAATTAAACCTTTTTCTTTATAGCTAGCTATAACTATCTGCTATATGGGTTTCTGATAGACAGCCGACTCGTGTAGTTATCCATCGCCTAATTCCCTCGCTTTGTAATAGGCTTTCAGGTATAAGGCATTTTGGGTAAAACGCTTCTTAACTGGCTTGCAAAAATATTGTCTATTTGAGATTAAAAATTGATTTTAAGAAACGAGCAATATGTGTCCTTTAAATATGCAGAATATCTTTACTGTGTGTGGTGGGTAGCTTTGGTATTGAGAAGGGGAGAGGGTGAGGATTAATACGCAAAATTATGTTATTTTTTATGCATATCGTATTTAAAATATAGATAGGTTAAGGTCCATTTTGAACTAGCAAAATTCTTTCTTTTTATATGATTTACGAGCTTGAGCAAATGGAATTTAACCCCATGGGTTTTAAATCGTGTCTTTCACATTTGAAAAAAAACATGCAATTTTTCTTTTATCTTGTTTCGTGGGAGATTATCTCACAAATTGTGTTATATTTTTTATGTTACGTCGTATTCGTGTTATTAACTTATAGCTTAGACTTTTTCTTATTCGTTTAAGCGGGTCATGTTTCTTTTTTACGAGTTTAAGAAGATTTGAAATTATTAACGAAATAATTTATCCCCATTAGTTTTAATTGTGTTTTTTTATTCTTGTTTTATAAATGAAAAATGAGACTTTTTTTCCTTATAGCTAGCCTTAACTATCTGCCATATGTTTTTCTGATGGACAGCCGACTCGTGTAGTTATATCTCGCATAATTCCCATGCTTTTTAATAGGCTTTCAGGTATAGGGCAATTTGGGTAAAACGCTTCTTAACTGGCTTGCAAAAATATTGTCTTTTTGAGATTAAAAATTGATTTTAAGAAACGAGCAATATATGTCCTTTAAATACACAGAATATCTTTAATGTGTGGGGTGGGGGCTTTGGTATTGGAGAGGGGGGAGGGTGAGGACTGTTAATATTCTGAATAAAAATCTGACGGAACTAATACACAAAATTGTATTATATTTTATGCATATCGTATTTAAAATATAGATAGGTTATAAACCCATCTTGGACTAGCAAAGTTCTTTCTTTTTATATGATTTACGAGCTTGAGCAAATGGAATTTAACCCCATAAGTTTTAAATCGCGTCTTTCATAATTGAAAAAAAGCATACATTTTTCTTTTATCTTGCTTCGTGAGAGATTATCTCACAAATTGTGTAATATTTTTTGATGTTACATCGTATTCGTGTTATTAACTGATAGCTTAGACTTTTTCTTCTTCGTCTTAGGGGGTCATGTTTCTTTATTACGAGTTTAAGCAGATTTGAAATTATGAACGAAATAATTTATCCTCATAATTTTTAATCGTGTTTTTTCCTGATTGAAAAAATGTACATTTTTTGCTTTTATCCTGCATCATGAGAAAGTGATTATCTAACCCTATCTGTGGAACTTACCTGGTGAAAAAACTGAAAATTAATTTTTATTCAAGGAAATTGATGGCCAATGTCATCCAGACCAAAAACGAGCAAAGCTCGATGCCTGATCTAGCACGCTTGATGTGGGCCTAATTACATCAATGATAACGGCCAGGAGAACTGTAATCACGTACAGACCACAATCTCACAGCCAAGACATTTCTGACGAGTTACCTACAATTCCTTGCGTAAGTGCCCTTATCAGATAGTTATGTATATTAGGTAATGGAATGATTGCAGCGGAGGAAAGAGGAGGGGTGGAAAGGGCGCAAAAAACCCATTTTCATTCTACACAAATGAAAATATTTAATAACCCCTATTTTTTTATTCAAGTTTATAATGCACTTACAATTTTGCAAGGAAAATAGATCACGGATGGTAAATTAACGAGAACCTAAGGGGTTAAATTCTTCTTGTTACATTTTATGTGATAACATTCGTCTATTCTTATTTTTTCTCTTAATAATTTTAAAATCAGCTAGTTGTGTGTGTCTTAACTCGTGGGCTAACTGCTGAAGAAGAAGAGGGTAGAGGGAGACAAAAAATCCTATTCTACTTTACATAAATGACCATAGAGCTGATTAATAATTTATTTCTTGACTTTATAAAATAGTGGATATTCCACATGGATAATAAATCCTGTTTTACAGATTAACATTGATGAACTATCGGCTTTACCACGAGCTCAAGGAACATTTATTGTAAATGAGTCTACACCGTTATTAACACCGCCAATCGATTTTCAGGATATTGATTTAGAATGGCAAAAGAAACTTCTTAAATGATTGTTTTGGGGATATAGCTAGCCTAGAGGACTTAACGTGTGACATAGGCATGAATGAGGACTCGGAATTGACAAATAGGTTAATAAACGAATATTTGAGTTATATCCCCCCAAGTGCATCTAAACCAGGTTCGCATGCTACTTCTATTGACAATACTAATATACATAATCAAATTGTGTCACAGGACAATGCTGGGTGACTGGATCAGCTATCCCCAAACACGCTGGAAGGTATGCATAGTGAACTGGTTGATTTCACACCGCGCTCATCCTCCACTTTTGCAATTGAATAGACTGGCGGTGGTACTATTGAATTGGGAGATTTTTATGGCACCCCCTTACCCCTACTATTGAGGTTGAACAGAGTAGTACTGGTAATAGTGAAACATTAATGTCATCAGTAAATACACTACCAGATTTGTTTTTGTCTAACTCTGCCCTGCACCATACTAATGTATACACCGCCACTTTCGGTGTCCCCTTTAATTCTTTAATGTCAGGGGGTATAATAACAGACCCCCTGGCAATTACTCATTCCTACATTAACTAGATTCGAGCCGTTCTTGAACAACAAATTGGGATGTGGGGAGGGAGGGACAGTTTAAAAGCGTCAATAACACTAAAAGTATATTATTTAAATGAAAATGCGAGCCAACTTATTCAATATATTTGCATACAGAGATGTTAGTGATACCCCCGAATTTGGCAAATTATGAGGAGGTGTTTTTGGATTGAGTCAACAGCATCGTAACTGAACTGGATAATTATAATGAGAGGAGTAGCGGACCGGTTGTTTTATTCATAGAAAATTTAACTGTTAATATTATTACATTTAAAAAAGATTTTATTTTAAGAGGTGGGTAGGGGAAGGGTCTTATAGTTTAAAAACATCATTCAGATTTAGAGGGTTGTAAAGGAATACAACAAATCTGCTTCGATGCGAGGCTACAGTGTTTTCAAGTGTGCATTTTGATAGCGGCCTTTCGACCTCTGAAAGATAATGCTTCTAAGAAAATGTTGGATGAATTAGCAGCTAATGGGAATTGGTCAAAGTCTCCTAAAATAGATTTCAATTGTTTAAATGGTCGATTTTCCGTAACACTAAAAGGGATAGATATTTTTGAGCGGGCTAATGAACTTTTAAAGATTGGTGTTACGGTGTTACAGTATAAAACAGAATTTGAGGAGGGTCAGTGCTCTGATAAAAAGGGTGTAATGTTTCCAGTGAGGGTTCCGTCTATTGAATCAGTGAAACATTGGGTCTGTCTTCTATATACGCCTCCTTCAGAGCCTGATTCAATTGGATATTATAATCCAATTACAGATATTAGTAGGGTTTTAAGTGAGGGTAAAAATCGGGGTGGTATGTGCTACTATTGTCCAACATGCTTGTCCAGATTTCGTAGTGATTTAAAGCTAAAGCATCACATGAAACACTGTAAATGTCATGGATACCAGGCTGTGGAAACGGCTAGCGGAGATAGCGCGATCTTGAATTTTAAAAATTTCCAAAATTCGCTCCTGCAGAGCAATAAGATCGCTTTGGACTGCGAATCTAAACTCGAAGACGTGTACGATTCGTCAAATCCAAGTGGTATTAACATACATGAGGCCATAGTCTCTTACGCTCACGCCCAAAGACACTCTAGTAATACCATGCAAGTGCGGGATGTAGTTGAGACGTTGGTTGGGGAAGACTGCATGCGCACGGCATTGACCAGTCTTGTTAAAACAGCGAATGGCACAATTTCACTCCTACGCTATATACACTATCCCATGATTCTATCACCAGATAACACATTGGCTATTAAAAATCGTAAAATATGCTGGGTTTGTAAGGGAGAATTTGATGATAGTACTGGGGGAAAGGGGAAGGTGACCGATCATGATCATTTATAGCAGGAAACTTCATCGGGAGGGATTTAGAAGGGTTGCACATCAATCGTGCAATATAAACGTTAGTCAGCCATATTTCTTACCGGTTTTTATACACAATTCCAATTACGATTCAAAGTTTATTTTACTGGCGTTGGCCCGCATGGACAAGGGGGGAGTTGTAGATAACGCATTAGTAGATGGCTTTTTTCCTAAAATATCATACCTAAATCATCGGAGAAGCTGCTGCTGCTAGAATTCATATGGAAAACAGCAGACAAGGGTAACACGTGCATGAATAAAATCCGTTTTTTAGACTCTTTCTGTTTTTACCCCAAATCTCTAAGTCAATTGATTCAGGTACAGAAAAGCGACAATTTTGATAGTTTCCCCCTCCTTAAACAGCACTTCCCCGATGATGAAATTTATTGTTTATTAACGTGTAAGGGCATATACGCATATGATGAATACAACTCTACCTCGAGGCTAGATGAGGTGTCATTACCACTTATCGAAGCATTTTACAATTATCTTACAGACAGTCAATGTACCGCTGGGGACTATGAATTTTTCAAGAGGGTTTGGGCAAAGGGAGGATATAAAAATGGGTGGGATCACTGTAAACTGTACTTGGCTAGTGATGTTTTTACTCTTTTGGACATTGTGTACAAAGACACGGATAAAATCTATGGAGAATTTGGGTTGGATTTAGGGTATTGTTTTCTACTCCTCATCTTGTGATGGACTTAATTCTTAAAATCAGCAAAGAAGATATAGGTCCGATCACCGACGTGGATCAGCATCTATTTGTAGAGGGGTTAATGAGGAGAGGGTATGTTTTCACGGGGATCGTATCATGAAAACTGATCCAACCGGACAGCGGACCAATGAAAAGTCAGATACATTTTTTTGGATATGAATTCCCTTTATCCGTCGGCGATGTCTCACTACCTTTTGCCGTGTGGCAATTACAAATGGCTTAATGATCCTTGTGCTTTGAATGTTCCCAACATTGCTACCGTTGGGGAGAATTGGGCACAAGAATTTTTTTTTAAATTGACGGTGAAATACCCATGGAAATCCGAGGCTCGGTAAAAGACTTTGTTTTCCCGTGCATAAATAGACCGGTGGATAAGGACTCTCTGAGTCCCTACAATTTATCTTTGGTAGAGGACGGTATGCACTGGGTGCCTTCAAAGCAAAAACTTATTGCTGACCTTAACCCAAAACGGAATATCGCTGTTCATCTTGTGCTATTGCAATGGATGGTGTCCAATGATTTCAAAGTCACAAAGATACATAGAGCCCTCCAATTTCATCAAAAGCCTTACATGTAAACGTTTATTGACACCTTTGTCAGTAAACGTTCACAAGCGAAAACGAAGGTTGAAAAAGAAATCTATAAACTCATTTTGAACTCAGCCTTCGGTAAAATGTGCGAAATCGTACAAAACAGAAGTCTCTGTGACATTGTAACCAATCCCAAAGATTGTCCTGTAATTTTTTTAAATAAATAAAAAAAAATTGATAAATAAAAAAATCTTTATTGTGTGTATTTTTTGTTAAATAAAAAAGTGCCTTTTTTCTAATTGCATTATTATTATTTGTAAAATGCTGCTTTTATGTTAAAAATAAAAGAAAACATGATTCTTTATTGATTTTTTTTCTTCTTCCTATTATTCTTGAACGGAGTAGTAATAGGGAAAATATTTATTCATTAGACATCTATAGTTTACAGTTAGTTGTAGGTGAGCTGTTGAAGCGAACAGCATTATGTGTCAATTTAAAACACTATTCAGATCTTTGCTGTGTGTTCCATCAATGTCAGGCAAAACAACATTCTTAACTAAAATAATTAAAATTGTGATAAAATGTTTATGGAAAGGCCGAAAAAATCTACTATTGCTACAGTACTTGGCAGGAGTCATACGATAAAATAAAACCTATTGCTATGTCGGTGACGGTACAATTCATACAGGGGCTTGATATTTTCGACATTATTGAACCATACTCTCGGCTTATTATTGAAGATTTAGCTGAACCCTTTGAACAATGGTCCCAAGAAATGCTCCATTTGTTTTTTTTCACTCGCATTATGAACAGATTTCCGTTACTCTAGTTCTACACAATCTTTTTCATCAGAGCAAATTTATTCGAACACTTGCTTTGAACTGTAACTACTATATTATCTGCAGAGTTGCTCGTGATTCTACCTCGCTAATAACTCTCAATAGACAGATATATACCGGTTCTCAAAATTTTCTTCTTTCAGCGCACAGTGGGGCAACTAATAAATCCTACGGCTACATTCTATTGGATCTTAATCAAAATACACCCGAGGATTTACGTCTTGTCACTGATATTTTTGACGATGAAATTACAGTATATCTTCCCGTGAACAGTAAAAAAAGCTATTAGTTACCATCACTACACTGAAGAAACTACATGAAAATAGACATTTATTTTCCGTTCTAAGCGCTTCAAAACCCCCACTTAGGAAAGCAATACTCAGACATGGTATTGAAAATGATTTCATTAATCTAATATCTAAACTTGGTTTAAATTTAACTGAGGGCAATGTTCAACTGCCAGAAGTAGTTAAGCAACAGGCAAAGCAACATTCTTCCATTGTGCGTGCATTGGCTTATAAAAAGAAATTAAAAAATTTTTTAAAGGAAACGTCTTCTTCAGGCGGGTGGTAGCTTTTTTACACTTTTACTGCCAATAATTTCTAGGACTTGTAAACATTTTTCTCTAGATAGCTAAACCCTATAAATTGACTGCAATAGAACTCGCTCATTCACCAGTGGAACACTTTGAGGATAATCTGAGTAAATTCATTAACAATGAGAATATTGACGATGATAAAAACTACTTTTACTTCAAGATGCACTTCGCCGAACGGACAAACATAAGCCCTATCGTGCGAGACCAGTCAATGTGAGTATCATTGATCACAAAAAAGAAACATCTCTTCAAGATTCTTCTGCTGCTGCTGCTGCTGCTGCTGCTGCTGGAACACCATTAAACAAGGAGGAGGAGGAATTGTATTCAGTAGTGTCGAGCATTGGAAATCTTATGCCACACTCATATCGTGAACAAAGTAAACGACTCTTAACATATCTCATGGAAAGTAATCCAGATCATATTTAAGTTAATAGCAATGGGAAACGAATTATAATTCAAGGGAAAAGTTATAATCTACTTGATGTAATCTATGATATGGTTACAAATCGTAAAGGACTTTTATCATTTGACTCTCATCTAGACAACTTTCCAAATACATTAAACTTCCCCAAAAGTCTTATTAGAAATTGAAAAATTCTAAAAAAAATTAAATTAACATATACCATCATCATCAACAAAATTAAAATAAGAAGAGGAAGAAGAAGAAGGTGAAATTTTAAATCAATCTTGGAAAAAACTAGCACACCTAGTAGAAACATTGATTTGACGATGAGGAGCACACACCGCTGATAGCTATACAAAAGCGAAGATGTATTGCTATCAACTCAACATCATCATCATCACCCACTAGTATACAAAACGTAGTGGACGTTACACTACGTGTTTACGTTCAAAATGGTTGAAGTTTTTAAACCTGTTTATGAAAATATTGGTGAAGCGGGAAGTTTAAGTTCCCCCACCACTCTTTCCAAAAACACTTGTGTTCACACTAAAAGGGTACAATACTATCTACAAAATGAATCAAGTTACATTCTACATCGAAATCATAGGCTTTGTCCTAATCATTATTGAAAAACTAAAGCCTTTTCCCCACTGCACTTAATGTAAGCAGATCTCTTAACTCTAGATGAGATTCAAAGGAGTCACAATACACCATACAAGTACATTCTAATTGCAATCAGTGTTTTTAGTCACTCTGTACATGCCGTTCCATTGCGGACAAAGAGAGGTGGTGAAGTTCCTCAGGCTATAGAAAGTATTCTTGAACAAGATTCGTATTAAAAGATTCAAACAGATTGGGGTAGTGAATTTGTTAATCCATATGTAGAAAAAGTACTAATGAAATATAATACAATGCTCTATCATAGTCACAGTCCTATAAAGGCTGCGTTGGCCAAACGATTGATAAGAACTCTTCGACTTTTAATTTCAAGATATTGTTCATTGAAAAATGCGGCTGCTTTTATTCATGATTTAGATAAAATCATATTGATTTATAATCAACGACCCAATCGATAATTCTCCAACTTAACCCCAATGGAAGGTCATCATTCTGATCATAATAGATTTGATACTTTTCTTAAACAACATTCCAATGAAATAATTATGAAGAAAAAATTCAATGTTGGGGATACTGTTCAAATTGATAGGACAACAAATGTTTTTGAAAAGCGCAATTACTTGTGGTCTACTGAGCTTTATAAAGTGGCAAAATAAAGAGATTCTTAGCGGCTTTTACGACTATGAAATGCAAAAAGTTAAAAATAATAGTGAAATTTATCAAATTGAAAAGATATTAAAGAGCCGTACTCACAGGGGCAAGAAACAGTTACTTGTTCGTTGGCTAGGATACAACTCTGATTTTGATTCTTGGATCGGTATTGAATACATTAACAATGCCCAATGATTTTTATGTAACATCTATGTCCAATGTCTCTGACCCTCTCTACAATGATTTGAATAAACAAGTGAATTTTGGACAAAACTCTCTCCCACCATCAAATTCGATGGTGCTTTTGAAGTGGCTCTTGCCGATTGTATTCTCAAAAATACCTTATCATACGAGGAACTCAGTTGTATGAATGATTTGTGTCGTTCTATCAATAAAAGAATTTCTGCTCGTAAAAAAGGAGCCTTTCATTTCAACTATTCAAAGGAAGAGGGCAAGATCTACATTAGTTCACCCATTGCCAATAAAAAGGTCATTCTCAAAGATAATCTAAAAGATTTTCTTGGCTTTAAGCTTCATATAATCAATGGTAAAAGTACCAGAAGCACTAATGTTATTTTTACTGACTACTCACCTGGCTTCTCCTCGGACACTAGTATTTTTTTTCTATGCTTCATTTGTTGAAGCATCCAGAGTTGGTAATTCTAATATCCCTCTCCTAAGTGTTCTTAAACGAAAAACAACCCATGATCATGTTCATCACTATAATATAAAGCATCTTCAGTATGTTCCTGTAAACACTTCATATTTGGAACTCTGTCAGTTAACACTAAGAAGTGAATTGGGTGATTTTCTAGCAGTAACAAAAGGTTTAGCAGTGAATACACGTCATTTTTGACCCATTGTCGCTGTCCAAGATGAATAATAGAAGAATTCCATTTGTCTGTCCTAATAGTGACTGCTATGTTGGTGCTCTGTGTCCTTATCAAATAGGTCATTGATTAGACTATTACAAAGGGCGTACTACAATGTCTGGTTATGGTCTTGGTAGTTGATTGGCTAGGCTATTTCGTTCTACAGTACCCCTTGCCAGAAAATATCTTTTACCTGCTGCATCAAATTTTGCTCCCTCAACACTGCAGGACTGGGGATCGGGTAAAAATTTCAACGAGAATGTTAAAGAAAATATTAGATCTTCAGCAAGAGCCTTTGGCGAACAATTAAAATCTCATCAAAATTGGAAGGGATTCAAAGGGTGCGTTGTCATCATTCACTCATCCGTCTCTACCCAGGTAAGAAGCGAAAGACATCAGCAACGACTTTGAGGAATAAAGGAAGAAGACCAATAAGACGAAGAACAAAAAGATTGTTAGATCAAAGAAGGAATTCTTCTCTTAAGCTGACCTATCTCCCCCACAAAGAATCCCATCCATCAATAAGCTCCTCATTGAATCTATTCAATGTTGAAAATAAAGATGTCAGTGTCAAGTATGGCTACTATGAACAATTTCATCAATTTCATATTAGTAAGAGAATTGAATTCAGAGACAGAGCAGTTTATTTTTGTAGTCTATTATTTGACAAAATATTAGCAAAGAAAATGAGTGGTATGTTTACACTATTGGAGCTTGATGGTGGAGCAGGTAGCAGTAATGATACAAAGACGAGAGTACCAAACGTGGCAGTTGAAATTACACGAGGATGCAGACTAAGCCTTGAACGGGACGATATGTATGAGAGATATGTGATATCATTCAGCAAATTTAAATTGGAGGAGCAATTATGTTTGCTGCAAAACTAAATATAGTGAATATAAATAGACTTCAAGCTTCTTTAGATACACTGGTGAAATATATCGAGGAGAATAGATTGTACCAGTGATTATTATTATTGTTGTAATTATATTTAATAAAATTGTTTATAAATCGAAGATATTATTTTCTATAATAGGTCAGCGTATATTTTTAAAGCAGAAAAAGAATCTTGATTAGTCTGAAGTTTGTTATGAGAGTGTTAGGACTCTAGAAAATCGATAGATTTGAGAAAGTGAAAATTATAGGGAATCCAGTGTCTATGGAAAAAAGTTTGATTCTAGATGATGATTTTCGGGAGTTACCTCTGCAAAGGAAGATATTTTCTCAGAGAATGCTTGTCGATATAATGAACACTGATTCTCGATCATTAGAATATTGCATGAAGCTTTTATATCGTGGTCCAAAGGCATTTACACAATTTATTGACATATTAATAACAACAAGACAAAATGATATTGTGAATTTGCTTTTAAACAGACTAGCTTAGAAATTTAAGACTATGATTTTTTTCACGAGAAAGATGTTCTTCAAAGAGGATTTACTCCTCTCTCTCTCCCACTCAATTTGTTGATCGTAGCTCAGTTTCGTTTTGGCGGTGAGAGTTACAACACATGAAAAAATGTTCTATACATGTCCACTATTCATATATATACTGGGCAGTTGGTCACCCTGTGTAAAATGTACAATGATTGACGCGTATGATGAAAAGTGTAGATTATGCAACCCGTGTAAATTGCATAGAGGGTATGCTGTACAAATTAAGGTTGTAATTTATGTCTTGAAGAGATGTATGATTCTCACCCTAGAGGATACCTATGCTCTAATTGTCACTATGAGAAATGTAATCAGTAGGAGAATACATATCCTGGTATGATTGGAAAGAATCCTAAACGTGATTTTAGTTTATTGCTAAGAGACTGGTATCGTCGTGGATTTAAATTGTTTTGGGAGGAGGAACCAGGTCCACGATTCAACTGTTAGAATGAAAAAAGAATTTGGTTTCTACGTCATCGTTGTGAAGACAATGGCTACTATGATTATAAGCCTACTGATTTTTATTTGGCTGTTAAAGAATGTGATTCAGCCCTTGAGGACACTGTATGTCACATTGCTTCAAATAAGCAAATTGAAACACGCGAATTTTACAAATAGAATGAAAATAGTATTATTGACTATAAAAAGAGACATGATACGAGTGAAGTTACATTATACTGTAGAAAATGTGACCCTGACATTGCAGCACATCAGGATCAGTATACAGTGAATTCAGATGATCTACCTGCATTAGTTGTTCTCGACAAATACCTATATGTAGTCGAAGAAGAAATCTAAAGAGTAGAAAAGTCGTTTTTTATCATGTATATACATTATTTTTTATTAATAAACAATTTCACATACATTTTTAGAACATTTTATTCGTAGGGCACTAAAATCAATATTAAACACGCTTCAAAGTATATTTTCCACTAGGAAGTTGTTCAGTCAAGGAAAGTCAACGTAAATGCTAAGAAACTGCTTGTAGGTACAGCCACGACACCTGAACATGAAAACGAGTAATGCATAAAAGCTACATGTCTTATTCGTTAAATCCTGTACTCTCCTCTGATTTTGAAAAATAGTTTTCCCACTGCTCTCAATAAAGTTGCTGTTGTGTGGAGTGTAGAATTTATATGACAGGCCAAGAGGGTCAAAAAATTCGATATTCTTCGCTGTTTGAAAGATGTATAGTCAATAACCTGTCTTCAAACTGGATGGACTGCTATTAACAATGATTAGGGTATTGTTAACACTTGGAATTTTTTAAATGAAGTCCGATGGTATACAATAGGACTTATATTGTGACATGTATAAATCCATATTAAATACGCCGATCGTTTGGTTTGTGTTCATGGTGCAAGGTCTAGTAGAACACTACAGTCGGGTGTGATTTCCCAATAGGTTTCAAATTGACTTAGTGATATTAATGTGATACTTTCAGTCAAAGCATAGGAAAATGTGCACTCTAAACGTACATTCCCCGTTCGTACTATGCTCATATCGTGAGTGCCAGAGAAGTCCAAAACAATTACACCATGATTTTTTTAAAACACTGAATCGATTTTTCCATTTTCAAATAGTTGTGACTCTTGACCTAGGGATTGCATGGTTAACTCATACAGAGTTCTGTTGGATTTTTTACCAAATGATATAGCGTACAGTGGAATTCCATTCACTTTGTACACAAGGCTAGATAGACCAAAAAAATAAAATCATGGGGGGATGCAGTCCAGGATCCAACGGCACTAACACTCTTCACAAAGGCCAAAACGATTTTTGATGGGATTTCTCCATTGATAAATGATGAATCGGTATAACTGCGAGAGCCACTCACAATGTGACGTTGATTGGTGATCGTATGGGGGAAAAGAAGTTTAATGTTGTTACCACTGGCTCTCAGCTTTTCCACTGCCAATGCAACAGAGCTCATAACCTGTTGTTTTTGAACATGAACAATTGCTGAAGTGATAATGACACTTGCATCAGGTGCTACAGCAAGTGATTTTCTCAAAATGAAATTAGAAGGAGCTAGTTGTAACTTTTGTTAATCTTAACATTGGGAGGCAACCATTGGGATATGTTGAATATCTCATGATTTAATTTTACAACTAGATGATACTCCTGGGTCACTGCAACAGTTAACTCACCGTCCAAATCAACACCTGATCTTTATTCATAGCCCAGGGCCTGTCCTCTTAATTCCTTATACGCCTTTGGAGTCATCATCATAAATTGTAAGTAGCTTGCATAGTTTGATAAATTATTGCTAGTGCTCACCAATGTTCCATTAATAAATACATTAATTTGTTTGAACACGTTTTGTAGGATACAGTTTTCATAGGACAGACCATCGACGGCACCGGAAGTTGTATTGTCTGACTTTTTCTTCACCGCAACATTTAAATCAATAAATGTTGATGATAAATCAATGAAATAATCTTCATTTGAAAATATCTGAAAGTGTATGTTTTCCGAGAGGGGTTGTTGAGGATGAAATTGTTCATAGTAGCCATACTTGACACTGACATCAAAATTTTCAGCATTGAATAGATTCAATGAGGAGCTTATTGATGGATGGGATTCTTTGTGGGGAAGATAGGTCAGCTTAAGAGAAGAAATCCTTCTTTGATCTAACAATCTTTTCGTTCTTCGTCTTATTGGTCTTCTCCCTTTTATTCCTCAAATTAGTTGTTGATGTCTTTCGCTTCTTACATGGATAGAGACTGATGAGTAAATGATGACCACGCACCCTTTGAATCCCTTCCAATTTTGCTGAGATTTTAATTATTCGCCAAAGGCGCTTGCTGAAGATCTAATATTTTCTTTAACATTCTCGTTGAAATTTTTACCCGATCCCCCATCCCGCAGTGTTGAGCGAGCAAAATTTGATGCAGCAGGTAAAAGATATTTTTTGGCAAGGGGTACTGCAGAACGAAATAGCCTAACAAACCAACAACCAAGACCATAACCAGACATTGTAGTACGCCCTTTGTAATAGTCTAATCCATGACCTATTTGACGAGGCCTCAGAGCACCAACATAGCAGTCACTATTAGGACAGACAAATGGAGTTCTTCTATTATTCATCTTAGACAGCGACAATGGGTCAAAAATGACATGTAATCACTGCTAAACCTTTTGTTACTGCTAGAAGGTCACCCAATTCACTTCTTAGTGTTAATTGACAGAGTTCCAAATATGAAGTGTTTACAGGAACATACTGAATATGCTTTATATTATAGTGATGAACATGATCATGGGTTGTTTTTCGTTCAAGAACACTTAGGAGAGGGGCATTAGAATTACCAACTCTGGATGCTTCAACAAATGAAGCATAGAGAAATATACAAGTGTCTAAGGAGAAGCCTGGTGAGCAGTCAGGAAAAATAACATTAGTGCTTCCGGCACTTTTGCCATTGATTATATGAAGCTTAAAGCCAAGAACATCTTTTAGATTATCATTTAAAATGACCTTTTTATTGGCAATGGGTGAACTAATGTAGATCTTGAGTTCTTCCTTTGACTAGTTGAAATAAAAGGCTCCTATTTTACGAGCGGAAATTCTTTTATTAATAGAACGACACAAATCATTCATACAACTGAGTTCCTCGTATGATAAGGTATTTTTGAGAATACAGTCAACAAGAGCCACTTCATACGCACCATCGAATTTGATGGTGGGAGAGAGTTTTGTCCAAAAATCACTTGTTTTATTCAAATCATTCTAGAGATGGTCGGAGACATTGGACATAAATGTTATATAAAAATCATTGGGCATTGTTAATGTCTTCAATACCGGTCCAAGAATCAAAATCAGAGTTGTATCCTAGCCAACAAACACGCAACTGTTTCTTGCCTCTGTGAGTACGGCTCTTTAATATCTTTTCAATTTGATAAATTTCACTATTATTTTTAACTTTTTGCAGTTCATAGTCGTAAAAGCCGCTGAGAATCTCTTCATTTTGACACTTTATAAAGTTCAGTAGACCACAAGTAATTGCCCTTTTCAAAAACATTTGTTGTCCTATCAATTTGAACAGTATCACCAACATTGAATTTTTCTTCATAATTATTTCATTGGAATTTTGTTTAAGAAAAGTATCAAATCCATTATGATCAGAATGATGAACTTCCGTTGGGGTTAAGTTGGAGAATTATCGATTGGGTCGTTGATTATAAATCAATATGATTTTATCTAATTCATGAATAAAAGCAGCCGTATTTTTCAATGTACAATATCTTGAAATTAAAAGTCGAAAAGTTCTTATCAATCGTTTGGCCAACGCAGCCTTTATAGGACTGTGACTATGATAGAGCATTGTATTATATTTCATTAGTACTTTTTCGACATGTGGATTAACAAATTCACTACCCCAATCTGTTTGAATCTTTTAATACGAATCTTGTTCAAGAATACTTTCTATAGCCTTAGGAACTTCAACACCTCTCTTTGTCCGCAATGGAACGACATGTACAGAGCGACAAAAAACACTGATTGCAATGATAATGTACTTGTATGGTGTATTGTGACTCCTTTGAATCTCATCTAGAGTTAAGAGATCTGCTCACATTAAGTGCAGTGGGGAAAAGGCTTTAGTTTTTCAATAATGATTAGGACGAAGCCTATGATTGCGATGTACAGTGTAACTTGATTCATTTTGTAGATAGTCTTGTACACTTTTAGTGTGAACACAAGTGACTTTGGAAAGAGTGGTGGGGAACTTAAACATCCCGCTTTACCAATATTTTCATAAACACGTTTCAAAACTTCAACCATTTTGAACGTAAGAACGTAGTGTAACGTCCACTACGTTTTGTATACTAGTGGGTGATGATGATGACGTCGAGTTGATATCAATACATCTTCGCTTTTGAATAGCTATCAGCGGTGTGCTCCTCATCGTCAAATCAATGTTTCTACTGGTTGTGCTAGTATTTTCCAAGATTGATTTAAAATTTTCACCTTCTTCTTCTTCTTCTTCTTCTTATTTTAATGTTGTTGATGATGATGGTCTATGTTCATTTAATTTTTTTAGAATTTGTCAATTGCTATTAAGACTTTTGGGGAAGTTTAATGTATTTAGAAATTTGTATAGATGAGGGTCAAATGATAAAAATCCTTTACGATTTGTAACCATATCATAGATTACATCAAGTAGATTATAACTTTTCCCTTGAATTATAATTCGTTTCCCATTGCTATTAACTTAAATATGATCTGGATCACTTTCCATGAGATATATTATGAGTCGTTTACTTTGTTCACGATATGAGTGTGGCATTAGATTTCCAATGCTCGACACTACTGAATCCAATTCCTCCTCCTCCTTCTTTAATTGTGTTCCAGCAGCAGCAGCAGCAGCAGCAGCAGAAGAATCTTGAAGAGATGTTTCTTTTTTGTGATCAATGACACTCACATTGACTGGTCTCGCACGATAGGGCTTATGTTTGTCCGTTCGGCGAAGTGCATATTGAAGTAAAAGTAGTTTTTATCAACGTCAATATTCTCATTGTTATTGAATTTACTCAGATTGTCCTCAAAGTGTTCCACTGGTGAATGAGCTAGTTCTATTGGAGTCAATTTATAGGGCTTAGCTATCTAGAGAAAAATGTTTACAAGTCCTGGAAATTATTGGCAGTAAAAGTGTAAAAAAGCTACCACCCGCCTGAAGAAGATGTTTCCTTTAAAAAATTTTTAATTTCTTTTTACAAGCCAAGGCAGGTACAATGGAAGAATGTTGCTTTGCCTGTTGTTTAACTACTCCTGGCAGTTGAAAATTGCCCTCAGTTAAATTTAAACTAAGTTTAGATATTAGATTAATGAAATCATTTTCAATACCATGTTTGAGTATTGCTTTCCTAAGTGGGGGTTTTGAAGTGCTTAGAACGGAAAATACATGTCTATTTTCATGTAGTTTCTTCAGTGTCATGATGGTAACTAATAGCTTTTTTACTGTTCACGGGAAGATGTAGTGTAATTTCATCGTCAAAAATATCAGTGACAAAACGTAAATCCTCGGGTGTATTTTGATTAAGATCCAATAGAATGTAGCCGTAGGGTTTATTAGTTGCCTGAATCTACGCTGAAAGTAGAAAATTTGGAGAACCGGGATATATTGTCTATTGAGAGTTATTAGCTAGCTAGAATCACGAACAACTCTGTAGATGATATAGTAGGTACTGTTCAAAGCAAGTGTCCGCATAAATTTGCTCTGATGAAAAAGATTGTTTAGAACTAGAGTAACGGAAATCTGTTCATAATATGGGTGAAAAGTAAACAAATGGAGCATTTCCTGGGACCATTGTTCAAAATGAATTGTACCGTCGCCGACATAGCAATAGCTTTTATTTTTTCGTATGACTCCTGCCAAGTACTGTAGCAATAGTAGATTTTTTTCGGCCTTTCCATAAACATTTTATCACAATTTTAATTATTTTAGTTAAGAGTGTTGTTTTGCCTGACATTGATGGACCACACAGCAACGATCTGAATAGTGTTTTAAATTGACATATAATGCTGTTCGCTTCAACAGCTCACCTACAACTAACTGTAAACTATAGAAGTCTAATTGATAAATATTTTCCCTATTACTACTCCGTTCAAGAATAATAGGAAGAAGAAAAAAATCAATAAAGAATCATGTTTTCATTTATTTTTAACATAAAAGCAGCACTTTACAACTAATAATAATGCAATTAGAAAAAAGCACTTTTTTATTTAACAATTTTTTTTTTTTATTTATTTAAAAAAATTACAACTTTTATTTGAAATAGACACTATGAAAAAAACTTTTTAATTAAACAATAAACATACTTAAAATAATATCACATTTTTTTTATTTTATTTACAAAAACAATACATTTAATAAACATAATTTTTAATTTGAAATGGGGTCCCCCCACCCCCGAGGGGGGAGGTGACCACTGAGGTGGCCGAAGGCCAAGGTGGCGGCTGCAGCGGCCGAAGGCCGAACCAGAAAGTGCGGGGGGTCCACTGCAGCGGGCCGGGGGCCAGGCCGGGAATATTAAATTATGAAAAAATAACTCTGCCTTGCATAAGCACATATTGAACATTTATAAATTTTAAAAAAAAATCCCCAAAACCACCTACCCTCCTTGTATTGTGAATCATTTGAAGTTAATTTTTCCAGATCCAGTATCCAGTGTCCGTGTGAAAGTACCTTCACACTATCCTCAAGCACATAAACTTTGTCTGATATGGCCGACATGGCGTTTTCTCAATTCTAACTGTGTAGTTTCTAAATTGTAAAGACCGAATCGCCATGAGTTTCGCTCTTGGGACTAAACTAAGTTCCACACAGTTTCTATAAACACTCATATTGAAATTATTTTTAAAAAGTGTGTAGGCATCCCCTTGCAAACTTGTTTGATATTCTTTTTGTGCGTTTCAACACAGTATAGCTTCGGCCCAGGAAACACACCACTGGATATCAGATCGCTTCCCGTGTCAGATTTTAGCATTAGCAATTAATTTGGGGCCTGGTGTTTCACTAGCTCTGGACAGAGGGATTCATTCCAGTTGGTGTAGTCCACCCGAGAGCTAATGTACTGTTCATTTTCTAAATCATTCAACAAATTTTCAGTTTTAAATTTTAACAGGAGTGAATCAGTGTGTCCAGAATACACTTGAACTTGTCCCTCAGTCGGCCATTGTACCTTGCATACATTGTAATAAACTGACAACGTGAGTTTTTTGAAAATTCCGTTATTGCACTACCGCCTGCAATATTTTTATTTAAAACAACGTTTCTTTTCTTGCGGTGTAGGAGCACCATATTAGTGTCTATGACTGTGAAAACTGTGAAGTTTGGGTCAGCGATGATTCGAGGACAATCTTTGGGATTGGTTACAATGTCACAGAGACTTCTGTTTTGTACGATTTCGCACATTTTACCGAATCTTGTTAACGTAGGAATGAGTAATAGCCAGGAGGTCTGTTATTATACCCCCTGACATTAAAGAATTGAAGGGAACACCAAAAGTGGCGGTGTATACATTAGTATGGTGCAAGGCAGAGTTAGACAAAAACAAATCTGGTAGTGTATTTACTGATGACGCTAATGTTTCACTATTACCAGTACTACTCTGGTCAACCTCAATAGTAGGGGTAAGGGGATGCCATAAAAATCTCCCAATTCAATAGCACCACCACCAGTCTATTCAATTGCAAAAGTGGGGGATGGGCGCGGTGTGAAATCAACCAGTTCACAAAGCATACCTTCCAGCTTGTTTGGGGATAGCTGATCCAGTCACCCAGCATTGTTCTGTGACACAATTTGATTATGTATATTAGTATTGTCAATAGAAGTAGCATGCAAACCCGGTTTAGATGTACTTGGGGGGATATCACTCAAATATTCGTTTATAAACCTATTATTCAATTCCGGGTCCTCATTCATGCCTATGTCACACGTTAAGTCCTATAGGCTAGCAATATCCCCAAAACAATCATTTAAGAAGTTTCTTTTGCCATTCTAAATGAATATCCTGAAAATCGATTGGCGGTGTTAATAACGGTGTAGACTCATTGACAATAAATGTTCCTTGAGCTCGTGGTAAAGCCGATAGTTCATCAATGTTAATCTATAGAACAGGATTTATTATCCATGTGGAATATCCACTATTTTATAAAGTCAAGAAATAAATTATTAATCAGCTCTATGGTCATTTATGTAAAATAGAAGAGGATTTTTTGTCCCCCTCTACCCCTCTTCTTCTTCAGCAGTTAGCCCACGAGTTAAGACACACAAAACTAGCTGATTTTAAAATTAGTATGAGAAAAAATAAGAATAGACGAATGCTATCACATTAAATGTAACAAGAAGAATTTAACCCCTTAGGTTCTCGTTAACTTACCATCCGTGGTCTATTTTCCTTGCAAAATTGTAAGTGCATTATAAACTTGAATAAAAACAATAGGTGTTATTAAATATTTTCATTTGTGTAGAATGGAAATGGGGTTTTTTGCGCCCTTTCCACCCCTCCTCTTTCCTCCGCCGCAATTACTCCATTACCTAATATACATAACTATCTGATAAGGGCACTTACGCATGGAATTGTAGGTAACTCGTCAGAAATGTCCTGGCTGTGAGATTGTGATGTGTACTTGATTATAGTTCTCCTGGCCATGTTCATTGATGTAATTAGGTCCACGTCAAGCGTGCTAGATCAGGCATCGAGCTTTGCTCGTTTTTGGTCTGGATGACATTGGCCATCAATTTCCTTGAATAAAAATTAATTTTCAGTTTTTTCACCAGGTAAGTTCCATAGATAGGGTTAGATAATCACTTTCTCATCATGCAGGATAAAAGAAAAAATGTACATTTTTTCAACCTGGAAAAAACACGATTAAAATTTATGAGGATAAATTATTTTGTTCATAATTTCAAATCTGCTTAAACTCGTAAAAAAGAAACATGACCCCCTAAGACGAAGAAGAAAAAGTCTAAGCTATCAGTTAATAACACGAATACGATGTAACATCAAAAAATATAACACAATTTGTGAGATAATCTCTCACGAAGCAAGATAAAAGAAAAATGTGTGCTTTTTTTCAATTATGAAAGACACGATTTAAAACTTATGGGGTGAAATTCCATTTGCTGAAGCTCGTAAATCATATAAAAAGAAAGAACTTTGCTAGTCCAAGATGGGACATAACCTATCTATATTTTAAATACGATATGCATAAAATATAACACAATTTTGTGTATTAGTTCCGTCAGATTTTAATTCAGAATACTAACAATCCTCACCCTCCCCCCTCCCCAATACCAAAGCCCCCACCCCACATATTAAAGATATTCTGTATATTTAAAGGACATATATTGCTCGTTTCTTAAAATCAATTTTTAATCTCAAAAAGACAATATTTTTGCAAGCCAATTAAGAAGCGTTTTACCCAAATTGCCCTATACCTGAAAGCCTATTAAAAAGCATGGGAATTATGCGAGATATAACTACACGAGTCGGCTGTCGATCATAAAAACATATGACAGATAGTTAAGGCTAGCTATAAGGGAAAAAGTCTCGTTATTCATTTATAAAACAAGAATAAAAAACACAATTAAAACTAATGGGGATAAATTATTTCGTTAATAATTTCAAATCTACTTAAACTCGTAAAAAAGAAACATGACCCCCGTAAACGAAGAAGAAAAAGTCTAAGCTATAAGTTAATAACACGAATACGATGTAACATAAAAAATATAACACAATTTGTGAGATAATCTCCCACGAAACAAGATAAAAGAAAAAATGTATGTTTTTTTTCAAATATGAAAGACAAGATTTAAAACCCATGGGGTTAAATTCCATTTGCTCAAGCTCGTAAATCATATAAAAAGAAAGAATTTTGCTAGTCCAAAATGGACCTTAACCTATCTATATTTTAAATACGATATGCATAAAAAATAACATAATTTTGCGTATTAATCCTCACCCTCCCCCCCTTCTCAATACCGAAGCTACCCACCCCACACAGTAAATATATTCTGCATATTTAAAGGATACATATTGCTCGTTTCTTAAAATCAATTTTTAATCTCAAATAGACAATATTTTTGCAAGCCAGTTAAGAAGCGTTTTACCCAAAATGCCTTATGCCTGAAAGCCTATTACAAAGCGAGGGAATTATGCGATGGATAACTACACGAGTCGGCTGTCTATCAGAAACCCATATAGCAGATAGTTAAAGCTAGCTATAAGGAAAAAAGTTTAATTTTTATTTATAAAACAAGAATACAAAAAAAAACATTCACTTACCATAATTCTCTTGGTGCTATCCATTTGAATACGAATAATTAATCAATAAAGGTAATCTATTCGGCTTGTTTTTTTTTCAAACTGATGCAGAAAGAGTTATTGCACATTAATTTATACGAAAAAAACATGATCATGTTAACCATCTGCAATTTATATCCGACAACAGAGAAATATTAAGCATAAGCGAATAGGGAGATGACCTATACCATTTAAAATTCAGGAACATGAACATTCAAGACAGAAAAATTAGCAGACTAACATATGGCTCCCAGAATGATTGATTTAAGAAATTGGCGATTCTACTAGCCTAAACTCAGACTAAGACTATATCAGACTGAAGGCTCGAACTTATTAAATCAACATCAATATCTTCAGTGGTAACAAGCTGATAACCAGGATACATGGTAGATTCCACTGCATGTTTCAAAACACTACAAGTTTGGTAGATTTATTCAGAGACTGAATTAACTTACGATCATACAGAGAATAAACATTAAGGAGCAGCAATTCGGTAATTCGAACATCCAACAGGTTTTTATCACTATAAAAAAAGAATTGTTCCTTGACCAAAGTTGAACTACATTTTAAAATACTGACGAGGTCTTCAGAGGGTTTGCCAAATGTGAACCATACAGCATTCCCAAACATGACATGATTCGGACTTCGTCATCGCAAATCTGTACTAACTGTTTATATAACATGGTGAATGAACATAGCTAATGTCATAATTGCTGAAAAGTTGCTCTATGTAAGTCAATTGTATGCTCTGTTTTCTATCTTGTTTGTTCTGTTTATATTATATGAAGTAACGAAGGCCTTTTGCAACATCATTTTCCTATACCGAACAAAAGTACAGGGCAAGATACTTTTGTTTCTTGTTTTTTTGTTACTGTTACTGACCGGGGCTTTATGTTTCTTTTCATCTTGCTATAGTAAGAGTTATCGTAATTTGCACAGTTATGGTTGTTGATGTCGGGTGCCTCTTTCAAGGAAGAGTTATTACAGGTACAACAAGTAAGTTTTTAAACCAGACCATCACAATCATTGAGAAAATAATCAAAAGGCCTTCGCCTAAAGCAACGTTGCGGTAAAGCTACTAAGTCAATAATATTAAAATCTCGTAATTCTTTTTCACATCATTTTTCAACGTGTCACTTTTTACAAAAAAGTCCAAGAAGTTTACCTTGATGGTCTTAGATATGCCAATCCGACTTGCAATATCAATTTCTGGGTTTAATTCATCAGCATTAAATGAAAAAGGAATACCTTTACTATACCAAAGTAGTGAATGTGCAGGGTTTTCCAGCCAGTGCCAGAAATTATAGACTTCAGAGACTCCTAAAAGCCAGAAGCTAAAAATTTCTTGATATCAACATACAGTTTTTCTCCCATTGGCTAAATAGAAGTAACCAAGTCGCTTCATCACCGCTTAGACGGTCAGTATAGAGAGTTGGTGTTAAGACACTAGCTCCGGACCGTTGAAGTAAAAACGGTGAGTAATGGATAGGCTATATCCCCAACTGGTTGGAAGTTGTCTTAAGGTGGACACGTAACTAATTTGCTCCCGGAGAGGAACGGAAAAGGATGTTACCAGTATCACTGGGACTCCACTGGAGCTTATTATAGCAGAAACTGGGACATCAAAGTCATCTCTATCACTTTTCTTTATAAAATACAGTGCACAGCTTAAACGACTCAATGACATAATCCAATTTTCTTCTGAAATAATTCGTCTAGATACGGCATGAACCCAAACTATTTTTTTGCTAGCATCCTTCTCCCTAGATACATTCTCTGTATAGATATTGAAATTACCTTTTTTGGTGTTTACGTTCAATTTTTTGTAGGTTCTTCGAAAAAAAGATCGAAAAACAGTGATGGGAGCACCTCTCCCTGGGTTACTGACGAGTATTCAAGAGTTTGCGGAAACGTATTCTATTTAGGCATTTTTCTTTTTAACCAAACTAAACGCTATTGAAGCTTATCATATGTTTTGTATGAAACAATTTTAACTGTTGTCAAAATGAAAACAACGAAAAATATCGCAGAATTAAACCACGGGTTTTCAATTTGTATCTTTTCCTAAAACACCCATATGGCAGTGCCCCTCTTTCCCCAAAGTAAGTGCTCAAAGTTTCCACTGGAAAAGAAAATTAGAAACTGACAGGAATTTAGAAGATTTCAGATGTTTCTATATTCAGTTCAAGTGCTTTTTGGGTGCCTTTCAAACATTTCGTTTTTTTCTGTTTTACTAAATAATAAGATCATTTTGTTATTATCTAAATCGTTTTGATTAATGAGACTGTTAAGATAAGAAATACGAAAAAAACTTTCCAGAAACGCTTTTTTGTTAAAAAGCTCATACTATTAGCAATAAAAAAAAATTTATTTGTTTTAAAACAGTTTCAGATAATTTGAGCTTTATATTTATACACCAAAACATATTAAAATTATCCAGATTGTTTAGTTTATTTTCGCCCAAATTATGAAAACGGGAGTACAAGAACAAATTAAGTTTTGTTTTTCATACCTTTACCCATCGTTCCCATTGATGTAATTTTTCTAACAAAAAATGTTTCACTGATAGCGGATGCAGGAAAATCAAACAGTTCGTGGTAACGAACTGTATGTAAGGAGTGACCCGGCTCAATAGTACCCGAAACTCTAAAAAAACGAAACTTTGATACCAATAGATACATCAGAAGAATCAGATTTTCATGCAGATTTCAAATATATAAGTTACATCAAGTTTAAATTTACCCATAAAAAGTTACGCGCCTGAGAAAATTCACCTTATTTTCGATAAAAGGGGAAAACAACCCCCAAAAGTCATAGAACTTTAAATTAAAATCACACCATCAGATTCAGCGTATCAGAGAACCCTACTATAGAGGTTTCAAGCTCCTATCTGCAAAAATGTTGAATTTTGTATTTTTTTTTCCAGAAGGAAGATCACGGATGCGTGTTTATTTATTTATTTTTTTTTTGTTATTTTTTTTCCAACAGGGGTGATCGTATCGATCCAGTACTCCTAAAATATCGTCAGAGGGCTCATTCGAACGAAAATTAAAATTTCTAGTGCCCTTTTTAAGTCACCAAAAAAATTGGAGGGCACCTTGGCCCCCTCCCATGCTCATTTTTTTCCAGAAGTCACCCAATCAAAATTTTGAGATCTCCATTTTGTTCAACATAGTTGAAAATATAATTAATTTCTCTTTGAGATGACTTAATCCCCCACTGTTCCCGGGGGGAAGGGCTGCAAATTATAAACTTCGCCCATTGTTTACATATAGTATTGGTTATTGGGAAGTACACAGGCGTTTTCAGGAGGAATTTTGTTCTAGTCGCTGGTCGGTGTCAGAGTAGGGGTTACGGGAGAGAATTTTTCTATGGAGGATATTTCCTTGGGGGAAGGGACATTTCTAAGAAGGGGGCACCCGACTTCCCAGAATTATTTAAAAAACGATCCGAAATTAAATAAAAAAACAAGTTTTTTTCAACTGAAAGTAAGAAGCAACACTAAAACTTAAAACGAACGGAAATTATTACGTACATGAGGGGGTTCGCCCCTTAGTCAATACCTCGCTCTTTACGCTAAAGTTTTTGTTAGTACTTTCAAAAGAGCTATCTATTCTAATTAACCGGCATTTGTGATTCAGGGGTTTGTGAATCGAACAACATTCGAACGTTAGCGTAAAGAGCGAGGTATTGACTAAGGAGCGAACTCCCTAATATACGTAATAAAAACATACGAATGTAGAAAATCGTTATGTAATTTAATTCGTAAGTTACGTCAGAACAAAATTTCGAGAAAGCCAATTAGCCAAAAAAAGATAATTAATATGCGAATTTCGTTTTAATTATTCATGTATGGTGAGCCAAATATTAATTGAAAACTTGTGACAAACACAATTTGTTTTTCAGTTAGTGGTTCTAAAAGCTTTAAATTCAGAACAACAGATGCGATTTTCAACATATCAGTAGAAATATTTCAAAGCCGCCTTTGAACCGTTGTGACGCATAAACTTGCAAAAAAACGGAGGAAATTTGTTGGTCCACGCAAAAACGGACGTTTTTGCATTAAATCGCATCAGTGAGAACCTATGGTTACTTAATATAGCAGCTTAGTCTGTCTCTGTATTTTTCTGTATGTATGACAAACTCTGTGACAGTGTTTTAGTCTGATTGCTGGTCGTTAGGATTAAAAAACGAACTATTTGTTGTTGAAATTGCTTCTAATTACCCTCAATGAATCTATTTGGACCCGCTCGGCTGTTTGGACCTGCTAATCAACAAAATCTGCAGTCTAACCAGCTTAAAATTTAAAAAAAATGGGCACAAGATTGCCTATTCAAGTTCTGAATATCGAAGTAAATTGTCGTTCACTTTGATTGACTTGACTTGATTTATTGACAAAACAAAAAACAATACGTACTGGAGCATGCCACAGGCTATAAACAGCCACCACGGGAATTTGAGAAATCAATCATTTGATAAAAATATCACAAAATATTTGAAAAAAGTATCACCGAACAAAATACATCTTTTTTCTAATAACATTAAGAAGAAAAACTAAATAAATACTAAACAACAGTAGAAGGAGAGGTAATACCACAGGGGGAAGTCCATATATGGGCATGAATCTACTAACGGGAGTGACTCAACATGTTCAGTGAATATGAGCATGACAAGATAATTGACCTCCAATGAGCTAGAAATACTAACGGGAAGTGAAATCAGACCAGCTTTCTTTTGAATTTACGTAATTTCTGTTTGACACAATTCCGCCTTGAGATAGGATGTTATTGAAATCAAGCTATGCGATATCTCTTTTTGTTATGATTTCACCTTTGAACAATGTAGAAGTGGACTTTAGGTGTTACATATAAAGCGAAAGGAAATTTATTTAGTAGCCAAGACTCTTTTCGTTTCCTACACAGGAAATTTTCTAACTAAAAGTAAAGAAACTGTTGTTTTTTTTGGGTACGATTTAAATTGTGTTTACAATATTTAAACTGTTGTTGTTGGGGCTTAGGGATTCTGCATGCTCGAAAATATAATAAATATGTCTTTTAGGATGAGTTAATCCTCCAAAGTCCCCAGGGGGAGGGCTGAAAGTTATGAACTTTACCCAATGTTTACATCAGAGAATTGTATAAGAACTTAGGTACTTGTGCATTATTTGTCATCCATCACTATATACTGTACAAGGAACTAGTATAGGAAACCAGAAAAACGGCAATTCTCTACATAGATGGATGGCAAAGTGCGATTTAAATTGCGTTTACAATAGTTAAACTGTTTTTTGGGAAGGTTTAGGGGTTCTGCATGCTCGAAAATATAATAAATATGTCTTTTAGGATGAGTTAATCCTCCAAAGTCCCCAGGGGCAGGGCTGAAAGTTATGAACTTTACCCAACGTTTACATCAGAGAATTGTATAAGAACTTAGGTACTTGTGCATTATATGTCATCCACCACTATATACTGTTCAAGAAACTAGTATGGGAAACCAGACAAACGGCTATTCTCTAGATAGATGGATGGCAAAGTGCGATTTAAATTGCGTTTACAATAGTTAAACTGTTATTTTTGGGGTTTAGGGGTTCTGCATGCTCGAAAATATAATAAATATGTCTTTTAGTATGAGTTAATCCTCCAAAGTCCCCAGGGGGAGGGCTGAAAGTTATGAACTTTACCCAATTTTTACATCAGAGAATTGTATAAAAACTTAGGTACTTGTGCATCCATCGCTATATACTGTACACGGAACTACTACAGAAAATCAGACAAACGGCTATTTTCTAGATAAATGGATGGCAAAGTGCGATTTAAATTGCGTTTACAATAGTTAAACTCATGTTTTTGGGTTTTAGGGGTTCTGCATGCTCGAAAATATAATAAATATGTCTTTTAGGACGACTTAATCCTCCAAAGTTCCCCAGGGGGAGGGCTGAAAATTATGAACTATACTCGATGTTTACATCAGAGAATTGTATAAGAACTTAGGTACTTGTGCATTATATGTCATCCACCACTATATACTGTTCAAGAAACTAGTATGGGAAACCAGACAAACGGCTATTCTCTAGATAAATGGATGGGAAAGCGTGATTTAAATTGCGTTTACAATATTTAACCTGATGTTTTTTGGGGTTTAGGGGTTCTGCATGCTCGAAATATAATAAATATGTATCTTAGGATGAGTTAACCCTCCAAAGTCCCCAGGGGGAGGGCTGAAAGTTGTGAACTTTACCCAATGTTTACATCAGCGAATTGTATAAGAACTTAGGTACTTGTGCATTATATGTCATCCACCACTATATACTGTACAAGGAACTAGTAGGGGAAACCAGACAAACGGCTATTTTCTAGATAAATGGAAGGCAAAGTGCGGTTTAAATTGCGTTTACAATAATTAAACTCTTGTTTTTAGGGTTTAGAGATTCTGCATGCTCAAAAATATAATAAATATGTCTTTTAGGATGACTTAATCTTCCTAAGTCCCCAGGGGGAGGGCTGAAAGTTGTGAACTTTACCCAATGTTTACATCAGAGAATTGTATAAGAACTTAGGTACTTGTGCATTATATGTCATCCACCACTATATACTGTACAAGGAACTAGCAGGGGAAACCAGAGAAACGGCTATTCTCTAGATAAATGGATGGCAAAGCGTGATTTAAATTGCGTTTACAATATTTAAACTGTTGTTTTTGGGGTTTAGGGGTTCTGCATGCTCGAAAATATAATAAATATTTCTTTTAGGACGACTTAATCCTCCAAAGTTCCCCAGGGGGAGGGCTGAAATTTATGAACCTAACGCAATTTAAATTGCGTTTACAATAGTTAAACTCTTGTTTTTGGGGTTTAGGGGTTCTGCATGCTCGAAAATATAATAAATATTTCTTTTAGGACGACTTAATCCTCCAAAGTTCCCCAGGGGGAGGGCTGAAAGTTATGAACTTTACCCAATGTTTACATCAGAGAATAGTATAAGAACTAAGTTACTTGTGCATTATATGTCATCCACCACTATATACTGTACAAGGAACTAGTATGGGAAACCAGAGAAACGGCTATTCTCTAGATAAATGGATGGTAAAGCGTGATTTAAATTGCGTTTACAATATTTAAACTGTTGGTTTTTGGGCTTAGGGGTTCTGCATGCTCGAAAATAGAACAAATATCTCTTTTGGGATGACCCCAAAAAACAACAGTTTAAATATTGTAAACGCAATTCAAATCACGCTTTGCCGTTCATTTATCTAGAGAATAGTTGTTTGTCCCATACTAGTTCCTTGTAAAGTATATGGTGGTGGATGGCATATAATGCACAAGTACCTAAGTTCTTATACAATTCTCTGATGTAAACATTGGGTAAAGTTCATAACTTTCAGCCCTCCCCCTGGGGACATTGGAGGATTAACTCATCCTAAAAGACATATTGATTATATTTTCGAGCATGCAGAACCCCTAAACCCCAAAAACAAGAGTTTAACTATTGTAAATGCAGTTTAAATCGCACTTTGCCATCCATTTATCTAGAAAATAGCCGTTTGTCTGGTTTCCTGAAGTAGTTCCTTGTACAGTATATAGTGAAAGATGACATATAATGCACAAGCACCTAAGTTCTTATACAATTCTCTGATGTAAACATTGGGTAAAGTTCATAACTTTCAGCCCTCCCCCTGGGGAACTTTGGAGGATTTAATCATCCTAAAAGAAATATTTATTATATCTTCGAGCGTGCAGAACCCCTAAACCCCAAAAACAAGAGTTTAACTATTGTAAATGCAGTTTAAATCGCACTTTGCCATCCATTTATCTAGAAAATGGCCGTTTGTCTGGTTTCCTGTAGTAGTTCCTTGTACAGTATATAGTGAAAGATGAGATATAATGCACAAGCACCTAAGTTCTTATACAATTCTCTGATGTAAACATTGGGTAAAGTTCATAACTTTCAGCCCTCCCCCTGGGGAACTTTGGAGGATTTAATCATCCTAAAAGAAATATTTATTATATCTTCGAGCGTGCAGAACCCCTAAACCCCAAAAACAAGAGTTTAACTATTGTAAACGCAATTTAAATCGCACTTTGCCATCCATTTATCTAGAAAATAGCCGTTTGTCTGGTTTCCTGAAGTAGTTCCTTGTACAGTATATAGTGATGGAGGACATATAATGCACAAGTGCCTAAGTTCTTATGAAATTCTCTGATGTAAAAATTGGGTAAATTTCATAACTTTCAGCCCTCCCCCTGGGGACTTTGGAGGATTAATTCATCCTAAAAGACATACTTATTATATTTTCGAGCTTGCAGAACCCCTAAACCCCAAAAAACAACAGTTTAATGTAAACGCAATTTAAATCACGCTTTGCCATTCATTTATCTGGAGAATAGCCGTTTGTCTGGTTTCCCATACTAGTTCCTTGTACAGTATAAAGTGGTGAATGACATATAATTCACAAGTACCTAAGTGTTTATACAATTCTCTGATGTAAACATTGGGTAAAGTTCATAACTTTCAGCCCTCCCCCTGGGGACTTTGGAGGATTAACTCATCCTAAAAGACATATTTATTATATTTTCGAGCATACAGAACCCCTAAACCCCAGAAACAAGAGTTTAACTATTGTAAACGCAATTTAAATCACGCTTTGCCATCCATTTATCTAGAGAGAAGCCGTTTTTCTGGTTTCTCATACTAGTTCCGTGTACACTATATAGCGATGGATGACATATAATGCACAAGTTCCTAAATTTTTATACATTTCTCTGATGTAAACATTTGGTAAAGCTCATAACTTTCAGCCCTCCCCCTGGGGGCTTTGGAGGATTAACTCATCGTACAAGACATATTTGTTATATTTCCGACCATACAGAACCCCTAAACCCCAAAAACAAGAGTTTAACTATTGTAAACGAAATTTAAATCGCACTTTGCCATCCATTTATCTAGAAAATAGCCGTTTGTCTGGTTTCCTGTAGTAGTTCCGTATACAGTATATAGCGATGGATGACATATAATGCACAAGTACCTAAGTTCTTATACAATTCTCTGATGTAAACATTGGGTAAAGTTCATAACTTTCAGCCCTCCCCCTGGGGACTTTGGAGGATTAACTCATCCTAAAAGACATATTTATTATATTTTCGAGCTTGCAGAACCCCTAAACCCCAAAAACAAGAGTTTAACTATTGTAAACGCAATTTAAATCGCACTTTGACATCCATTTATCTAGAAAATAGCCGTTTGTCTGGTTTCCTGTAGTAGTTCCGTGTACAGTATATAGCGATGGATGACATATAATGCACAAGTACCTAAGTTCTTATACAATTCCCTGATGTAAACATTGGGTAAAGTTCATAACTTTCAGCCCTCCCCCTGGGGACTTTGGAGGATTAACTCATCCTAAAAGACATATTTACTATATTTTCGAGCATGCAGAACCCCTAAACCCCAAAAACAAGAGTTTAACTATTATAAACGCAATTTAAATCAAGCTTTGCCATCCATTTGTCTAGAGAGTAGCCGTTTTTCTGGTTTCCCATACTAGTTCCTTGTACAGTATATAGTGGTGGATGACATATAATGCACAAGTACCTAAATTTTTATACAATTCTCTGATGTAAACATTTGGTAAAGTTCATAACTTTCAGCCCTCCCCCTGGGGACTTTGGAGGATTAACTCATCCTAAAAGACATATTTACTATATTTTCGAGCATGCAGAACCCCTAAACCCCAAAAACAAGAGTTTAACTATTGTAAACGCAATTTAAATCAAGCTTTGCCATCCATTTATCTAGAGAGTAGCCATTTTTCTGGTTTCCCATACTAGTTCCGTGTATAGTATATAGCGATGGATGACATATAATGCACAAGTACATAAGTTTTTATACAATTCTCTGATGTAAACATTGGGTAAAGTTCGTAACTTTCAGCCCTCCCCCTGGGGGCTTTGGACGATTAACTCATCCTAAAAGACATATTTGTTATATTTTCGACCATACAGAACCCCTAAACCCCAAAAACACCAGTTTAACTATTGTAAACGAAATTTAAATCGCACTTTGCCATCCATTTATCTAGAAAATAGCCGTTTGTCTGGTTTCCTGTAGTAGTTCCGTATACAGTATATAGCGATGGATGACATATAATGCACAAGTACCTAAGTTCTTATACAATTCTCTGATGTAAACCTTGGGTAAAGTTCATAACTTTCAGCCCTCCCCCTGGGGACTTTCGAGGATTAACTCATCCTAAAAGACATATTTATTATATTTTCGAGCATGCAGAACCCCTAAACCCCAAAAACAAGAGTTTAACTATTGTAAACGCAATTTAAATCGCACTTTGCCATCCATTTATCTAGAAAATAGCCGTTTGTCTGGTTTCCTGTAGTAGTTCCGCGTACAGTATATAGCGATGGATGACATATAATGCACAAGTACATAAGTTTTTATACAATTCTCTGATGTAAACCTTGGGTAAAGTTCATAACTTTCAGCCCTCCCCCTGGGGACTTTCGAGGATTAACTCATCCTAAAAGACATATTTATATTTTCGAGCATGCAGAACCCCTAAGCCCCAAAAACAACAGTTTAAATATTGTAAACGCAATGTAAATCACGCTTTGCCATCCATTTATCTAGAGAATAGCCGTTTGTCTGGTTTCCTGTAGAGGATTAGCTCATCCTAAAAGACATATTTATTATATTGTCGAGCATGTAGAACCCCTAAGCCTCAAAAACAACAGCTTAAATATTGTAAACGCAATTGAAATCGCACCCAAAAAAAACAACAGTTCTTTACTTTCAGTTGGAAAATATCCTTTGTAGGAAACGAAAAAAGTCTTGTTTGCTAAATATGATTTCGGAGACCACACTGCCTTACCATGAAGATAAAATAAAAGTTCAAAATAGGGATAAAATCCTTTTTAATAGACAGTGTATAGAAAATTCACAAAAAATAACAGATATTTCGGTCACATATACAGCGACCGTCATCAGTAGTAAAACTAAAACTAGTTTTAGTTTTACTACTGATGACGGTCACTGTATATGTGACCGAAATATCTGGTATTTTTTGTGAATTTTCTATACACTGTCTATTAAAAAGGATTTTTTCCTTATTTTGAACTTTTATTTTATGGCTACTAGATAAATTTCCTTTGGCTTTATATGTAACACCTAAAGTCCACTTGTAAAATGTTCAAAGGTGAAGTCATAACAAAAACAGATATCACATAGCTTGATTTCAATAAAATCCTATCTCAAGGTGGAATTGTGTCAAACAGAAATTACGTAAATTCAAAAGAAATCAGGTCTGATGTCACTTCCCGTTAGTATTTCTGGCTCATTGGAGGTCAATTATCTTGTCAGGCTCGTGTTCACTGAACATGTTGCGTCACTCCCGTTAGTAGATCAATGTGGTATTACCTCTGTTCCCCCCGTGGTATTACCTCTCCTTCTACTAACAACAAAAATAGAAAAACAATTTCATCTACTCAATAAGATGTTCTTAAATATTTTTTTTCAGAATGAGAGTAGCGAAATCGATTCTTGTATATATTTGGGTAATATACGAGTATTCAACAACTCTAACAAACAACTCTATTCTAATAACATATTTTTTAATTTCGGAACGAACTTCACGAAATTGATTCCTTTGTGTATTTGAGCAATATATTCCACACCTCTACACCCACATGCTGTAATGAAAATGCACCTCTAGGGCTGTGGCGCATTTCTAATATGAATGAATTGTTTTCAGATGAGGTTGCCGGGTATGAATGATATTTCGAAGATATTAGAAACTTTTTAAGTTGTCTTAGTCCAATTAGTGCTAAAGAGTTTATACACAAGTAAACTAAACTTGCAACTTGGAGCACAGATACCTTAGAAACATTTAGAACATTTGTCAGGTGGAATGAATCCCTTGTAGAGTATTTATATGAAAATAGTGTTTTTACTGCCCGGCTCTGTATTTTACGTACATTATAATTAAACAAATTTACGTACATTACGTACATTAAGATTTTACGTACATTAGGATTTTACGTACATTATAATTAAACAAATTAAACCAAAGAGTGCATCCATACTCTAAATATGAAGAAACGAGGGCATAATATAAAATCTTTAAGTGTTTCATGAGGAATAAAGTGCTTTAGACTATTTAGAATACCTGTCCCTCGGGAGATTTTAATGGAAAGTGCCCTCATATGATCTTTCTATGTAATTATTTCATTAATAATCATTCCCAAATACTTGAAACTGGTTACCCTTTCAATCACTACATTTCCAAATGAAAATATTTAATTTGTTTCAGAATGTTGTATATTTGAGAAAATCATATCCTATTTTGCTTTCGAAATATTTAATGATAGAGGATTCATTCACAAATAACTAGACAATTCAGCTAAAGTGGTCTCCATGATATCAAACCAACCATCTACCATATATGACTTAAACGACATTACTGTGTCATCAGCATATGTTGTTAATATGCAATTAGTTACAAGTTCTTTTATTTCCGAAACATATATCAAGAAAAGTAGTGGCCCTATGATCGAACCTTTGGGAACGCCGTAATTTATTTTCTTTCCGATGATGTCGATTATCTGACAACCACAGTTTGCATTCTATCTTCCAAATATGATTTTATCCATTTTACCATCCAAACCTGAAAATGCATTTTATTCATTATTGTTAGCAATACCTTGTAATTAACAGTATCGAAAGCTTTTGAAAGATCTACAAAAATTGCCGACGTCATAAATCCAAAATCCGAAAATTCCTTAACCTTTATAATAAAACGATATACAGCAAGTATAGTAGAATAACCTTTACGAAAACCATATTGGCTAGACGACAAAATTCCATTTTCATATATCAATTTTGTCATTCTTCCATGCATTTCCTTTTCAAATAGTTTAGAGAATACCGGTAAAACTGAAATTGGTCTTTAGTTATTAATTTGGTATTTATCTCCATTCTTATGTATATGTATTATTCTTTTTAAATGAAATGTTAAACAAAAAGAGAAACACATGACAAATAACCTGGAAAAGTTTTACTGAAAACTGCCAACTATAGAAGATAACCCGATTGTGAATAAATACCACTACTACTACTACTAACAATTCACCGCAGCATCAAGTCGCCTGAGGCCAACACAGCTACACACGCTCCTCCTTCATCCCAATCTATTCAAAGCCTCCCTTACACCCTCCAATGAAGTTCCCGTTTTCTTTAAATCTTTCTTTAGGACATCTTCCCACCTCAACCGTGGACAGCCTGTTTTTTTTTTAGCCCTAGAAGGTTGGCCGAAAAGGATAATCTTTGGTAATCTGTCATCCTTCATCCGTAGAACGTGCCCTAGCAACCTTAACCTTTCTCTAATTGTGGCCATAGAAAGCTGGATTGAACCACACTTCTCGTACAACCTACTGTTTGAAATACGGTCAGTCAGCCATGTACCCAAAACAATCCGTAGGCAATTTCTCTGGAAAACATTTAGCAAATCTTCATCCGCTTTTCGGAACGCCCATGCTTTAGAGCCATATTTGACCTTTGTCATCACTGTAGCTTCCAATATTCTAATCTTGGTTTGAAGACTGTCTTCCTATTCTTCCAAACTTTTTATAACTGCAAAAAAACTAAGCCTTGGCTATTCTACTTTTAAGATCTTCACTACTCCCACCGTCTTTACTAATAATACTACCAAGGTAAGCGAAGCTGTCCACCTAATCAATCTTTTCGTTACCAAACGCCACCTTTTCATCTTCACTTATTCCTAGCCTTAGTGACTTAGTCTTCTTAACATTTATTTTCAAACCTATTCTAGCACCATGAACTCGCAAAACCACCTAAGAGTTCATTCATTTTCTTCGCACTTTCATCTACTACTACTACTACCAACAACTCATCGCAGCACCAAGCCGCCTGAAACCAACACAGCTACGCACGCTCCTCCTCCACCCCAATCTATTCAAAGCCTCCCTTTTTACACCCAACCACGAAGCTCCCATTTCCTGTCAATCTTTCTTTATGATGTCCTCCCATCCCAGAAGGGGACGACCTGCTTTCCGTTTAGCCCTAGACGGTTGACCGAAAAGAAGAATCTTCGGCAATCTGTCATCCTTCTTCCACACAAAGTGCCCTAGCCACCTCAACCTTTCTTTCATTATAGCCCTAGAGAGCGGTATTGAACCACATTTTTCGTATAGCCTATTGTTTGAAATACGGTCAGTCAGCCGGGTACCCAGAACAATCCTTAAGAAATTTCTCTGGAAAACATCTAGCCAATCTTCATCCGCTTTTCAGAGCATCCATGCTTCAGAGCCATATTTGACCACTGTCATCACTGTAGCTTCTAATATTCTAATCTTGGTTTGCAGACTTATCTTCCTATTCTTCCAAACTTTTTTTTTAACTGTGAAAAAATACCCTGAGCCTTCGCTATTCTACTTTTAACATCTTCACTGCTCCCACCATCTTTACTAATAATACTACCAAGGTAACTGAAGCTGCCCACCTGATCAATCTTTTCATTACCCACGTCAACTTTTCATCTTCACTTATTCCTAGCCTTAGTGACTTAGTCTTCCTAACATTAGTTTTCAAACCAATTTTAGCAACCTGAACTCGCAAAACCTCTAAAACTTCATCCATTTTGCTCACACTTTCATCTAGGATGCTTAAATATTCAGCATAATCAAAGTCCAGGAGACTTTTATCTCCCCATTTGATTCCGTGGTCTCCCATTGCCTTTCCTGTGCTCCTTAAAACAAAGTCCATCAAAATAATCCATATAAGGGGGATAGAACACAACCCTGCTTAATTCTTGATTTAATATAAAACCAGCTGCTAGTCTCATTTCCTACTTTAACCGCAGCAGTGTTATTCTCGTACATAGCACTAATCACTTTAATGCATTTGTCTGGTATCATAGGCAGCGCGCTACCGCTGCCTAAGTTAAAAAACGATGTGGGCATAATGTATTTTTGTTTTTTTTTCCATACCCGGAAACTTCGTATTGAAGGAGGTCGTCGTAGAAAACTTCGAAAAGGGCTCATTCGATTGGAAATTGGAGTGGCTAGTGTCCTTTTTAGTAGTCGAAAGTGACTGGAGGGCAACTAGCCCACCCCCACGCCCATCATCTCCCCAAACACATCCAATCAAAATTTTGATATAGCCATTTTGTTCAGCGTAGTTGATTTCCAGATAGAAAATATGTTTTTAGGAGGACACTCCCCCACAACCCTCAGGGCAAGGGTTTTAAGTGATGCCATGGGGGCATGTAAGGTTTTTATAGAAGGCGTTGTCGTAGAAATTTCAAAACAGGCTCATTCGATTGGAAATTCAAAGAGCTAGTACCCATTTTAATAGTCGAAAGTGATTGGAGGGCAACTAGCCCCCCCTCCCACGCCCATCATTCCCCAAATACATCCAATCAAAATTTTGAGATAGCAATTTTGTTTCAGCGTAGTTGATTTCCAGACAGAAAATATTTTTTTGAGGAGTACACTCCCCAAAACCTTCAGGCAAGGGTTTTAAGTTATGCCCTGGGGACATATAAGGTTTTTATAGAAGCCGTTGTCGTGGAAACTTCAAAACAGGCTCATTCGATTGGAAATTCAAAGGGTTAGTACCCTTTTTGATAGTCGAAAGTGATTGGAGGGCAACTAGCCCCCCCCCCCCCCCCCACGCCCATCATCCCCCCAAACACATCCAAACAAAAGTTTGAGATAGCCATTTTGTTCAACATAGTTGATTTCCTGATAAAATATGCGTTTTTGAGGAGGACACTCCCCCACAACCCTCAGGGCAAGGGTTTTTAAGTTATGCCCTGGGGCACATAAGGTTTTTATAGAAGGTTTTGTCGTAGAAACTTCAAAAACAGGCTCATTCGATTGGAAATTCAAAAGGCTAGTGCCCTTTTTAATAGTCGAAAGTGATTGGAGGGCAACTAGCAACCCCCCCCCCCCTCCCACGCCCATCATTCCCCCAAACACATCCAATCAAAATTTTGATATAGTCATTTTGTTCAACGTAGTTGATTTCCAGGTAGAAAATATTTTTTTGAGGAGTACACTCCCCCACAACCCTCAGGGCAAGGGTTTAAGTTATGCCCTGGGAACATAGAAGATTTTTATAGAAGCCGTTGTCGTAGAAAACTTCAAAACAGGCTTATTCGATTGGAAATTCAAAGGGCTAGTACTCTTTTTGATAGTCAAAAGTGATTAAAGGGCAACTAGCCCCCCCCCCCCACGCCCATCATTCCCCCAAACACATCCAATCAAAATTTTGAGATAGCCATTTTGTTCAGCGTAGTTGATTTCCAGATCGAAAATATGTTTTTGAGGAGGACACTCCCCCACATCCCTCAGGGCAAGGGTTTTCAGTTATGCCCTGGGGGTATATAAGGTTTTTAAAGAAGGCGTTGTCGTAGAAACTTCAACAAAAGCTCATTCGACTGGAAATTCAAAGGGCTAGTGCCCTTTTTAATAGTCGAAAGTGATTGGAGGGCAACTAGCCCCCCCACACCCATCATTCCCCCAAACACATCCAATCAAAATTTTGAGATAGCCATTTTGTTCAGGGTAGTTGATTTCCAGATAGAAAACAATATTTTTTCAGGAGGACACTCACCCACAACCCTCAGGGACAAGGATTATAAATTATGCCCTGGGGGCATATAAGGTTTTTATTGAGATCTTTGTCATAGACACTTGAAAAAGGGCTCATTCGATTGGAAATTCAAAGGACTAGTACCCTTCTTAATAGTCGAAAGTGATTTGAGGGCAACTAACCCCCCTCTCACGCCCACCTGTTCCCCAAACACATCCAATCAAAATTTTTAGATAACCATTTTATTCAACGTTGCTGAAAGTCTTGGAAATTAGATTTTTAAGGATGACAACCCCTATCCCCACAAGCCTCAGGGAAAAGTTTTGTAAGTTACGCCCTGGGGGCATATAAAGTTTTTATGAAAGCGCTGTCGTAGAAACTTCAAAAGGGCTCATGCAATTGGAAATTGAAAGGGCTAGTACCTTTTAATAGTTGAAAGTGATTGGATAGCGACTAACGCCCCTCTCACGCCCACCATTTTCCCAAACACATAGAATTAAAATTTTGAGATATCCATTTTGTTCAACGTAGTTGAAAGTTCTTGAACTTAGGTCTTTTAGGATGATAACCCCCTCAGAGCCCTCAGTGCAAGGGTTGTAAGTTATGCCCTGTGGGCATATAAAGTTTATATAGAAAGTTGTTATAGAAATTTCAAAAGGGTTCATTTGATTGGAAATTGGAATTGCCCTTTTTAATAGTCGAAAGTGAGTGGAGAGTAATTAACCCCCCTCTTACGCCCACCCTTTCCCTAAAAACATTCAGTCAAAGTTTAGAGATAGCCATTTTGTTCAATGTAGTTGAAAGTTCTGAAAAATTATGTATTTAAGGATGACAAACCCCCCAGATCCCCAAGGGCAAAGGTTTTAAGTTCTGCCCTGGGGGCATATAAGGTTTTATAGATAGAGTTGTCGTAAAACTTCAAAAGGGGTTCATTCAATTCGAAATTGAGAGGGGCTAGTGCCCTTTGTAATAGTCGAAAGTGATTGGAGCGTAACTAACCCCCCTCTCACGCCCACCATTCCTCCAAACACATCCAACCAAAATTTTCAGATAGCCATTTTGTTCAACGTACTAGAAAGTTCTGGAAGTTAGATCTTTGAGAATGAGACCCCCCCCCCCAGCACTCAGGGCAAGGGTTGTAAGTTATGACCTTGGGGCATATAAGATTTTTATTGAAAGTTTTGTCGTAGAGAAACTTCAAAATGGCTCATTTGATTGGAAATTGCAGGGGCTAGGGCGTTTTAGTAGTTGAAAGTGATTGGAGAGCGACTAACGCCCCTCTCACGCCCACCATTTCCCAGACAAATCCACTCAAAATTTGAGATAGCCATGTTGTTTAGCGTAGTTGAAAGTTCTGGGATTTCGGTCTTAGAGGATGACAACCACCCTAACAGACCTTAGGGTAAGGGTTGTAATTTATGCCCTGGGGGGCATATTAAGTGTTTATAGAAAGCGTTGTCGTTTCCAAAAGGGCTCATTCGATTGGAAATCGAAAGGCCTAGTGCCCTTTTTAATAGTCAAAAGTGATTGGAAGGCTTGACATTTTTATAGTAAAGATCGAAGTGGGTATAATGTATTATTTTGTGTTGTTGTTGCTGTTGTTTAGACCAGGGCACTTCGAATCGAAGGAGTTGTCGTGGGAACTTCGAAAAGGGCTCATTCAATTGAAAATAGAAAACGGCTGATGCCCTTATTAATAGTTGAAAGTGATTTGAGGGCAACTGATCCCCTTCCAATCCCACCCTCCCACGCCAGCCTCCCATTTCTGCTCTTAAAATTTGACCAAATCAAAATAGCATAAGTGTATCCAAGCTATCAGAGAAAAGTAAACAGTTTTTTTTGCGAATGGGTATCAAGTTTTTCATTTCAGGTCAACTAGAGGAGGTATGAAACTAAATTAAACAATACTATTTGTGTCCAGATTTTTAAAAGGGTGTATGTGGTTAAAAATATCTGAAAATTTTTCTCCAGCATACAAATAGCAGGCCAAAACTATAAAGTCTTAAAAAACAAAAAGATTTAATGTATTATTTTCTTTTTCCCTGAAAAGACTATGTCAATATAAAACGAACAGAAATTAATTAAAAAAAAACTTTTCCACAAAATAAGTTTTTCGAAGAAAAGTAAAGAACTTCATTAAACAAAAAATGAGCAAAAATAAAATCAAATAATCTACCAAGCGTGAAACTACCACAAATCAGCATCGATAAATAAATGAAACCCAAAACGAACAGAAATTACAATTATTAACCGAGTCAAACTCAAAACGAGCAGAAATTAACATAAGTTGGGCGCAAAACCCCTATGCCTTCCCAAGGCAAGAACAAAAATTTGCACTTTACTGAAAAAATATAAATGATTTTACTTTTATAACTTTAATAAATCAAATAATATTAACATTTTGATTACTAAATAACAGTATATGTGTATTAAACTGACAATGCACATTCATTTGTATTTTTCAGTAAATGTAAATTTTGTTCTGGCCTTGGGAAGGCATAGGGGTTTTGCGCCCAACTTATGTTTATTTCTGCTCGTTTTGAGTTTGACTGCGTTAATAATTGTAATTTCTGTTCGTTTTGGGTTTCATTTATTTATCGATGTTGATTTGAGGTAGTTTCACGCTTGGTAGATTATTTGATTTTATTTTTGCTCATTTTTTGTTTAATGGAGTTCTTTACCTTTCTTTGAAAAAACTTATTTTGTGGAGAAAGTTTTTTTTAATTAATACCATACAAGGAAAGAAACCTTTACTAAAGCTCTTCTATCAACAGAATCAAACGCTTGCTCATAATCTATCAAACTGAGGACCAAAGCTGTTTGAAAACTCAGGCACTTCTCAATTATTAGCCTAAGAGTGAAAATTTGGTCGACACATCCTCTACCTTTTCTAAAACCGCACTATTCTTTCTTAAAACTTTGTCTACGGCATCTCTAAGTCTAAAAAGTATCATATTACTAAGTAATTTACTACCTACCGAGACCAGACTAATGCCTCGATAATTACCAAACTCACTTTTATCACCTTTCTTATAAAGTGGCTTAATTAAGGTTTTCCTAAAATCTTTAGGTTCTTCCCTTTTCAAAAATCATATTCATAATCTTCAGTAACTTATTTCTAACCTCAGAGCCACCATATTTAAGAAACTCATTTACCACCCTTTCAGCAACTGGAGCCTTATTATTTTTTAATCCTTTTAGTACTGTTGCTAATTCCTCCTCACAAAACAAATCTTCTTTACATCCAAGGCACCGCAAACTTTTTTATTTTCCTCTATATCTTTCCTGCAACTCTATCTCGGTAAGTAAAATTCTCAAAATGTTCGGCCCATCTCTCTTTAGGTTTTTCCTTATCGCTAATTGCGGCCCCATTCCTATCTTTAACTGGGCCAAGTCCGGATTGACTACTCCCTCTCAATTTGTTAACATGCCAGTACAATATTTTACTTTTATGCCGTCTAGCTGCATCTTCCAGATCCTCGGCAAATTTATCTATGGCCTCCACTTCACACCTCCTTAGTTCATATTTTAATGCTTTCTCTACTTTCTTTACATTCCTTTTGTTTTCATACGATCTATCACTCAGATAGTTCTTGTACAAGTCCTTTTTCCTTTCTATTAAACATAAAGCTTTTTCAATAATATTCTTAGCTGCAGTTCTAGCTTTCTTCCCTAATACACCTTCAGCAACTTCACAAATTATTTTTCTAAAATTATTCCAACCATCTTCCACATTATCAAATTTTAAAATCTCAAGTTTAGCATTCAACTGTTCGTGGAAAGTTTCTCTCAAAATCTCATCCTGGAGTCTACCAACATCATAACTTCCCGGGAGGTAGTTACCCTCCGATATTTCAGCTTTAAATTAACCTTGACACTACTAGATGGTGATCTTTACTTTTAACATCAACTTTCATCTAGGATGCTTAAATCATTAGACATAACCTAAGTCCAGATAGAGATTTCCCTTTCATTGATTCCGTGGTCTCCAATTGCCTTTTCTGTGCTTTTTAAGACAAGATTCATCAAAATGGTCCATATAAAGGGGAATAGAACACAACCCTGCTTAACTCCAGAATTTAATACGAAACCAGCTGCTAACCTCATTTCCTACATTAACTGCAGCAGTGTTACTCTCGTAGATAGTACTAATCCCTTTAATGTATTTATCTGGTATACCATATAACTATAAAACCTTTGGGTAAAGCTATTGGGTATAAAACTATTTAGTGCTGTTATTAGTACCCAAGAAAGTTTATATAATTAAAGAAAACACAAGGAAAACACACTTAATAAGGGGCAATTTCGATTAAATATGCCGTCAACTTTTGCTTTACTGTCAGAGTACCCTTGAGCTGATATTTGAAGCCGTTATAATCAGAAATGTTTGCTCTTAGCGGAATATTGGGAATTCTTGTATCCCCCCCCCCTGAACGGATGCATCTTTTTGTGTTTTATTGTCATTTATTTATTTTTAGAGGAGTTACTGTATTTATCTAGTTGTTGCTTTGAAAAAGATTAATTTCTTACAGTTATGAAGGATAAAGGTGGCAAGTATATTGGTTTTTGGTATTCAAAATTAAATTTACATTTTTAATTAAAAATTTTTATTTGATCTTTATTAATCTTACTTTCAATGTTTTACTTTGAACAAACTACTTGATAACGAGTTAATTTTGATAAAACAATGAGTCTAAAGGCACTAAATATTTTGGTGTTTGATAACCAAGTTCAAAACTGTCGAAATTGTTAAAAAACATCCGTCCGACACTTCGGCATTGCTCAACAGAACTTATTGCTGGGAGTTTATATCTTAGTTTTTGTAAGTAGGCTTTGTTTTGTGTATTTTTTTTTAATTAATTACTTTTCCATTTTTATATTCTTTACTTTAATTGACATACTTATTTCGTTGTCTTTAGAGAAATGTTCATCTCTAAGATTTATTAAATAAAATAAAAGTTTTTCAACTGAAAGCAAGGAGCAACATTAAAACTTAGAACGAACAGAAATTATTACGCATATGAGGGGGATTGCCCCTCCTCAGTACCTGGCTCTTCACGCTAACAGTTTCTCGGGACTTCAAAAAAAGTTACTTATCGTCGTACCCAAAACAAAGGGCGTATCTGACCACTTTTACGAAAACGAGTTAATGTGCTCCAAAGAGTCATCTAGTGGGGTACTATCCAGTGGGTGCATTTGCAGGGACGTATATTAACACACTTTTGATTTACAGCATAGGCACCTGGGCGTATCTGAAAACACTGAACAGAACCAAAGGGCGTATCTGAACATACGCCTTTGGTTGTGGTCACTTTTCGAAGAAAAGATTTAAGTTACAGATACGCCGCGAAAAACAAGGAAACTCAAAACACAAATTAGTGAAATTTTCATCAATTTTCGGAGCTTCAAGTTGTTCCACCACCACAGTCGTAAGCTAGGCCTATCATTCTTAGGATTCCAGTACTTTGGACATTATAATGTTGGGGAGAGGCCGGTTTTACCTTACTGATTATATTGCCTAGTGTTAAAACAGACTGATTATGTTGATTATTGTTGACCATGGATACACAACCTTCATTTATGAAAGATCCCAAATTGGGCTGCACGAGCCTGGAGCCTGACTTATTTTTACTTTTATTAATCTTTCGCTAAGGGCAATTCCATGAAAACGTCAACCTCGGGGTCAAATTTAAAATTGTCGGAGGAAATATTTGTTTGTGTCTATCTTATTACAAATTGTCTGAGCTTTATGAATATGCAAGAATCATTTTAATGTGAAAACCGCAATTAAGTTTTTTTTAGGTCAAAGTCGCATGTTTTATTGACATCGGAATTGGAAATTTTACGGTTATTTTAATCCGATCACCACGGGATTAAAATAACAGCGATTTTGAGTAACGTGGGCTCATATTTAAGCCGTGACATTATTTAATCGATGTCAGTTCATGATTAGCAGTTCTTAGTGGTTTTCTATATCATTCAAACCTGCCTTTCAGAAAAATGCGACAGAAGAAAATTCTCAAGACAGAAGAAGCATTGCAGTATCTGGATGAATCTGACGAGCCAGAAGATATGTCCAACAGTGAAGGTGATGGTGACCCTTCGTTTCTGCCGTCTAGTGACTCTGAAAGTCCCAGTGAGTTGACACCAGCGCTGGTTGTGAATATTAGTACTGAGCCCCATGCGACAGTTTCAGCTAATTCTGAAGAGAATGATCCTGCAGAGGTAAATCTTATAGGTATCATTTCCTCCAATGAAAGTCTCTTGGCCACGGGTTCGACATCCAAAAGAGCACACAGAAAGGCTCAACGGGTTTCAGGCAAAGAATACGTATCTCCTGCTACTGGAAAGTTTGTGAAGGCGAAAGCGAGGTCTGAAAATCCCTGTAATCACGAAAAATGTAAGAAAGGCTTTACAGACGAGATGTTGAACGGTATGTTGTGCATCGTTTTGGAATCTCGGAAAAGAGGCAGGCAACCACGATCAGCAAAGACAGTTCATCGCTGGGTTGTGTAAACAAGCTCCTAAAAAGCGACATACTGTGTCAGATTCTTCAAGAAGATCTAACAGTCTTGTTTACAGTCTACCGTCCGAAACAAACTACTTTCCAGTTTGCAAGAAATTTTTTCTTGGGACTTTCGGAATATCAGAAAAATTTCTACGACGTTGCGTGAAATCAGAGTTTCAAGAACCAAGTACATCAATTGTGAAACCTGATCAACGAAGAAAAAATAAAAATTCCAAACGGGTCACAGCAGAACAACTTGGATTTATCCATGATCACATCAAGTCTTTTCCCGCGGTCGAGAGTCACTATTGTCGCAAGAGCACAAAAAAACTCTATTTGGATGCGAATCTTTCATTGCGGAAAATGTATGATCTGTATAAGGAAAAATGTAAGGAAGAGAAGAAAGTAGCCTTTGCATTAGAAACTTACCGTCTTCAGTTCAAGAAATTCAACCTTGGGTTTCACAGGCTTAAAAAAGACCAGTGTGGACTTTGTCTTAGGTATAACCAGCTCGCAGACAAATCAGAAAAAGATGTGAAGCAGTATGAAGAACACCAGGAAAGAAAGGCCAAAGCGCGAGCTTTGAAAAACGAAATCGTTCGGAAGATTAAAGAAGAAGAGGAGGGCTTTGAAAAGGCTACGTTCATTAATTTTGATCTTCAACGCGTTCTCGAAACCCCGAAAGGGCCAGGTGGTCCTATATTCTACAAGCGAAAGCTTGCTTGCTATAACTTAACCCTATACAATATGAATAGCCACGCCGGATTTTGTAATATCTGGTGTGAAACAGATGGACAAAGAGGAGCAAACGAGGTTGCATCGATAGTGTTTGATGCTGTTTCGAATGACAAAGATCATTCTGACTTCTACTTTGTGTCTGACTCTTGCGGAGGACAGAATCGAAATCAATTTTTTTCTGGAATGTGCTTATGGGCAGTCCGCACCTTACATCATGTCCGATCGATTACTCACGTCTATCTGGAAAAGGGGCACACAGAACAAGAGGGGGATAGTATGCACAGTGCCATTGAACGAGCTTCCAGGCATACCTCTATAAATGCTCCAGTTGAATGGAAAAACATTTGCATTTTAGCGAGGCGGAACAATCCGTATACTGTGAGAACACTCGATTATTCCTTCTTCAAGGACTTCAAGAAGCTGACTGGCCAGGTCGTAAAGAACGTTAAGGTGAACACTTGTGGAGAAAAAGTTAAGTGGCTTGATATCAAAGTTCTCCGTTACACAGTGGACGATGCGGCTAAAATATTCTATAGCTACGATTACAGCGGGGAATACAAGGCAATTGATGTTGACAAGGTAAAACGATCAGTTGGACAGAGTGGGACAATGTTAAGCTTGATGCCAGCTTACGAGAAAAAAGTTGCCAATAAGTGATGCAAAATTTAAAGACTTGCTTTCACTGTGCGAACAACGGCTAATCCATGCAGACTTCCATGCATTCTACCGAAACCTTCCCCATGGCAAAGCCGTGAAGGATGTCCTACAAGACAGTGATATTGACGACGAAAGTGACAACGGAGAGTAATGTGAATTTGTGCCTTCCTTTGATAATTTAATTGAAGCTTTATTGTACTCTTTTTTAATATTTGAAGCAAAATTACACAAACTTATTCAAAAATCACTTGGTCGTAACTAAAGGAAATGTTTTAGAATGACCAGAACCAAGGGCGTATCTGGTTTTTCTAGTGTTCTAAGAACTTTTGAGAGTTTTACTGTTCACCAATCGATTTCTCGTAGTGAAGAACCTATAAATACATTGCGACTACGTCATTAGAAAAAAATCTCTTCTTAAAAACAGCTTCACAAACCTTGTTTTTGCTCTCCTGTAAAATTTGTAAAATGTTAGATACGCCCTTTGGTTTTGGGCACGACGTTATTGTTCTAATCAAACGACCCTTGTGTTTCAGTTAGTTGTTTTTCAAGAATTGGGACAAAATTTGAAATTTAGCGTAAAGAGCAAGGTGTTGAGGGGCAGTATCCTCCTGATATACGTAATAATTTCTGTTCGTTTTAACTTTTAATGTTGCTCCTTACTTTCAGTTGAAAAAACTTGTTTTTTTTATTTAATATCTGATAAACAATAAGTAGAACAATAGAGAAATCTTTATATAAGACAGTGGAACTCAACTTTAAATAAATATTTCCTGGTTGAACTTCCTTGAAGTAATGATGCTAGGGCTGTTTTGAAAATTTAAAAAACTTTTTTCAGTTTTAATGATTGAATTTTAATGTGAGTTTCTTTTATATTGTTTTTTTCTTCGTTTATTTTGCTGAGGACGACCCTTATTGTTTATGATGGAAAGTTAGTGTGGTTTTCGTCGCTATTTAATATCTGATCCTTTTTTTAATAACGCTAGGATACCTGGCTCCACTTGCCCGGAAAAATCTTTCTCCCCACAAAAATATCCCCTAGACAAGTCAATCCTGGCTAAAATTTAACCCGGACAATTACCCTTAACATCTCCACGCCTAAAGTTGAATCGGTAAAGAAAAAGCAAGACATAAATAGCAAGACAAAACCTTCGTATAGGAATTCTGGCAAATTCACCAAGTATAAAATCTCCCCTGAAAAGTTCACCCCCAGGAAACTTCCCTCTCCATGTAAAATTTTTCTAGTGTAAAATCCTCCCAGTAGAAAATTCTTCTTCCTTTCCCCAACCGAAAAATATATGCATATTCCCAATACCAAATAAAACAATATGTTAGTTTTATAATTTAAAAACCTTTCCCCAGGGGTTGTAGGGGGTCATTTTATCTAAGACAGTTATTGGGCCTTTAAAGTATGCTGAAGAAAATGGCTAACTTCTATTAGAATAACCCTCTTTCAACGTTCTAGGACCAGTGGACCGATACGATCACCCCTAGGAAAAAAACAAATGAAAACGCATCCGTGATCTTTCTTCTGGTAAAAATTACAAAATTCCACGTTGTTGCAGAAATGAGCTTGAAACCTCTATAATAGGGTTCTATGATGCGCTGAATCTGATGGTGTGATTTTCATTAAAATTCTGTGACTTCAAAGGGGTATTTTCCTCTTTTTTAGAAAATCAGGCAAATTTTCTCAGGCTCGTAGCTTTTGATGGGTAGAACTAAACTCAATAAAACTTATATATTTGGAATAAACATAATAAGCCCATTCTTTTGTAATATCAATTGGTATCTAAATTGAGTTTTTAGAGTTTCGTTACTAATGAGCCGGATCGCTCCGCACTTATAGATCATTACCATGAACGTCAAAATCCAAACAGAGATCATTGAAATATGAAATTATTTAGTTTTTCTTTCGGTACTGTACTCTTTTCATGTCTGACTATATAAGGGATTTACGTTCGAGGGGGAGACATTTTACATGATTGTTATAAAATCAAAACGTGGTATCTGTGTAGGCAGGTTTTTTTTAGTATCTCTACTCCTTCTGTAAACTATTCTAAGGTGTAGGAAATTGCATTAAGACATGTCTACATCTGTTATAATGTACGGAAGCAATCTTTCTGTAATTTTGGTTTGAGTTTGATTTCTTTTAATATTAAATGCATAATAATTAAATATATTATTGATTAAACAAATTGATCCCTTTGTCAGGAACCCTTCCGGTTTAAAATTTACTGTATTTTGTTTCATTTTGCATCTAATTTAATTGCTCTTTTTATTTGAGAGTTTTTTTCTAAAAGTATTTAAAAATTAACTTATTCCAACGTAAAAAAAAAAAATTCTGAAATATATTCCCTGTCACCCAACCGCCACTGATATTTTTGCATTTGCTCCCCCCTCTGGAAAATTTTTTGCCGGTACCCTTGCAGCGGTTTAATTAAGGTTTTCTTAAAATAGCAGGTATGTCTTTTCTTGCAACTCTTGCTCGGTTTAACACATTCTCAAAATATTCTGCCCATCTCTCTTTAACCTTTTCCTTATCACTAATTGTGGCCCCGTTCCTATATTTAACTGGGACAAGTCCAGATTGACTACTCCCTCTCAATTTATTAACATACCAGTAAAACATATTATTATTATCCCGTCTAATTGTATCTTCCAGATTTTATCTCGGCAATTTTATCCACGGCCTCCACTTCACACCTCCTTAGTTCATACTACATTCCTTTGTTTTCATATGATCTATCACTCAGATAATTTTTGTACAAGCCCCTTCTCCTCTTAATTAAACATAAAGCTTTTTCACTAATATTCCTAGCTACGGTCCAAACTTTCTTCCTTAAGACACCATCAGCAGCTTCGCAAATTGTTTTCCTAAAATTATTCCACCCATCTTCCACATTGTCAAATTTTAAACTTTTCATATTAGTATTCAACTGTTCCTGGAAAGTTTCTCTCAAATTCTCATCCTGGAGTTTACCAACATCATAATTTCCCAAAAGGTAGTTACCCTTCCGAAATTTAAGCTTTAAATGAACCCTAGGCACTACCAGATGGTGATCTTTACTTTTAATGTTAATAACAGCACTCCTATATACCCTAGTATCTTGCATTGGTCCTGCCAGTCTTAAGTTTACAATAACATAATCAATAAGGTTTTCTGTCTTACCATCACGTGCATACCTTGATAACTTATGAGCCATTTTATGACGAAACACCGTATTGGTTATTGCTAGATTGTTATACCTACAAAATTGCAACAGTTTGAAGACATTGCCGTTTTCTTTTCCTACACCAAATTTACGTAGGCTAGGATACCATCTATTCCTATTTCTACCGACCTGGGCGCTAGAATCTCCTAATAAAAATACCATATTTCTACCTGGGACCCTGTTGCTCCTGTACCTGTAAGTAAAATTCATATGAGCCACTAGTATATCCGTCAGTCGGTTCTACGGGGGTATATACTACTATAACTGATACCCTGAACTTTTTAGCTATAAAATGAATTATTATTATTCTATTATTAATACCTTCCCAGCCCAAACAAGACTTGGCAGTTTCCTTATTTATCATGAGCCCTACTCCCTTTCTATGTACCCCATCTTTCCTGCCTGACTAAACAAATTCTATATCCCCTAATTTCATGCTTCCCACCCCTGGGATATAAGTTTCTTAAGCTCCTAATAAGTCCAGTCGTCTGAATTCGTCAGTAGAAATCTCGGTACGATAGTTATTTTTTAACGTCATAACATTCCAAGTTCCAATGAAACTTTTCACGTTCTTTAAATCATTGAATTATTTTCGCCTCAAGAAAAGCCCTGGTCCCGGACTCGGAATAAATTATATCCTTACTGAAAGTATACTGTTAGGTAATAATTTAATGCAAAAAAATATATCCAATTTAATCAAGATTTTTGGACATTGAACTCTGAATAGATACTTTAGTAGCAATAACCCTCGTTGTCAGTATAACATGTCTGATCTCAGCTCAAATTCAAGCTCAGCCATTAAGACTAGTCATGAAGAAAGAAATTTAGGAGTACTCATAGATGAGCAGCTAAAATTCGATTGCCATTGGCAGCAAGCTGTCTCAAGGGCATATTCACGCTTTGGTCTCCGTAGACGCACTATAACTAGCCGCTCTCGCAAAGTCTCTCTAAAGCTCTATAAGGCTATAGTACAGGCCTTTATAGAATTTCAATGCTTGTCTTACCTCCCCATAGGCATAGAGTATAGGGGGCCGGGGGGCCAAGGCCCCCATCGGGCAAAGCCCGGGGGCTCAGCCCTCCAAGAAATTTTGAATTCTGCACTGTAACGTTCAGATTATTAGCACAAGCAGCCTTCACAGTTATTTTCTCAGTCTAAAGTCTGATTCTTTTGACTTATTATGCAAGTCAGTTTCTTTTCTTTCCTGGCGAGCAGAAAAAGAACCTGTCGATTTTGACAGTTACAGCCATAATTTGGCTTTAAATTTCATCTTGATTTGGAATGAGTCCCCTGGAAAGTGAACGAAAGTGAAAATGAAGGGTAGGATCCACTGGCGAAACCGCCAGTGCTCAGTGATCATTTTGAACCTGAAGGGACTGTAGTGAAAGAAACAGAGGCGAAAACATTAACAATGAAAAGATTAGAACACTATTTTTTTGTTTTTTTTTATAAGAACTCTAAAGACAGAATCGAGTTTACAGATAGGAACTCACATGTTGGTACCGAAACAGGACAGATAAACGAACAACCGAGTACTTATAGTTTTAGTGGTAATGTTCGAGCTAGTGATGTAAGTGAGAAACCAAATGACCAAGGTAGCCCTAGTAGTAGCAATGTGTCTAGTGTAGCTGATACAGTCAGTGTCAGGGATGTTGGTAGTAAAAGTACTACGAAGGGCAGAACGTTTCAAGCTAGCTGGACCGAAAAGTACCAATGGTTACGAATCGACATGACTAAGAACGGTGCTGTGTGTAAAGTCTGCACATAAGCAGTGAATATTAAAATGTCCCTTCCAAAGACTTCTCGCGATAAAGACTCCTTTGACACATTCGTAATGAAAGGATTCAGCAGCTGGAAAAAGGCGATCGATCGCTTTAAGTCGCACGAAGCTTCGGGATTTCACAAAGCAGCTATCGCAACCACAGACTCTTTACACCGCTGTTATGACGTGAGTCAACAGCTAAGTGCACAACACAAGCAAGAATCGCATGACTCTCACTAAGCTCTGAAGCTCACATTCTTGTCTTTGAAGTAACTTGTCTCACAAGGAATACCTATAAGAGGTAGAGGCAAGAAGAGTCTTCGAACTTCCAACGCCTTCTTGAACTAAGGGTAAATGGTGTTCCAGTTTTAGAAAAGTGACTTGTCAGACCAGAAAAGTACAAGTGGTTGTCATGTGACATTCAAAATGAAATATTAGAGGATATGTGCCATGCTACGCTTAGACTCCTTATAGATCAAGTGAAAAAGTACAAGAGTTTTAGAGTGATGCTTGGCGAAACCGCTGATGTTTCCTGTAAAGAACAGATTTCCGTTTGTCTTAGAACTGTTGATGACAACCTCGACATAAGCGAAACGTTTTTTGGATTTTATGTAGCTGAAAACACAAAGAGTGAAACACCATTTAAGTGCTTGATGGATGTCCTTTGTCGTTTTGGTCTTTCGTTACAAAATTGTCGTGGAAAATACTACGACAGCGCTGCTAACATGTCAGGGAGCGAAAGGGGTCTACAGTCTCTGGTGAAGGCCAAGGAGGGAAGAGCCTTATATGTACATTGCCGTGCTCACAGTCTGAACCTGGTTGCTCAGGATAGGGTGGAAACTAACATCAATATGAGGAATGTTATGAACATGGTCCAGAGATTTATCGCTTTTGTTAGAGGTTCCCCGAAAAGGTTGTCAAGTTTCAACAGCGTAAGGCTCGATGAAGGGGTGGCACTCCGACCATTCTGTCCAACTACGTGGATATTAAGAAAACCCTCTATAACGGCAATCACTAGCATTTACTCCAAAATAATGGCTTGAGGACTTCAGCAATCACCCAGAAATCCGTAAACAGATACTCGAAGCTGATGGATTTCTTGAAACCTTTACCAACTTTGATGCATTCTTCAAGCTCGAAATTCTTCGCATTATCTTTACTGCAGTAGAAGACTCCAATACTGCACTTCAAAGAGCACAGCTGTACTTCGGAGAAGCAGAGGAAATAATTGATTGCCTCCGTAAGGTCTTGAAATGTATGAGGAATGAACATCGCTTTAAACTGCTATGGGAGGTAGTTGTCTCTTGTGCAAACATTCTGGGTCTCAATGAATCAAAGCTCCCGAGAAAACGCAAAGTTCCTAGTCGTTTAGATGGAAGCGGTGCTCAATACCATCCTTCTAAGCCTGAAGATACTTATCGCCAAGTTTTCTATGAAGCTATTGAATGCATACTAATGGGCTTGACTACAAGATTTGAACCAAGCCAAACAACTCAACATCTCTCTAAAGTTGAAAAGTTCGTCATAGGTGTATCTGACGTTTAGTATGTGCAAAACTTCTATAAAGACGATTTTGAGGGCTAAGCCCAGTTGCAGCTGCACCGAGACACACTCCTTGATCAAGCTAAAGCGAACAAAAAGGAGATCCAGAAATTTGATGCTGTTGTCAGTTTTCTGAAAGAAAATGATTCCCTTGCCAAAGCTGCTCACCTGATGGTGAAGTTAATTAGGATAGTGTTGTGTATGCCAGTTTCAAACTGTACTTCGGAGAGATCGTTTTCAGGCCTTCGAAGGCTAAAAACATATCTTCTGTCAACCATGACCCAGGAAAGTCTGAATCATTTAGCTGTTTTGTCAGTTCACAGAGAAGTCCTAGAAAGCGTAGACTTCAACAAACTCACAGACGAGTTCATCAAGCCAGCTCAAGTTCGGATGAATACGTTTTCACTATCCCATTAGTTGTAGCATGCGTTAGAACTTAGAAATGATGAAACTCTTTATATTCGACCGACCCGTAGCATTGGTGAATACCAATTATTCACGGCTTGAAGTCGATGGTCAATTTTGTCACCTTGGGACAGGTTCAGTCTAAACACAAATATTTCGCAAATTAATGGAGAGATTCTATTCATATAGTAATTTTAATCTTATGATAAAAGCATCTAGCTATTTTCAGAAGAAGGCCAAAGAAGCCTTTAATACAGTGTTAAAATTTTAAACTTTTGCTTTTATTCTTGCTCGAGGAGTCTCGATGTTATACTTCAGATTTTCATTCAGACACAAACGACATTTTTTCTTTACCTCATCTCTGATAAAAGAAAACTTCCACGCTTCTAACCCAAAACTCTGTTGTGAATTTAAGAGACTTACGAGATAAAACAACATGTCAAAATACACGTCCCGTCTGACCTAATAATCCTCTCTTTACCCATCATTCAAGCCAGCAGCACACAAGAGGCCATTCACAAAAGTTGTCAAAACATCCGGTTTGCACACGAACATGGCAACATTTCATCTCTGAGCGTGTTGTTAACGACAGGAATAGTCCTCAAGGTGAAACGGTGATTGTACCCACGGCTGTGCTGTGCCCTTCAAGTCCAGACGTGACAAGGCATCGAGTCACAAGTCATAAAATATGAGTGGGACTGCCATCTCCTTCGATCACCCAGTGCTGCTTATGTCATCGCAAGAGTGTCTTCCTGGGAGGTTGATGCTGCTTGTCATACCCAACCATCTAGTATACTCTATCCGAAGTTGCTGTTGTGCGGCGGTGTCAGCTATAAACAACTGAAGAATATTCATTACAAGCCATACCAATCTTGTGATCACCGTTACTGAGCCGGATTAAATTACGATTCTCCAGCAGACCTCTCTTAGGGCGGGTCACTAAGCCCTAACACAGTGACAAAATTTCATCATCCTCAACAGGGAGAACAACAGATCTAATATGGACCGTAATTTTGCTCCGAAGTGCAAATTAAGGTAAATAAAGTAAGGTAGTAACTTATTTGACTTCCAATGGATGCACCAGGACTGGGTGCATCCAAAAATTGAAAATGTATACTTGTTGTGTTGTTTTGTGTTTGACGCGTTCGACCAGTCGGTCATTTGTTCACTCGTATCACTCGATTATTCTGTGCCTTTCGTAATCGCTAGCTTGCTTGGGTGTCACTTCTGTCAATATTCATTGAGCCAGATCAGGTATCACTTATTGTGCTATTGATAGGGGGTTATTCACCTGTAGCAAATGCCTGCGTTGAAAAACGAGAATAAGAGTAATTCAGCACTGCTTTGTCATAAAACGATTAAAATTCATTTACAACACAATTAAATAAATAATGAAAGTATACATTATTCCTGTCACATACGCCAAATATAAAAAAAAGCTGATAAAACATAGATTAAAAAAGAAAAAATATACTAGGGTCCTTATCAACGATGTATCTGACCACTTTGGAGTTTCAGCTAGCTTTAGAACTGTCACGAAGGTGGTTAAAGGCAAAAAATCAAGGATTCCAGTGATCAGTAAAAGTGCGATGGTAAAACTTAAAAATGATATAGAAAAGGTGGATTGGTACGATGTTCTAGGCGAAGTTCAGGACGCAAATTCAAAGTTTGTTTTATTTTATGAAAAGTTGCAGAGTTTGATAAGTCAAGTAGTCATATTGAAACCGTTTAATAGAAAGCACTCAAGTAAAAAACCTTGGATTGGTCCTGTGATTTTGAAGCAAATAAATGTAAGAGATAAATTGTTTAGAGCTCAAATAATTAACCCGACACAAGAAAATAAGCAATTATATAAAATTTATCGAAATAGGTTGAATACAATTTTAAGAAATGAAAAAAAGAAATATTTTGAGAAAAAGTTTAAGGAGGTCGAAGGATGCCCTAAGAAAACCTGGGGACTAATAAAAGAAGTGATTGGATTAAAAATAAATAGTGTACCTGATGAATTAGTTAGTGTAATGGGAAAGACTTTGAATTCTGAAAAGGACATATGCAATGAATTTCAGAGTTATTTTTCGAATATTGGTCTGAATTTAGCTATGTCAGTTGTGCCTGATAGTGGTGACCCATCGTCCGAGTCCTTACTGAGGGACCCAATTGATGTGTCTCTTCACCTTAGACTTGTAACGGTTGATGAAATTAAAAAAATTATTTATGGGTTGCGTAGTAATTCATCTGGTAGCGATCATATTACTCTAAAAACACTTAAATGTATTTTTCCTGTTATAGCTGAAGTTTTATGTGGGTTAATTAATGAGTGTTTTCGTCAAGGAAAATTCCCAGATTGTTTTAAAGTTGCCCGTATAACCCCAATTCATCAGGGTGGTATTCAAAATGACCCAGGAAACTATAGACCGATATCTGTTTTACCCATTATTTCCCGTGTTTTAGAGAAGTGTTTTAGCATTAGAATGATGAGTTTTTTGGAGGATCATAAGTTACTGGTAGAGACACAATTTGGGTTCCGTAGAAAAAGGACAACGGAACAGGCGATGATTTATTTGACAACTATTATTAATGATGTATTAGATAAAGGTTTCAAAATAGGTGCTATATTTTTAGATCTGATGAAAGCTTTCGATACTGTGGATCATGAGCTTCTACTTAAGAAGTGTGAGGTGTATGGTTTGAGGGGTAAATCATTAAATTTTTTAAGAAGTTTTTTAAGTAATCGTTATCAGTATGTCCAACTAAATGATACTTCTTCCGAAAGAAAGCGTATTGAAATAGGTGTTCCGCAAGGATCAGTTCTCGGTCCTATATTATTCTTGATATTTATTAATGATTTACCAAATTGTCTAAATAATTTTTGCTATAGAATAAATGAACTAACGGTAAACCCGACTAATGAAACGGTTTCACTTTTTGCTGATGACACAACAGCCATTAGCACAGCTAAGACAGCAGAGCTGCTGCAGATTTCCATGAAGGAATCAGTTAATAGAATTACAGCATGGCTGAGGGTAAATAAATTAAGGATTAACATGGCTAAGTCTAACTTTATTATTTTCTCGCGATCATCAAACTTTTACCCATGGATCAAGGAATTAGATATGCCCAATGGCGTTATAAAACGGACTGCGTCTTTTAAATACCTTGGGATTGTAATAGATGAAACTCTATCTTTTAAGGAACATGTTACTTTAACTAGCAAAATTCTGGCAAGAAATCTTGGTATAATGAAGAAACTCCAACATTGTTTTCCCAAGTCTGTCCTTCGCCATCTTTATTTTTCTTTAATACACCCGTATATACTTTATTGTTCAAGTATTTGGCTCTCTACTTTTTCTTCTACCCTAAAACCAATAAGAGTTCTACAAAATCATGCAGTAAGAATTTTAGCCGGTATATCTCCACGTATGTCTGTTAGAGAAATTTACCCAACTTTAAAAATTTTGCCGGCTGCAGGCCTGCGTGAGTTCTATGTATTGTGGTTTATTTTTAGACTGCAGCAGGATGCTCAGCCTCGTTGTTTTGGTGATTTATTGTCCATTAGGTCTACTGTTCATTCTCATGATACAAGGGGTAGCGCGGACTTCTGTGTACCTAGAGGTATATCTTCCCGTTCATGTTTTTCTGTTTTTTATAGAGGTACGCGGAAATGGAATAGTTTGAATAGTGATATTAAGACTATTGGTGACCCCAATATTTTTAGAAAAATCATTAAGGAACTGCTTTTTGCTGAATATGAGTTTTGACTGATTAATTGATTTATTTATTGTGGGGGTTTTGTTGATATGATGTTCCCAGAGGAAGTATAATATATGATATTATTTTGTATTTATTGTTTAGTGTGATGGTATTAGTGGTGTCGGTGGCCAAGTATTCTTTGTTTTAAGGATTTTGTTTACTCTACCTCCCCCACGGACAAGCTTTGCTTTTTAGGGGAGGCAGCAATAATTTTTTGTTGATATGTTTTTTTTTCAATAAATCCTTCTTCTTCTTACTAAGTATGATGACTCTAAAATGAGCTAATATAGGGGAAAAAAAAAATCTTAAAGGGAATGAACCAAACCAGTAGTCTTAACAAATTTACCTAAAAGGTTTGTGCTTAGTCGTCTAGCCTAAGGAGGAGACGTGTGATGTCCCAGAACAGAGCGCATTGTGAATGCCTTAAAAGTATACTTATCATTGATAAAATCCTCTTGCGTCGGATTACTAGCGTCACCTAAAATATTTTAACCCGCTATATAGATGTCTATTTTATTTTCCATTGGGAAAATTGCGAAAAAATAAGGCTGTGGCACGTGGATTAAATTGCAAAACAGGCTAAAAATGTATCTAATGTACTACTTGAATGAGAAAGGAGAGAGAGTATACACGTTAAAGGTACTTGAGTTCATGTAAAAAAATTTAGTGCGAATGTGATCAGCAAAGCTATGTATATAATTCAGGTAAAAATTCTACTTTAGCTAGCCTACTTTTGGCTAGCCTACCTTGGAAAGGGGTAAGGTTATGAAAATGAACCTTTCAGGGATGGGTCTACAGGCTAAACTATGTCACGGGAAGGTATTTTGAAGTACTTGCCTCCACTCATTCTCCCTCTAGAGGGTCCTGAAATTTGCCTACATGAAAGTTCTGTACAGATATCCACCACATGGCTAATATAGAAGTAAAGTTCATTTGCGATTAAATGGATGTTAAATTTAGATTGAGGATGCTATTCTAGGTATATATTTGCACATTAGGGGGGGGGGGTGGGGGTATATATAGGCCTACTGTGAATATATAGGTTCTAAAATATTTATGAATTTCTTAGAAAAACAGGAAAAAAAGGAAAGAAGTGAAGATAAAGGCTCTCCCCCTGCAAAATGTGTAAACTAGGATTATTTTGCCTATTATGGAGTAAGAATTGTTTTCTTAATATGTTTCCTTATGTTCAGCTGGACTCCTAGGCTATATACACTGTCAAATTAGCCATTTGGTGCTATCCTGGTCTGTACCTATTGAAATTTTGACAAAGCAACATTTTACCTTAATTTTCAGTTATCAGTTTCTTTTTCTCTGGCTTTAGTTCTGAAAATGCAATTCCTGTTATTTGAGTCAAATTTTAAGTCATATTGATGTTTTTTTTCACAATTTAGGAAATGTATTTGCATATCTTCAAAACCTTATAAATTGGGATTAAGCAAAGTTGTGAAGCTGAAAACAATTTTGCTGTGCTTCATTTAAGCAGAAGATCTATTTTTCAAGGTTCACTTTTATAACAAATATATTTTTACAGGTCACAAAAAGTCAGGACCCTCTAGAGGGAGAAGGAGTGGAGGTAGGTACTTCAAAATACCTTCCTAATTTAGGGCTAGGCTAGGCTATATCTGGCCCCATTAGGGATGTAGACTAGGGTACAAAACCAGTATCCAATTGACCAAAATTATGTAAAACTAAAACCCTCACACCTTGTTACCAAAGAAAAATTGAGAAGAATTGTATATATCAATGAATAGCTAAAAATCTGCTAGCCTAGGGCTATGCATCAATATGGTTAGGCCAATATTAAAATTATTTAAGATCAAACACTTAAAATTATTAGTTTTTGACTTACCTACAAGGATCTCTTTGGAAGTACCAATTATCCTATTTTGATGTATATATACTTTCAGTGCTTCAGTTTTATTCACATATCAGCAAAAAGCTGATTTTCTTCTTATTCTAAAAATGTAATTTTTATTGTTTGAATCTATCCTATAAATCACAAATATCAAATATAATTTGTTCTTTTCAATTGCTTGTCAAAACAGAGACCATGGTTTTAATTTATGCTGACAAATCATTGGTGAAAATTTTCCAAGAAGGAGGGCTCTTGTCACTACCCTCACATTGCATCATGCTTTAACAAAAAAGGGGTGGTCCAAAAACCTGTCTCTATTTTTCTAGAATTCCAAAGAAAAGAGGTCTTTTCTAAAAATCTACTTTTGGTTATATTGGTAAGGGGATAGGTTAGGAAAATGAAACATTAGACCTGTTTTTTCACTCATCACTGTGCTAAGATCTTACATCTTTTGTCAGAAAATGCTTAAAAGTGAAATCTTTGAACTAAGATCTTACATCTTTTGTCATTTTTGTGCAAATGTTGGTAAAATTCTACTTTAGCTACTTTGGCTATCTTGGAAAGGGGTTAGGTTAGGACAATGAAACTTTCAGGGATGGATCTACATGGTAAAATATGGCCTGGAAAGGTATTTTGAAGTACATACTTCCACTCCCTCTAGAAGGTCCTGACCTTTAAAAATCTGTGCATTATAAAAGTAAAATCTTGCAAAAATAGATTTTCTGAATAAATGAAGTGCAACAAAATTGTTTTCAGCTTCACAACTTTGCTCAATCCCAATTTACAAGGTTTTAAAGATATGCAAATACATTTTTTTAATTTTGAAAAAAACATAAATATGGCTTAAAATTCTACTCAAATAAAAGGAATTGCATTTTCAAAACTAAAGCCAGAGAAAAAGAAACTGATAACTGAAATTAAGGTAAAATGTTGTTTTGTCAAATTTTATATAGGTCATGTAAGCAAATTTCAGGACCCTCTAGAGGGAGAAGGAGTGGAGGTAGGTACTTCAAAGTACCTTCCCCAGACATACCTTAGCCTGTAGACCCATCCCTGAAAGTTTCATTTTCCTGGCCTAACCCCTTTCCAAGATAGCCAAAAGTAGCTAAAGCAGTATTTTACCCATGTCTTTCATCATTCTGCTCTGATCAGTGGTCTGAGAACAATGATGAGTATATCATCAAAGTTCTCTCATCATTGTTCTATATGGCAGAACAGTGGCAGTCTTCAGACTTTTTGCTAACATCAGTGAGCTGTACAATCTTAGAAAAAAGATGAGTTGAAAAAAATGATAATCTTTGCAGGAAGATGCAAGCTCTTGAATAAGCCTGTAAAAAACAGGCTTATTCAGGGATGGGTCTACAGGCTAAACTATGTCCCGGGAAGGTATTTTGAAGTACCTATCTCCATTCCTTCTCCCTCTGGAGGGTCCTGACCTGTGATGGCATTTAAAAATCTGTGAGTTATAGAAGCAAAACCTTGCAAAATAGATCTTCTGCTTAAAGGAAGTATAACAGAATTGTTTTCAGCTTCACAACTTAGCTCAATCCCAAAGATATGCAAATACATTTCCTAAATTCTGGAAATAAAACATCAATATGGCTTAAAATTCTACTCAATTAACAGGAATTGCATTTTCAGAACTAAAGCCAGAGAAAAAGAAACTGATAACTGAAAATTAAGGTAAAATTTTGTTTTGTCAAAATTTCAGTAAGTATAGACCTGTCAAGTAAGCAAATCTCAGGACCCTCTAGAGGGAGAAGGAGTGGAGGTAGGTACTTCAAGATACCCTTTCCTAGCTAAATTGTGTGAACATGTGTAAATTAACCCACTCCTTTTCCCTAAAAAGGGCACTGACCTGTCATCACCTTTAACAATATTTGTGTTATAAGAATATGGAATGCTCTAAGCCATATAAAAAAGAAAAAGGTAGACATATTGACTTGAAATTTCTTTCCTTGGGTATGTTTTTGGTCCTTGATTCACTCCTATCTCAACTAGCTTCTGAGATAGCAAGAAGCCCCTACACCAGAATTCTACATTGACTGATTGCAATCTAGGAAAACTTTTTTTAAAACTTAAAGTAAAGTTACTCTTACTTCCTAGCTTATTTAAATACATTTATTTTGATTTACACCATTTGTCTCAAATTGAACATATCCATGATAGAGTCTGTCTATGATTTATATACTTAGTCTTAACTTTAAGATCCTGTATCTAAGATTGGTCTACATTTTCCAAGTTCATGCTCAAGCTTAAAATGTATATCCCTGATTAGGCTCCACTGTTGATTATCAGTACATTTAAAATTGTTAGTGTTGTATATGGTTGAAATGTTCAAGCAACTCAAATATCTATTAAGAAAAGTTTTTAGGTAGTATAATCAAGATTTCACAACAATTTAATTGCTAAAGTGGTGATTAGCTGTTTAATTTCTGGATATCTTATTATAGCTAAGAAAGTTGTCAGGAATGTATCCAGAGCCCTAACTATGCTTAAGGAAGGTCTTTTTGAAGCATCTCCATCCACCCATCCCTCTCCAAAGGACACTGAACTTTGATTGACTTGTACAAACCTAGTGTTAGAATAAATTATGCCAGAAGTGAATTACAGCTCTTCTGAAGGAAAAGGGAATGCAATCGTTATAAAATAACAGTACCATTTGATTCCCTAATCAGTGCTGTTGCAAAAAATTACATTGACTGCAAAGGTTTTCCCCCTCCTTCCTCCTAGGCTATGCACAGAACTTCAAGAAAACACTATAATAATGAAATTCTTGCTGTATAATATTCATCTTGTTTCTTTCCATTATTATTATTCACATTTGACCTTAAATTACCTTAAATCGCATTGTCCAGCAAAATAAGGAAAGATCCTGTAGAGTTGCTGGTCAGTGATGATGGGGAGTCACTGGTTCGGCGGTGTCCCACTCTGTTTTCCATGGTTTGTTTGACCAGTTCTTATCAATGGCAATCTTGAATGCATTGACAGAGGGAGCGGTGACAGCTGCATTGGGAAGACTGTTCCAGGGGCCCACCACTCTATTGGAGAAGTAGTGGTTGTGGAGTCTGCTGTGAGCTCTCTTCCTGAGCAGCTTCTTACTATGCCCTCTTGTCCTGAATGATTTGTCAAGTTGTAAAGGACTCTGAGAAGAGGAATCAGCATGCAGTAGCTTGTAAGCCATAATGACATCACCCCTCCGCCGTCTGTAGACGAGTGTTGGACATTTGTAAACTATTTTTGGATAATATGTTTTTCCAACTTACCTCAATCTACAATTTTCAAGCAGCAATATGCCATCAAGTTTTGTTTTAAACTTTGTTGCAGTGATGTAAAAATTATCGTGATTTTTGGACAGTGTGATTTTTTTTCCAGAGGTGATTGAACCACTGGTCCTAGCAGTTTGGGAGAGAGCTCATTCAAATGGAAATCAAAAATTTATAACACCCTTTTTAAGTGACCAAAAAGATTGGAGGGTGTGCCCACTTTGGACTCTTCATTCCAAAATGTTGCTGTTTCATTCATACTAGTACAAATATAAAACCAATTATACCTTCTACCATTAGTGCTGAACAGCTGCTGCTTTTCAGATATGCCCACATTCAGCTCCAAGCTTGACCTCTTTAGATGCAATGGTATCAATTTAGAGGGGAATGTGCATCCACTAGAGTGTGATAAGTAGCAAAGAATCCTTGGTATCAAATTAGACTCAGAAACAAAAAGACAGAGAGCAGGGCACAACAGTGCTGTATACCTAAAAGAAAAGGCAACAATTAGCAAATTAAAGCTATTCCCATTGTCTTTGTCCATTCCAACAGAGTTGCTCATTTTACTCCACCTGGCCAACTATTGAAGCCAAAACTCTATTGAAGTACTAAAAAGGCTAGAGCAACAGGTCAGGTGCAAGGTCAAAAATTTTGGAAACTGCCCTATGACAATGTTTCTAGCCATACTGCCTTTATGATAAGTATGGCTAGAAAGCCATACTGACCAGGAAGTCAGGAACCCATACTGACTTCCTGGTAAAGGCTGGTGTCTCAATGCTCTCCCAGCCACTTGACAGTCCTGATTTGTTGCCAATCAGCTTCTTTCTGTGTGTGATGGTTGCAAAATCCCTCAAAAGACAGCATTTAGGAACCCTAGCAAACATCAAAACAGGTACAATGAGGTTATTAAAGGACATCTCTGTGATTGACTTCCAGGACCCATGTAAAGTATGGAAATTAAGTTGTAATAAATGTGTGGAAGCAGGAGGATTGTATTTTGAAGAGTATTAAGAAACTGTACAAGCTAGTTAAATGAACTTCTTAAAATAAGAATAGTGCATTATCTTGGGGTCAGACCTTGTAAGAATATTATTGGCAACTTCTTAGTATCAGTTCTTCAGTTTCTAGAAAGGAATTTGTTCTTTTCATTACCTCTGCATAGGATGGAGGTATGACAGAGGTCCTGATTTAAAAGAGCTTCCAAACTGCATGAATTGTCTGGGCTGACGGTTCCACTCAAGTGAACACTAGAGCAGTAGGCCTAATTTGATCCATGCAGTTGAAAACATATTTTGCCATCTGAAACTAGCAATATAGAGTGCAGTAGGATCTTGAATGTTTACAATAAATGTGAGCATGCATGATACTTCAATAACAGTGTCTTTTGCTAAAAATCAAGAGAAAATAACATGCACAATAGATATTTGAATACTTCTGACTTGATTCTTGGATTTACCCTTAAATTGCAAATACTTCTGGGTTCTGGCCCTGTGCTATAGAAAAGAGTTTCTATAAAAGGAAATTCTGATCATAGTGATTTCTGCTTATTGCAAGGTTAACTTATCATATAGCTTAATTTCTACTTGTTTTAGGTTTTGATATTGCTCTTAACTTTTTTATGAAAGCTTTTTAAAAATTAGTTTCTGTTCATTTTTTTAAATTGATATAGTTTTACTTTGTGTCAAATGTGGAATTATTTGTAGCACTTTTTAAGCTTTTGTCTTCAGAAGCAAAATGTTGGATAGTAATTCAAGCTTCATATAAAATTTGAATGATTTGTTAAAATTGTTGTTGGGCAATTGTTTTGTGTGATAATTTTTATTATTCTTTATTCTATAAAATTCTTAGTGGATGGGGAGGGTGATTTTTGTCATATGGATACAAAATCTGTCATAATGTTGGTAATCTATGCAGCTGAAACCATTATGCCCCCATGCTATGGGCATCCTTGAGTGTACACATTTCTAATTTCAACTTTTTATTAAAAGAATTTGCAGGCTCTGTTTTGTTGTAAGCACTGGTATCTAAATAGTGCATGCCCAGTATTTTATATAAAAGTATTTCTCATATGTTACCTTTAAATAACATGTGCAACTCTTTGAACTAATATCTGCAAATGATGTAAATCTGAGTAAAATTGTGAAAGTAACTTAGCAATAAAAATTGTTTTTGTTGAATGTAGGACATGCAGCTCTATGTTGACCCCCCCCTGGAAAATTCCACAATGGACAACTCCTCCCCACTCGTAAAACTGAACAGCCAAAAGGAAAGAATGAAGAAATGAAGGGATTTTGAAATATTCTAGCTGTATTCGGAAATATGGCCAGAATATATGGCATACAATAAATTACATATTTTCTAGTATTTTTTTTATTTCTTTCATTTGTTTTTTTTTTCATGTTTTGGGGGATTGAGTTATCATAGTAGGGTAAGATGAATATTAAAGAAAAAAATTAGAAATATTAAATTATATATCCCCCCCTGTAAAAAATCTGGGGGCAATTGCCCCCTAATTATATAAATGTATTTTGGTGTATTAAAGTATTTGCCCCTGGAGAAATGTTTCCAATACCTGGTTCTCTTTCTCCCATGATTTAACTTAAGTACATCCATCTGGATGAATATATCTGAATACATAATAATTTTCTGCATTTTAGTACTTTGGGGTTTTATTTCAAGGAATACAGTATTTCCCAAGTAATATCTTTTCTCCCTAGATCTATTGCCGAAAAAATGACTTGTCTTGTATTCTGGCCACAAGGCCCCCCAAATTACTTTTTTTTTGGGGGGGGGGGATTCACCCAAAGGCTGGCTAAAGGAACCCTCTTCATGAAATTTAATGTCTTCAAAACAAGTGTTGAACATGCATTCACTTATATTCTAGGTGATACTAATGAAGGTGAGACTCAACTGGGGGGGGGGGGGACGGGTTCAAAGCAAAATAAAATGTTTTTAGGGCCATTTTTTGTTCAGTTAGGTTAAAGTTTCTTTCCTGTTTCCATGCATGCTACAAGGGAAGGGGACAAATTATTCCTAGAATCCTCTGTATGATTAAGGATACAAATTATTTGAAAGGATGAACTTGCTCAGCACCATCTTTGAGACTAGGCAATTAGTTTACTTGAGCTTGTTGAAATGGCAACTTACTATGTGCATGGTTAAATTATTCCCTTAAGTAAAAACAAAGATATCACTTTTCCATATTTTTGTGGTGAAAAAGTGTGCTTTAATTTCATTGTTTTACATCTTTGATTTATAACCCAATCACATTAATTCTTGAGTAGCCTACATGTCAGAAAGAGAAGCCAAAAAATGCTTTCCTTTAAAAACCTGATTGATAGTCTAGTAAAGAGAACTTGAAAGCTTTTGAGTTGTCCTTCTATTTCTGGAAACAAAATGTTTACAACTTTTGCTAATCATTTGATCTTCTTTTCTAGAATGTTGATCCAAATGGTCATCCTACAAAATCTGCACATCCAGGTAATTTGTTTTATTGATTCTACCTTTATCAATATTATTAATATAAAGTTTAAGCTTATTCTAAAACTCAATATCACCTGGTGCTAGTGACTTGGTTTTATTCTTAATTTGAATTTTCAGAGAGAGTATGGTGTGTTTTTTTATTGGAATTTTAAAGATACTAGCCTCGCCTTAGTTCTCAGTTTTACAAATTATTAACATGCATTTGATTCAACCAATACAAGAGCTTTAACAAAGCTTTATCCTTTTATGGTATACATTAAAGTGATTAGTACTATGTATGAGAACAACACTGCTGTGGTTAAAGTAGGAAATATCTAGTTTAGTGAATGGCTTTGTGTTGAATTTGGAGTTAAGCAGGACAATATTCTATCCCCATTTTTTATAGATCATTAAATAAAAAAAAACAAGTTTTTTTTAACTGAAAGTAAGGAATGACGTTAAAACTTAAAACGAACAGAAATGATTCCATATATGAAAGTGGTTGCCCCCTCCTCAACGCCTCGCTCTTTACGCTAAAGTTTTTTATTGTTTAAAAAAAATTGAGTTGTGAGAAAGTCAAACTTTAGCGTAAAGAGCGAGGCGTTGAGGAGGGGACAGCCCCTTTCATACACGGAATAATTTCTGTTCGTTTTAAGTTTTAACGTCGTTCCTTACTTTCAGTTAAAAAAACTTGTTTTTTTTTATTTAATTTTTGAACGTTTTTGAATTAATGCAGGTTATGATTTTGGCTCACAGTACATGAATAATTAAAACAAAATTTGAATATTGATTTTACTTTTGTTTGGTTAAATTGCTTTCTTGAAACTTGTTTAATTTTATTTCCGAACGTTTTTATTAGTGATAAATATACGTAACTTACGTAACGAACTTTTATATTCATATATTTTTAATACGTATATTAGAGGGTTCGCCCCCTAGTCAATACCTTGCTCTTTAAGCTAAAGTTCGAATTTTGTTCCAATTCTTTAAAAATGACCCCTTAATCACAAATGCCGTTAATTAGAATAAATAGCTCTTATGAAAGTACTAAATAATCTTCGGCTTAAAGAGCGAGGTATTGACTAGGGGGTGAACCCAATCATATACGTAATATTTTCTGTTCCTTTTAAGTTTTGATGTTGCTCCTTACTTTCAGTTGAAAAACTTGTTTTCTTATATTTAATTTCTGATTTTTTTAAAAAATAATGTAGGGAAATCCGGCGCCCCCTTCATAGTAATATCCCTTCCCCCATGAAAACTTCCTTCATGGAAAGATCCTCCCGCATAACCCCGACCCCCCCCCCCCCCCAGTACCAGAAAAATCCCCCCTGAAAACGTCTGCATACTTCCCAATAACCAATACTATATGTTAACATTGGGTAAAGTTCATAACTTTCAGCCCTCCCCCCGGGGACTTCGGGGAATTAAGTCATCCTAAAAGACATAGTTATCATATTTTCGACCATGCTGAACAAAATGGTTATCTCAAAATTTTGATTGGGTGACTTTGGAAAAAATGAGCAAGGGAAGGGGCCTAGTTTCCCTCCATTTTTTTGGTCACTTATAAAGGGCACTAGAACTTTTAATTTTCGTTCTAATGAGCCCTCCCACGATATTCTAGGACCACTGGATCGGTAAGATCACCCCTGGAAAAAAAACAAATAAACATGCATCCATGATCTTCTGGCAAAAAATGCAAAATTCCACATTTTTGTAGATAGGAGCTTGAAACTTCTGCAGCAGGGTTCTCTGATACGCTGAATATTATGGTGTGATTTTCATTTCCATAGCTTTTAGGGGTCTTTCCCCCTTTTTCGAAAATCAGCCAAATTTTCTCAGGCGCGTAACTTTCGATGGGTAGGACTGAACTTGATGAAACTTATATATTTGATATCAGCATTAAAATCTTATTCTTTTGATTTATCTATTGGTATCAAAATTCCGTTTTCTAGAGTTTTGGTTTCCATTGACCTGTGTCGCTCCTTACCTACAGTTCGTTACCACAAACTGTTTGATTTGGTAGATTTTGTCCTAAGGAACATAGCAAAGGCAATGAGAGAGCATGGAATCAGAGGGAAGGTAAAACTATCATAGACTTAGATTATGCTGATGATTTGAGTGTTCTAAATGAAAGTTTCACCGTAATGAATCATTTTGTTTTTGAGGTTTTGAGAGTTGAGGGTGCAAGAAGAGGTTTGAAAATTAGTTTTAAGGAGACTAAGACGCTTAGACTAGGAATAAATGAAGGCATAGAGGTGCTATTGGGTAACAAGAAAATTTATCATAAGAAGATAAGCCTGCAAACCAAGATTAGAATATTGGAAGCTACAGTGATGACAGTGACCAAGTATAGCTCTGAAACGTGGGCGCTTCAGAAGACGGAGGATTTGTTAGATGTTTTCCAGAGGAATTGTCTGGGATTATTTTGGGTGCCCGATTGACTGACTTATTTCAAACAGTAAGCTGTCCAAAAAATGTTGTTCCATCCTGCTTTCTGGGGTTATAATGAGAGAAAGATTGATATGGGTAGGAAATGTTTAGCAGATGAAGGAGGACAGACAATCCTATTTTGTTCATTCATCTGGGATCAAATAAAAAGCAGGTCATCCACAAATGGAATGGAAATAGGCAGTAAAGCTGCAAATAGCTTGGGATGAAGGAGTGTGTGCAGCTGTGTTGGCCTAGGGTGGTTTGGTGTTAGTAGTAGTTTAGAACTATCTTAGCAAAGATCAATCACAAGACCATAAACAGACCTCTTACAAGAATATTTATTGGATAACTTATTGGGAAGAGAGTTGAAAAGATTAGTTGGAAGTGTGATCATTCCAGGAACTACGTTAGTTCCTTTTTGTTTGTGTGTGTGTGGGGGGGGGGGGGGAGGGGGTTGTCATCTTGTGGTGGAAGCGTGATCGACAGATAGTTGTAGATGTTTGGTGCACCAACATTTACATGGTCTATTATGCCTTTTTTCTCAATATGAAATGAGTCTGAGCTTCACTTCTCATTCTGAACTATCCTAATTGCAAAACGTCAAAATATTTTGAGACAAGTCTGATCTTGGTATCATACATGATTAAAATTACAATCATGACCAGTCTGAGCGAGGATTGCCCCAGTCATGGGATTTTCCGGATAGATGATGCAAATTCATGAAATCAAGTTTCAAGTCTTTTGGAATATGTAAACGTTACTTTTGTTGCTTTTTTGATAATAAGTTAATAGTCTTAATCCTAGGGCCAGTTTGCAAATAGGCAATTGAACTAGGGTCTGTGCATAACCAAATTCACAGAGAAAATAATTAGCTACTTAGTTTAATAGAATACGTTCTTATTTTAAGCTTACATCGGGCATGTTCTTCTAAATGAATAAAAGGCAACTTCTGCCAATCCCTGTGCCTAAAACTTATCTAACTTGAACAGTCCGTAATCTATTTAGAAATTCGATGCCTCCAAACTTTGCAACCACGTTTTTTCCAAACTTTGCAAATTTTTTGCAACCACATTTTGTTAAAGTTGGATATTTTGTGATGAAAACTCGTATATTTTTGTGTACAACCTTCATTGTCCTCTAAACTAAACATACAATGTAAACTGACACCATTTTTAAAATCTAATCTTGTTTTGAAGTATTTTTTCATGCTTCCAATAACTACCATTTTCGTTGTGATGGAGGGGTTTCTTGCAGAATATGAGAAACCAGACCTTATGGGCCTCCAAACTACAAGCACACAGTTAAAATGATACCATTTTTCCAATCTACTATTTTTTGAAGTTTTTCTTTTGTCATACCAAGTCTTGTGCTTTTCGGATCTAAGGAAATTGGGAGACACGTGAAAGACAGTTATATCTTGTTTGTAAAAAAAATAAATAGATTGGATAGATGCAGGTTCTTTCGTATACCTGCAGGATAATATGATAGATTAAACCTCATTGGCCTCAGAAATATAAGCACAAAGTACAAATGATACCATTTATCCAATCTACAATTTTTTTAACCTTTTTTTTTTTTGTGCCCCAAATAAACATTTCTTCCGTGGTGATGGACTGTTTTCTAGAATTATATATATATATATATATATATATATATATATATATATATATATATATATATATAATATATATATATATATATATATATATATATATATATATATATATATATATATATATATATATATATATATATATATATATATATATATATATATATATATATATATATATATATATATATATATTATATATATATATATATATATATATATATATATATATATGTATATATAGTCTTGTACTTTTCTGCACTAAGGACTTTGTGAGACAAAAGTAGATCATTTGTTGATCTGTAGGGTAATTTTTACTCTAAACATATCTGATACAAGTCTTAAGACGCAGTATTTCATTGAAGACATAAAGAATTACAGGCAATGTTGGTTGAAATGCTGTAAAAACATTGACTTTCAGGGTTTTTTGGAGCGCATTAATTAATTCCAGAGGTCAAAATAATGTCAACTGTAGAGTTATTCTTTAATAAAATGTACTAAATAGAGAAGGGCGGAAAAAGTTTTTGGCAGAAAATTGATTTTGTCCAGAAAAAATGGCAAAATTTTCACTGTGAAATTTTTCAGACATTTGCATAATTTTGCAATTGAGGGAAATGAGACTTTTAAGGTACCAAGGGCAGTGAAAATGAAATCTTATTGTCTGAATTGCTTGAGTGGAAATTTACACAACCATATATGTTGTGAAAAAAAAACAGAAAAAGTGGGGAATTAAGTTTTTATTGAAAAAGGTCCATGTACCAAATTAAAAAAAAAGCCAAGATGAAAAACAAGCTAAAAACATATGGCACCTAACAGCTTGAGAGAGTGCTTTCCTTTTAAAGTGCAGTTGTCTTTGAGATTCAACAGATTGTTAACATTTGAATTTTTATGGACGAAAAGCATTGCCAAATATAACTAAATAGTTTTGTGCATTTACCGTTCAACATGGTAATAATGACGAAAATGTGACACAGTTCGTAAATCTGAAATAGTCAGAAGAAAATTTTTAGGAAATTGCAGTTTTAAGGTATGAATAGACTAAAGATATGACCAAGGGCCTGAAAATGTTTGGATTTTGATGTCCTTGGTGCTTAATACATATGACACTAAACTGCAAAATCTACTTTTTTGCGTATGTTTTGATTTTCGATTAAATCGAACGCTGTTTGCTTTTATTTATTTTTAAGCAATCTTTTTAATGTACAAGTTTTGCAGTTTTTTCGCTATTTTTTTTTCGTGTTGATTGTGAAGCAGAAACGCGAAAATTATCAACAGCATACTTATGGGAGTTTTGAAATTATTAAATTATTAGTGTGTAAGGCAGCAATTGCTAAAGACTTCAAAATTATGGTCGTACTGGCACTTCTTGAACGTTCAGCTTAGTTAGGTTGCTACAACGTATATCATTATCAAAGGTAATCCATGACAACCTTTGGTAAATTCCAGAAGCCACTTATTACTGATTACAGTTGATTTTTATTATTACTTGCGTTCCTACATACCGGCCAATAACAGGTTCTTTCAATCCCTTGTAGCATAAATACAGAAAGAACCAAAATATTAGCTTTTTTTGCTTAATATAATAGGGGGTTAATTTGCAGATATGAATCTATTTAGGGTGAACGTAATAACAAATAATTCTTAATGATATTTGTCTTTTTGGAAGACCCCTTACCTTCTAAGCCTTTTATAATTTAATTTCGTATTTAAATGGTTTCTTTAAGATAACAAAAAGCAGCGTTCACACGCAGACCTCTATGCTTTGACTCATGTCTGACTAAACATTAGTGTCCTGGCACCTCCTGTTCATACAGAAAATGCAGTGCTTGGTTGCATAAGTTATAAGGAAGCATCCAGCTCTAGAACTTGTCTTAGGATTTGAAATTTTACCAACCATGAAGCTATTTTTGTCATAATATTCATCATTTATGCTTAAAAGTGGTGTTCCATATATATCTTACTATTCCTTTAAGCTCCTGCCTCCAGCTCTTCCCTACTTCCAGGGGTTGAAAAATTCTCTGGACAAGTCCAGTTGCATGATATAAACTGAACTCTTTCAAAGTTGACTTATTTGTCCAATGTTTGGGGACAAATTTAGAGAAATCACATTTTTGTGTGACACTATGAAGAAGATTCTCTTAAATTCAGCTCCTTTTTTCTTTCTCTCTTTGTCGTTCTTTATTCTTCTTTTTTTGGTATCTAATACCATTAGACATGCCTGGGAGTCCTTAAATTATGCATGATGTCCAGGTCATCTATATTCCAATATATTTTAAGCATATTCTCTTAAATTATTGAATCCCATCCTATTCCTAGAAGGATTTTATGATGCCTAAGCAAATGTCTGATCTGACTTTCATGTTCAGGAATAGAAGTCTAGTTTGAACCTGCACATGATTTGCTGTTTTACAAGATTTTTTTTTTCCTTTTTTTTTAGTTGTAGTCTTGACGTACTTTTTCTTTTTCAGCCCGATTCTCCCCTGAGGATAAGTACTCTGAACAGAGAATTAGAATCAAGCGACGATTTGGTCTTCTTCTAACACAACAAGCAAAAGTAGTATACTAGACTGTTTTTGTATATATATTTTTTTTTTTACAACAATGTCTTTGAAATACTAAAATTGTATAAGCACCCATGTTGAAAAAGGACACAGGAATGATATGGTGCATAAGAATGATTTGGCGTCAGAAAATCACAATAAAAGCACTGGGATTATAGAATATACAAACTTAACACTGCAGATCACAAACATTTTTAACAATGAATAGATGGCGTAGCCATTGGGAGACCAGGAGTTCAGACACACTTTAAATATGAAAAATTCTATAAAATTATGCGGCTTTGGCAACATAATGGTTCCGACATAATATGTTCCATATTATTTGCGACATAATATGTTCCATATTATTTGCAACATAATATGTTCCATGAATATACACTTCTTCCTCTCCTAAAATGAGCTGCATACCTTCCGAAATGTTATGTTGGCTTTGCTATTTACGAGGGCTAGGGCAACGTATCGTAATTACCTTCGATTTAATTTTGGTGCTGAATTTGCCTGTTGAAAAGACGATGCGTTGCCCTTGGCTTTACCATTTACGAGGGCTAGGGAAACGTATCGTAATTACCTTCCGTTTAATTTTGGTGCTGAATTTGCCTGTTGAAAAGACGATGCGTTGCCCTTGGCTTTGCCATTTACGAGGGCTAGGGTAAAATATCATAATTACCTTCCGTTTAATTTTGGTGCTGAATTTGCCTGTTGAAAAGACGATGCGTTGCCCTTGGCTTTGCCATTTACGAGGGCTAGGGCAACGTATCGTAATTACCTTCCGTTTAACTTTGGTGCTGAATTTGCCTGTTGAAAAGACGATGCGTTGCCCTTGGCTTTGCCATTTACGAGGGCTAGGGCAACGTATCGTAATTACCTTCCGTTTAATTTTGGTGCTGAATTTGCCTGTTGAAAAGACGATGCGTTGCCCTTGGCTTTGCCATTTACGAGGGCTAGGGCAACGTATCGTAATTACCTTCCGTTTAATTTTGGTGCTGAATTTGCCTATCGAAAAGACGATACGTTGCCCTATGCGTAACGTACAGATATAAAGGGTTCATCCTCCATATCAAGGGGGTGCTTACCCATGTAGGCACACACTGTGGGGAAGGTGGATTTGTCATTGACAGTGACTGTCTTCACGTCCATAAAAAAGATTCGTGAATATAAAGGTATGTGAACTTAAGAACTGAATGTCAGAGCTTGACTGAATTAACATCAGGCATACAGTTTTGATTATTTTGTATGTTTGGTGATAAGCTGAGTGGAGTTCAACAGAGCTTAACCAGTATCATATAGCGGACGAAAACTGTTGATGGATTCAATTATTCAAACCGTCTTTGGAGGCCGAGATCCGTGTCGTTCCATCCAGTGATTAGAAGGAGCAAAAATTACAAAGAAAAACAGCACTATCGCATCTATAGATTCGTGAAATCTATAAAAAGTGTACAAAAAACAAAAATAGTTGTAAGTTAGCTTAATATCAAAAACTGGAAAAAAAAAGCAAATAAGGGTCATACCGAAATTCATTTGGAAGATATAGAAAGAGGAAAATGTGATAATATATTCCGATAAGAATATACTACTTATGAATTTCTTTCAAGGAAAATAGAAATATAAAAACGAATATCTGAGGTGTTAGCTCTTCAACTAATATCTGTCCTAATAACAGCTTTGACACTGAATGGGCAAACTTCCAGACTTACTTTGTCAACCAACAGTTTCTTTTTCAAATTACACTGGTCAACAATTACTTCGATGAATGTAAAAAACTAATTTTTCTGTTTAAACATTGCCATCATTTGTCCATTGTCCTCAATTTTTGCGTAATGGTTTTTAAGTTGTTGTTTTTTTTATCCCGAAATTTAAGTGATTTGAACTTTAAAAAACAAGTGAATTGATTGTTTAGGAAAGCTTATAAAGTTATTGCGCAAAAACTGGGTGTTGGGAAAACATTTGAAATCAACACATGAAAAACATAATTTTAAATATTGTTAGCTGATGATACCGTTAAAAATTGACTAAATAGCTATCGTTGGCAAGGAAAGTTGAAAAAAAACATAACAGAGTTGATATGATATGGCGTTTTTAAACAAAAGCTTTAAAACCGACAGCTTCAAAAGTAAACCGCTTAATTCCCCCCAAAAAAAGAATAAAAATTAAAACAATTCTGAAAATTAGACACATACTATACATTTAAATTGCACTCTAACACACAGCAAAATTGCATACTTAAAAACAAACTGTTTCAGAATATCAGCTCTTAATTAAACGGACCCGATATCATTTTTTATGTTTATTCAGTCCTAGAGGTAAGTCCTACCACAGTAAGAAAAGCATATTGCTTCAAGTACAGTTTTCTATTGCAACATCCAGTGACCTTATTAACCAGCGAGCTGTCTATGAGAAACTATGAAGAAATCAAGTTGCAAGACCCAGTCGAGTCATCTTCGTAGCCAAAACTGAGTGCAAAGTAAATACCACAGGCTTTGGACATGTGTGAAAATCAAGTTCCTATAAGATAAGGGTCCAAGTCAAAATACAATTGTCTAATGAAAAATCGAGTTTGGTCATCAATGTGGTAACAAAGATATATTGTTTGCAAAAAAACTGCAAATATTTCCAGGGTGATGGGGAAGGATGAAAACATTTCCCAGGAAAGTGTTATATTTTTTCTGAACAGTAAAGATATTTTCAATTTCTTGTCTCCCATGGGGGGGGGGGACTGAAAATAAAGGCGTTTTGTGGCGTCTGAAACAATTTCCTTGACAATTCACTACTAACGGGCATATTAAGTGTCAAATAAAGCCATATCATAACATATTGTGGCATGCCAGTAAAAAAAAAACTCTTTTTAATCCATCACATTAAAGTTGAAAAGCCATAAATCTGTTAAAACGGACTTGCATAATAATCTAATGGGGGATTTAATTTGGTTATTATTATCTACTCTTATACCTGATAGTCGATTAGAAACGATAGAAAACCGATTAGAAACGTGTGATCGCGACATTAGAAAAATCCACTTATTGTAAAATACATAAAATTTCTTTGAACAAAGTCGATTAAATTAGGAAGTTGTTTTTAGATAAGATCTAGACGACATTAGGGGAACAAAGAAGAGAGATGGCTTAGAAAATTTTTTTTTTACTAAAGAGACTGTGTTCTTTGTAACCGTGGCTAGAGTTTCCCTTACTCCTGCAGCAACTTCTGCAATCGGACAACCAGCCGGCTGGAAAAAGATTGCACGAGCACATTTGTACAAATTTATCCGGTGAAATATCCTTAAAACCCCAAAGTAAACCGAAAAGTTAAAATTACAAGCCTGGGAAAATTTGCCTGTTTTTCGAAAAGGAACGGAAACATCCCCTAAAATTCAAGAAAAAATATATCAAGGAATCTTAATCAACTCACATTATCAGATTCAGCGTACCAGAAAACCCTGCTGTAGAAGTTTCAAGCTGCTATATACAAAAATGAAAAATTCTGCTATTTTTGCCAGAAGAAAAATCACGGATGCGTGTTTATTTTATTTTTTCTCCGGGGTGATCGTATTGAAATATTGGTCCTAGAAGATCGGGAGAGGATTCATTCAAGTGAAAATTAAAAGTTTGTAAGTGATGAAATTTGCCCATTGTTTACACACAGTATTTGTTAATTGGGAAGTATACAGACATTTTTTTGGGGGGGGGGGATTTTGTGCTTGGGGTGGGTTTCCTTGGGAAGGGAAATTTCTGCGGGGTGAATTTTCCAGAGGTAGTTTTACTCTGGGGAGATTTGACTGGATTCCTTTACGAAATTCTTGTTAATTGCCTTACATAATCTTCGCCAACTCAATTTTGCACGTGGAGATGTTCTGGGGGAATTATCCCGGGGCTGCTTTCCCCATGTTTTGATTTCCAGGGAAAAAATGCCACGGAAGGGTGCATTCCCAGAGTGATCGAGAAACCGATTAGAAAGTCTTTTTCAATTGTAAGTATGCTAATTAGAATTTTTCAGGCTGAATCGTCCGCAAGAAATTTTACCGATGGGGGGGGGGGGATTTTCAGCGAAGATGGAACTGTCTGGAGGGAATTTGCACTTTACGTGGGATGAAATTTCCACGGAGGAGTTTCCCGTGAGGGGGGAGGGATATTTCATGAAGGGTGAACCAGATTTACCGGCATTATTTGAAAAATAATCAGAAATTAAATAAAAAAGTTTTTTTTTAACTGAAAGTAACGAGCAACATTAAAACTCAAAACGAACAGAAATTATTCCGTATATGAAGGTTGTCCCCTCCTCGATACCTCGCTCATTAAGTTAAAGTTGGACTGTTTGTCCCAGTTTTTTAAGAGCAACAACTGAAACACAGGGGCAACTTAATTAGAATAGGAATTTTTCAAAAGTTATGAAAGCTTTACAGTTTAAGTAAGGAGCGACGCGGCTCAGTAGTAACCTAACCGAATTTTTAAACCAATAGATATATAAAGAAAATCGGCTTTTTATGCTGATTCCAAATATATAAGTTTTATTAGGTTTAGTGTTACCCATAAAAGGCGACGAGCCTGAGAAAACTTGCCTGATTTTCGAAAAAGCGGAAACATTGCTTAAAAGTCAAAGAATCTTAATGAAAGTCATATTATCAGATTCAGCGTATCAGACAGCCCTACTGTAGCGGTTTCAAGCTCCTATCTGCTAAAATGTTGAATTTTATATTTTTGGCCAGAAGAAGGATCACGGATGCGTGTTTATTTATTTTATTTTTTTTTTAATTCCCTGAGAAGTTTGATTTCTTAAGAACGGTTCCTGAAACACAAGGGCTGTTTAGTTAGATAGGGAGCTTTTTTAAGAGTGCTAAAAGCGTAATCGGGTGATCGTGTCAAACTAATGGTCCTAGAGATGCAGGAGAGGGCTCATTCGAACAGAAATTAAATGTTTCCTGAGGAAATTTTAGATGGGGGGAAACTTTGCCAAAATTAATATGCAAATTTAGTTTTTATTTTTCCTGTACGATGAGCCAAATTCGAACCTGCATTAGTTGAAAAACGTTTAGAAATCAAATAAAAAAACAAACAAGTTCTTTTAACTTTCTCTTTTAAACTGAAAGTAAGGAGCGACATTAAAAGTTAAAACAAACAAAAATTATTCCGTATATGAAAGGGGCTGTCCCCTCCTCAACGCCCCGTTCTTTACGCTAAAGTTTGACTCTTTGTTGCAACTCTACTTTTTAAATTAAAAAAAAAAAAAAAATGGGGTAGCCTAAGTAGCACCCATTGACCTGTATAAAGCGTTAAAAATCAGAGAAGAATCTTTGATGCTTCTAGATGCTAAAAACAGCTAAAGAGAAGAATTTTCTTTTATAGACAAATGATCCTGACATACACAATAGCTACCCGATCAAAAAAAAAAAAAAAAACAAAAAAAAAAACACGATAGTAGAACATTATAAGAATTGAATACAATGTTGTAATAACTCTGTAGCATCACACAAGCTACTGGCAGCAAAATAATATAACGAATTGGAAAAGAAATTAATTATTTTGTATAGAAATAATTTTCTAATTCAATTTTAAGTCTTTTTACTTGTCTTTTCAAGATCCTCCTATTTGGCTTTTCTTAGGGTAAGCCAGTTGGGCTTCCGATGTTTTATTCTTTTGATTTCCAGTTTTATTTATTATTTTCATTGGTTTCCAGATTTAGCTTTTTGATTCTCTGATCATAGGCAGCGCAATCACACTGCCTAAGTAAAGAACGATGTTGGCACAATGTATTATTTTTTTTTTTCATTTAGACCAGGGCACTTCGTATCGAAGGAGTTGTCGTAGAAACTTCAAAAAGGGCTCATTCGATTGGAAATTGGAGTGGCTTGTGCCCTTTTTAATAGTCGAAAGTGATTGGAAGGCAACTAACACCCCTTCCACGCCCACCATTTCCCCAAACACATCCAAGCAAAATTTTGAGATAGCCATTTTGTTCAGCGTAGTTGATTTCCAGATATAAATTATGTTTTTTTGGAGGACACTTCCCCACAACCCTCAGGGCAAGGGTTTTAAGTTATGCCCTGGGGGCATATAAGAACGATGTTGGCACAATGTATTATTTATTACTTTTTCCTTTAGACCAGGGCACTTCATATCGAAGAAGTTGCCGTAGAAACCCCTATGCCTTCCCAAGGCCAGAATATAATTTGCACTTTACAGAAAAAAATATAAAAGTTTTTAAATAATTTCTTAGACCACACTGCTTTTCCATTAAAAACAAAAAAAAATTTTAAACAAGAAAAACGGGTTTTAATTTTCTATAAAGCAGTGAAATACAAAACAATTAATTATGCACAAAAGCTCCGAATATTTCGGCCCCACATCCGGGAGCCTTTCTCAACGGAAAAAAATAAAATAAATAAATAAAAAAAACAAAAAACTTAACTTACATCACAATACTAAACACATAAAGAGAAAGAAAAAAAAAACAAAAGAAAAAATATAAATAAATAAGAAACAAAACTCACATATTAAATAAACACTTCCATGCACTGAATGTCTATAATGATTCAACTCGCCTCCTCCCAGTGTATAAATGGAAATATATTAAATAAACACTTCCATGCACTGAATGTCTATAATGATTCAACTCGCCTCCTCCCAGTATATAAATGGAAATCTATCAAAAATGAAGAATATATTTATACTTAGACCAAAACAATAAAAGGTCAACTAACCCCCCGGCCCATAACCCCTAATTAAATTTCACAAGTTCATCAACCAATTTATGAATTATAAATTGAATGGATTCGTTTGGTTGCAAGCTTAGCTGCAGTTCGTTTACTTTTCTCATCATTTAACCCATTCTGACCTTTGTTCGCAAGCATTGTACAGCATTTAAATCAGGACATAATATAAGCTCGTTGTTAAATAAAGGAAAGACAAGGTACCGAGAAATTTGCAAAAGGGAGTATACAAAATTCCATGTTCTTGTGGTAAATTTTATGTGGGAAGAACGCAACAAACTTTAGAAAATAGGCTACAACAACACAAGAATGCAATAGATTGCGCTCTAAAACAAAACAAAACACCAGAAACGTTTGAGTCAGCTGTTGCAGAACATCTTTATAATTTTCCTCATCACAGTATTTTATTTGATCAAACAAAAATAGTAGATACGTCTGTAGGACTTTTACAAAGCTTCAGGGAAATTATAGAAATAAAAAAGATAATATATGGGGGTACTAGTATAAATAGAGATGAAGGGGAATTTGGGATCAATTCAATTTATAATAGTTTAATTAAAATGCAGGCAAGATATTCAACCAGTACTGATTTTAATAATATTTCTGAAACGAAAGATGACCTTGCGAACAAAGGTCAGAATGGGTTAAATGATGAGAAAAGTAAACGAACTGCAGCTAAGCTTGCAACCAAACGAATCCATTCAATTTATAATTCATAAATTGGTTGATGAACTTGTGAAATTTAATTAGGGGTTATGGGCCGGGGGGTTAGTTGACCTTTTATTGTTTTGGTCTAAGTATAAATACATTCTTCATTTTTGATAGATTTCCATTTATATACTGGGAGGAGGCGAGTTGAATCATTATAGACATTCAGTGCATGGAAGTGTTTATTTAATATATTTCCATTTATACACTGGGAGGAGGCGAGTTGAATCATTATAGACATTCAGTGCATGGAAGTGTTTATTTAATATGTGAGTTTTGTTTCTTATTTATTTATATTTTTTCTTTTGTTTTTTTTTTCTTTCTCTTTATGTGTTTAGTATTGTGATGTAAGTTAAGTTTTTTGTTTTTTTTATTTATTTATTTTATTTTATTTTTTTCCGTTGAGAAAGGCTCCCGGATGTGGGGCCGAAATATTCGGAGCTTTTGTGCATAATTAATTGTTTTGTATTTCACTGCTTTATAGAAAATTAAAACCCGTTTTTCTTGTTTAAAATTTTTTTTGTTTATAAAAGTTTTTACTTTTATAACTTTAACAAATCAAATAATATTAACATTTTGATTACTAAATATCAGTATATGTATATTAAACTGACAATGCACATTCATTTGTATTTTTTTCAGTAAAGTGCAAATTATGTTCTGGTCTTGGGAAGGCATAGGGGTTTTAAGCCCAACTTATGTTAATTTCTGCTTGTTTTGAGTTTGACTCGGTTATTTATTGTAATTTCTGCTCCTTTTGGGTTTCATTTATTTATCGATGCTGACTTGTGGTAGTTTCACGCTTGGTAGATTATTTGATTTTATTTTTGTTCATTTTTTGTTTAATGGAGTTCTTTACTTTTCTTTGAAAAACTTATTTTGTGGAAAGTGCTTTTAATTAATATCTGTTCGTTTTATATTGACATAGTCTTTTCAGGGAAAAAGAAATATTACGTTAAATCTTTTTGTTTTTTAAGACTTTATAGTTTGACCTGCTATTTGTATGCTGGAGAAAAATTTTCAGCGATTTTTAACAACATACACCCTTTTAAAAATCTCGACACAAATAGTAGTGTTTAATTCAGTTTCATGCCTCCTCTAGTTGACCTGAAATGGAAAACTTGATACCATTCGCAAAAAAATATGTTTACTTTCTTTGATAGCTTGGATACACTTACGCTATTTTGATTTTGTTAAATTTTAAGAGCAGAAGTAGCCTCGAAAGTTTGAACATAATACCCTCAGTCGTTCTTCGGATACTGCTGAGATTCCTTATTGGGAATTGGCATTAACATAGTGCATTTTGATTATTATCAACGCTTATTGGGTAACCTTTCATTCATGGTGGTTTTACTTTTATATATGTTTCTTTCTCTTTCTCAGTTTTTTCTTCTTTTTGAAACCTTCTTCTACTGGACAGCGGTAGTCTTTGTCAAAGCATCAGAATTTTCTCTATCTTGCTCACTGGCTGACAATTCTCGTTTTTGTTTCAAAAGATAAAAGAACCACTTGTGCCAAAAGGGCGCAATAGGCATGTTTGTGCCGATTGTTTTTAACCTAGCCTATATTCTGCATACTGACCTACTCGTAACTGTTTATATTTAATTTCCGATAGCTTAATATCAAAGGCTGGCAGAAACAAAAACTTAAAAACCCAAGACTGGCAGGATCAATACAAGATACTGGGGTACCTAGGAGTGTTGTTATTGATGTTAAAAGTGAACATCATCTAGCAGTGTCTAGGGTTAATTTAAAGCTGAAATTTAGGAAGTGTAACTATCTTCTGGGAAGCCATGACGTTGATAGACTTCAGGATGAGAATTTGACAGAAACTTCCCAAGAACAGTTGGATTTTAAACTAGAGAGTTTAAAATTTGACAATGTAGAAGACGAATGGAATAATTTTAGGGAAATAGTTTGTGAAGTCGCTCATGGTGTCTGCGGGAAGAAAGTTAGGAACGTAGCTAGGAATATACGTGAAAATGATGTACGTTTAATAGAGAGGAGGAGGAGCTTCTACCAGAATTTTCTGTGTTATAGATAACATGAAAATAAGAGGAATGTAAAGAAAGTCGAGAAAGCTTTAAATTAAAATCTAAGAAGGATAGACGTGGAGGCCATTGATAAAATTGCAGAAGATCTGGAAAATGCAGCCAGACGGCATAATACATAGTAAAATACTGTACTGGGATGTTCATAAATTGAGAGGGAATAGTCAATCTGGACTTTCCCCAGTTAAAGATAGGAACGGGGCCACAATTAGTGACCAGGAAAGAGTTAAAGAAAGATGGGCAGATTTTAGGAATATGGTAAACCGTGATAAAGTTACAGGAAAAGATGTAGAGGAGAATGAAAAAGTTTGCGATGCTTTGGATGTGAGAATTTGCTAGATGTTTTCCAGATAAATTGCAAACGGATTGTTCTGAATACCAGACTGACAGACCATATCTAAAACAGTAGGCTGTGCGAAAAGTATGGTTCAATCCCGCTTTCTAGGGCTATAATGAAAGAAAGGATGAAATGGCTAGGGCAAGTTCTGCGGATGAAGGATGACAGATCGCAAAAGATTGTCCTTTTCCGCAAACGTCTAGAGCCAAAAGAAAGGAGGATGTCATAAGGAAAGATTTAAGGGATATAAGAACGTCCTGGGAGGGTGTAAAGAGGAAGGCATTCAATAGATCAGGAGAGGAGGACCGTACGTGGCTGTGTTGGCCTAAGGCGGCTTGGTACTGCAGTGAGTTGTTAGTAGTATTTGTTTATTAAATACCTTGCGGAAACTCGCTGGAGAACCGGTCAACCATGCTTACTGGCATTCTGAAACGTATGAGATGGAAGTACTTTTGCCACGTCCTATGTATGCAGAGGATCGACTCCCAGACACAGTGTACGAATGTCCTAGCGAAGGCGCAAAAGAAGTCAACCAAGACATACTTTACAACGAAAGTATGGCTGGAGCCGGAGAAGTATAGAACTGTCTCTTCAACCGCAGTGGTAGGACGTCGAGGCTGCAGCTCAGCTCCTAGATAAATGGCGAGGTTTCGTAGACACTCTTTTCGCCATTCCTGCCTCAGGAAGGTCAGAGGTAATTTAGTTAGATCAGAAAGTTATTGTTAAGATTAGACCCAAGAACAACCAAAAAAGTTAGAAATTGGTATTGTAGAAGTTGAAAACCAAAGATAGCTTCCTTTACTGGTACTACAAAACCACTCATTTGACTTTGGGTGGTGCCTTTACGTGATTGGACAGTACCCCCCCCCCCCCCCAAAAAAAAAAAAACAACCCAAAAGCGAAAGAACTGCCGCAGGCGAGCCCGGTGAGGGTTAATGCGTCCAGATGTTGGACAAGATATATAGCATAGAAAAAGGTCTTACACAATACTGTTTTGCATTTAATGAAAATATAAGTATCGTAAGCTGAAAAAAAGACAAATTGTCTGTATGACTTACTTTCTCCCCATCTGGGCCATAAAAAATAAATTTCATCAACCGCAAACCATCATCAGAAGTAATTCGTAACTTTTCAAAAGAATACTGCCACATTACTCGGGGAGGACTGCACTGCGTAGACGGTGCATCATCAGCTGCCAAACATATCCCCTTGTCAAGATGAAGGGATAGGTGGCAATGCTGTCCTCGCCACGTACATTCTAAAAAGATAAAAATTACAGAAAGGAAAACGATGATTGCGTTAGGAGTACATTTTTATTAACAGAAGAATAAGAAGCATAGAACTTATAAGAATGGAAATATCGTTTAAAAATTGAAAATAAAAGTTTAGCACCATTTAACTTCTTAAACTAAAAAAATCATTCATCTAATCAGAATGGGTAAGATGTAGGATAAATTTATTATATGGTTTGTCTCCAGCTCTTCGATTCTTTTCAATCAAATATGCAGCAAAACTTATGCTCGATTTGTTTCGAACAACGTCGTTATGCACATACATTAACTATTTATCAATTTATAGCACCAAAACCAGACGGTACAATGCGGGTATTTTTTTTGTTGAAGTACCAAGGACATTAAAAATAAAATCTGATTGAATTGAATTGGTTACATTGTAGATTTACAAATTAATTTTGCTTATTTATTGTATCCTGTTGTAGTAAAATGGATTTATGCTCAGCTTGGCAACACGGGGCAAATGGTTCGTTCTCCGCCGCAGCAAGGTCAGGCGACAAGCTTGCTACTTGTCCCTGTAAAAAGGCCCAGGAGCTGAAACGTTGATTCGACGCCGTATGCGCCAGCAACGGCTATCCTCTTATTTGTTTTAGTACTTCAATGTGGCATCGGTGCCTAAAATGTGGCACTGCCCTAAAATCTTTGTAATTTTGAAACAGCCAAAGGAAGAATCTTGGAAAACCGCGGTTTTTGGGTATGAATAAGATGGGGCCAGGGAGCAAAAAATGCTTTTATCTTAATTTCCTTGGTACGTTAGTAAATGAACAAAATTTAAAAGGCAAAAAAAAATCATTCTTATACCAGTTATTCTATGGTCTTGTTCCTGATCTAGCCCAAAAGAGTTAGGGTTTTTCAAATAAAGGGTCACCCTTTACTTTTATTTTCTCATAATTGAATATGCAAGGCAAAGTAAGTAGGAAGAATTTTCTAGTTTTGTAAAGGGTACTGGAAAGCTCCATTACTATTTTTTTTCTTGAGATTTTTCAAGGATTACAAATTTTAAACGATGTTAATTTCGAAAGGATTTTTCTAAATTACAAGTTTTCACAAAATTTTGTTCTAATCTTTAGGTAAATATTTCCTCATATGAGCCTGGTTACAATGAGGTTTCCACAATTTTTGCAAATTTGAAAACGAATCAAAAAGCTTCGAAATAAAAAATTAGAAGTAAACGATGGGAACTAAGCGAAGATATAACAGGATCTATCTCCTATTACGAACAAAAGTAGGCTGGATGTTCACAGGGTGAGCACTGTCAACACCTCCAGTGACCTATTGAATGTTCAGCATGTTTTTATTCATAATATCATGTATCTATTATTTTTAAGTAAGAATTATAATTTATTGGTAATTTACTTATCTCTATAGGTGTGCACATGAGGTCTGTTTATCTTGGTAAAGCAGACCTGGTATAAGCTCCTGCAGCTGAGTGGCTGAAAAATCGATTACTTTTATGCTCTCATTTAGTTTTTTCGATTTTTTCAATCGAAATACCAAAAAAGTATTGCGCAAAATATACGGAGGGGGGCGATTTTCCAGCCCCGCCAATCGGCATCCTTGGTTTAGAGTACAATTGATTAAAAAAAAGATACTGATAATTTCCTTCTCAGTATTCCACCGATAAGTGTTTTAAGTTAAGGAAAAGAATTTGGTCGACAACGACTGAATAGTTTTTTTGCAATTGTTTCGCCAAAGAAAGACTTAGATTATAAAAATGTTTAAAATTGATTTTAAATTAAGAGGAAGTAGAGGGCCTGTTTCAAGTGTAGTCAACCTAGCGTGTGGGCAATCGCTACACCAAAAGTTCTGAAAAAACTACACCCATAACGCCCGCAACTGGAACAAGTTTTTTCTGCCTAGTAAGATTAGAAGCTGGCTACGAAATCTAAAAAATTCCTATTTTTACCCCAATGAAACTCCCGTTGATTTTCAACAGCATTTTGGGATCCTTGAACAATAGCCCTGCACCAATTGGTCAATTCTCGGCCAGCTTCGACCCTGAAATGTCTCTGGATCACACCGCGTGAGGTACCAGTTCTTAAAGTGAATTTAGAATAACTTGTATTGCTTGATAGGGCATTGAGTAACAATGTGGAAGTGGGACTTCCTGGGTTCGAGCTGACAAGCCTAAAAATAAAAAAAACAATAAATATATGAAATGAACAGTTTTTCATTTATTTAAATGTTCACACACGTACGTTTTACACAATGACGCGCTTTGTTACAAAACACAGCCCAGTTTCTCCAAAGAACAGTAAATTCCTTCACGTTATTGAAGCACTATTTCAACACAACCGACATAGCCCATCCAGCAAAGATTTATATGAATGAACATAGATTTAGAAACTAACATTGGTCAACTTACCGGTTCTTCCTTTCATCATATAAATTTTTAACACTGCTTTCGACAATTCTCAATTTTAGTTTCTAATATATATTACTGGTTGAAAAAAATCATTCTGTTACAACTTTTTTGGTAATTGTTTCCTACTTCTTTTTTTTACCAAAACATAACAATTACAGTCCAATAAAATGTTTTGAATCAGCGGAACCGAATATTTTAATACATCATGTTCAGATAAAATATAGCCTTCAAATTAAGAATATAGTCTACACCAAGCAGCTTCGTAAAAGAAGAAAAAAATATATCGAATTAGGCAAAGATTCAGCTAAAATCAAATGAATAATGAAAGAAAAACTACCCTTTTACCAAATATTAGATTTTTATGCCCCAAACCCCTGTTTTATATTATTTAAAGTAAAGCCATGAAGCAATTGACTTTAAGTTGGGTAAAGGTTTATTATCGACTAGTGAAAGAACCTATCGGGACGTTAGACATAACAAAGAATATTTTACAAAGAATAAAAGAAAAAATATTTCGCCCTTTCCTTTGAACACAAAATTTTAAGTCCCCCCCCCCCCAACAAAAAATCATGGAAGTTGCAATTCGATCTCCTAGCCTCACTAAGTTCGATCGGAATTACCATAATATAAAATTCGTCACGTTTTCCTGAGACCTAATTGTATGCAATCTCTATAACAAAAAATACACGCTTGCCATCAGGCTTCAGGCACAAGAAAAAATGAAAAATCTCTTGTGATTATTGGAAGAACATCAACGCTTCATATTAAGGTGGTATCTATTCGGCGATGCTTCAGGTTATCAGATTAATTATTGGCTGGGAATTACTGATATTGCGAATTATACCCCTTGCCCTCACTAAGGATAAGTTTTGCGTCTTGAATATGAAGAATCAATCTTCATTAATCGACATTAAACTTTCTAGGTTTTTTTTTCGGTAAAGTGTATTTTGCAACGTAAGTTTGGATAAATGCAAACAAACAGAAAGGTCTAATTCCAAAGCATTCCGCTAATGGCGCTGATCTATTCTGGTATCAATTAAGGCTTAGCCGCTATGGAACTACCCTCTACCGAATACCCGCTAGAATCTTCAGTTTCTGTTTACCATCCTTTTGCTGGAAAAAAGGGTATCTAATTTGATAATTGATGACCATAAGCGTAATTCAGACATATAAAGCTAAAACATCTGAAAATTGCACCATACAGATTCAAATCATACAATTAGCAAAAAGAACAGGATTCAGAAAAGAATACAAAAAAGAAAAACAATGCAGAACTCGAAGAACGACGCTTGTCTTGACTAGAGAAAATAAAAGCTTAGAAGGAACTACCCTCTACCAGCTACCCATTAGAATCTTAAAGATTACGGTTTACGATACTTTTCTTAAACAAATGGCACTTAATTTGATAGTTGATGATTATAAGCATAATGCACACAAATAAAGCTAAAATTCACGTGAAACTATATACGTAGATTCGAATTATAAAATTAGGGCTCGAAGGAAATTATCAACAGAGAAAGAATGCAAAGGAACAGAATGAAGAAAATAATACAAAAAGGGAAAAGGAATAGCTGAAAAAAGGAAAAAAAAGACCAGCTATCCTTCAATTAGAAACTTTTTCCAGTAAAATCGCTGGAAATGAGCCTTTCCATACAATAGCAGATATAAACAAGGGTTTCCAAAATCAATAAATACTATTGCCAAAAATGGTTGCAGTGTTTGGCTTTCCGTGACGATACTTGCTAAGTTGTTTTAAAGACGATAATATTAACTATTTAGCAAAAATTCAAATGAATAAATCATTTTTAAATTTTCCAAAATTTTCATAACGATATCAAATGCAAATTAAAACAGCATTGTCACAAAGTAAAGCAATCAGCAAAAGCTATAGAAAAATAATTATTCTTAAATAAAAGTAAATTTTTCCATGCCTAACAACCTGTTAAAACAATGACACTGACTTAAAGAACCTACGTTTCGGATAGAATTCATACATAATGAATATTTTCTTTACGGTGCTGCCCTATGTTTTAACAACCTCTTAAAACAATGACACTGACATAAAGAACCTACGTTTCGGATAGAATTCACACATAATGAATATTTTCTTTACGGTGCTGCCCCATGTTTTAACAACCTGTTAAAACAATGACACTGACATAAAGAACCTACGTTTCGGATAGAATTCACACATAATGAATATTTTCTTTACGGTGCTGCCCTATGTTTTAAAACCTGTTAAAACAATGACACAGACATAAAGAACCTACGTTTCGGATAGAATTCAAACATAATGAATATTTTTTTTACGGTGCTGCCCTTTGTTTTAACAACCTGTTACAACAATGACACTGACTTAAAGAACCTACGTTTCGGATAGAATTCATACATAATGAATATTTTCTTTACGGTGCTGCCCTATGTTTTAAAACCTGTTAAAACAATGACACAGACATAAAGAACCTACGTTTCGGATAGAATTCAAACATAATGAATATTTTTTTACGGTGCTGCCCTTTGTTTTAACAACCTGTTAAAACAATGACACTGACTTAAAGAACCTACGTTTCGGATAGAATTCATACATAATGAATATTTTCTTTACGGTGCTGCCCTATGTTTTAACAACCTGTTAAAACAATGACACTGACATAAAGAACCTAAGTTTCGGATAGAATTCAAGCATAATGAATATTTTCTTTACGGTGCTGCCCTATGTTTTAACAACCTGTTAAAACAATGACACTGAGATAAAGAACCTACGTTTCGGATAGAATTCAAACACAATAAATATTTTCTTTACGGTGCTGCCCTATGTTTTAACAACCTGTTAAAACAATGACACTGACATAAAGAACCTACGTTTCGGATAGAATTCACACATAATGAATATTTTCTTTACGGTGCTGTCCAATGTTTTAACAACCTGTTAAAACAATTACACAGACAAAAAGAACCTACGTTTCGGATAGAATTCACACATAATGAATATTTTCTTTACGGTGCTGCCCTTTGTTTCTGCCCTTTGTTTTAACAACCTGTTATAACAACGACACTGACTTAAAGAACCCATGTTTCGGATAGAATTCACACATAATTAATATTTTCTTTACGGTACTGCCCTACTTTTTAACAACCTGTTAAAACAATGACACTGACTTAAAGAACCCATGTTTCGGATAGAATTCACACATAATGAATATTTTGTTTACGGTGCTGCCCTTTGTTTTAACAACCTGTTATAACAACGACACTGACTTAAAGAACCCATGTTTCGGATAGAATTCACACATAATGAATATTTTCTTTACGGTGCTGCCTTATGTTTTAACAACCTGTTAAAACAATGACACTGACATAAAGAACCTACGTTTCAGATAGAATTCACACATAATGAATATTTTCTTTACGGTGCTGCCCTTTGTTTCTGCCCTTTGTTTTTACAGCCTGTTAAAACAATGACACTGACTTAAAGAATCCACGTTTCGGATAGAATTCACACATAATGAATATTTTCTTTACGGTGCTGCCCTTTGTTTTTCGAATAAAAAAAATAAAAAAATAACATAACCATCATTAGCTGATCTGTATAAGGATTATTTAGTTTATTTTAAAGCGAGATGGCTGTTCTAGATCTGAATATTTTTTCAATATTTGCTCTTCCATACATCTAATTACAGAATGTGTTATTTCGTAGAAGTAACACTTGGTTCCCACATAATTCTTTCGTCCCATACCGATCTAAAAATTCTTAGAGTTTATTTTAAAGCAAAAATGATTATTTTTTACCAACAATAAAAGCGAGGACACGGAATCTTGGTTTTCACATAAAAACACTGACACGAAATTTTGCAAAATTTTATATGTCGAAATGCAGAAGTCTAAGGATTTATTTTCTGGAAAATGCAGACGTCAAATCCTACAATTTCAGACGGAAGTGCTGAAATCAATTATACACATTTCATGGAAAAATACGGACGCCAATTTTTGCAATTGGAGGTAAAAGGGCTACAGGAAAATGTTGCAACTTACCAACACGCAAATGCAAAATATTGAAAATTTCACGAAAAAGGGCCGACGTTAAATCTTGGCACTTCACATAAAGGCGCTGACGTTACAATCATGCAAATCCAAGTATTACAAGCAAATTGAAAAGTTTTAACTATTAAAATAATCGAAAGTTTTTTCCCTGCTTAATATAAAAACCTCCCTCTTTAGCTACTTAGTATTAAAAATCATACTGGAAACACCTTACTACGTCATAAATGTCGCAAATACCAACCTTGTCATAACTAGAGGCAATCTGGCTGCATGGGACTTCAAACCATCAACACTCCATGGCACAGAGCTATAGAGAAGTAGATCCTTGTCAGTGATTATTCCAAAGGCAGCCGTCCATTCGTTTTCGTTGCCAAAACTCTGCTGTTCAGAAGCTGATCCCATGAAACTACCTTTCCTGAGCGGTGTCCTTAGTTGATCTGAGCTTGCAGACAGTCCCAAAGTGCTAGACCGCCTAAACATTACCTGGAAGAGGTATTTCATAACAAAAACACACGAGGAAAGAAAAAAAAATTACTAAGAAAAAGACAAAACCAAAAGAGAATAATACATAAAAAAACATAAAAACTTAAAAAAAACTTAATAATTAAAAAAACATGAAAACTAATTCCAAACCCTTGACGTAAATATATCCTGAGACCGCACTGGCTATACATACGTACAGAACAAGCAAACTGACTCATCGGCTCCTTTACTAACCAGCTGAAAATTGCTCGTATTTGGTTTCGTCTTTTTTTTCTTTCTTTTTTTTATGACATGCATTGCTCAGAACGTATTTAAGGATATTTCAGAAATCAATATCTATTACTGTTCGTATTCTAGGATTGTTATTATCAGTAGGATGTGGCAAACTTTGTTTAGTTGATCTGAGCGTGCCAACAATCCTAAAGTGCTAGACCGCCTAAACATTACCCAGGAAAGGTATTTCAGAAATTCACTGTTGATTTAATATGATAGTGTTATTTTTTGTGTTCCCTGCAAACTGGTAACGTTGGTAGGTTCTCTACAAACATGATATGGTTCCCTACGTCATGTATAGCTCAGAACGTATTTAAGGGTACTTAAGAAACCAGAATTGTTATTGACAGTAAGGTGTGGCAAACTTAATTTAGTTGATCTAAGCTTGTCAACAACCCGGAAGAACTAGACAGTCTAAGCATTACTTGGAAAAGGAATTTCAGGAATCAGTCCTGTCATTATTGGTGTTATATGATTGTATTATTGTTGGCATTGGGTAGGGTCTAGTAAGTTTGTTTTAGATGGCCTCAGCTTTCCAGAATCACTAAAATTCTAGACCGTTGCAAGGCCGCCTAGAAAAGATACAACAGAAAACAATACATTTCGTTGTTGGTATTACTTAAGGGTTATTTTTTGGTGTCCGGTAGGGCTTGGCAAACTTTTTTTTAATTGACCTGAGCTTGCCATTAGTCCCAAAGTTCTAGATCATCTTAATATTGCTTAGAAAAGGTATTTCAGTAATAAATTTTACAGGTTTGCTAACTTTGAATAAGAAAATATGGCAAAACCTATCTTTTTATTGCAGAAATAATGCAAACAAAAATTTAGTCCATCAATTAAAACAGTGCTACATTAAAAAAAAGAGAAAAGAGGACCTAAAAGAGAGGAGAACCTAATTTCGTTAAATTCTACTACGTTCACTTAAACTAATTGCCAGACTCAACACACTTCCCTGATATTTTGGCATCCAGTCAGGTTAAACCCAATCCTACTGGACTAGTCCTCTCCTAAATCCCAGTCCATTTCCCATGAACACCTGGATACAAGTGATTGCAAAAATTTGGTCCTAGCTTCATAATAGTCAATTCTCCCCCTCCCCTCTAACTGCTTGCCCGTATTTACACTTAATATATTTTTAAATTGTGTTAGTACTTTAACCTTTTTTTTCTATTTCAGTGTTTTGACTTGGGTTCATCTTTCATGTTGTTTTATATATATACATATATATATATATATATATATATATATATATATATATATATATATATATAATATATATATATATATATATATATATATATATATATATATATATATATATATATATGTATATATATATATATATATATATATATATATATATATATATATATATATATATATATATATATGCATATATATATATGTATATATATATTATATATGTATATATATATATATATATATATATATATATATATATATATATATATATATATATATATATATATATATATGCATATATATATATATATATATATTTGAGTACGCTGATTTACGAACTTTCAGTTAAATGATTATTGGTTTGACAAGGGACACGCATTCGGGATTTTTTATTTGTGATTGTTGTTTCAAAAAAAATGTATCTTTATCTTATCTTTCCTCATTGGTATCAAAATCTTACTCTTCTCTAACAGTAATGTATATCACCTAGGCACGTACACAAAACGGGGGGGACTTCAAGCTCATTTATCCCTCCCCCCTCCCCTGTGCCAAAATCTTGAAAAATTTGCCGTAAGTGGCTGTTACTATTATATGCCTAAATATCCTTATGTTTGCTAGTCTATCGCACCAGATACAGTAGAAACATATTTACACCAGACACCAGATACATATTTATTTGATCATTCCTTAGTATGTTCAAAATTACATAAGGTCACTTTATACTTTATATCATTGAACATTTTCGCTATGAATCACGGACGACAAAGTTAAATGAAAAAAGGCGAAATTTTTCGATCACAAATTGCAAAAGTCGCCAATACTCTTAGTAAAAGTTATAAACAAGAAAATGTGAATGTACCAATGTCTCAATGTAAAAACAAAACCTCTACAGTCAGTGGCGGTTTACAGTATAGTTATAATTCAAAAGTACAACAAGTAAGTGCTTGAATTACAAAAATTTAGTTGCCAATATTTGCTAAAAGTCAGTTTTGAAACAAAAAATAAAGTTAAGGACAGCAAAACAACATTCCTCAAATAAACCCTGCTTTCAACATAGCTTCTTGCAAATGATTGCAATAGCTTATCGAACTATCGAAATTAGTGTGCTCTATTGAACGCGGTTTGAGCGTCAAAATGGACTTCTTACAAGAGCAAAAAACAAGAACAGCCCCCCTGGTTATACAGGTAGGATAATTATGTCCAGTTTTCACTAAAATCCCAAAATTATGCCCTATCCAAACATTAGTCGCTCTTTACATTCATTTATAGAATCTTCTTTTATCAGTCTTAATACATCTTAGTGTCTACAAAGTTCTTTCTTATTCTTTAAGTTAAAGTGAATGACGACACAAAAAGGCTTGAAACCAAATGAGAATCCTTATGATATAAGTATGAATCCTTACAAGTGTGTGATATCTCATACGGACATGATGTTTTTCATTATTTGCATTTTAACTTTGAAACGAACTTTGTAACTTTGAAGAAGCTTGCTAAATTTATTGCAGGCAATTTAACATTAAAAAACGCATAAAAAATTTTTAATATACATTTTTCACACGTTTTTACGAGTCAGACAAAAATTTCGCGGGGGTGGTTGTTCAAACCCGTACCCTCCCACCCCTCCCAACACTAGATGGAGTTTGCTCAAGTGGAAATTACCCCTACCCCTTTTTTCCAACACTCCCCAAAACTGTGGCATTAAAAACATTTACTGATAGACGCTTTACTAAAGTTTTCATTTAAACAGTCAACGCTTATCAATCATTCATCGGAACTAGAGAAATCGATTAAAGAAGCAATTTGTAAGATTGGCAGAAAGGCTACAGGAACTAATCAGCCTGGAAAGTAAAGTTGGTCCCCGAGGAAGAAAAAATAAATAGCGCCTTGCGTTTCCGAGTAAAATCCTAAGGCTGACCATGCTTTCCCACTTTAATACTCACTGCTATATTTTTTGAGGTGCTACTGTTATAGGCAAAGGGCTGTCCCTCTGGGGAGGGATCAGAAAGCTTTTCCTGACGCAGGAAAGCGAGTAAAAATCGTAACCCCTCCTTCTGCTTCTAGGTATGTTTATATGCTATGTTACTGTTTTAATTCAACTCGTTAACGCTATACTGTGTCTTGCATATTTCCTAAACTTTAACTTATGCTAGTAACTTCTAATTCCGAAATTTCTTAAACTATTATTTAAATAGTATTTTAACCCTCTTTTGCAGTCTTTGGAGAATTTATTAGCGCTAAAGCCGTTTAAGAAAATGATGAACATGATGTCGAAAATGATCTGATGGCTATTGGTAACGCTGATTAATAATACTAATTTTAGTACTTGTTTAGTATCCAGTAAACACGCGATAAGTGAAGTTTCGTTAATGCTAATGAAATAAAACAAAATAGGATGAAAATATAATAGTTCAGAAACAAATTTGGGCTATATATTTGCACCGGGTGGGGGGGGGGGGGTAAAGCATAGTATATGTTAAATACGTAACCTAACTTATGTACCTTTTTGCGCCCCTTCAACCCCAAAAAAACAAAGTTTAAATCTTTGTCACGGAGTGAGAAATACCTCACTAGGCAGCGATCTGTTTTTTCATATGGCATCTTTGAGATTTCGATGCGGTCTTTCTCACGTGTTTACTGGATTCTAAACAAGTACCCTAATTTTTAACTTGGTAAGGAAATAGTGACTGGGTCGACAGTAGTTTTAATTCGAATGAGAGCCATATTAAATTGCCAAACTTTCATCCTTACCGTGTCCTTTTTTTTTAATTTGGGAAATCACTGGAATTTGGCATGTTTTCCACATTTATAAATTAAAAATAATTCCTACCTCTTGGTGATTGGACATCATTCCCAGCCAGCCCCATGTTGAAATGACGGAAGTATTCAAAGTTTTTGCAAGAACGTGGCAATAGTCAGCCAATGCCTTGCTGGCAGCCACGGCTAATGCCGTGTGCAAAGCATTAAACCACAACGACGCTTCAGCGGTACTCTGAGCACGTAAAAGTAAGGAATGCACGGTATCTGGGGAATGTATTTCTATCACACGACTGTCTGGAATAAAAATATATCACTGATTGGCTTAATAATTCTTGACCGGTTATACTAAAAAAAAACAAAAAACGCAGAAAATAAAAAAAATTGACAGAATCAACAGCTAGCAACGTAAGACCTTGAATTTTAATCTTTATTGTTTTCCTAATGAATGTCAGCAACATGCTTGTAGAGCTTATGGCATTAGTATATCCATACCTACACATAGGGGGAATCCCCTCACCCAGCAAGATTGGTTAAGAAAACATCCCCGAAGAAAAATTGAAAAGTATTGCCCAAAAAATGTAGCTGGTTTTGAGATTACCAAACTTAAATCGAATATACAAGAAAATATATGAACAACTGTATAATCCTGTAGATCTGTATAATCCAAATTTTTTTCGTGGAAAACCGGGAAAAACTCAGAAAAATTCGAGGATAGTTCAAGCACTTTAGTCTGTACTCTGTGCCAGTAGTGTACTTGGTAGCAGCAGCCCATACTATTGCTGTTTTTTGTTTTAGGTGCTTCTGGTTTTTACATTCTACTGGGTAACGCTCTGCTACTTGCAGTGCTAGAAACTTCGATTTTTATGACTTACACTTTAAACTTAAAGCATCAAAGATCCCCTTCTATTCAGTTTCTTTTTTTTCGAGAATCAAGACCGAACTTCAGAAAAAAAATTTAATAAAATTCTGGTTTTTATCTTTTTTAAGCTGGACAATTTCATGGACAATTATCATTTGCAACTATTTACTATGTAATTTGCTGCTTGATAATCGAGTGCCTAATTTTTTCAAATTTTTGCTCTTAAATAAGCTTAAAATCTGTCCAGTGCAAAAACCTCACATTTGTAGATGCACTGTGTAGATGCTACTGTATTCATATTTTGTAGATGCTACTGTAGATGTATTCGATTTAAAGGAAGTTAAAGCTGAACATAGCTTAAAAAAGATAAAAACCAGAATTTTATTACATTTTTTTCTAAAGTTCGGTCTTGATTCTCGAAAAAAAGAAACTGAATAGAAGGGGATCTTTGACGCTTTAAGTTTAAAGTGTAAGTCATAAAAATCGAAGTTTCTAGCACTGCAAGTAGCAGAGCGTTACCCAGTAGAATGTAAAAACCAGAAGTACCTAAAACAAAAGACAGCAATAGTATGGGCTGCTGCTACCAAGTACACTTGTAAATAACTGCGTTAACAGCTCCAACGCCACCAGACATAAGAGACAGAACATAAATATTGGCTGTGTTTTGTATGCTTATGTTTTTCTATTTTTTTTTCTCTCGTTTTTCAACGATAGATTTTTCGTAAGAATTTACAATCAGATCAAAAACATTCAAAAGTAGCCGAACTGAAGAACACCAAAAGAGTCAAACTGAACATGTACTCTGGATCCCGATCAAGGCCTTCTTAACAGGCCTACCAAACTTTCTAAAAGTCAGGGTATCCAGGAGCCCTGCTTGTCCTTGGATTTATTACAGCTTTTGTGAGCCTTATTTAGACCCTGGTCCCAGTCCCACTTTCTCGAATTAGGCGTTTCAAAGAATCAGTCCAATATTATCCAAGTTTTCAAATCAAATATTTGATTTAGAAAAACCAATAAATAGTTCGGTACACGTAATTTATCCTTTTCAAATTTCTGAATGACATAACTCAGTAATTAAGTTGAATAATGTTTACTTGCTATAAGTTCTGATTATCTCCTAACCCCATCCACACTTCATTAAAGAGGTACATGTATATTTGGTCCTGTATAATTATAATGAAAAACATTTGGAATTTAAATGTGGTTCAAGCTTAGGTCTGCCGAGTTTGTAATTGTATTTACAAGTCCTCCTAGTTTTTCTTCCCTTTTAAGTTCAAAACGTCAAAATATACGTATTTTCTTTAAAAGAAAATAGAAAAAAAACTCGTTTTGCATGAAAAAAAGTGTGAAGGCAAACAACTCTGATCATGAGTTTACTCTAAAAAAAAAAAAAAAAAAAAAAAAAAAAAAAAAAAAAAAAAAAAAAAAAAAAAAAAAATGAAGCTTTAACGGGGAAAACGGACGAAAGGCAAATAGTTTGGTCGTGAATTAAACTACTATTAGTGGATCAAATCCACGGCAAAGAGTAATCAGCTTTTTTGGAATTTCAGAGAATAAGAAAGTCATCCTAGATTAGCTTCGGATAAGGTAAATCTTTGTTAATACGAATAGTTCTAACAAAATTTCAACTCTAGCCAACGGAGAGCAGAGCTCGATGTCACCTTAATACATATGTAACTGAAGAGAAATGGAAAGTAACAAAAACATCTTCAGACAAAACTAAGACAAACCAAGAAAACAAGCAGTAAAAGGGAACAGCGACGAAGGAAGAACAGAGGTCATCCCAGCGTAAGTATATCGTTTGCAAATCCCCACATCCAGGAAGTGTTCTTGGGGAATCTCTAAAAGTATTCCAAGTGTTCTCCAAAAGACATTCTTTCATTGACGAACGATTCTTTGGAATTACTTCACAGAGATTAAATTAATTTGCAACATAGTGGATCTGGTACCTTATTAAAAATCTAGATCCTTTTGATTTAAGTGGCAGAAGATGAAGCTTCTTGGAGCGAACATGGACAGAAAATTATAAGACTGATCTTCGGCCCTTATGATAGCTAAAATCACTTTGAATCAAACGGCCTATATAGCAGCAGTAAATAATGCCTTATAGCAGCAGTAAATTTGTAGAAAAAGTTAACAATAATATTTCACCATCTCGACAGTGACACTATCTAAGGAAATATTTGTTGATTTAATTCTTAGGGGAACTGCTTTTGATAGTTTTAATAAAATAGCAGATTTGAGGGAGTGGCTAGTTTAATTTTAATTTGATTAATTTGACCTAGGAAGGATAAGGTCTAAAGAGTCAGATTAAGTTAGGATTCACTTTTGTCATTTCAGAACCTCTCTGAGCCAAAATACTAAAAAAAGATTCGACTCCATTTCCACCCAAAATAAACTCGTTCTTTCTTTCTTTTTTACGAATAATCCATATTTTTCTTAGACTTCACCTTCGTCTCTGTAGTTTTCATATATACAGGATTTTTCAAACAGAATCTTTCACGCAAAACACATAAGAAATATGAAAAAGAAAGTGGAAACGGGACAGAATTCGGACATTGAGCATTAAGGCCGAATTGGCTTTTGAATAAACGGAAGGGGAAATATTGGTACATGAGCATGCAAAAATAAATTGCCTATTACAAAATACAATTATCAGCTGGCACATTTTTTGTCACGATCTTGGCACCACATGTCACAGCGGAATGAATTTGTCACTAGTCCTTTTATCCAATCCAAAATGTACATTGACTTTCTTCTTTGAAGAAATGAGGCAAATTCTCTAAAAAAGGAGTAGATTAAAGATCACTATGCAAAATGATTTTTTTTTATTATTTTTTGGGGATGAATGTTTGGAATGAATCGGAAAGGAATGTATGTACCACTAGTCCTGTCGTCCTATCCCAGATGTATGTTGACTTTCCTCTTTGAATGAATATGACATTCTCTCGAAAAAGAGAAGGTTAGAGACTAGTATGCAAAAATGAAGAAAACAGTGTGGATTATTTTCGGAACGAATGTACGGAACAAATCAGAATGGAATAAATTTCCAACTAATCCTTTTATCAAATGATACGAGTACATTGACTTTTCCTCTTTGACAAATAGTGACACATTTCCTTGAAAATGAGACATCTAGATACTACTATATCCAACTAAGAAAATAATTTGGCTTGTTTTCGGAATAAATCGAAGCGGAATGAATGTGCCGCTTGTCCTCTTATGCATCCTAGATGTACGTTAACTTTCTTCTTTGAAGAAATATGACACATTCTCTTGAAAAGGAGAAGGTGAGGTACGACTATATCGAATGAATTTGTTTCAGGGTGAATTTTCGAAATGAATGTGCTACAAGTCCTTTTGTCCTATCCTAGATCTGTGCCCACCTTCCTCTTTGAAGAAACATCACGTTTTCTCGAAAAGGAGAAGATTAGAGACTACTATACCAAACGAGAAAAAAAAATTAGCTTCTTTTCGGAATGAATATGCGGATTAAATCGGAGCGAAATGAATGTACCACTAGTCCTTTTATCAAATCCTAAATGTGCGTTGACATTTCTCTTTGAAGAGACATGACACATTTTCTTCGAAATGAGAAGCTTAGAGACTGCTATACCCAACAAACAAACAAAAGTATTTGTTTTTTTTCGGATTGAATGTGTGGAATAAATCGGAGCGGAATGAATTTACCACTAGTTCTTTTATCAAATCCTAAATTTGCGTTGACATTTCTTTTTTAAGAGATATGACACATTTTCTTCGAAATGAGAAGCTCAGAGACTGCTATACCCAACAAACAAACAAAAGTATCTGTTTTTTTTCGGATTGAATGTGTGGAATAAATCGGAGCGGAGTGAATTTACCACTAGTCCTTTTATCAAATCCTAAATGTGCGTTGACATTTCTCTTTTAAGAGATATGACACATTTTCTTCCAAATGAGAAGCTTAGAGACTGCTATACCCAACAAACAAACAAAGGTATTTGTTTTTTTTTTCGGATTGAATGTGTGGAATAAATCGGAGCGGAATGAATTTACCACTAGTCCTTTTATCAAATCCTAAATGTGCGTTGACATTTCTCTTTTAAGAGATATGACACATTTTCTTCCAAATGAGAAGCTTAGAGACTGCTATACCCAACAAACAAATAAATGTATTTGTTTCTTTTTCGGATTGAATTTGTGGAATAAATCGGAGCGGAATGAATTTACCACTAGTCCTTTTATCAAATCCTAAATGTGCGTTGACATTTCTCTTTTAAGAGATATGACACATTTTCTTCCAAATGAGAAGCTTAGAGACTGCTATACCCAACAAACAAATAAATGTATTTGTTTCTTTTTCGGATTGAATTTGTGGAATAAATAGGAGCGGAATGAATTTACCACTAGTCCTTTTATCAAATCCTAAATGTGCGTTGACATTTCTTTTTTAAGAGATATGACACATTTTCTTCGAAATGAGAAGCTCAGAGACTGCTATACCCAACAAACAAACAAAAGTATCTGTTTTTTTCGGATTGAATGTGTGGAATAAATCGGAGCGGAGTGAATTTACCACTAGTCCTTTTATCAAATCCTAAATGTGCGTTGACATTTCTCTTTTAAGAGATATGACACATTTTCTTCGAAATGAGAAGCTTAGAGACTGCTATACCCAACAAACAAACAAAGGTATTTGTTTTTTTTTCGGATTGAATGTGTGGAATAAATCGGAGCGGAATGAATTTACCACTAGTCCTTTTATCAAATCCTAAATGTGCGTTGACATTTCTCTTTTAAGAGATATGACACATTTTCTTCCAAATGAGAAGCTTAGAGACTGCTATACCCAACAAACAAATAAATGTATTTGTTTCTTTTTCGGATTGAATTTGTGGAATAAATAGGAGCGGAATGAATTTACCACTAGTCCTTTTATCAAATCCTAAATGTGCGTTGACATTTCTCTTTTAAGAGATATGACACATTTTCTTCCAAATGAGAAGCTTAGAGACTGCTATACCCAACAAACAAATAAATGTATTTGTTTCTTTTTCGGATTGAATTTGTGGAATAAATCGGAGCGGAATGAATTTACCACTAGTCCTTTTATCAAATCCTAAATGTGCGTTGACATTTCTCTTTTAAGAGATATGACACATTTTCTTCCAAATGAGAAGCTTAGAGACTGCTATACCCAACAAACAAATAAAGTATTTGTTTCTTTTTCGGATTGAATTTGTGGAATAAATCGGAGCGGAATGAATTTACCACTAGTCCTTTTATCAAATCCTAAATGTGCGTTGACATTTCTCTTTTAAGAGATATGACACATTTTCTTCCAAATGAGAAGCTTAGAGACTGCTATACCCAACAAACAAATAAATGTATTTGTTTCTTTTTCGGATTGAATTTGTGGAATAAATAGGAGCGGAATGAATTTACCACTAGTCCTTTTATCAAATCCTAAATGTGCGTTGACATTTCTCTTTTAAGAGATATGACACATTTTCTTCCAAATGAGAAGCTTAGAGACTGCTATACTCAACAAACAAATAAATGTATTTGTTTCTTTTTCGGATTGAATTTGTGGAATAAATAGGAGCGGAATGAATTTACCACTAGTCCTTTTATCAAATCCTAGATGTAAGATGACTTTCCTCTTAGGAAATATGACTCATTCTCTTTAAAATGAGAAGCTTAGATACTATGCCAAACGAAGAAAATAACTTGGCTTGTTTACAAATACAGTAGAGGGAATCCTCACAAGCTATAATAAATCAAACATGATACCTGATCAATACAAGGCATCTACAAAAAGTTGGTGACATTATCTAGCTGTTAATTCCTAAATCAATAATTTATTTGATAGATAGGTTGCTTCTTTATGCCAAAAAATGGACCCATGATATTCCTTTAAAACATTGTTCTAACACTAGTCTCGGGTAAAACCCTCTTGAAATTAAAGCATATGAAAATGAGGCAATTTAACGATTTTCAAATCTGTACTTGGCTTTTCTCTGTTACTTCAAATTAAGTAGAAATTATATCGTGTTTATAAAACTTATTCTTCATTAAATTCATGTCAATATAACACAAATTTAGTAGGTTTCATAGGATATTTGGTAGACATGCCCTATTGAGGTCAGTATCGTGCCAAGATTTTGGTACATAATTGCAGAGTTCGAAGCATAACCCTGGGGCCTGAATCCCCTCCCTAACACCCTTACCAAGCTACATGGCTGATCATAAAATAACATATAACTATAAAAATAAAAATAACATAAAAATAACAAAAATAACTAACAATATGTGTACTAGCCTCTTAATTATGGAACAGGACCGATAATTGGGATTTGTCCCCGTTTTTTTTTCTATGCCTCCGATTTCAGCTTATTGTGGGTTTGGACCAACCTGACATGTTGAAAAGTAATATTTAACAGTAAGCTGATTATTTTTTGTTGAAAACTTATTGTTCGATATTACATTTTAATATGTCAGGTTGACTGAGTGGTTATGGAGCCAGACGAATTAAATCTGTCGCTGTAAGTGGCCCGAAAAGTGGGGGAGTGGGTTCAAATCGCGCACCTGGAGAAAGTTTTATTCAGCGTCTTTATCTTCTGCAGGGATATTTTGTTGTAATTGTGTTTTCCCGTCAAAATAAAAAGAATAGTAAGTGCACTAGCCTTTTCAATATTCAAGGCTTCGCAAATTTAAAATAGCCAATTGTTTTTTTTTTAGCAGCAAGGATATTTTATCATTTTCTTTTGCGATGTGTTATATTATCTCATCAAGATAAATGTGTTGCGTCATAATGCTTATGATGATTCATTTTAATATTTCAGTTATTATGGGCTTGAGTTCGTTTTTTTTTACTATTTACTATGCAAATCTTATCTAAAGGGCAATTTTTTCCATTATACACAGGAAAAAGCCCATGGCTTTTTCTTTTTTCATATTCTTTAATTTAATTTTTTGCCCTAGCCAAGTGGGTTCCAACACTATAACTCCCGTATTCGAGTTACTGTATGATACGGGGATTCACCAGAAATAATATTTTTCGAGTGAATCCTCTTTTAAAAACACAAACGCAACAGCCTGAGGCAGAAAATAAGGCTGTAATCTCGGGTACTGTCATTGGATCAGTTACCCCAACTAGTTGAATTTAGCTTTTGGGCTTTCTCAAAAGAGCAGCAACTCTAAATTTCCTCACGATTCATGATCATACATCAAAGAAAAGGAGGCTACTTGATCAGATGATGTCAGGGCAGTGAGGATGCAGAACAGGACGAAAATGATGATGATGACGAAAATGATTAAGACCCACTTTTAAAATATTAAGAAGACAGTTTTTCAGTTTTTTTTTCAATTTCGAAGAATTGTAATTGCAAAAGTTAAACATTTGCGCAAAAGGTAATTGTGGATTAAAACGGATATGCTAGTGAAAATAGATGGAAATCAAATAAAAAAAATTGTGTGAAAGTAGAGAAGAGCATTAGAACTTTAAAAACCAGTAACTAATCTGCCTAATAAGGGGTTTGATACTTCCCAACATCTCACTCTACACTACAGTTACTATTGTTTCTCATCCTCACAATTAGGAGTAATGTAAGTAGTAAATATTAATATTAAATATTATTAAATATTAAATATTAATAATTAAATACTAATATAATGTAAACTTTAAAGTATTGAAAAAAAAGTGCGTCTTAGCCCGTTAGCTGCTGTTAGCTATTAAATAAAAAAAAACAAGTTTTTTAAACTGAAAGTAAGGAGCGACAATAAAACTTAAAACGAACAGTAATTATTCCGTATATGAAAGGGGCTGTCCCCTCCTCAACGCCTCGCTCTTTACGCTAAAGTTTTTTATTGTTTTAAAAAATAAAGTTGTGAGACAGAGTCAAACTTTAGCGTAAAGAGCGAGGCGTTGAGGAGGGGACAGCCCTTTCATATACGGAATAATTTCTGTTCGTTTTAAGTTTTAATGTCGCTCCTTACTTTCAGTTAAAAAAACTTGTTTTTTTTTATTTAATTTTTGAACGTTTTTGAATAAATGCAGGTTTTGATCTTGGCTCACCGTACATGAATAATTAAAACAAAATTTTCATATTAATTTACTTTTATTTAGTTAAATGGCTTTCTCGAAACTTGTTTAATTATATTTACGAACGTTTTTATTAGTAATAAATATACGTAACTTACGAATTAACTTACGTAACGAACTTCTATATTCATATATTTTTAATTTGTTTATTAGGGGATTCGCCCCCTAGTCAATACCTTGCTCTTTAAGCGAAAGTTCGAATTTTGTTCCAATTCTTTAAAAATGACCGCTTAATCACAAAGGCCGTTAATTAGAATAAATAGCTCTTATGAAAGTACTAAAAAATCTTTGGCTTAAAGAGCGAGGTATTGACTACGGGGTGAACCCAATCATATATGTAATATTTTCTGTTCGTTTGAAGTTTCGATGTTGCTGCTATTGCAGTTGAAATACTTGTTTTTTTTATATTAAATTTCTGATCTTTTTTTAAATAATGCTGGGAAGTCCGGCGTCCCCTTCATAGCAATGTCCCTTCCCCCTGAAAACTTCCTTCATGGAAAGATCCTCCCACATAACCCCGACCCACCCCCCCCCCCCACTACCAGGAAAAATCTCCCCTGAAAACGTCTGTATACTTCCAAATAACCAATACTATATGTTAACATTGGGTAAAGTTCATAACTTTCAGCCCTCCCCCCGGGAATTTCGGGGGATTAAGTCATCCTAAAAGACATACCTATTTTATTTTCGAACATGCTGAACAAAATGGCTATCTCAAAATTTTGATCAGGTGACTTTGGGAAAAAATGAGCGTGGGAGGGGGCCTAGTTGCCCTCCATTTTTTTTGGTCACTTAAAAAGGGCACTAGAACTTTTAATTTCCATTCCAATGAGCCCTCCCACGATATTCTAGGACAACTGGGTCGATACGATCACCCCTGGGAAAAAAAAACAAAAAAAACAAACAAATAAACACGCACCCGTGATCTTTCTTCTGGCAAAAAATGCAAAATTCCACATTTTTGTAGATGGGAGCTTGAAACCTCTACAGTAGGGTTCTCTGATACGCTGAATATGATGGTGTGATTTCATTAAGGTTCTATAACTTTTAGGGGGTCTTTCCTCCTTTTTTCGAAAATCAGCCAAATTTTCTCAGGCGCCTAACTTTTGATGGGTACAATTAAACTTAATGAAACTTATATATTTGAAATCAGCATTAAAATCTGATTCTTTTGATGTATCTATTTGTATCAAAATACCGTTTTCTAGAGTTTCGGTTACCATTGAGCCGGGTCGCTCCTTACTTACAGTTCGTTACCACGAACTGTTTGATAGTATGAACCGGCGGGTTGAATGATATTGATCTTAGAAGTTTGATAATGGTTTTACACACATTTGTTCAACCAAAAGAAGAAAACATTTGAAAAGAAGGCATTCGAGGAATACCGCGGCTAGTCGAAACTAGTTTTAATTAGGAATTTTTACATTGTAGTGAAGAGGACAGAAACAACTGAAAAATAATCTAAAGTCCATAGTAAGTGAGTAAACTCAAAAATATTTTTAAGTAAATCCAAAATGTTTGTCTGTGCCATTGAATAGTGAATTTTGCCTTATATTTTACTCCCAGTAATCTCAGAAAATAATTCGGCGCTAGAAATTTTCCACGGCGCGCCGGAATGCCGAAGTCTGTGGTGGCGGCGCACCGTCAGTTTTCGGTGCGGCTTCGGGGACTACGTGTCATTTTCTTTTCTTGTGCTTGGTATCTAAATTTAAAAGGTATATCTCGTACTAGCCAAAGAATTTGTCAAACGAGAGGCATAAAAAAAGAAAGAAAATGTATCATATGCTGTCTGTGAGGACTAGAGAGAACATAGTTTCCCCCTTCCCTCAAACCCCAAAATTCTAATATCCCTTATCTGCACCCTTAAAAAAAAGAAAAACTTTTGCTGAAAGCTCAAAACTATCCATTGGCCGCGAGATGAATCAAATTATGATTCGTCTTCTTTAGTGAAACCCACTGACTTTGAAGAGGGGCGACAATTTTTTCTCTGGTCCTGGTTAAGCAGTATACGACACGTTTTTTTAACCCTCTTGTTCGACACGCTCTTTGGCTAATACGAGATAACTATTTTGAACTTAAGAAGCAAGCCCAAGAAACAAAACGACCAGTGATCACAACCACAGCATAAATGTACTACAAGGTAACTTGCCTACATGTTCTACAAGGAGGCATAGTCACTTGCCTTTAGGCTTCAGGCATAAAAATGAAAAAACACATGCTCTCTTGTGAGAATTCGAAAACCAATTGAAGGTGACCTGATTGTAAAAGTAAACAAGAAAAGTACGAAGAATAATAGGGAAATCTTTTTGCAAGACAGTGGAGATAATTTGAATGAATGTTTCGGCCCTATGTCCAAGGGCCGTCCTCAGCAAGACAAAAATATATGAAAGAAAAAAGACTTCCAGCAACATGCGACCAATAAAACCAAAAATTAAAAATTTTTCAAAACAGTCCTAGCATCCTTACTTCAGCGAAGTTCAACCAGGACTGATAAAAAGTAAGTTAAAACAAGGCGATTCAATGAGATGAAAGAAAAATAATTTGAAACACGTTCTTATTGCTAATCCAGCCTTTTTGGCAGTTAACCTCAAAGGTCTTTTTGTGACCGGTTCTGTGTTAATGTCTATCGGTTTTTTAAAATATTTTTTAAGATCATTTTTAATTAAACTTGTGTATAGAGCATTTAGTGTATATTCCCCCAAGTCCCTATTTAAGGAAATATTATTATTATTCTCAAGTCTGATTTCAATTGATTCTCGGACTACCTGCTTTATGCCTAGGTCATTGCTAATAAGGATGGGTTCATCAAAAAGTATATTGTGGCTAGGATTTTCAAAGATATGGCTGCCTAATGCAGAATCAGATGAAACAGCGGAAATATTAGAATTTAGAGCTTTGACTATATCATCTTTATGCTGTTGTATGCGCTTTTCTAAATTCTGGTGTGTTCTACCTACATAATAATTGCCAGAATCGCATGGTATTTGATAGACCCCTCTTTGGCGAGTAACTGGGGTTTTATCTTTACCAGAATTTAGAAAATTTATGATTCTAAAATTATTTGTGAATACTACATACAGATTATTTTTTGTGCAAACTTTTTTAAGATTTGTAGTGAGTTTTGGGATGTAGGGGAGGTAAATTATGTTTAAGGGCTTGTCAGAAATCTCACATGGTAACTATCATTAATTTTACGGGAATGTCTTTTCAGTCTACAGTTAATTACACTATTAATAAATAAAATAGGATACCCATTTCCAAAAAGTATGTCCTTGATAAAGTTTAATTCTGCTGTGATGTGGGAATCAGAACAAATGTTTAGGGCACGATCGACGAGGGATATTACGACTGCTCTTTTAACTTGTGGGGGGGTGGTTTGATTTAAAATGCAAATATCTATTATTATGTGTTGGTTTTCTATAAATAGTAAAATTGAGTTTATCGAAGCTACGAATAACTAACACATCTAGGAATGGGATTTTATTTGCGATTTCGATTTCTAAAGTAAACTGTATATTTCTATCGTATGTATTAAGGTGATCTAGAAAACTCTTAAGCTCATTTCCCCCATAGTTCCAGAGTGAAATTACGTCATCCATGTAGCGTCCCAAAAAGATATGTTTCAAAAAATACGAATCTAATGCCCAATTTTCAATATTTTCCACATAAATTTTCGCCAGTAACCCGGAGAGGGGCGTGCCCATCGCTAAGCCATTAATTTGCTGGTCAAAAAGAATTACGGAATTGGAAATACATTGAGTACTTGTTACAGAGTTTAACCAAGGTCATTAAGACATCACAATCTATTCCTGCTGCTGAAGCTTCTATTAAGTGATAATTTTCTTTGATTTTATTTTCTAATAACTGTTCAGATACTGTGACATCGATATTTGTATACATTGAAACCATGTCAAAGCTACTTATAATTGCATTTTCTGAGATATTTACGTTTTTGAGTTTTTCAACTAAATCTACCGAATTACATATATATAATTTTTGAGAGTAAAACAAAGGTTTAAAGGCTGTACATAACCATTTTCCAAAGGGGGCTTTCGTACAAGCTACTATGGGCCTTAAAGGAATGCCTTGCTTGTGTAATTTTGGTAGCCCATAAAACTTTGGGCAAAAGCTACCTCGGGGGAAACATTTATTGTATAGCTGTGGAGTAATTTTACCATTTTGTTTTAAACTTTTTAGTTCATTTATAATTTTGTTTGCAAATTGATCAGTATGATCGTGGGTTGTAGTTCTATATGTTGTCTCGTCATTTAGATGACATCATTTATCCATGACAACCAGAGAATTGCTTTTATCTGCTTTATTATAATAATCGATGAATCTTTACGGAGATTACATAGTATTTTTAGGTCATACAAATTATCTAGTTTTTTATTGCACAGAGGATTCTAGAGAGGAAATTAAATCTGCCACAGAGACATGTCTTGGAAGAAAAGAGAATTTCGGACCTTTTTCGAGAATTTGAATTTCCTTTGGTTCAAGCGTTCTAGAGGATAAATTAACAACAGCCGGTCCAGGAGTGAATCTTGGAGTGTAAGTAGGGCTATTCCTCGAAAATTCATATCTTAGGTTTTCCAATTTCTTAATAAGTCGTTCCCTTGATAAGCAGAAATTATGACTAAACAAATTTCTTTCCAATCTAGCAACCTGGTTAAAATCAACAGAGGACAAGTTTTCAAATAAAAAATTTTCTAAGGATTTTCTTTCAGAGGAAATAGTATATCTTTTCTGTTTTTTTGTCTTTAATGATGTGTGTTAATGTTTTAAATTGTAGTGCGCGAGCAAATTGCTCTTCTTTCCGGGTATTTAAGTGTAATCTGAATCTTAAAGGCTTGGGAGTAAGATTTTCAATTATGCAAGATTCCAAGAATTTTCGCTGGTTAATGATATTAGCGTGTTTTTTGTCTAGATTAATAAAATAAAAGATATCATTGGTCAATTGCTCCCCATAAGCAAGACGAAAATAGCGACTAAGACCACACTGCCTTTCCATAACAAACAACAAAAGTACGAAGAACAATAGGGAAATCTTTTGCAAGACAGTGGAGATAATTTAAATGAATATTTCGGCCCTATGTCCAAGGCCATCCTCAGCAAGACAAAAATATATGAAAGAAAAAAGACTCACAACAACATACGACCAATAAAACCAAAAATTAAAAATTTTCTAAACAGTCCTAGCATCCTTACTTCAGCGAAGTTCAACCAGGACTGATAAAAAGTAAGGTAAAACAAGGCGATTCAATGAGATGAAAGAAAAATAATTTAAAAACACGTTCTTATTGCTAATCCAGCCTTTTTGGCAGATAACCTCAAAGATCTTTTTGTGACCGGTTCTGTGTTAATGTCTATCGGTTTTTTAAAATATTTTGCAAGATCATTTTTAATTAAATTTGTGTATAGAGCATTTAGTGTATATTCCCTCAAGTTCCTATTTAAGGAAATATTATTATTAATCTTAAGTCTGATTTCAATTTCACTTTTCATCAGTTAAAATTCAAACATTAGCAATTAGTTGACTCCCAACAACGATTGCACCTTTAATGGAAAGACACTTTCATTAGCTGTATTGTGCTATGTTTTTAGCTTACTTTTTGCGGTTTTTCACCACAATTCCATTTCAATTTGGCACCCGCGGCTATTAAAAACAGCATATGAAGGTCTTTTCTATAAAAAAAATTAGCCACTGATTTCTCCTATCTTTTAAGATATATATTGTTGTATAAGTTTCCATTTAACCAATTAAAACAATCAGACCATTTTCACTGTCTTTGATGCTTTAAGTCAGCAACTAAACAGCCACGACAAGTAAATATTGCTCGGGTACTTATGTGTTATAGCGATCACACTGCTCTTGATCTGTAATGAAACCGGTTTTCTGTGACCACTCGGAGATAATCTGCTTAGCGGAAGCAAGATGAAGTACTATGCAGGTATATTTTAATTAAATATTTAATAAATAGATATTGTTACGTTAGGTATTTAATATAATGCGTTCTGAGCGGCCTGCTTTCCATAATTCTCTGTTGTAGTTTCCATAATTTTGTAACTAAAGTATAATATTTTCATCATATTTTGGTACATCAAGGAGGCACACTTGTGCCTCTATAAAGAGGCGACCCACCACAATGTTAAGCGATTTCAGGTCCTAGAGGTCGCAGAGAGACGGCGGCAATCGCATTTTGTAGCCCAAGCTCAAACTAAGAAACGTGCAAAATTTCACCCTCCTCCGACTTTATCTTCATGGGTAAACTGGGCCGGAAGTTTCGACCCTCCCACCACAGCCCCCCTTTAACGTTGTCCGATTGGGCTGAAATTTAGAGGTTAAGCTTTCCTAGGGCCCGGGAGCTTATCCTCGAAATTTCAGCTCAATCCGATCATTCCTTCCCTGTTTTCAAAAAACCAAATATAGCCACTTAAAATTCATCATTTCTTTTTTTTTCTTAGCCACGCCTACAGGCCACAGTTGGCAACTGATCCGGGTGAATGAGGACTCATTCGAAGCAGAATTCGACCTGTTAGGGCCTTTTGATATTTTCAGACCGAAAAATTATCCCCCGAATTTACATTTACGAAAAACCTCGTTTTCCTATAAGAACCCGCTATAAGCGGGCTAGCCCGCGAAAACGCGGGCTCGTTTTCCTATAAGAGCCCGCAAGCGATTTCCGGCCCTAGCGGTCGCAGAGAGACAGCGGTAATCGCATTTTGTAGCCCAAGCTCAAACTAAGAAACGTGCAAAATTTCACCCCCCTCAGACTTTATCAAGGAGGCACACTTGTGCCTCTATAAAGAGGCGACCCACCACAATGTTAAGCGATTTCAGGTCCTAGAGGCCGCAGAGAGACGGCGGTGATCGCATTTTGTAGCCCAAGCTCAAACTAAGAAACGTGCAAAATTTCATCCTTCTCCGACTTTGTCTTCATGGGGTAAACTGGGCCGGAAGTTTCGATCCTCCCACCACAGCCCCCCTTTGACGTTATCCGATTGGGCTGAAATTTAGAATTTAAGCTTTACTAGGGCCCGGGAGCTTGTCCTCGAAATTTAGCTCAATCCGATCACTCCTTCCCTGTTTTCAAAAAACCAAATATAGCCACTTAAAATTCATTTCTCTTTTTTTTTGTTATCCACGCCTACAGGCCACAGTTGGCAACTGATCCGGGTGAATGAGGACTCATTCGAAGCAGAATTCGACCTGTTAGGGCTTTTTGATATTTTCAGACCGAAAAAATTATCCCCCGAATTTACATTTACGAAAAACCTCGTTTTCCTATAATAGCCCATGTTAATTTTTCCCGCCACAACCCCCCTTTAACGTTGTCTGATCGGGCTGAAATTTAGAGGATAAGCTTTCCTGGGGCCTGGGAGCTTATCCTCGAAATTTCAGCTCAATCTGATCACTCCTTCCCTGTTTTCCAAAAACCAAATATCAAGTTTTGTGGGAATTTGCTTTGCGAAAATAGATTCCATTTACTAAAAAACAATTACAATTGTGTCTCATTAGTCCAGCGGTAGATACTTCAGACTGTCAGGCGGAAAACCCGGGTTCGATTCACCGTCAGAGCAGATTTTTTATATACTGAATTTAAACTTTAAAAAAGAAACTCAGTTTCTTTTTTAAATTATTTGAAAAAAATTACGTTTTCTAAAGAGTTAAAGAGGCTGAGTTACAAGGTCGACCCTTAAAACGTACAGGGATTAGGAGGCACAGTTGGGGGGCTGTTAAAGAGGCTGAGTCACAAGTTCGAACCTTAAAACGTACAGGGATTAGGAGGCACCCTGTACGACGTGATTTGAGTATTCAGGAATTAAAAGCCTTAACAGAAGAATGTTCAAGAGCGGGGTGTTTGGGGGGCGGCAGCCCCCCAACTTTAACTCCTGACACGATCAGCTAACAGTTAGTCAAGCAATAATAAGTAATAAACTGTACAAAAACGTGCAGAAATTATGCCCTCCTCAACGCCTCGCTCTTTACGCTAAAGTTTTTTATTGTTTCAAAACTAAAGTTGTGAGACAGAGTCAAACTTTAGCGTAAAGAGCGAGGCGTTGAGGAGGGCACAGCCTCTTTCATATACGGAATAATTTCTGTTCGTTTTAAGATTTAATGTCGCTCCTTACTTTCAGTTTAAAAAACTTTTTTTTTATTTAAAGGCTGCGAAAGCGGGGGGTTTGGGGGGCGGCAGCCCCCCAACTGTGCCTCCTAATCCCTGTACGTTTTAAGGTTCGACCTTGTAACTCAGCCTCTTTAACTCTTTAGAAAACGTAGTTTTTTTCAAATAATTTCATTAGGATTAACCTAAATTCACTTCTTTGGTGTGGTCGCTACAACACGTAAGTACCTTGCTCCTGTTTTAAACATCTGTGCGAACCCACAGTAAAACTGCTGATAAGTTGAAAAACTCAATGATTTGCCTCTAGTGAAAAGAATTGTTAGCCAAAGAAACAGTAAAACATAAATCGATAGACGATCCTTGGTGTGTCAATGTTAATAGCAGGTGACCAGAAAGGTAAACAAACATCGCTTGGAAATGAAATGCCATCATAGGAAATGACAAGTCTTTTGCGATGACTCGTGGAGAAGATAAACTTGTAGGAGAAAAATGGAAGGTGCTTCTTTTTCGACGAAGGTGCTTGAAACTATTTGTTAACAAGGAATGGCAGCGCCAACATAAAAACATAATTCTTCAACTGTATTTTAATTTGTAACAAACAGTCCAAATAGACAACCACCGTATGGGTAATAAATGCTGAAGCGCCCCTACAAGAAAAAACAGAGAAAAAGTCATGAACATGACTAGCAATGACGACTTCAGGGAACGATGGACATAGTGAAGAACCCTTCTCCTGGCAATAACAAAAATTCAGATAATAAATGACTGAACTGGTATATTAATTTCTAGCTTAACATGTTCCTGTTACACAGGTCAACAGAAACAGAAATGATGGGGGATAAGAGTTGAAATATCAGAGGGCCCTGACAACAAAAAAGGTTAGTTTTCCGGCTAAATTAGCCAAAAGGTATTGCGCACTAAAGTTTTGCTAAATATATTCCCTGGAAGGTCGGAAATTCTTGAAACGGAAGAGTAGATCCTTATCCACCTTGTATGTATTTACGTTAAATTGTGCAACTTTTCTCCAATACATTTCGTCTTAACCGACCCGCCTCCTTCATCTGCACAATGGACACAGTCAATAACCGTTTACGCATGCATATGTATATGATATACAGCACCAGGAGAGTAAGCTTCTTTCGGAACACGGCAGGCTCGTATATATGCGATTCTTGCTGTAGCCTGTCTTCTGACTGCAGACTGATGTGTACTTCTTTCCCGGCCTTTTCCCCAGCATTTGTTTTGTTTTAGTTACATTTTTACATAATTCAGTAAGAACCAGGCATGTTTCATTGCACATACCCTCTGAAATATCTAAATTGCGCATTGACATAATTGTTGTGCTACTCTTTAGTTCTAAGTCACGGGGTGGCAAATCAGCAATACCAATTAACCTAAGAAATTCAGGCGTGAATCCAATTCCTCCTTCCTGTTCATCCTTCACGGATGAACAGGAATTCATCCTCCACGAATTCAGGCGTCTATCCTTCACGGAATCATAGCTTTTATAGGATTTTTATTCTCCTGGGAGGCGTTCGACAATCTTAGCATTTATTTTACTTACTCCCTCGTTAAGCGGCACTAAAATAGGAGTTCCTTCATTCCATTGTAATTGTGACTGGCAAAGCAATTTCCAAATACTTCAGCAATTAAGTTACAACCAGACATTATATCCTCAGGTAATTCAATTTCGTTGCAGTCATTTTGTGGAAGATTTCTATTTCCCAGTTCTAGGATATACTTTGAGAATGCTTCCTGTTCATGATTATTTGAAAAAAACTACGTTTTCTAAAGAGTTAAAGAGGCTGAGTTACAAGGTCGAACCTTAAAACGTACAGGGATTAGGAGGCACAGTTGGGGGGCTGCCGCCCCCCCAACCCCCAGCTTTCGCAGCCTTTAAATAAATAAAAAAATTTTAAACTGAAAGTAAGGAGCGACATTAAAACTTAAAACGAACAGAAATTATTCCGTATATGAAAGGGGCTGTGCCCTCCTCAACGCCTCGCTCTTTACGCTAAAGTTTGACTTTCTCACAACTCTTTTTTTTAAACAATAAAAACTTTAGCGTAAAGAGCGAGGCGTTGAGGAGGGCACAGTCCCTTTCATATACGGAATAATTTCTGTTCGTTTTAAGTTTTAATGTCGCTCCTTACTTTCAGTTTAAATTTTTTTTTTATTTAAAGGCTGCGAAAGCGGGGGGTTTGGGGGGGCGGCAGCCCCCCAGCTGTGCCTCCTAATCCCTGTACGTTTTAAGGTTCGACCTTGTAACTCAGCCTCTTTAACTCTTTAGAAAACGTAGTTTTTTTTTCAAATAATTTCTGCACGTTTTTGTACAGTTTATTACTTATTATTGCTTGACTAACTGTTAGCTGATTTGACAGCTTGCGGGCTCTTATAGGAAAACGAGCCCGCGTTTTCGCGGGCTCTTATAGGAAAACGATAAGAGCCCGCTTATATCGGGTTCTTATAGGAAAACGAGGTTTTTCGTAAATGTTAATTCGGGGGATAATTTTTTCGGTCTGAAAATATCAAAAGGCCCTAACAGGTCGAATTCTACTTCGAATGAGTCCTCATTCACCCGGATCAGTTGCCAACTGTGGCCTGTAGGCGTGGCTAAGAAAAAAAAATTTGAACTTTAAGTGGCTATATTTGGTTTTTGGAAAACAGGGAAGGAGTGATCGGATTGAGCTGAAATTTCGAGGATAAGCTCCCAGGCCCTAGGAAAGCTTAACCTCTAAATTTCAACCCAATCAGACAACGTTAAAGGGGGGCTGTGGTCGGAGGGTCGAAACTTCCGGCCCACTTTTACCCCTGAAGATAAAGTCGGAGGGGGGTGAAATTTTGCACGTTTCTTAGTTTGAGCTTGGGGTACAAAATGCGATCACCGCTGTCTCTCTGCGACCGCTAGGACCGGAAATCGCTTAACATTGTGGTGGGTCGCCTCTTTATAGAGGCACAAGTGTGCCTCCTTGATGCAAGTTTTTCTTTAAACGCATATGAATGTGACGTCATATGATTTGTATTCTCCTGGTAGGTGTTCGACAATCTCGCATATATTTTGGCTTATTTTTACTTCTTTGTTGAGCGGTGCTAAAATAACGTGTTCGTTTATTCCATTCTAGTTTCTAAATACTTCCTCAATTAAATTACCACTAGATCCTCTAATTCAATTTCATACAAGTCATTTTTTGGAAGATTTCGATTTTCCAGTTCCAGGATGTATTTTGCGAATGCTTCCGGTTCATAATTGGTGTTAGACGCGCTTTTCGTTTTATTGAAACTCCGGTTGAGATCTAGTTAGGCTGCTAGGAATTCCTGCAATTAATTCCTATGAGATGGGTGATTAGTGAAGTGGTACAGCAATGTATATTGGGCCCAGTTCCTTGTATCAGCCTGTATAATCATTTGACAATAGAGTACCTTTATCAGTGTTAATGCTCTAGAGAATAAGGGCTTAAACATCCAACATAGGAGCTATTTTCGAATAAGATAAGATAAGATAACGTGTATTTCAAGCCAAAATGTGGCCATGTACACAAATAAGATACAAGATTAACAAATTACAGCCCTCGTCACAATAATAAAGAAAAAATAAAAATAAAATAAAAAGCTACTCTCTTCTTTCTGTAAAATACTCATCAAGATATCTTCCCACTAGACAAATAAATTGTGACGAAGTACTTTTCAAGGCATCAGGAAGCAGCACTCCACCATTCCTAAATAAATTTTCCCTTACCCCCAAAAGACCTCGACAACGACTCAGACAATGCTCCAAATTCTCCTCCTCTTCTTGGCAAAGAGGGCAAGCAAACCTGCCGTTCGGGACACTTTTCCTCCTCTCAAAAACTTTCAATCTCGAACGAATCAGAAGGCAATTAGATCGTAGCTGCATCCAATATGTAAGGTATCTAGACGGTAAATTTAACTTAAAGTAAAATTCCTGACCATAAATTATCTTAACCTCTTATAATACCTTAAAGTTTCCGAATTCTTAATCTCCTCATCCCATTTCTGTATCGTCTGGTCCTCCAGCACCCGCTTGATTTCCTTGTCCAACTGTAATTGTTGACTAGTTGGTCCAAGGCCATCATTCCATGCGAAAGAAAAACCTGTCTTATCCAGTACCTCTTTAACTTTAAAAGGCCAAGATCTTTTCCTATGTAGCTGAAGTAACTCATCATATGCAGCCTTCAGTAACCTATCACTGGGTAACTGTAAAACCCTTAGCCAAAATTTTATCATTTGGACTGTCCTATAACTTTTAAGAGACCACAGTCCAAGGTCTTCTTTAAGAAACTGGGTATGGGTCATTCTATGCAACCCGTACAATCTCTTAAAATAACCTAGCTGAACGCTTTCTAACTGGGCAGCGTTCTCATGTCCCCAGATCTCTGCCCCGTAATGGAGAATCGGCATAATCTTAGATAAAAAAACCCTCTTATGCAAAGACAAATTCGTTATTCCACTAATTTTATTCCTGAAAAGTGAAAATGTTGCAGCTCTTCCCCTATTTAACACTTCTTTAATATGAGAACTCCATCCACCATTACTTTTGAAGATATAACCAAGATATTTTATTTTTTCAACTACTTCTAATTGTTGTCCTCCAAATACAAATATATTATCTATTTTTTCATTCCTTTTACTTAAAAAAAAAAAACACTTTAGTTTTCATACCGTTAAGCTGTAACTTTTTCATTTGTAAATATTCCTCAATTAAATCAAGCAATATCTGAAGCTCCCTTGCCGACTTCGCCACCAATGCAGTGTAATCCGCAAATAATAACACCGAAAAATTAATTTTTCCAAGATACAGCTTTGGAGCCCATTTTTTTCCCAGGAACTCCACCATATCATTCAAAAACAAACCGAACAGTCTCGGGGACATGGCGCTGCCCTGCTTCACTCCTTTCTTAAGGTCAAATAGCCTGGAAATTCCCGAACCTGCAGCCCTGACCATAGACTTAGTCCCAGAATACATACCAACAAATAAACGAATAAAACCTAAAGGTAGACCTACATCTCTTAAACACTTTTCAAGGGGAGCTCTATCTACATTGTCGAATGCCTTTCTTAAGTCTAGAAACGCAACATACAGCTTATTTCTACCTGATCCATACTTCTCTATTAGTGCACTTAACACAAATGCTCTATCCGACGTACTATACCCTTTCTGAAACCCCCCCATGCTCCTCTTTAATTACCCCATAACCCTCCAACCATTCATTCAACCGATTGTCCAAAATCTTTTCTAAAATTTTACTAATTGCAGGCGCTAATGCTATCAACCTATAGCTATCATGATCACTAGGACAACCTTTCTTAAATAGAGGTACCATAATCAATACTTTCCATAGGGAAGGCCATACACTGCTATTTATAATTCTATTAAAAATATTCACTAAAACTAGCAAAAAACGCCAAGAAACCTCTTTAACAAAACAGCTGGTATACCATCTATTCCTGGCCCTGATCCTCCCTTCATCTTCTTAACTACTTTCCTTACTTCATCTGAGGTTACCTCCTTCACTAACTCATAATCTTTTTTCTTACATCGGAAACTACGGAGCAACCCTTGATTCTTCATTATCAAGGCCACTTCACTATCAAGGCCAATAAGCTTCCCTATTTTCTTAGAGCGTTGTTCTTTGTAGAGGCAGGGAATTCTTTGGATGGGATTCCTTTTTTGTGAACCATAATGTTTACTTTATTCAATGAATATCAAAAATAGTTTATTTAAAACCCTCTATACATAAAAAATGCGATAACTTGAGCATGAAGAAGGAAAAAAGGGAAAGGAAACTTTTAACTGGGACACCTACACGTCAACACAAATACAGAAGACAAAGAATATAACTTAAAAACAAATCACATAAATGAAAGACGATTTTAATGGAAAATAATTTACTATATTCTAATGAAGAAAAGGCCAAGGACTTTTTGCTGTAGAAACATCATTGCTACTCACGCAAATAAGTGATTTGCCTTGTTGTTAAAGCCAGGAGACTGCAAGTTTCCTGAATCGGGTTATCAACACCATAGTAATTCCAATGGTGACTTTTGTTTCAATCCAACACCATTTTTAAGGGTTTCAGGTTATTTTTTAAAATTACCGTAAATTTGGTTTCAAAATAGTATTTTACTATTAAGATCAATCCAGATAATGATTTCATTTCTGAATCAGCTAGAAATGACTTTTTTTTTTCTCACTTGTCTGATTTTTATGAAACGGGCTTTATTATTTTTAATTACTATGTTTTGATTACTATACGGGCCGATATTCGTTCCTTACTAGGTGGTGGCTACCGCTGTAACCATGATGTAAGTTACTGTTTAAATACATATGAATGTGACGTCATTCATATATATTTTTTTTTTAATTAAGGCTCTAAAGGAATTAAACAGAAAAAAAGAGAGACACACCATTGCATCCAATGTGAAAGAGATTTTCCATGTTGCTCAATATGGGGGGCTGACTGGTTTTCGACTATGATGATTCAATGGTGCATTTTTCACCATATATGTCGGATTTCAGGCTACTTTTCCACAAATTTATGCAAATATATTTTCGTAATATACTTTACCAACAAGATTTATTGAAATAATAGTTATCATTCTTGAATCTGCTTCAAATTGTGATTCTTCCTCACTTAAGTTTTTTTTTTTTCGAAACGTATTTTAAATTTTCGGTTACTACGGACCAGGTTTCGTTCTTTACTAGATTATCCTAAGTGAAAAACCCTTATATTTTTTTTTATTTTTTACCAGTGGTTCTTTTCTGGAAATATTCTAGAAGCACTGGATACTACAAATTGAGCATAAGCAATTTGGAAACAAGATGGCATCTAATAGAAGAATGCCCGGAAGGGGTTAGATGCCAGTTGGAGGCATTCCATAACTTGGGTGTTAACCTAGAGGAGAAGCTTAAAGAAGGTAATGTCCGATAGCTGCCAAAATATACGATAAGAATGGGAAAACTAAAACATAAGTCCCTCAGACCAATAATTAGGTTCTTTTATGAAAGCAATGAGCCTTGGTAAATGGCGTCAATTCACAAAAATGTTGGGCGGTTTTTTTTTTCAAATATCGGAGGGGGTCAACTTTTTTTCTAAATTTTCAATGAAAATGCCAAAAAAAAGTATTTTTCAAAGAAAAAAACAAAACAATTACTTTTCTAAATCGGAGGGCGGGACAAAAAGCGTAATAAATTAACAGGCAACATGGTGAAAAGTGGGAAGCTAAATATTAGTCCCTCATAACTAATTAGTTTTTTTTTACCGTGGAGGTAATGGGCTCTTGTAGCCCGAGCTTCGACTCAGTTCAATTAGTCTACTTCTAATAATAACAATTAATATGAGAATTTAGTAGGAAAACTCGACTTTGAAGCAAAAACAAAGAGTACAATATTAACAAGGAACTGTATGGTCCTTACCATTATCAAGGCACTTAAAATTCCTCGTTAAGTAACACACAACTGGAGAGGAATAAATCTCGTATCTGAACTCAATCCTGAAGGAGTCTCTGGAGGCTCAGTCGACATAAAAGTTCTCTGCAACTGCCAGCCAATATCATTCAATATGGCTGACTTCAACATATATGGGGTACTTCTTTCATATACTTCACTGAAACGAAGAACGATGATACCACTAGCAATGGTGCCACAGCAACAAACAAAAAAGGGAAAGAAGCCAAAATTAAAGGAGAAGCATGCAAACAATACATAAGCAAAAATTGGAGAAAACCAACAAGACAAATTAAGGTACAGAACAACAAACCTCTACCTTTTCAAGATTCAATATATTCTATATGGTAACAATGCAGTTCGTTCTTTCTTCTGGGCTAAATGCTACAACAACAAAAACTCTAACTTCCTTACATTTATAAAATGTTTATATTGATTGTCACAGTGGGTTCTACTCAAGGCTTAAGCCAGGGTTTTTTTTGGGGGGGGGGGGGTGTAAAATAAACTAAAAAAACGCATCAAAATTTTTTTATATGCATTTTGTTACGTTTTTATGAGTCGGACACAAATTTCGGGAGTGGGGGAGGGGGTAAACGCCCTACTCCCCCTAGATACGGACTTGCTTCCAGATTAACAGATCTCAGTATAGAGGGGAGGAGGTGAACTTTGTAGAATAAACATAAAAAAAAGTGAATAACCTTCAAACCGATCCTGGCTTTTTTAATTCTTTTTAACTTTTTTTATATTTTATTTTTTTCATTTATGTACGAACTGACAGCCTCCAAATGATTCCTTATGGGCAAATCTATGCAAAAATATTAATGTTTTCGCATTAGTATTTTTCTATTCATGAGTGGAAGGGGAGGGGGCAACAATGATACCACTAGCAATGCTGCTACAGCGAACACACAAAAAGAGAAAGAAGCCGAAATAGGGGAGAAGCATGCAAACAAAACAAAAGATAACATTGGAAAATAAAAACGAGACAGATTAATCTAGAGAAAAGAAAACCTATCTTTTAGAACATCCCATAATATAAATCACTATGATTGTTTTGTTTTTTTAAATACCTCCAAACTTTATAATTCGACTTTAATTCAAGTTTCATTATCATAGCTCGTATATTCTGAAGACGCTTTTAAAAAATAGGGGGAAAAAAAACGTTGAAATCCAAAGAAAGATGTTAAGATTTATGTCGAAAACGAAATTTCGTTTTTAGGACTATTAAAAGACAACTCACAGATAAGTATTACAGATAGGACATCCTAACACGGAAAACACGAAAATTAATTACAGAATAAATCACGGATAAGTATTAGAGGTAGGACAACCAAAACCACGAACAAATGAAGTTAATCATCAATACATCTTTCCTTTTTTCAGAAATTTCTGACTAGAAACACCAAAAATCCCTTTTCAATCTATGTATCTCAGCAATTCACACTTCCACCTTTGGTACAATGACATTGAAACCAAAGGTGATGAAAAACAGTATGAAACGATGAAAACATTGAAACAAAATGATGAAAACAGTAATGGTAATTATAGAGTTAAAGTTTAGTTCCTGATAAGCCTAGAGGTCATGTGGACAAGCAGACCTTCAATGCCCTCCTTCACGAAAAATTATACTAGACATTTTTGTCTTATAACATTTATACTAAACATTTAAGTTATACTGAACATTTAACATTGGTCCAAAAAGACTCACCAGGAAACTGGAAAAAAATTGGACTAAATAATGGATTATTTCTAATTTCAAATCATTCCCGAAAAAAATCCTCTGGTACCTGAACTAATGAACCACACAGGCCCGAGTTTTGAAATTCTGTTTCAAGATAGTGATACAAAAAAAAAAAAAAAAAAAAAAAAAAAAAAAAAAAAAAAAAAAAAAAAAAAAAAACCGGGCTGAATGAGAAATAGGTAGTTACCCTATATCCTTATGTTGATTCACAACGGACCAGAGTAAAATGCAAAGCTGTTTAGTTTCTTTTCTTCTTTTTTTTGTTAGACCTGAGTTTTAAAGTCCCTGATAGCAAAGTTTTGAATAGACCTAATATAGATTATCATCAGCCACAAACAAAAGTAATTTAGCACACATTTTCTTGCCTAATCCTAGTCAGAATGTCTATTTCTGCAAAATAATTTATACAAGGAGTCGTCCACTTAAAAAAAATTATGAACACCAGGTGACATGCACCACAAATGGCATAGTTTGACCATGTCTCCTCGAACAAGTAGGGCACAAAAAGGCTCGGCGTGGTGGAGGTGCGCCATCCAAGGCACTTCGAGATATTTGGTAGGTAGCAGAGAGTTGGCAACCCTTTGAATTATTCAGTAATGCATACATTGATTTCCAGCTGACAGCTCACTTTTTTTTTTCTTTTAAGCAGAATAAACCGTTATCTTTAAAACAGGTTTTTATCACTGTTCATGTAATGCAACTTACATCAATCCATCAGATTAATCAGGCCCACTTTTCCTAACCAAACTGCTAAGATCTTACTTCCCTGAAGGAAGAACTTTTCTCTCATGCATTAATGCAAAAGCATCCCAGACTATCTTTAATTTCATTCACTTATATGAGAAATAAGGCAATTTTCCTTCGCCAATAGAAATGACTATTATTATATTCTCAGGCAAATCCCTACTTTTCTGATCAGAGGAAAAATAATTTTGAAAAGGGCCAAAAACATATGAAAAGTTAGCGATAACCCTGAGTGCATTTGCACCCTGAACTACGTTAGTCGACCACAGTTTATCTGTCTACAATCTTGTTCTTCTTTATTCTTTCAGATTTTAAATAATGGTCAGGATCCATCATAATAGACGTATTCCATACGAAATCTAAATTTTAGCTCAGTTAACAAATGCAGCAAAAATGAGCACAAGAAAATAAAATGAAACATATGATTCCTAAATAGAACTATTTAAAAAACAATAGAACCCAAAATAGAGCACAGCAAACAGTTATAACAAATTGTATCACCGCAAAAAAGAATTATCCCTTTTTAACTGGATAGATTGCCTTATAGCAAGAACATGCATCCCAGACTATCTTTAATTCCATTCACTTATATGAAAAATAAGGCAATTTTCCTTCGCCAATAGAAATGACTATTATTATATTCTCAGGAAAATCCCTCCTTTTCTGATCAGAGGAAAAATAATTTTGAAAAGGGCCAAAAACATATGAAAAGTTAGCGATAACCCTGAGTCATTGGGACCCTGAACTACGTTAGTCGACTGTAGTTTATTTGTCTACAATCTTGTTCTTCTTTATTCTTTGAGATTTTAAACAATGGTCAGGATCCATCATAATAGACGTATTGCATACGAAATCTAAATTTTAGCTCAGTTAACAAGTGCAGCAAAATGAGCACAAGAAAATAAAATGAAACAAATGATTCCTAGAACTATTTAAAAAAAAAAGACCCCAAAATAGAGCACAGCACACAGTTATAACAAATTGAATCACCGCAAAAAAGAATTATCCTTTTTTAACTGGATAGATTGCCTCATACCAAAAACATGCATCCCAGACTATCTTTAATTCCATTCACTTATATTAAAAATAAAGCAATTTTCCTTCGCCAATAGAAATGATTATATTATTATATTCTCAGGAAAATCCCTACTTTTCTGATCAGTGGAAACATAATTTTGAAAAGGGCTAAAAACATATGAAAAGTTAGCGATAACCCTGAGTGCATATGGACCCTGAACTACGTTAGTCGATTGTAGTTTATTTGTCTACAATCTTGTTCTTCTTTATTTTTTCATGTTTTAAATAATGGTCAGAATCCATCATAATAGACATATTCTATACGAAATCTAATCTTAGCTCAGTTAACAAATGCAGCAAAATGAGCACAAGAAAATAAAATGAAATATATGATTCCTAGAACTATTTAAAAAAAAAAAGACCCCAAAATAGAGCACAGCACACAGTTATAACAAACTGAATCACCGCAAAAAGAATTATCCTTTTTTAACTGGATAGATTGCCTCATACCAAAAACATGCATCTCAGACTATCTTTAATTCCATTCACTTATATGAAAAAATAAGGCAATTTTCCTTCGCCAATAGAAATGATTATTATTATATTCTAAGGAAAATCCCTACTTTTCTGATCAGTGGAAAAATAATTTTGAAAACGGCTAAAAACATATCAAAAGTTAGCGATAACCCTGAGTGCATTTGGACCCTGAACTACGTTAGTCGACTGTAGTTTATTTGTCTACAATCTTGTTCTTCTTTATTTTTTTCATGTTTTAAATAATGGTCAGAATCCATCATAATAGACATATTCTATACGAAATCTAAATTTTAGCTCAGTTAACAAATGCAGCAAAATGAGCACAAGAAAATAAAATGAAACATATGATTCCTAGAGCTATTTAAAAAAAAGACCCCAAAATAGAGCACAGCACACAGTTATAACAAACTGAATCACCGCAAAAAAAGAATTATCCTTTTTTAACTGGATAGATTGCCTCATACCAAAAACTTGCATCCCAGACTATCTTTAATTCCATTCACTTATATGAAAAATAAGGCAATTTTCCTTCGCCAATAGAAATGATTATTATTATATTCTCAGGAAAATCCCTACTTTTCTGATCAGTGGAAAAATAATTTTTAAAAGGGCTAAAAAACATATGAAAAGTTAGCGATAACCCTGAGTGCATTTGGACCCTGAACTACGTTAGTCGACTGTAGTTTATTTGTCTACAATCTTGTTCTTCTTTATTTTTTCATGTTTTAAATAATGGTCAGAATCCATCATAATAGACATATTCTATACGAAATCTAAATTTAGCTCAGTTAACAAATGCAGCAAAATGAGCACAAGAAAATAAAATGAAATATATGATTCCTAGAACTATTTAAAAAAAAAAGACCCCAAAATAGAGCACAACACACAGTTATATAACTAACTGAATCACTGCAAAAAAGAATTATCCTTTTTTAACTGGATAGATTGCCTCATACCAAAAACATGCATCCCAGACTATCTTTAATTCCATTCACTTATATGAAAAATAAGGCAATTTTCCTTCGCCAATAGAAATGATTATTATTATATTCTCAGGAAAATCCCTACTTTTCTGATCAGTGGAAAAATAATTTTGAAAAGGGCTAAAAACATATGAAAAGTTAGCGATAACCCTGAGTGCATTTGGACCCTGAACTACGTTAGTCGACTGTAGTTTATTTGTCTACAATCTCGTTTCTTCTTTATTTTTTCATGTTTTAAATAATGGTCAGAATCCATCATAATAGACATATTCTATACGAAATCTAAATTTTAGCTCAGTTAACAAATGCAGCAAAATGAGCACAAGAAAATAAAATGAAACATATGATTCCTAATAGAACTATTTAAAAAACAATAGAACCCAAAATAGAGCACAGCAAACAGTTATAACAAATTGTACCACCGCAAAAAAGAATTATCCTTTTTAACTGGATAGATTGCCTCATACCAAAAACATGCTCTCTAAATTTATTTTCCCTGTGCAAGTTTTTGGCATGTTATTATCTGTCGTCCAAAGATTCAAAAATTTCAAATTTCAAGGCAATAATTTCGCTATAATTCGATAGCTGAGATTTAACTTAATCTTACTACCGAATTACACTTCTTTTTTTTAATGCGTTGGAAAGGTTGAAAAAAAAAACATGTAAAATAAGACGTTTTCCCTTTTTTAAGCAAGTTTAGGTCTTTAAAAAAATCTTAGAAGAAGTCTTGATAGTATCATAGTTTTAGGTCAGTGACTGAAGAGATCTCAAACTAATGAATCCAATAATATAAACATTTTCTCGGTGCATGGTATAGTTGTAAGGCGGTCAAAAAATCGCGACATAAACTTTATGCCGGAAAAGAATGTCCACGGATTTTTTGTTATGCTCGATTATGGTTTCAGCATAAATATTTAAATAGATATTAACATTGCAATATTATATTTAAACGGATAAACTTTATTTAGCAATTAATGATCGAACTTGTTTTTATCACTGACGTCAAAATCTGAAAAAGGGTAGGATTAGCATCTAAGAAGTTCAACTGATATTTCTCATTTCTGCAAAATTTTTTCAGATAATATAACATGGATATTCATGTCATAAAAAAAAAAAACTTTTTGAGCCTACCTTCAAGCTCAACGATTTTTCCAGCTTGTTTCAAAGCTTTAACAGCATCATCATGTGTGGCATCTCTCATGTCCTCACCATTGACACTCAGTATAGCATCGCCAACATATAACTGCTCTGTAAGATCAGCAGCCATGCCTGAAAAATTGCTTCCTTTAAGTTCTTCAGTTTTTCTATGGTTATTTCCAGATACCTTCAATGGTCTTATTTTTTTTTAAAGAAGCATGTCAATTTTTTTTTGTTTTTATAGCTGTTAGTTTCAAAAACTAACAAATGACTTATCAGTCAACTGACCCTGAAATACGGCTTCCTTAAAGTTCTTCTTTTTATCAATAGTTTTTTTTTCAAAGACTTCTTTATTATACAAAGAGTACTTGAATATTATAGGAAATAATTAGAATAATCGCGAATATCTTGATATTTTTTAAGCCAGTCCCAGATGTCAGAAACCAATGCATAGCTGATCAGTAAAGTCCATTATATGATGTTTTTATAAAAATCCGTTGTTCTTATATATGTTTTAACATAGCCATTGTTTTCTTATGAATCCTAATTCTGAAAAAAAATCAGTTTTAGAATAGATTATTAAATACAATTTAGTATTAGAACGATGGCGATTTGTTTAGTCGTTTACCACTACTATTACTAACAAATCACGGGAGCACCAAGCCACCAGAGGCCAACACAACTACGTACGCTCCTCTTCCATCCCAATCTATTCAAAGCCTCCCTATTTACACCCTCCCAGGAATTTCTAATTTCCTTTAGATGTTTCTTTATGACATCTTCCCATCCCAACCACGGAGAACTGGCTTTCCGTTTAGCCCTAGACAGTTGGCCGAAAAGGACAATCTTCGGCAATCTGTCACCCTTCATCCGCAGAATGTGCCCTAGCCATGTCAACCTTTTTCTCATCATAGCCGTAGAAAGCGGGATTGAACCGCACTTTTCGTACAGCCTACTTTTTGATATACGGTCAGTCACCCGGTACCCAGAACAATCTGTAGGCAATTTCTCTGGAAAAAATCTAGCAAATCTTATACCGCCTTTCGGAGCGTCCATGCTTCAGAACCGTATTTGACAAGTGTCATCACTGTAGCTTCCAATATTCTAATCTTGGTTTACAGACTTATCTACCTATTCTTCCAAACTTTATTCCACTCTGGGCCTTGGCTATTCTACTTTTAATATCTTCACTGCTCTCATCGTCTTTACTAATAATTAACTAAAAAAAAACAAGCTTTTTTTAACTGAAAGTAAGGAGCGACATTAAAACTTAAAACGAACAGAAATTATTCCGTATATGAAAGGGGTTGTCCCCTCCTCAACGACTCGCTCTTTACGCTATAGTTAGACTCTGTCTCACAACTTTATTTTTTAAAACAATAAAACACTTTAGCATAAAGAGCGAGGTGTTTGAGGAGGGGACAGCCCCTTTCACAGACGGAATAATTTCTGTTCGTTTTAAGTTTTAATGTCGTTCCTTACTTTCAGTTAAAAAAAACTTGTTTTTTTTAGTTAATTTCTGAACGTTTTTGAATTAATGCAGCTTTGATTTTGGCTCACCGTACATGAATAATTAAAACGAAATTCCCATATTAATTTTTCTTTTTTTTGGCTAATTGGCTTTCTCAAAATTTTGTTCTGACGTAACTAACGAATTAACTTATGCTACGTAACGAGTTTCTATATTCGTATGTTTTATTACGTATATTAGGGAGTTCGCTCTCTAGTCAATGCCTCGCTCTTAGTAGAGTAGTACCTACCATATTGCGCAGACATATAGCAGATATCATGTTATTCTAACAGACATATAGGAAATATCATGTTATTCTACGACGCCCCCGTACCAAACAGGTTTTTCTGGTAGGTAAACATGTCATTACACTCGATCATTACACTCTTTGCCAAGAGGAACGTGTACGACTTGAATGGTGATCAGGATTTGAATAAAAAAAAAAAAGGGTAATTAGTAATTGGAAAATTTTTTAATGCTTTACAATCGGAGATGTTTGATTAACCATTGCAAAAAGGGGTAATGGGATATGCAAGCATTTGCAAAAAAGGGGTAATTAATGTTGAAAAGGGTAATTACTTCTTTAGTTTACGAGATTTGCGAATTTTTTGCGAAAAGATATTTGTGTAAAGGTATTGCAATGGTTAAGAATAGGTCATTACACCTTTTTGCCAAGAGGAATGAGTATAATACATGTTTATTTATTTTTTTTTAACTGGTATTTTTTTCAATGAAGTCCATAGCACTTTGCAGAAACCCGTGAATGTAGGACTGAAAGTCCAATTACTAATCAAGCTAGTGTGACCGCCATTTTTTTATCTGGTTAAGTGGGTATAATCTGGTTTGGTTTGCTATTGCGAGAGGACTCAAGCGATTTCTTTCTTACAGGGTTTCAGTTATACAGGGGTTCAGTTACATGGGGTTGGTGGTTGTTATAATACACAAGTTCTATTTGAACAGTGTTGTGAGATCCCCTACCACACCCCCAAAGGACTCCGATCCCCCCATCCTGTGTATTAGCGAAGTTACTCTGTGGTCGTTATAATACACAAGCTTTAGTTTACGAGATTTGGGGACTTGAGTTGCACGAGAGTTCAGTTACATACGGATTCAGTTACACGGGGGTTTAGTTAAATTTTCAGCTAGTGTGACCGTCATTTTTTGATCTGGTTAAGTGGGTATAATCTGGTTTGGTTTGCTATTGCGAGAGGACTCAAGCGATTTCTTTCTTACGGGGTTTCAGTTATACAGGGGTTCAATTACATGGGGTTGATGGTTGTTATAATACACAAGTTCTATTTGAACAGTGTTGTGAGATCCCCTACCACACCCCCAAAGGACTCCGATCCCCCCATCCCGTGTATTAGCGAAGTTACTCTGTGGTCGTTATAATACACAAGCTTTAGTTTACGAGATTTGGGGACTTGAGTTGCATGAGAGTTCAGTTACATACGGATTCAGTTACACGGGGGGTTTAGTTAAATCTTCGTCTGAAAAATAGGAGTTCACACTTAAAAAAGTTCTATTAAGAGCTATTTTTATGGAAATGGTTCATTTTTGAACCAAAACTATGCTTTTCTGACTGAACATACACATTTGAATCAGAAAAGGTGAAAATGTACACATCTAAAAGAGCTATTTTTATGGAAATGGTTCATTTTTGAACCAAAAACTATGCTTTTCTGACTGAACATACACATTTGAATCAGAAAAGGTGAAAATGTACACATCTAAAACAGAAAAGTGTGTTTTGACTATATTTTCTATAATTTAGTCTGAAAAAATAGGAGTTACGCCTTTTCATTTTAAATTTTATTACTGATCCGAGTAAAACCAATACCATTATACCTCATTCCCTTATTCTAACTTAACTTGTATGAATAGAACTTCTAGAATAAAGCTTCATTCCCTCGACTAAATCAGTTTATTCATGTATACATCTATATATAATGAAAATAAGACTATTAATTCTCCATATTCTCCTTCTTCTTATTAAGCACATACGTCTCCCTCTCACTCGGAGTCAATTTCCGTCTTAATATTCGATAGAAATTACAAATGCTGCCATTCGTCCTCCAAACCTCATAAAATCCATCATGGGTGATATAGTGTAAATCGTCAAACCTAGGTTCCCGATCTAAAAGAGGAAAAATTAAAAGGCTTAAAATATATGAAATTTGTATAACATGTAATGGTCAAAAACTATTGCTTCCCTTTCAATCTGATATACATAAAAAAAAATAACACCTCGACCACAGAGATTTTAACTAAGTTGGAGTTTAGTATGCTTTTAAAGAGGCGCAATCGTGTATCTTCCCCAAAAAAATACTTTTCAGACAATCAACTTCAGACTAACAAGAATTTTTTTTTTTTAACTGATGAAGTGGAATATTTTGATATTATTTCGGGAAAATAGAATTGATCAATAACTTATTTCATTTTCATTAAGAAAATTCAGAATCAAAGTTGAACTTTTCTTCTTCAGGAAAATATTTGGAACAAAGAACTTTAAATTTTTTCATACCTTTGAGAAAATTTTTAGAGTTTCGGTAACTATTGAGTCGTGTTGCTCCTTACTTACAGTTCGTTAGCACAAACACAAAAAATGTTATCACTCTTAACATTTAAATCTTGGCAAATCCAAAACACCTGTGCAGTGATTTTTTGCAAGTGCGTTTAGGTGTTAAATTCCAATTAATAGGCACGTAACGTATCTAAAACAGAAAAGTGTGTTTGACTATATTTTCTATAATTTAGTCTGAAAAATAGGACTTCACACTTAAAAAGTTCTATTAAGAGCTTTTTTCCGCTTTTATTTCAGCCAATTGTGTTTTTGATATTATTTTGGTTGAGCCGTGTCGATCCTTACTTACAGTTCGTTACCACGAACACAATAAATTGTTTCAGCCAATCGTGTATCTCCCCAAAAAAAATACTTTTAGACAATCAACTTCAGACTAATCAGAATTTTTTTTTTAACTGAAGTGGAAAATTTTGATTTAAGAGCTATTTTTTTATGGAAATGGTTCATTTTTGAACTAAAACTATGCTTTTCTGACTGAACATACACATTTGAATCAGAAAAGGTGAAAATGTACACATCTAAAACAGAAAAGTGTGTTTTGACTATATTTTCTATAATTTAGTCTGAGAGGACCTGTTTGACTAGTTGCTTTACAAGTTTTTTGATAACTTGATAGGTGATTAGGATTTGAATAATGACTTCAGGAAAGAGTTTGTTACTTGCTTACAATAGAACTATTCTAAAGAACAAGGACGGGTTAAGCTTAAAGATATTTATTGCTTAAATGTATTAACAGATAGCAACACAATAAATTGTTTCAGCCAATCGTGTGTCTCCCCCGAAAAAAAATATACTTTTCAGACAATCAACTTCAGACTAACCAGAATTTTTTTTTAAGTTTCGGTAACTATTGAGTCGTGTCGCTCCTTACTTACAGTTCGTTAGCACAAACACAAAAAAATGTTATCACTCTTAACATTTAAATCTTGGCAAATCCAAAACACCTGTGCAGTGATTTTTGCAAGTGCGTTTAGGTGTTAAATTCCAATTAATAGGCACGTAACGTATCTAAAACAGAAAAGTGTGTTTTTTGACTATATTTTCTATAATTTAGTCTGAAAAATAGGACTTCACACTTAAAAAGTTCTATTAAGAGCTTTTTTTTTTTTTAAAATTTTTTCCGCTTTTATTTCAGCCAATTGTGTTTTTGATATTATTTTGGTTGAGCCGTGTCGATCCTTACTTACAGTTCGTTACCACGAACACAATAAATTGTTTCAGCCAATCGTGTATCTCCCCCAAAAAAATACTTTTCAGACGATCAACTTCAGACTAATCAGAATTTTTTTAACTGAAGTGGAAAATTTTGATTTAAGAGCTATTTTTATGGAAATGGTTCATTTTTGAACTAAAACTATGCTTTTCTGACTGAACATACACATTTGAATCAGAAAAGGTGAAAATGTACACATCTAAAACAGAAAAGTGTGTTTTGACTATATTTTCTATAATTTAGTCTGAGAGGACCTGTTTGACTAGTTGCTTTACAAGTTTTTTGATAACTTGATAGGTGATTAGGATTTGAATAATGACTTCAGGAAAGAGTTTGTTACTTGCTTACAATAGAACTATTCTAAAGAACAAGGACGGGTTAAGCTTAAAGATATTTATTGCTTAAATGTATTAACAGATAGCAACACAATAAATGTTTCAGCCAATCGTGTGTCCCCCCCCGAAAAAAATACTTTTCAGACAATCAACTTCAGACTAACCAGAATTTTTTTTTAAGTTTCGGTAACTATTGAGTCGTGTCGCTCCTTACTTACAGTTCGTTAGCACAAACACAAAAAAATGTTATCACTCTTAACATTTAAATCTTGGCAAATCCAAAACACCTGTGCAGTGATTTTTGCAAGTGCGTTTAGGTGTTAAATTCCAATTAATAGGCACGTAACGTATCTAAAACAGAAAAGTGTGTTTTGACTATATTTTCTATAATTCAGTCTGAAAAATAGGACTTCACACTTAAAAAGTTCTATTAAGAGCTTTTTTTTTCCGCTTTTATTTCAGCCAATTGTGTTTTTGATATTATTTTGGTTGAGTCGTGTCGATCCTTACTTACAGTTCGTTACCACGAACACAATAAATTGTTTCAGCCAATCGTGTATCTCCCCCAAAAAAAATACTTTTCAGACAATCAACTTCAGACTAATCAGAATTTTTTTTAACTGAAGTGGAAAATTTTGATTTAAGAGCTATTTTTTATGGAAATGGTTCATTTTTGAACTAAAACTATGCTTTTCTGACTGAACATACACATTTGAATCAGAAAAGGTGAAAATGTACACATCTAAAACAGAAAAGTGTGTTTTGACTATATTTTCTATAATTTAGTCTGAGAGGACCTGTTTGACTAGTTGCTTTACAAGTTTTTTGATAACTTGATAGGTGATTAGGATTTGAATAATGACTTCAGGAAAGAGTTTGTTACTTGCTTACAATAGAACTATTCTAAAGAACAAGGACGGGTAAGCTTAAAGATATTTATTGCTTAAATGTATTAACAGATAGCAACACAATAAATTGTTTCAGCCAATCGTGTGTCTCCCCCGAAAAAAATACTTTTCAGACAATCAACTTCAGACTAACCAGAATTTTTTTTAAGTTTCGGTAACTATTGAGTCGTGTCGCTCCTTACTTACAGTTCGTTAGCACAAACACAAAAAATGTTATCACTCTTAACATTTAAATCTTGGCAAATCCAAAACACCTGTGCAGTGATTTTTGCAAGTGCGTTTAGGTGTTAAATTCCAATTAATAGGCACGTAACGTATCTAAAACAGAAAAGTGTGTTTTGACTATATTTTCTATAATTTAGTCTGAAAAATAGGACTTCACACTTAAAAAGTTCTATTAAGAGCTTTTTTTTCCGCTTTTATTTCAGCCAATTGTGTTTTTGATATTATTTTGGTTGAGCCGTGTCGATCCTTACTTACAGTTCGTTACCACGAACACAATAAATTGTTTCAGCCAATCGTGTATCTCCCCCAAAAAAAATACTTTTCAGACAATCAAGTTCAGACTAATCAGAATTTTTTTTTAACTGAAGTGGAAAATTTTGATTTAAGAGCTATTTTTATGGAAATGGTTCATTTTTGAACTAAAACTATGCTTTTCTGACTGAACATACACATTTGAATCAGAAAAGGTGAAAATGTACACATCTAAAACAGAAAAGTGTGTTTTTTGACTATATTTTCTATAATTTAGTCTGAGAGGACCTGTTTGACTAGTTGCTTTACAAGTTTTTTGATAACTTGATAGGTGATTAGGATTTGAATAATGACTTCAGGAAAGAGTTTGTTACTTGCTTACAATAGAACTATTCTAAAGAACAAGGACGGGTTTAAGCTTAAAGATATTTATTGCTTAAATGTATTAAACAGATAGCAACACAATAAATTGTTTCAGCCAATCGTGTGTCTCCCCCGAAAAAAATACTTTTCAGACAATCAACTTCAGACTAACAGAATTTTTTTAACTGAAGTGGAAAATTTTGATATTATTTTGGGAAAATAGAATTGATCAATAACTTATTTCATTTTTCATTCAGAAAATTCAGAATCGAAGTTGAACTTTTTCTTCTTCCGGGAAAATATTTGGAACAGAACTTTAAATTTTTTCATCTCTTTTGAGAAAAATTTGAGTTTAAACTATTGAAGTTTCTATAAATTTAAGTTAAAAAAAAGCTGCTCACCAAGTTTAGCGAAATAAAAACGTCTATTTGCAGCATTCCCCTTCATCTTCCAAATTGTAAGAAGGAACTGAATGTATATCATCTCATTCTTAAGGTATTTTATACCTTATATCTTGGAAATTAAGTCTCTCTCTTCCTATCAGATTCAAACGCTTAATACCACAAGCATATGCGGGTCAAATTTCATCTTAAAGAGCCAAACGTATCTGATAGAATAATTTAAGTCTTATGATCAATTTCATAAAACCTATAATTTTCACCTTTTTCTCCATTAAGCATCAATTACTTCAAGAAATTAATTCCACATTTTTGCAGATAGGAGCTTGAAACTTCCGAAGTAGGGTTATTGGTTTTTAGACTTTTTAGTCTTCGCGATTTTTGTATTAACCATGAGTTTTGTAACAGCAAGCGAGCAAGCTATTAATTGGTTTTTAAAATTTTATATTATTTTAGAAAATAGAATTGATCAATAACTTATTTCATTTTCATTGAGAAAATTCAGAATCGAAGTTGAACTTTTTTAGTCTTCGCGATTTTTTGTATTAACCAGGAGTTTTCTAACAGCAAGCGAGCAAGCTATTAAAGCTGATAGAACATTACCAATTCTAAAATTCGCGCTCGACTTATGTTAATTTCTGCTCGTTTTGAGTCTGACTCGGTTAAACCACTGTTTGCAATCCATTTCTCCGTTGAGAGGACCTGTTTGACTAGTTGCTTTTACAAGTTTTTTGATAACTTGATAGGTGATTAGGATTTGAATAATGACTTCAGGAAAGAGTTTGTTACTTGCTTACAATAGAACTATTCTAAAGAACAAGGACGGGTTAAGCTTAAAGATATTTATTGCTTAAATGTATTAACAGATAGCAAAAATAACATCAAATAATCTACCAATCGTGAAACTGTCACAAATCCGCATCGATAAATAAATGAAACCCAAAATGAACATACATTTTTTTTTTTTTGAAGGGGGAGGGAGGGATTTTTCCGTGGAGATGGGTATTTCATTTTTTAAGGTTCATTTAGACGAGGTTACGCGCGTAACCTCGTCTAAATGAACCTTAAAAAATGAAATACCCATCTCCACGGAAAAATCCCTCCCTCCCCCTTCAAAAAAAAAAAAAATGTATGTTCATTTTGGGTTTCATTTATTTATCGATGCGGATTTGTGACAGTTTCACGATTGGTAGATTATTTGATGTTATTTTTGCTATCTGTTAATACATTTAAGCAATAAATATCTTTAAGCTTAACCCGTCCTTGTTCTTTAGAATAGTTCTATTGTAAGCAAGTAACAAACTCTTTCCTGAAGTCATTATTCAAATCCTAATCACCTATCAAGTTATCAAAAAACTTGTAAAAGCAACTAGTCAAACAGGTCCTCTCAACGGAGAAATGGATTGCAAACAGTGGTTTTAAACGAGTCAGACTCAAAACGAGCAGAAATTAACATAAGTCGAGCGCGAATTTTAGAATTGGTAATGTTCTATCAGCTTTAATAGCTTGCTCGCTTGCTGTTAGAAAACTCCTGGTTAATACAAAAAATCGCGAAGACTAAAAAAGTTCAACTTCGATTCTGAATTTTCTCAATGAAAATGAAATAAGTTATTGATCAATTCTATTTTCCTAAAATAATATAAAATTTTAAAAACCAATTAATAGCTTGCTCGCTTGCTGTTACAAAACTCATGGTTAATACAAAAATCGCGAAGACTAAAAAGTCTAAAAACCAATAACCCTACTTCGGAAGTTTCAAGCTCCTATCTGCAAAAATGTGGAATTAATTTCTTGAAGTAATTGATGCTTAATGGAGAAAAAAGGTGAAAATTATAGGTTTTATGAAATTGATCATAAGACTTAAATTATTCTATCAGATACGTTGGCACTTTAAGATGAAATTTGACCCGCATATGCTTGTGGGTATTAAGCGTTTGAATCTGATAGGAAGAGAGAGACTTAATTTCCAAGATATAAGGTATAAAATACCTTAAGAATGAGATGATATACATTCAGTTCCTTCTTACAATTTGGAAGATGAAGGGGAATGCTGCAAATAGACGTTTTTATTTCGCTAAACTTGGTGAGCAGCTTTTTTTTTTTAACTTAAATTTATAGAAACTTCAATAGTTTAAACTCAAATTTTTCTCAAAAGAGATGAAAAAATTTAAAGTTCTGTTCCAAATATTTTCCCGGAAGAAGAAAAAGTTCAACTTCGATTCTGAATTTTCTGAATGAAAAATGAAATAAGTTATTGATCAATTCTATTTTCCCAAAAATAATATCAAAATTTCCACTTCAGTTAAAAAAATTCTGGTTAGTCTGAAGTTGATTGTCTGAAAAGTATTTTTTTTCGGGGGAGACACACGATTGGCTGAAACAATTTATTGTGTTGCTATCTGTTAATACATTTAAGCAATAAATATCTTTAAGCTTAACCCGTCCTTGTTCTTTAGAATAGTTCTATTGTAAGCAAGTAACAAACTCTTTCCTGAAGTCATTATTCAAATCCTAATCACCTATCAAGTTATCAAAAAACTTGTAAAGCAACTAGTCAAACAGGTCCTCTCAGACTAAATTATAGAAAATATAGTCAAAACACACTTTTTTCTGTTTTAGATGTGTACATTTTCACCTTTTCTGATTCAAATGTGTATGTTCAGTCAGAAAAGCATAGTTTTAGTTCAAAAATGAACCATTTCCATAAAAATAGCTCTTAAATCAAAATTTTCCACTTCAGTTAAAAAAAATTCTGATTAGTCTGAACTTGATTGTCTGAAAAGTATTTTTTTTGGGGGAGATACACGATTGGCTGAAACAATTTATTGTGTTCGTGGTAACGAACTGTAAGTAAGGATCGACACGGCTCAACCAAAATAATATCAAAAACACAATTGGCTGAAATAAAAGCGGAAAAAAAAAAAAGCTCTTAATAGAACTTTTTAAGTGTGAAGTCCTATTTTTCAGACTAAATTATAGAAAATATAGTCAAAACACACTTTTCTGTTTTAGATACGTTACGTGCCTATTAATTGGAATTTAACACCTAAACGCACTTGCAAAAATCACTGCACAGGTGTTTTGGATTTGCCAAGATTTAAATGTTAAGAGTGATAACATTTTTTGTGTTTGTGCTAACGAACTGTAAGTAAGGAGCGACACGACTCAATAGTTACCGAAACTTAAAAAAATTCTGGTTAGTCTGAAGTTGATTGTCTGAAAAGTATTTTTTTCGGGGAGACACACGATTGGCTGAAACAATTTATTGTGTTGCTATCTGTTAATACATTTAAGCAATAAATATCTTTAAGCTTAACCCGTCCTTGTTCTTTAGAATAGTTCTATTGTAAGCAAGTAACAAACTCTTTCCTGAAGTCATTATTCAAATCCTAATCACCTATCAAGTTATCAAAAAACTTGTAAAGCAACTAGTCAAACAGGTCCTCTCAGACTAAATTATAGAAAATATAGTCAAAACACACTTTTCTGTTTTAGATGTGTACATTTTCACCTTTTTCTGATTCAAATGTGTATGTTCAGTCAGAAAAGCATAGTTTTAGTTCAAAAATGAACCCATTTCCATAAAATAGCTCTTAAATCAAAATTTTCCACTTCAGTTAAAAAAAATTCTGATTAGTCTGAAGTTGATTGTCTGAAAAGTATTTTTTTGGGGGGAGATACACGATTGGCTGAAACAATTTATTGTGTTCGTGGTAACGAACTGTAAGTAAGGATCGACACGACTCAACCAAAATAATATCAAAAACACAATTGGCTGAAATATTCAATAAAATAAAAGCGGAAAAAAAAAAAAAGAGCTCTTAATAGAACTTTTTAAGTGTGAAGTCCTATTTTTCAGACTGAATTATAGAAAATATAGTCAAAACACACTTTTCTGTTTTAGATACGTTACGTGCCTATTAATTGGAATTTAACACCTAAACGCACTTGCAAAAATCACTGCACAGGTGTTTTGGATTTGCCAAGATTTAAATGTTAAGAGTGATAACATTTTTTTGTGTTTGTGCTAACGAACTGTAAGTAAGGAGCGACACGACTCAATAGTTACCGAAACTTAAAAAAAAATTCTGGTTAGTCTGAAGTTGATTGTCTGAAAAGTATTTTTTTCGGGGGGGGGACACACGATTGGCTGAAAACAATTTATTGTGTTGCTATCTGTTAATACATTTAAGCAATAAATATCTTTAAGCTTAACCCGTCCTTGTTCTTTAGAATAGTTCTATTGTAAGCAAGTACAAACTCTTTCCTGAAGTCATTATTCAAATCCTAATCACCTATCAAGTTATCAAAAAACTTGTAAAGCAACTAGTCAAACAGGTCCTCTCAGACTAAATTATAGAAAATATAGTCAAAACACACTTTTCTGTTTTAGATGTGCACATTTTCACCTTTTCTGATTCAAATGTGTATGTTCAGTCAGAAAAGCATAGTTTTAGTTCAAAAATGAACCATTTCCATAAAAATAGCTCTTAAATCAAAATTTTCCACTTCAGTTAAAAAAAAATTCTGATTAGTCTGAAGTTGATCGTCTGAAAAGTATTTTTTTTGGGGGAGATACACGATTGGCTGAAACAATTTATTGTGTTCGTGGTAACGAACTGTAAGTAAGGATCGACACGGCTCAACCAAAATAATATCAAAAACACAATTGGCTGAAATAAAAGCGGAAAAAAAAAAAAAAAAAAAAGCTCTTAATAGAACTTTTTTTAAGTGTGAAGTCCTATTTTTCAGACTAAATTATAGAAAATATAGTCAAAACACACTTTTCTGTTTTAGATACGTTACGTGCCTATTAATTGGAATTTAACACCTAAACGCACTTGCAAAAATCACTGCACAGGTGTTTTGGATTTGCCAAGATTTAAATGTTAAGAGTGATAACATTTTTTGTGTTTGTGCTAACGAACTGTAAGTAAGGAGCGACACGACTCAATAGTTACCGAAACTTAAAAAAAAAATTCTGGTTAGTCTGAAGTTGATTGTCTGAAAAGTATTTTTTTTTTCGGGGGAGACACACGATTGGCTGAAACAATTTATTGTGTTGCTATCTGTTAATACATTTAAGCAATAAATATCTTTAAGCTTAACCCGTCCTTGTTCTTTAGAATAGTTCTATTGTAAGCAAGTAACAAACTCTTTCCTGAAGTCATTATTCAAATCCTAATCACCTATCAAGTTATCAAAAAACTTGTAAAGCAACTAGTCAAACAGGTCCTCTCAGACTAAATTATAGAAAATATAGTCAAAACACACTTTTCTGTTTTAGATGTGTACATTTTCACCTTTTCTGATTCAAATGTGTATGTGTCAGTCAGAAAAGCATAGTTTTAGTTCAAAAATGAACCATTTCCATAAAAATAGCTCTTAAATCAAAATTTTCCACTTCAGTTAAAAAAAAAATTCTGATTAGTCTGAAGTTGATTGTCTGAAAAGTATTTTTTTGGGGGAGATACACGATTGGCTGAAACAATTTATTGTGTTCGTGGGTAACGAACTGTAAGTAAGGATCGACACGGCTCAACCAAAATAATATCAAAAACACAATTGGCTGAAATAAAAGCGGAAAAAAAAAGCTCTTAATAGAACTTTTTAAGTGTGAAGTCCTATTTTTCAGACTAAATTATAGAAAATATAGTCAAAACACACTTTTCTGTTTTAGATACGTTACGTGCCTATTAATTGGAATTTAACACCTAAACGCACTTGCAAAAAATCACTGCACAGGTGTTTTGGATTTGCCAAGATTTAAATGTTAAGAGTGATAACATTTTTTGTGTTTGTGCTAACGAACTGTAAGTAAGGAGCAACACGACTCAATAGTTACCGAAACTCTAAAAATTTTCTCAAAGGTATGAAAAAAATTTAAAGTTCTGTTCCAAATATTTTCCTGGAAGAAGAAAAGTTCAACTTTGATTCTGAATTTTCTTAATGAAAATGAAATAAGTTATTGATCAATTCTATTTTCCCGAAATAATATCAAAATATTCCACTTCAGTTAAAAAAAAAAAATTCTTGTTAGTCTGAAGTTGATTGTCTGAAAAGTATTTTTTTTGGAAGATACACGATTGCGCCTCTTTAAAAGCATACTAAACTCCAACTTAGTTAAAATCTCTGTGGTCGAGGTGTTATTTTTGTTTATGTATATCAGATTGAAAGGGAAGCAATAGTTTTTGACCATTACATGTTATACAAATTTCATATATTTTAAGCCTTTTAATTTTTCCTCTTTTAGATCGGGAACCTAGGTTGACGATTTACACTATATCACCCATGATGGATTTTATGAGGTTTGGAGGACGAATGGCAGCATTTGTAATTTCTATCGAATATTAAGACGGAAATTGACTCCGAGTGAGAGGGAGACGTATGTGCTTAATAAGAAGAAGGAGAATATGGAGAATTAATAGTCTTATTTTCATTATATATAGATGTATACATGAATAAACTGATTTAGTCGAGGGAATGAAGCTTTATTCTAGAAGTTCTATTCATACAAGTTAAGTTAGAATAAGGGAATGAGGTATAATGGTATTGGTTTTACTCGGATCAGTAATAAAATTAAAATTTAAAATGAAAAGGCGTAACTCCTATTTTTTCAGACTAAATTATAGAAAATATAGTCAAAACACACTTTTCTGTTTTAGATGTGTACATTTTCACCTTTTCTGATTCAAATGTGTATGTTCAGTCAGAAAAAAAGCATAGTTTGGTTCAAAAATGAACCATTTCCATAAAAATAGCTCTTTTAGATGTGTACATTTTCACCTTTTCTGATTCAAATGTGTATGTTCAGTCAGAAAAGCATAGTTTTGGTTCAAAAATGAACCATTTCCATAAAAATAGCTCTTAATAGAACTTTTTTAAGTGTGAACTCCTATTTTTCAGACGAAGATTTAACTAAAACCCCCGTGTAACTGAATCCGTATGTAACTGAACTCTCATGCAACTCAAGTCCCCAAATCTCGTAAACTAAAGCTTGTGTTTATATACGACCACAGAGTAACTTCGCTAATACACGGGATGGGGGGATCGGAGTCCTTTGGGGGTGTGGTAGGGGATCTCACAACACTGTTCAAATAGAACTTGTGTATTATAAACAACCATCAACCCCATGTAATTGAACCCCCTGTATAACTGAAACCCCGTAAGAAAGAAATCGCTTGAGTCCTCTCGCAATAGCAAACCAAACCAGATTATACCCACTTAACCAGATCAAAAAATGACGGTCACACTAGCTGAAAATTTAACTAAACCCCCGTGTAACTGAATCCGTATGTAACTGAACTCTCGTGCAACTCAAGTCCCCAAATCTCGTAAACTAAAGCTTGTGTATTATAACGACCACAGAGTAACTTCGCTAATACACAGGATGGGGGGATCGGAGTCCTTTGGGGGTGTGGTAGGGGATCTCACAACACTGTTCAAATAGAAACTTGTGTATTATAACAACCACCAACCCCATGTAACTGAACCCCTGTATAACTGAAACCCTGTAAGAAAGAAATCGCTTGAGTCCTCTCGCAATAGCAAACCAAACCAGATTATACCCACTTAACCAGATCAAAAAATGGCGGTCACACTAGCTTGATTAGTAATTGGACTTTCAGTCCTACATTCACGGGTTTCTGCAAAGTGCTATGGACTTCATTGAAAAAATACCAGTTAAAAAAAAATAAATAAACATGTATTATACTCATTCCTCTTGGCAAAAAGGTGTAATGACCTATTCTTAACCATTGCAATACCTTTACACAAATATCTTTTCGCAAAAAATTCGCAAATCTCGTAAACTAAAGAAGTAATTACCCTTTTCAACATTAATTACCCCTTTTTTGCAAATGCTTGCATATCCCATTACCCCTTTTTGCAATGGTTAATCAAACATCTCCGATTGTAAAAGCATTAAAAAATTTTCCAATTACTAATTACCCTTTTTTTTTTTTATTCAAATCCTGATCACCAATCAAGTCGTACACGTTCCTCTTGGCAAAGAGTGTAATGATCGAGTGTAATGACATGTTTACCTACCAGAAAAACCTGTTTGGTACGGGGGCGTCGTTAGAATAACATGATATTTCCTATATGTCTGTTAGAATAACATGATATCTGCTATATGTCTGCGCAATATGGTAGGTACTACTCTACTGCTCTTACCCTTAAGTTCGAATTTTGTTCGAATCACAAACCCTGAATCATAAAGGCCGTTTAATTAGAATAGATAGCTCTTTTGAAAGTACTAAAAAAATCTTTAGCGTAAAGAGCGAGGTATTGACTAGGGGGCGAACCCCCTCATATACGTAATAATTTCTGTTCGTTTTATGTTTTAATGTTGCTTCTTACTTTCAGTTGAAAAAAACTTATTTTTTTATTTAATTTCTGATCGTTTTTTTAATAATGCTGGGAAATCTGGCGTCCCTTCATAGAAATGTCCCTTCCCCAAGGGAATATCCTCCATGGAAAGATCCTCCCCCGTAACCTCTACTCTAACCCCGACCCCCCCACTAGAAAAAAAAATCCTCCTGAAAACGCCAGTATACTTCCCAATAACCAATACTATATGTAAACAATGGGCAAAGTTTATAACTTGCAGCCCTTCCCCCGGGAGCTGTGGGGATTAAGTCATCCTCAAAGACATATTAATTAGATTTTGGACTATGCTTAAAAAAATGGCTATCTCAAAATTTTTGATTGGGTAACTTTGGGAAAAAAATGAGCGAGGGAGGGGGCCAAGTTGCCCTCCAATATTTTAGGCACTTAAAAGGGGGACTAGAACTTTTAATTTCCGTTCGAATGAGCCCTCTCACGATATTTTAGGACTACTGGATCGATACGATCACCCCGGAAAAAAAAAAATAAATAAAAATAAAAAAAACAAATAAAACACGCATCCGTGATCTTTCTTCTGGCAAAAAATACAAAATTCCACATTTTTTACAGATAGGAGCTTGAAACCTCTATAGTAGAGTTCTCTGATACGCTGAATCTGATGATGTGATTTTCATTAAAGTTCTATGACTTTTAGGGTTGTTTTGCCCCTTTTTTCGAAAATAAGGCAAATTTTCTCAGGCGCGTAACTTTTGATGGGTAAGACTAAATTTGATGAAACTTATGTATTTGAAATCACCATAAAAGTCTGATTCTTCTGATGTATCTATTGGTATCAAAATTCCGTTTTTTAGAGTTTCGGTTACTATTGAGCCGGGTCGCTCCTTACTTACAGTTCGTTACCACGAACTGTTTGATACGACAAGGTGAGTGAAGCTGTCCACCTGACCAATCTTTTCGTTACCCAAGGTCATCTTTTCATCTTCACTTATTCCTAGCCTTATAATAATAATCTTTATTCTTCCCCTTTATTACACTGCAATGACATGGGTATCGTCAAAAACAAAAGCACGAAAAAAAAAAACTATTATAGCACCCTGAACTTGCAAAACCTCTAAAAGTTTAGATATTTTGCTCACACTTTCATCTAGGATGCTTAAATCATCAACATAATCTAAGTCCAGGAAAGTTTTTCTCAATTATTCACCTGAGAGTGACAATTTGGTCGACACGTCCTCTACCTCTCTAAAACCGCACTGTTCTCTCTTATAACTTTGTCTACTACAACATCTCTCAGTCTAAAAAGTATCGCATTACTAATTAATTTGCTACCTACAGAGACCAGGCTAATGCCTCAATAATTACCAAACTTACTCTAATCACATTTCCTCTATAGTGTTTAATTAGGGTTTACCTAAAATTCCTAGGTACTTGCTCGTTTTCAAAAATCATATTCATAATCTTCAATAACTTATTTCTAACCTCAGAGCCACCATATCTAAGAAACTCATTTACCACACTTTCAGCACCTGGAGCCTTATTATTTTTTAATCCTTTTAGTACTGTCGCTAATTCTTCCTCGCAAAACAAATCTTCCTTCGTATCTGAGGTATCACAATCTTTTCATTTTCCTCTATATCTTTTCCTGTAACTCTATCTCGGTTTAGCACATTCTCAAAACGTTCAGCCTATCTCTCTTTTAACTCTTTCCTTATCCCTAATTATGGCCCCGTTCCTATCTAAACTGGGCTAAGTCCGGAATGACTACTCCCTCCCTTTGTCGTTTAGAAATTAAAATATTAACGAGGGAATTACTGTAATCATAATATGCAGAATAAAAAATTGCATCATTTGCACAAACACCCATTTTCTGTAAAAATCAACTATACTCGTACACGTGCAACTAGACCCCGGGGCCACGCCGGCGCACCAACCGAACGCCGCCAACGAGAGGCCCGGTTGACCGCCGCCGAAGTGTCGCAATGCCGCCGGTGCGCCACACGCGCGCAGCCACCGGCAGAGGTGGTGGCCTTCGGTTGACTTTGAATTAATTTTGCGGCAATTCTTTATTAAGTCAACCGCAAAGTCGGAGCTTTTCTTCTCTCGTGTGGTTAAGTATTTTGATTTTCCTGATTAGGAATCAAGCAGGGCTTGCACTATCCCCGAATTTTCAAGGATTTTTCCCGAAAATCTATGCGTCACCCCGAAAAAAAATTAGTTCGCCGAATCCCCGACAATCACCCAATCAAGGTACTACCCCTAGTGATTTATCAATAGTGACTATCCCTGCCAAATATTACTTTGTATACCATAATTCTTATTACTCTCTTGTTCGTTAATTTCCGTCTCTTGTATTACTTTGCATATAAACCGGACTGATACAATTGCAATATTCACGGTTCTTCATATCTTGACAAAAGTATCGTCTTTATAAAATTAAATTAAAAAAACAAGATTTTTTAACTGAAAGTAAAAAAGCAACATTAAAACTTAAAACGAACAGCAATTTTTCCGTATATGAAAGGGGCTGTCCCCTCCTCAAATCCTCGCTCTTTTATGCTAAAGTTTTTTACTGTTTTAAAAAGTAGAGTGGTGAAAAAGAGTCAAAACTTTAGCGTAAAGAGCGAGGCGTTGAGGAGGGGACAGCCCCTTTCATATACGGAATAATTGCTGTTAGTTTTAAGTCTTAATATCACTCCTTATTTTCAGTAAAAAAAACTTGTTTTTTATTTAATTTCTGAATGTTTTTCAACTAATGCAGGTTCGATTTTGGCTCACCGTGCATGAAAATTAAAACACAATTTGCATATTAATTTTGGGAGATTTAATCAGAATATGAAGGGTCGCCCCCTGTTCAATACCTTGCTCTTTACGCTAAATCTTGTTAACACTTTTAAAAAAGTTTCTATTCTAATTAAACAGCCCATGTGTTTCAATTTTAGTAAAAAGTCAAACTTTAGCGTAAACAATAAGGTATTGAGGAGGGAGCAGCCCTTCATATATGGCATAATTTCTGTTCGTTTCTCACACAATGCCGCTAAATCTGGCTCACCCTCTATGAAATATACCCCTCCCCCTCTAGGAACTCTTCCGTGGAAATTTAATTCAACGTGAAGTGCACCCCCCCCCCCCCCGTTAAATTCCTTCCAGACAGTTCCTTCCTCGCTGAGAATCCCCCCCCCCTCTCTGTAAAATTGCTTGTGGACGATTCACCCTGAAAAATTCTCCTTAGCATTTTTTCATTGGAATAAGACTTTAATCTGTAATCGGTTTCTCGGTCACTCCAGAAATGCACCATTCCGTGGAAATTATTTCCAGAAAACGCGCGGGAAAAAGCCCCCGGGTAATCCCCCGCGGAACATCTCCATATAAAAAATTTGGCAAAGACAATGTAAGACAATTAAAAAGAATTTCGTATAGTAATTCTGCCAAAACCCCCAGTGTAACAATTCCCCTAGAATATTCACTCATCAGAAATTTCCCTGCCAAAGGAAGATTCTCTCCTTAGAAATCCACCCCAAGCACAACCCCCCTTCCAAAAAAATGGTATACTTCCCAATAACAAATGCTATACGTAAACAATGGGCAAAGTTCACAACTTGCAACCCTTCTCCCCGGGGACTGTGGCGGGCCATTTATACTTAAAGACATATTTATTAGATTTGTCGACTATGCTGAACAAAATGGCTATCTAAAAATTTCAATCCGGTTACTTTGGGAAAAAAAATGAGCATGGGAGGGTGCCTAGTTGCCCTCCAATTTTTTTGGTTACTTAAAAAGGGCACTAGAAACTTTTGATTTCCGTTCGAATGAGCCTTATCGCGATATTTTAGAACCACTGGGTCGATATGACCACCCCTGGGAAGAAAAAAACAAACAAATAAAACGCATCCGTGACCTTTCTTCTGGCAGAAAAAAAAAAATGCAAAATTCCACATCTTTGCATATAGGGCTTTAAATCTCTACAATAGGGTTATCTGATACGCTGAATCTGATGGTGTGATTTCATTAAGATTCTATGACTTTAAGGGGTGTTTTTCCCCTTTTTCGAAAATAAGACAAATATTCTCAGGCTCGTAACTTTTGATGGGTAACACTAAACTTGACGAAATTTATATATTTGAAATCAGCATAAAAATCCGATCCGATTTGTGTGTGCTTCCTTTTAATTAGATTCCTTAGATTTTATTGAATGCCACAGCGAATCTATTATCTATTATTTCAACAATCATGCAAGGGATCTTAAACACCACAGCCATTCCCTTTCTACCAGATTTCTACTTCTCTTGATGAATAACGAAGAAGACCAGCGTCCAGCCAGCGACTTGCGACGTTTTTAACTCATGAATAGGCCGGAATCTTTTGTAAATTCAAGCTGGGATTTGAGAAAGCCTGATGAAAACATTAATGGTTGCGGTCAACATTGATCGCGCCGGCGGCGCGCCACCAGCATCTCACCGGCAGCGGCGCGAAAAAAATCATCAGCGGCGCCCCACCCTGCTATTTTTGGCCCCGCCGCCACCGGTCTTCCCTTATCGGCTCGGCGCCGGGGTCTATGTACGACTTTAATAACATCACTAAAAACACAATGCTAAAATTAATAGCAACAATAACACCAAAAACTAACTATGTATTAATATGCGAAAACTAGTTTTATTTTATATTCAAGAGTAGGTGAGCCCCAGGACATTAATGGAAAAATTTTGTTTGCGAAGGAGTCAGTAAAACAAGTGCACGAAACGCGATACTTTGGTTTGTACCAAGATTACAATCTTTCATGGAAACGACACAGTGATCTTGCTGCAACGAAAGTCGCACAAGGAGTTGGAGCAATTCGACATTTAAAAAAAATTTTAGCACCACAAATTTTATTTCTTTTACATAATGCTTTAGTCCACCCATATATTTCATATGGATGTCTGTTGTGGTCAAGCAACTTTTATTCGAATTTTAAACGAGTACAAATTCTTCGAGTACAAAACAAAGCTATACCACTTATTGGTGGATACTTGGAAAAAGTTAATGACACTGAGACATATTATAATAAACTTAAAGTGCTTAATGTCAGGCAACTTCGTGACTACCGAGCGGGAATTTTCTCGTATCAGTGTTGGAATTGTATTAGTCCTGAGGTATTTCATGGTTTTTACAGGGAAACTAAATCACTTCATACTTATAGTACCCGTAATGCTGATAATCTTGTCACTGAATACAGAAGTGGCTCGGAATGATTGAGCCCAATCGGGCTCCACGTTTGAAAGGGCGCCGCTCCACCATCAAAATGAACAATTTAATGCAAATTTCCGAAATTGTGAAAATTCCAGTAAGCGTTGCTCTTGGGGGAGATCAGATTCCAGGCTAAAACCAGTAAAAAAAAGGACCTGAGAAAGGTAAATGTACGACGGGTGATAATAAACAATCTAGACCAGTGGTTCTCAAACTTATTTAGACATTGTACCCCTTTTTACCCACAATATATTTTAGGTACTCCTTCTCAGTTACCGTACTAAGTAAACTATAGCTGAAACATAAATAAAATCGCCAGTTCTAGAGTTAAACGGTTATTTTTTATTTTTTTGTTGGCCGGCCGCGTACCCCCCCAAAAATTGCTGCGTACCCCCCAAGGGGTACGCGTACCACAGTTTGAGAACCACTGATCTAGACCATCAAAAGTGACAAAACCAATCCAAGTAACTAAGGCAAAAGGCACTGAAAAATGTCTGAAGCAAAGAAAAACGAAAATAAAGATCAAAGAGATATGTAGTTAAAATATTAGCGAAACCGACAATTAGAACAAGTCAAACACGAATTGAAGGACATAGAAATATGCAATTAAAAGATAAGTGGCAGCGAGAATCACAACGACTCAAAAACGAAAGTGAAGAAAAAACAATATGCGGTTACAAGATATGCGATAATGAGGATCAGAAAGAATCAAAATGAAGAACAGGGAAACGTGTGGTCAGAAGATATACGACCGAGAGAAAAAAAGCAGTATGCAGTTAGAAAATAATCAGCAGCGAGAATTACAAGCAACACAGACCATGTCAAAAATGAAAGTGAAGAACAAAGAATTGTAGGGTTAGCAGACACGCTACAGCAAGTATCAAGAGTGTCAAAATGACAGTGAAGAACAAAGAACTGTGCTGTTAAAGGACAGCAAGAATCAAAAAGAGTCCAAAATGTGAAAGTGCAGAAAAAAGGTACTTGTGTATATGATGGTACACACTCGAGAACAAACCGGTTTTATCTGTCTGTATTAAGAGACAATTAGCTTATGCTCAGTGGAAAAAAACAAGTGCCGGGTGACAGAATACATTGGAATTGTATAGTGTGGGCTATATATTTGCACATTAGGGGGTGGGGGTAAAGTATTTGGACAGCGTGAAGTTAGAAAACAATTATCATTTCATAATATGCAGAATAATTATAACTAACACACTTTGCATGCAGACCCGCTATACTTTACCCGCCCCCCCCCCCCAATGTGCAAAAATATAGCCCAAATTTTGTCTCTAAAGTATTATATTTTCATTATATCTTGGTATATTTCATTATGATTGACCTAACTTCACTTCTCGAGTATGTGCCATTATGTACACAAGTACCGAAAAAAAAATATTATGTCAGAAGAACAGGGCCATCACAATCTTTGATGCAAACAAATTATAGCATAAAAAAATAAATAAATAAAACAGTTTTTTTAACTGAAAGTAAGGAGCAACATTAAAACTTAAAACGAGCAGAAATTATCCCGTTATATCAAAGAAGCTACCCCTTCCTCAATACCTGACTCTTTACATTAAAGTTTGTATTACTTTAAAAAGCACAGTTGTCACAAAAAGTCAAAAGCGAGGTATTGAGAAGGGGCAGTCCCTTTCAAGTAACGGAATAATTTCTGCCCGTAAATTCATATCAAGATTGGTTTAAATCTAACAACGTCCTCTGGTAAATGCCCCGATGACAAGATTTTAGGCCCCTACTCCTTCTATCCTCCAAAGAAGTCAGGTCAAATCATTATACACAAGAGATATAAATAGGAAGCCAGCTCTAATATCCCATTCCCCCGACAACCTCAGGCAAATATCCTGACGACAATAATTTAGCCCCCACCCCCCGCGAGCCTACTAGGTTAGGCTGATGATAAGAGGCTGTACCCCACCCCCAAAATGTTGATATTTCTACAATAGTTCCATTTAGTGTGTTACGTTTTCATATAAAACTACTATTTGTAACATTTTATAAATATGTACCCCCTCCCACCGAAATAAACTCCATACGTACCCCTTTCGAGTGAACAATTTTGCCTTCAAGAGCAAGTATACAAAGCTTAGAATTACACAATAATATTAAAGCAACTGTTTGCACAGGCGTTCCCCATTTACAACTTTAGTGGGGGAGAGGGGTTCAATACCACAAGAGGTACATATTTTTAAGTTCTTCCGATGAATTTTAGGGTTTGATTTGTTCCGCGAGGGAAAAATTTAAGAGCAAACATCTTAAGTATACATAGAAGTACTCATAAAGTACAGTTCTAAGAGACAAAAACATCTAAAATTTACCTTGAAAATTTTGGAAATCAGAATTGGCATTTTGTTTTCAGCTCCACCTTTGATTGAAATACCAAGGCCTGAGCTTTCCGGCTTGATAACTCTCACCAACCTTTTCTTGCCAGAAGGAGCTGCTTCTGTAAAATCATGGTTCAAATAATGAAGTGAATATTGCGACTTTTAAAAAACAAAATCAAATAGAAAAAGGGTTTTATTTGCAATATCTTCCAAAGACAAAACTATGGTGTTTGATACTCCCTGCAAGGCTGTGAAACATGTCACTCAGGGAAACAGAATAAAACCACAACAAAGATATACAAATTTTGTAAAAAATAAAGATGGTATGAAACAAGCGAAGCCCAAATATCTATATCCAGTTTGTAAATACTACTAATATTATTACTACAACTAACAACTCACTGTAGCACCAAGCCGCCTGAGGCCAACATAGCTACGCACGCTCCTCCATCCCAATCTATTCAAAGCCTCCGTCTTTCCGCACTCCCCGGAAGTTCCCATTTCCTTTGAATCTTTCTTTTGGACACCCTCCCACCCCAACCATAAGCGACCTGCTTTTCTTTAGCCTTAGACAGTTGGTTGAATAGGACAATATTTGGCAATCAGTTATCCTTCATCCGCAGAAACGTACCCTAGCCATCTCAGCCTTTATATCATTTTAGTCTCAGAAAGCGGGATTGGACCATACTTTTCGTACAGCCTATTGTTTGAAATAGGGTCAGTCAGTCGGGTACCCAAAACAATCCGTAGGCAATTTCTCTGGAAAACATCTAGCAAATCTTCCTCCGTTTTTCGGAACGCCCAGGCTTCAGAACCATATTTGATCACTGTCGTCAGTAGAATGGGGGGTCCGACTCCAGGGGGGGGGGGGTACCATATATGGGCATAGAGTCCCTAAAAAGATGGTTTTCTTACTGAGAATAAAAAACAGAATTTTTCTCACTTGAAAAAACAGGAATTTTCTCACTTTTATGGATGTTTCTTGGACGGTTATGAGTGTTGGTAAATTTATTTTCATGTTTTTCATGGATGTCAACATCAATTATGTCTGTTTTATGGTTTTTGTCAGTGAGAATGGAAAAAAACAGTATTTTTCTCACTTTGATGGATGTTTTCTGGATTATTGAGTCTAACAGATGATGTCATGATTGATTGATTTGTCACGAAAGGGGAATTAATTTGTTGTTTCTAAGGGGAATTATTGATTCACGAAAGGGGAATTAATTTATTGTTTCCAAGGAGAATGTCTCCGGAACGAAGTTTATTAATATCTTTGGAGTTCGACCAGAATTGTTTCCGGGGCAAAGTTTATAAATAACTGACAGGTGATGGCAAGGTTAATTGTAACTCCGGCGAATGTTTTGATCTTAAGAGTTTAACGCGGGAAAAGGTTTCTTAGTAATTTCAAATGTGACAGCGCAGAGATGCCAAAAACAAAGGGAAAACGATGAAATTACGTTTAGAGATTATTTGGGCGAAACCGTTTTAGACATTTTAGGGAATTATTTCGGCGAAACAGTTAGAGACATTTTAAAAGATGATTTTAGAAGATGTTTTAGAAGAGGTTTTGAGTGTGGTCGTTATAATACACAAGTTCTATTTAAACAGTGCAGTGAGGTCCCATACCCCAACCCCAAAGGGCCCCGATCCCCCTACCCGATCCAAAGGGCTCCGAACCCCACTACCCCAACCCCGAAGTAACCCCCCGGCCCCCAAAGGCCCCGGGCTCCCAAAGGGTCCCCCGGCGACCCAAAGGCCCCTGAGCCCTCATTTTTTAATACTTTTTTAAGGCTTTGCTATATCTTTTCAGAACAATTTCCTTTCTTAATGTCCCTCCTAAACCTATTTTACAAGTTGAAGTACTTATCTTTTCACCCACAACTATACTTTACAGCTTTTTGGATACCTCAACACCAAGAAATACTTTTCAAAGACCATTTCAGAGCAAGTTACTTTCTTAATGTCCCTCCTAAACCCATTTTCCAACTTGAAGTACTTATCTTTTTCACCCACAACTATACTTTACAGCTTTTTGGTTACCTCAACACCAAGAAATACTTTCAAAGACCATTTCAGAGCAAGTTACTTCTTAATGTCCCTCCTAAACCCATTTTCCAACTTGAAGTACTTATCTTTTTTCATCCACAACTATACTTTACAGCTTTTTGGATACCTCAACACCAAGAAATACTTTTCAAAGACCATTTCAGAGCAAGTTACTTTCTTAATGTCCCTCCTAAACCCATTTTCCAACATGAAGTACTTATCTTTTTCACCCACAACTATACTTTACAGCTTTTTGGATACCTCAACACCAAGAAATACTTTTCAAAGACCATTTCAGAGCAAGTTACTTTCTTAATGTCCCTTCTCAACCCATTTTTCAACTTAAAGTACTTATCTTTTTCCCCACAACTATACTTTACAGCTTTTTGGATACCTCAACACCAAGAAATACTTTTCAAAGACCATTTCAGAGCAAGTTACTTTCTTAATGTCCCTCCTAAACCCATTTTCCAACTTGAAGTACTTATCTTTTTCACCCACAACTATACTTTACAGCTTTTTGGTTACATCAACACCAAAAAATACTTTTCAAAGACCATTTCAGAGCAAGTTACTTTCTTAATGTAAACCCTCCAAAAGTACCATTTTTTCACCCACAACTATATACTTTACAGCTTTTTGAAGTAAAGACCATTTTCAGAGCAAGTTACTTTTTCAATGTCCCTCCTACCAACTGAAGTACTTATCTTTTTCACAGCTTTTTGGATACCTCAACACCAAGAAATACTTTTCAAAGACCATTTCAGAGCAAGTTACTTTCTTAATGTCCCTCCTAAAACCCATTTTCCAACATGAAGTACTTATCTTTTTCACCCACAACTATACTTTACAGCTTTTTGGATGCCTCAACACCAAGAAATACTCTTCAAAGACCATTTCAGAGCAAGTTACTTTCTTAATGTCCCTTCTAAACCTATTTTCCAACTTGAAGTACTTATCTTTTTCACCCACAACTATACTTAAAGCTTTTTGGATACCTCAACACCAAGAAATACTTTTCAAAGACCATTTCAGAGCAAGTTACTTTCTTAATGTCCCTCCTAAACCCATTTTACAACTTGAAGTACTTATCTTTTTCACCCACAACTATACTTTACAGCTTTTTGGATACCTCAACACTAAGAAATACTTTTCAAAGACCATTTCAGAGCAAGTTCCTTTCTTAATGTCCCTCCTAAACCCATTTTTCAACTTGAAGTACTTATCTTTTTCACCCATAACTATACTTTACAGCTTTTTGGATACCTCAACACCAAGAAATACTTTTCAAAAGACATTTCAGAGCAAGTTACTTTCATAATGTCCCTCCTAAACCCATTTTCCAACTTGAAGCACTTATCTTTTTCACCCACAACTATACTTTACAGCTTTTTGGATACCTCAACACCAAGAAATACTTTCCAAAGACCATTTCAGAGCAAGTTACTTTCTTAATGTCCCTCCCAAACCCATTTTCCAACTTGAAGTACTTATCTTTTTCACCCACAACTATACTTTACAGCTTTTGGATACCTCAACACCAAGAAATACTTTTCAAAGACCATTTCAGAGCAAGTTACTTTCTTAATGTCCCTCCTAAACCCATTTCCAACTTGAAGTACTTATCTTTTTCACCCATAACTATACTTTACAGCTTTTTGGTTAACTCAACACCAAGAAATACTTTTCAAAGACCATTTCAGAGCAAGTTACTTTCTTAATGTCCCTCCTAAACCCATTTTCCAACTTGAAGTACTTATCTTTTTCATCCACAACTATACTTTACAGCTTTTGGATACCTCAACACCAAGAAATACTTTTCAAAGACCATTTCAGAGCAAGTTACTTTCTTAATGTCCCTCCTAAACCCATTTTCCAACTTGAAGTACTTATCTTTTTCACCCACAACTATACTTTACAGCTTTTTGGTTACCTCAACACCAAGAAATACTTTTCAAAGACCATTTCAGAGCAAGTTACTATCTTAATGTCCCTTCTAAACCCATTTTCCAACTTGAAGTACTTATCTTTTTCACCCAAAATCTATACTTTACAGCTTTTTGGATACCTCAACACCAAGAAATACTTTCCAAAGACCATTTCAGAGCAAGTTACTTTCTTAATGTCCCTCCTAAACCCATTTTCCAACTTGAAGTACTTATCTTTTTCACCCACAACTATACTTTACAGCTTTTGGATACCACAACACCAAGAAATACTTTTCAAAGACCATTTCAGAGCAAGTTACTTTCTTAATGTCCCTCCTAAACCCATTTTCCAACTTGAAGTACTTATCTTTTTCACCCATAACTATACTTTACAGCTTTTGGTTAACTAAACACCAAGAAATACTTTTCAAAGACCATTTCAGAGCAAGTTACTTTCTTAATGTCCCTCCTAAACCCATTTTCCAACTTGAAGCACTTATCTTTTTCATCCACAACTATACTTTACAGCTTTTTGGATACCTCAAGACCAAGAAATACTTTTCAAAGACCATTTCAGAGCAAGTTACTTTCTTAATGTCCCTCCTAAACCCATTTTCCAACTTGAAGTACTTATCTTTTTCACCCACAACTATACTTTACAGCTTTTTGGTACCTCAACACCAAGAAATACTTTTCAAAGACCATTTCAGAGCAAGTTACTATCTTAATGTCCCTTCTAAACCCATTTTCCAACTTGAAGTACTTATCTTTTTCACCCAAAACTATACTTTACAGCTTTTTGGATACCTCAACACCAAGAAATACTTTTCAAAAGACATTTCAGAGCAAGTTACTTTCTTAATGTCCCTCCTAAACCCATTTTCCAACTTGAAGTACTTATCTTTTTCACCCACAACTATACTTTACAGCTTTTTGGATACCTCAACACCAAGAAATACTTTTCAAAGACCATTTCAGAGCAAGTTACTTTCTTAATGTCCCTTCTAAACCCATTTTCCAACTTGAAGTACTTATCTTTTTCACCCACAACTATACTTTACAGCTTTTTGGATATCTCAACAGCAAGAAATACTTTTCAAAAGACATTTCAGAGCAAGTTACTTTCTTAATGTCCCTCCTAAACCCATTTTCCAACTTGAAGTACTTATCTTTTTCACCCACAACTATACTTTACAGCTTTTTGGATACCTCAACACCAAGAAATACTTTTCAAAGACCATTTAGAGCAAGTTACTTTCTTAATGTCCCTCCTAAACCCATTTTCCAACTTGAAGTACTTATCTTTTTCACCCACAAACTATACTTTACAGCTTTTGGATACCTCAACACCAAGAAATACTTTTCAAAGACCATTAGAGAGCAAGTTACTTTCTTAATGTCCCTCCTAAACCCATTTTCCAACTTGAAGTACTTATCTTTTTCACCCACAACTATACTTTACAGCTTTTTGGTTACCTCAACACCAAGAAATACTTTTCAAAGACCATTTCAGAGCAAGTTACTTTCTTAATGTCCCTCCTAAACCCATTTTCCAACTTGAAGTACTTATCTTTTTCATCCACAACTATACTTTACAGCTTTTTGGATACCTCAACACCAAGAAATACTTTTCAAAGACCATTTCAGAGCAAGTTACTTTCTTAATGTCCCTCCTAAACCCATTTTCCAACTTGAAGTACTTATCTTTTTCACCCACAACTATACTTTACAGCTTTTTGGTTACCTCAACACCAAGAAATACTTTTCAAAGACCATTTCAGGCAAGTTACTTTCTTAATGTCCCATCTAAACCTATTTTACAAGTTGGAGTACTTATCTTTTTCACCCACAACTATACTTTACAGCTTTTTGGATACCTCAACACCAAGAAATACTTTTCAAAGACCATTTCAGAGCAAGTTACTTTCTCAATGTCCCTCCTAAACCCATTTTCCAACTTGAAAGTACTTATCTTTTTCACCCACAACTATACTTTACAGCTTTTTGGTTACCTCAACACCAAGAAATACTTTTCCCGGAAGAAGAAAAGGCCCAAGACATAAAAAATTTAAAGTTCGCTTCTAAATTTTTCCGTAGAAGTTAGGAAAAGTTATGCCACTTCAGTTCAGATTTATCTCAAAGATATGAAAAATTTAAAATACTTCCAAATTTTTCATAGAAGATAGAAAAGTTCAAGTTCTCTTCTGAATTTTACCAACGAACACAATTCAATTCTAATTTCTCAGAGAAAATAAAAAGCTTCCACTTCAGTTTTAAGTTCACCAAGACATAAAAAATTTAAAGTTCTCTTCTAAATTTTTCCGTAGAAGATAGGAAAAGTTATACTATGATTGTGATTATTTTCCATGAAGATAAAAAGTTTCACTTTAATTCAAATTTTCTTAAATTCAGTTCCGACTTTTCACATAGAGATGAAAAAAATTTAAAGTTCTGTTCCAAATTTTTCATAGAAGATTGGAAAAGTTATACTTTGATCGTGAATATTCAAGTTCTCTTCTGAATTTTACCAAAGAACACAATTCAATTCTAATTTCTCCAGAGAAAATAAAAAGCTTCTACTTCAGTTTTAAGTTCACCATGACATAAAAAATTTAAAGTTCAGTTCTAAATTTTTACATAGAAGATAGGAAAAGTTATACTATGATTGTGATTATTTCCTATGAAGATTAAAAGTTTCACTTCAATTTTTAATTTTTCTCAAAGAAGTGAAGAAAAGTTCAACTTCGATTCTGAATTTTCTCAATGAAAATGAAATAAGTTATGATCATTTCTATTTTCCCAAAATAATATAAAATTTTCCACTTCAGTTCAGATTTTTCTCAAGCAGATGAAAAAAATTTAAAATACTGTTCCAAATTTTCCATAGAAGATAGAAAAGTTCAAGTTCTCTTCTGAATTTTACCAAAGAACATAATTCAATTCTAATTTCTCCAGAGAAAATAAAAAGCTTCCACATCAGTTTTAAGTTCACCAAGACATAAAAAATTTAAAGTTCAGTTCTAAATTTTTCCATAGAAGATAGGAAAAGTTATACTATGATTGTGATTATTTTCCATGAAGATAAAAAGTTTTATTTTAATTCTAAATTTTCTTAAATTCAATGCCGACCTTTCTCAAAGAGATGAAAAAATTTAAAGTTCTGTTCCAAATATTTTCCCGGAAAAGAAAAGTTCAACTTCGATTCTGAATTTTCTCAATGAAAATGAAATAAGTTATTGATAAATTCTATTTTCCTAAAATAATATAAAATTTCCCACTTCAATTCAGATTTTTCTCAAAGAGATGACAAAATTTAAAATATTGTTCCAAATTTTTCATAGAAGATAGAAAAAGTTATGCTTTGATTGTGATTATTCTTATGAAGATATGGAGCTCCGCTTTAATTCTAAGTTTTCTCGAAGAAGTGCAAATGTACAAGTTCTCTTCTGAATTTTCTTAGAGAGGAGAAAAAAAAGTTAGCTCAATTCTGAAATTTACCAATGAAAATCAAAAAGCTTCCATTTCAGTTCATAATTTCTCAAAGACATAAAATTTAAAGTTCAATTCTAAATTTTTCCATAGAAGATAGGAACGGCTATACTATGATTGTGATTATTTACCATGAAGATAAAAAGTGTCACTCTATTTCTAATTTTTCTTAAATGAGTTCATTCATCTAACCACCAAAAACAATAGGTTAGGTTAGGTATAAATAAATATTAATAAATAATTAGAAACATTTCTCCATGCTTAAGTTAGGCTAGGTTAGGTTAACTTATCATGAGCGCTCATGATAAGCTAACCTAACCTAATTTAAACATGGTAAAAAGATTAAATTAGGTTAGGTTAGATTAAGTTAGGTCAGGTTAAGTTAGGTTAGGTTAGCCTACGTACGCGCGCGTACGTAGGCTAACCTAACCTAACCTAACTTAACCTGAAGTGGAAAATTTTTATATTATTTTTTGGGAAAATAGAATTGATCAATAACTTATTTCATTTTCATTAAGAAAATTCAGAATCGAAGTTGAACTTTTCTTCTTCCGGGAAAATATTTGGAACAGAACTTTAAATTTTTTCATCTCTTTGAGAAAGGTCGGAACTGAATTTAAGAAAATTTAGAATTAAGGTGAAACTTTTTATCTTCACAGAAAATAATCACAATCATGGTATAACTTTTCCTATCTTCTACGGAAAAATTTAGAACTGAACTTTAAATTTTTTTTGTCTTGGTGAACTTAAAACTGAAGTGGAAGCTTTTTATTTTCTCTGGTGAAATTAGAATTGAATTGTGTTCTTTGGTAAAATTCAGAAGAGAGAACTTGAACTTTTCTATCTTCTATGGAAAATTTGGAACAGTATTTTAAATTTGTTCATCTCTTTGAGAAAAATCTGAACTGAAGTGGAAACTTTTTATATTACTTGGAAAAATAGAAATGATCAATAACTTATTTCATTTTCATTAAGAAAATTCAGAATCGAAGTTGAACTTTTCTTCTTCCGGGAAAATATTTGGAACAGAACTTTAAATTTTTTCATCTCTTTGAGAAAAGCCGGAATTGAATTTAAGAAAATTTAGAATTAAAGTGAAACTTTTTATCTTCATAGAAAATAATCACAATCATGGTATAACTTTTCCTATCTTCTACGGAAAAATTTAGAACTGAACTTTAAATTTTTTATGTCTTGGTGAACTTAAAGCTGAAGTGGAAGCTTTTTATTTTCTCTGGTGAAATTAGAATTGAATTGTGTTCTTTGGTAAAATTCAGAAGAGAACTTGAACTTTTCTATCTTCTAAGAAAAATTTGGAACAGAACTTTAAATTTTTTCATCTCTATGTGAAAAGTCGGAACTGAATTTAAGAAAATTTAGAATTAAAGTGAAACTTTTTATCTTCATGGAAAATAATCATAATCATAGTATAACTTTTCCTATCTTCTACGGAAAAATTTAGAACTGAACTTTAAATTTTTTATGTCTTGGTGAACTTAAAACTGAAGTGGAAGCTTTTTATTTTCTCTGGAGAAATTAGAATTGCACTATGTTCTTTGGTAAAATTCAGATTAGAACTTGAACTTTTCTATCTTCTAAGAAAAATTTGGAACAATATTTTAAATTTTTTCATCTCTTTGAAAAAAATCTGAATTGAAGTGGAAAATTTTATAATATTTTGAGAAAATAGAATTGATCAATAACTTATTTCATTTTCATTGAGAAAATTCAGAATCGAAGTTGAACTTTTCTTCTTCCGGGGATATATTTGGAACAGAACTTTAAATTTTTTCATCTCTTTGAGAAAGGTTGTAACTGAATTTAAGAAAATTTAGAATTAAAGTGAAACTTTTTATCTTCATAGAAAATAATCACAATCATGGTATAACTTTTCCTATCTTCTACGGAAAAATTTAGAAATGAACTTTAAATTTTTTATGTCTTGGGCCTTTTCTTCTTCCGGGAAAAGTATTTCTTGGTGTTGAGGCAACCAAAAAGCTGTAAAGTATAGTTGTAGGTGAAAAAGATAAGTACTTCAAGTTGGAAAATGGGTTTAGGAGGGACATTAAGAAAGTAACTTGCTCTGAAATGGTCTTTGAAGAGTATTTCTCGGTGTTGAGGTATCCAAAAAGCTGTAAAGTATAGTTGTGGGTGAAAAAGATAAGTACTTCATGTTGGAAAATGGGTAAAGGAGGGACATTAAGAAAGTAACTTGCTCTGAAATGGTCTTTGAAAAGTATTTCTTGGTGTTGAGGTATCCAAAAAGCAGTAAAGTATAGTTGTGGGTGAAAAAGATAAGTACTTCAAGTTGGAAAATGGGTTTAGGAGGGACATTAAGAAAGTAACTTGCTCTGAAATGGTCTTTGAAAAGTATTTCTTGGTGTTGAGGTATCCAAAAGCTGTAAAGTATAGTTGTGGGTGAAAAAGATAAGTACTTCAAGTTGGAAAATGGGTTTAGGAGGGACATTAAGAAAGTAACTTGCTCTGAAATGGTCTTTGAAAAGTATTTCTTGGTGTTGAGGTATCCAAAAAGCTGTAAAGTATAGTTGTGGGTGAAAAAGATAAGTACTTCAAGTTGAAAAATGGGTTTAGAAGGGACATTAAGAAAGTAACTTGCTCTGAAATGGTCTTTGAAAAGTATTTCTTGGTGTTGAGTATCCAAAAAGCTGTAAAGTATAGTTGTGGGTGAAAAAGATAAAAGTACTTCATGTTGGATTTCTTGGTGTTGAATCCTAAAAGCTGAAAAAAAGATAAGTACTTCAGTTGGGAAATGGGTTTAGGAGGGACATTAAGAAAGTAACTTGCTCTGAAATGGTCTTTGAAAAGTATTTCTTGGTGTTGAGGTATCCTAAAAGCTGTGAAGTATAGTTGTGGGTGAAAAAAAAGATAAGTACTTCAAGTTGGAAAATGGGTTTAGGAGGGACATTAAGAAAGTAACTTGCTCTGAAATGGTCTTTGAAAAGTATTTCTTGGTGTTGAGGTATCCAAAAAGCTGTAAAGTATAGTTGTGGGTGAAAAAGATAAGTACTTCAACTTGTAAAATAGGTTTAGGAGGGACATTAAGAAAAGAAATTGTTCTGAAAAAAAATATAGTAAAGCCTTAAAAAGTTTTAAAAAATGAGGGCTCAGGGGCCTTTGGGTCGCCGGGGGCCCGGGGGACCCTTTGGAGCCCGGGGGCCTTTGGGGGCCGGGGGGTTACTTCGGGGTTGGGGTAGTGGGGGTCGGAGCCCTTTGGATCGGGGTAGGGGGATCGGGGCCCTTTGGGGTTGGGGTATGGGACCTCACTGCATTGTTTAAATAGAACTTGTGTATTATAACGACCACACTCAAAACCTCTTCTAAAACATCTTATAAAATCATCTTTTAAAGTGTCTCTAACTGTTTCGCCGAAATAATTCCCTAAAATGTCTAAAACGGTTTCGCCCAAATAATCTCTAAACGTAATTTCATCGTGTTCCCTTTGTTTTGGCATCTCTGCGCTGTCACATTTGAAATTACTAAGAAACCTTTTCCCGCGTTAAACTCTAAGATCAAAACATTCGCCGGAGTTACAATTAATCTTGCCATCACCTGTCAGTTATTTATAAACTTTGCCCCGGAAACAATTCTGGTCGAACTCCAAAGATATTAATAAACTTCGTTCCGGAGACATTCTCCTTGGAAACAATAAATTAATTCCCCTTTCGTGAATCATTAATTCCCCTTAGAAAACAACAAATTAATTCCCCTTTCGTGACGAATCAATCAATCATGACATCATCTGTTAGACTCAATAATCCAGAAAACATCCATCAAAGTGAGAAAAATACTGTTTTTCCATTCTCACTGACAAAAACCATAAAACAGACATAAATTGATGTTGACATCCATGAAAAACATCAAATAAATTGACCAACACTCAAAACCGTCCAAGAAACATCCACAAAAGTGAGAAAATTCCTGTTTTTTCAAGTGAGAAAAATTCTGTTTTTTTATTCTCAGTGAGAAAACCATCTCCCTAGGGACTCTATGCCCATATATGGTGCCCCCCCTGGAGTCGGACCCCCCTTTCTACTGTCATCACTGTAGCTTCCAATATTCTAATCTTGACTCGGAGACTTGTAATACTACCAAGGTAAGTGAAGCTGTCCATTCGATCGATCTTTTCGCTACCCAACGTCACCTTTTCATCTTCAGTTATTCCTAGCCTTAGCGACTTAGTCTTCTTAACATTAATTTTCAAACCTATATTAGCACCCTGAACTCGCAAACCTCTAAAAGTTCATTCATTTTGCTCACACTTTCATCTAGGACACTTAAATCATCGGCATAATTCTAAGTCCAGGAGAACTTTACTTCCCCATTTGATTCTTTATTCTCCCAATGCTTTTGCTGTGCTTCTTGGGACAAAGTTCATCAAAATAATCCATACAAAATGGGGATAGAATGCAGCCATGCTTAATTCACTTTAATGAATTTGTCTAGTATACCATGTAATGATGACCTTTAACAGAATGACTCGATGTGAATTTAGTTCCCAGTTTACCAGAGCATAGTGCACCGACTCACAGAAATTATGAGGGAGGAATGGATTTTTAAAAGTCTAGGGGGAAGGTAATTTTGTTATTCTTCAGTTTTTTCAATAAAAATAATAAAAATTTATTTTTCAATGAAAATACCAAAATAAAAAGTGTATTCATCAAGCTCTAGAGGGAGGGGACCAAAAAATTCTACGAGGGAGGCAAATGCCCCCCTCCCCAATTGGCGCCACTAACAGAGCATGGACATTGGCAGGGGGAGTTAAAGCCCCCTCCCAAAAAACAAGAACACGTTAAAAATGCATACAAACAGGAAAACAAGAAATATCCCTATTACAATCTTGAAAAAAGCAAAGCTCCCTGTCATGCATTCCTCTCTCTGGAAAACTTCCTGGCAGCCCTCATGTACCAGAGTTGGCCAAAATTACTACGATGTCTTCACAGGCATACGTGAAGTAGCCAGGATGTTCCTCTGCTGTACCCCATTTCAAGGAAATCCTCGTTTTTTTTTTCAACATATATTTTTTTTAAATCTAGCTTAAGAGGGGAAAAGAACGTAAACTCAGCCAATACGTTACACCTAAAACTTAAGAAACCCTAGAAGCCCAAGTCAAACCAAATTATTTTACAGGTTGAAGACCTTTAAGCAAAACAATATTCACCGAGGCACATTCAGACACCAGAAATTATGTCAAATGTGACGTTGCATTGACGTAATACAATAAACTGATTTAAATTACACTACTAAATGCGATTATAAGATTTTTAGCATAGCAGATGTTAGCTGATACATGATAATGACTTACCTAAAGATTTATGCTCACTACTCAGTGCGTCCCCAATTCCATTTACAGCACCATCAATGGATCTTGATTGCTTACATCATTGCTTGATTCAACTGTTACAAACAAATAGCCTGCTTCCAATGACACCAAGGCCTTGTGCCAAGATCCTTTCGAATAAATCTCCAATGCACCCGATCTCTCGTAACTTGTCATGTTGCATGCATGGAAATGCCCAAAACTAGAAGACCAAAAAGTCTGAATTTTACCTCTAATTCTATACCTTTGTCTTGTTATTTGTATTCTGATTCTTATTATTATTTGGGTAAACACGGAGACGCTTTCGCATAATATCATCACCAGAATCGAATTCCGGGCCCTGCAGTGTGTTGCTACAGCTGGGTTCGATCTCTGAGTCCCGTATTACCAAGCTGAGGTCAAACCCACTGCGCCACTGCAGGACTCTTACTATTTGAGCTGGATTAAAGGTGACATTCTAGCTTGACAGCTCAACAGAAGGAAACATCTTAATAAAAGCAATGTCATTTAGATTCCCTATTTTATTCTCTTTCTATATATCATATTTGCATTTCTAGCGCTATATCCCCCCCCTTCCTCACCTTTCTATGTATATTCCTAATAATATATGTTTTTTATTGTTTTCATCTCATGATGCATAGTATACTGTAGTGCAGGGCGACTTGAAGCCTGGGGGTGACTTGGCATCAGAAGTAAAAAGAAAACAGTTTTGAACTTACCTGGTTGCCTAACTATGTCTTCTAGAGAGACCCACAATAGCTTCAAATAAAGGTTAGGTTTTGGGCTATTATATGAGAATATCTAAATTAAAGTTTTGACAAGGTGGGGATACAAGAAAAAAAAATAGAAATTTTGTCTTTAGTGCTGAACTTTGCATGTTGATTTAAGTAGTATCCAGACAATTTCTTCTACAGGCCAAAACATATTTATTTTTTATTTACTTATTAGAGATCATGAAACTACCATATCTTTCATTTTATCTGATAAGCTGGAAGTTACTTTAATTAAATCCAACCACTTTTTCATGTTGAAGGGGGTGACTTAAAACCACTATGAATTGCATGATTATGGTCATATTTATTGCATGACTGGCAGTGTGTTTTGATAGTTGTAGCCTAGGTTTTTCAATTACTTTATAATACACCAGCACAAATGATTTATGTGGTATCACACGTCAGAAATTAAAAAAAATATTGAACCCCTAAGTTTTAATAAATGCCTGATGTACTTATGCCATTCCTGAGATGCAGCAAGTGCATCTTGCAGGAACAAAACAAGTGCAAGATCAAGAAATGTCTTCTATTGTGTCTGTAAATAGCGTATATACGGTAACATTAATTTAACTAAACAAACTTACTAGTGCTACCCAGTGTTGCCTACGCTTGGAAATTTTTTGGTACAATCAAATTTTCCTTTACATGTTGAATTCAATTGATCCTTTTTAACTCGGATATCTGTTTAAGTTTTAGTTATCGGAAATTTCCTGCTTGTTTCGGCAAAAGTTTAATTTACTCTTCAGATGGTACAAATTAGTCTCTTGTAGTACAATTTTATTTTAAAACTGGTGCAGTTTATTATAAAGCGTTGGCAACACTGGTGCTACCTACAAGAATTTATGACATTTTCCCATTTCTTTGGAAACATAAAATTGGACTGTTTTAAAGCAGCAGTCAATTTTAGATGTGGTTTCATATGACCCCCATGACTTGATATAGGACGATATAGCATAGGAATAGCGTTGAAATACATGAGCTGGTTTCAAAGGACCCCCCCCCCCCCTAAGGAGTGACTTGATACCACATATTTTTTTACCACTTGCAGTTGAATTAAAAAATAAAATACCTTTCAGGTTTTTGAAGACAACGTTATAAAAAAAGTAAAAAACAAAAGGGAATAAAGCACTGGAATTTACAGTAGGCTACTGACAGTGCTGATATCTGTTTCATGACCCTTCAGCCAGGAAGTGTAATGGGAAGTTGAGGGCTAGCTATCCTGTGCTTTTGCACACTCTTCTTGTTTACCTTCTCCAGATTTCTCAAGGTACCCATTAAAAACTGGCTTGACTCTGGCTGATCTTACAAAGTCATGCCACTGACCCCCATTCCGAACCAAATAACCAGCAAGACTAGGACTTGAACCCCTGTCCTCACAGACAAAACATTTCAAATTTAGCATGCTAACCACTTGGCTAGGATAGCTTTTATAGAATTAAAATATATTATACAGCACAAGTAAGAAGTGACAGTTCTGATCTGCCAAAGTTTGGCTACCTTTTGCTGTAGCTGATCAAGCCTTGTTGTGATGAAACACGGACTAAACATACCAGATGATAACTAGAGGAAATGAAAGCTACATATGCTCCCTTCTCTTATGTCTCTACTAGCTTTCCAGTCAACTACCATGTCTCTATATTTCAACACCTAAAACATTCAAAAGGACACTCCTGTTTCTCCAACTGAGTACAGCTACATATGTGCATGGGTGCTTAAACCACAAATGTTAGACTGTTGCTCCAACCACACTGTATGTGCTGCAAGGTTATGAACTAACAAAATGTAGGAAAACAAATGAATCGCTATAATATTTAACCATATATGGTTGAAAAAATGTAAAATTTAGCATCAAATCACCCTGCTCTACTGTAGGCTACTGTGTAGCTTCAATCTTGACTCAGCGAAATTGCAGTTTTGACTGAGCAATTACAATGGCATAGTGGATAAAATATTATTTGAAATAATTTAAGAATGTTGATAACAATGGAAGGAAACATAATGATGTGATCAATAGTATAATAATAACAATAAAAGAATATAAGTTCATCACTAAAAAAAAAAAAAAATCACTACTACTACTACTACTAACAACACATTGCAGCACAAAGCCACCTAAGGCCAACACAGCTACGCACACTCCTCCTCCATCCCAATCTATTGAAAGCCTCCCTCTTTACACCCTCCCAGGAAGTTCCCATTTCCTTAAATTTTTCTTTTGACACCCTCCCACCCGACATGCTTTCTATTTAGCCCTAGACGGTTGGCCAAAAAGGACAATCTTCGGCAGTCTGTCATCCTTCTTCTGCAAAAAGTGCCCTAGCCATCTCAACCTTTCTTTCGTTATAGCCCTAGAAAGCAGGATTACACCACATTTTTCGTACAGCCTACTCTTTGAAATACAGTCAGTCAGCCGGGTACCCAGAACAATCCGTTGGTAATTTCTCTGGAAAACATCTAGCAAATCTTCATCCACTTTTCGGAGCGCCCATGCTTCAGAGCCATATTTGATCACTGTCATCACAGTAGCTTCCAATATTCTAACCTTGGTTTGCAGACTTATCTTCCTATTCTTCCAAACTTCTTTTTAACTGTTAAAAAAACACCCTGAGCCTAAGCTATTCTACTTTTTAAATCTTCACTGCTCCCATCGTCATTACTAATAATTAATTTAAAAAAACTTTTTCCAAAAAATAAGTTTTTCAAGGAAAAGTAAAGAACTCCATTAAACAAAAAATGAGCAAAAATAAAATCAAATAATCTACCAAGCGTGAATCTACCACAAATTAGCATCGATAAATAAATGAAACCAAAAACGAACAGAAATTACAATAAATAACCCAGTCAAACTCAAAACAAGCAGAAATTAACATAAGTTGGGCTCAAAACCCCTGCCTTCCCAAGGCCAGAACAAAATTTGCACTTTACTGAAAAAAATAAAATGTTTTTACTTTTATATCTTTAATAAATCAAATAATATTAACATTTTGATTACTAAATATCAGTTTTTTATATTAAACTGACAATGCACATTCATTTGTATTTTTTCCAATAAAGCGCAAATTTTGTTCTGGCCTTGGGAGGGCATAGGAGTTTTTAGCCCAACTTATGTTAATTTCTGCTCGTTTTGAGTTTGACTCGGATAATTATTGTAATTTCTGTTCGTTTTGGGTTTCATTTATTTATCGATACTGATTTGTGGTAGTTTCACGCTTGGTAGATAATTTGATTTTATTTTTGCTCCTTTTTTGTTTAATGGAGTTCTTTACTTCTCTTTGAAAAACTTATTTTGTGGAAAAAGTTTTTCAATTAATTTCTGTTCGTTTTATATTGACATAGTCTTTTCAGGGAAAAAGAAAATAACACTTTAAATCTTTTCGTTTTTCTTAAGACTTTATAGTTAGGCCTGCTATTTGTATGCTGGAGAAAAATTTTCAGCAATTTTTAACAACATATACCCTATTAAAAATCTGGACACAAATAGTAGTGTTTAATTTAGTTTCATACCACCTCTAGGTGACCTGAAATAGAAAACTTGATACCATTCGCAAAAAATCTGTTTAGGCCTACTTTCTTTGATAGCTTGGATACACTTACGCCATTTTGATTTGATTAAATTTTAAGAGCAGATGTACCCCCAAAAGTTTGAACATAATACCCTCAGTCATTCTTGGGATACTGATGAGATGCCTTATTGGGAATTAGCATTAACACAGTGCATTTTGATTTAATCTTAAGGCAACATTTAGTTTTAAACATAATGGGCAAATGGGAGGGTTGGCATTGGAGGGGGATTAGTTGCCCTCCAATCACTTTTAAGTATTAAAAAGGGCATAAGCCCTTTCTATTTTCAATCGAATGAGCCCTTTTCGAAGTTCCCACGACAACTCCCTCGATACGAAGTGCCCTGGTCTAAACAACAACAACAACAAAAAATAATACATTATACCCACATCGAGGGCACTAGGCCTTTCGATTTCCAATCGAATGAGCCCTTTCTGAAACGACAACGCTTTCTATAAACACCTTATATGACCCCAGGGCACAAATTACAACCCTTAATGTAAGAGCTGTTAGGGTGGTTGTCATCTTCTAAGACCTAATTTTCAGAACTTTCAACTACGTTTAACAAAATGATTATCTCAAAATTTTGATTGGATGTTTTTGGGAAATGGTGGGCGTGAGAGGGGCGGTAGTCACTCACAAATAACTTTCAACTATAAAAATGGCACTAGCCCTTTCAATTTCCAATCAAATGAGCCCTTTTGAAGTTTCTACGACAACACTTTCAATAAAAATTTATATGCCCCCAGGGCATAACTTACAACCCTTGCCCTGAGGGCTGAGGGGTGTCATTCTCAAAGACCTAATTTCCAGAACTTTCTACTACGTTGAACAAAATGGCCATCCGAAAATTTTGATTGGATGTGTTTGGAGGAATGGGGGCGTGAGAGGGAAGGTAGTTACCCTCCAATAACTTTCGAATATTAAAAAGGGCACTAGCCCTCTCAATTTCCAATTGAATGAGCCCGTTTTGAAGTTTTACGACAACTCTATCTATAAATACCTCATATACCCCCAGGGCATAACTTAAAACCTTTGCCCATGGGGCTCTGGGGGGTTTATCATCATTAAATACATAATTTCCAGAACTTTCAACTATGTTGAACAAAATGGCTTTCTCTAAACTTTGACTGAATGTTTTTGGGGAAATGGTGGGCATGAGAGGGGGATAATTACTCTCCACTCACTTTCAACTATTAAAAAAGGCACTAGCCCTTACAATTTCCAATTGAATGAGCCCTTTTGAAGTTTCTATGACAACGCTTTCAATAAAAACTTTATATGCCCCCCAGGGCATAACTTACAACCCTTGCCCTGAGGGCTGTGGGGGAGGGGTTGTCATCCTTAAAGATCTAATTTCCAAAACTTTCAACTATGTTGAATAAAACGGCAATCTAAAAAGTTTGATTGGATGTGTTTGGGGAAAAGGTGGGCGTGAGAGGGGGGTTAGTTGCCCTCAAATCACTTTCGACAATTAAAAAGGGCACTAGCCCTTTGAATTTCAAATCGAATGAGCCCTTTTTCAAGTTTCCACGACAAAGATTTCAATAGAAACCTTATATGCCCCCAGGGCATAACTTATAACCCTTCCCTGAAGACTGTGGGGGGAGTGTCCTGCTCAAAGGTATAATTTCCAGAACTTTGAACGTCGTGGGACAAATTGGTTGTCTCAAAATTTTTATTGGATGTGTTTGGGGAAATGGTGGGCGTGGAAGGGGTGTTAGTTGCCTTCCAATAACATTCGACTATTAAAAAGGACACTAACCATTTCAATTTCCAATCAAATGAGCCCTTTTTGAAGTTTCTACGACAACGCGTTCTATAAAAACCTTATATGCCCCCAGGGCATAACTTACATTCCATTGCCCTGAGGGCTGTGGGGAGGGGGGGGGGGGGGGGGGGGGGGGGGGGTTGTCATCATCAAAGACCTAATTTCCAGAACTTAAAACTACGTTGAATAAAATGGCTATCTCAAAATTTTGATTGGATGTGTTTGGGGAAAAGGTGGGCGTGAGAGGGGGGTTAGCTGCCCTCCAATCACTTTCGACTATTAAAAAGGGCACTAGCCGTTTGAATTTCCAATCGGATGAGCCTTTTTTGAAGTTTCTACAACAACGCCTTCTATAAAAAGCCTTTTATGCCCCAGGGCATAACTTACAACACTTGCCCTAAGGGCTGTGGGGAGTGTCCTCCTCAAAAACATGATTTATATCTGGAAATCAACTACGCTGAACAAAATGGCTATCTCAAAATTTTGATTGGATGTGTTTCGGGAAATGGTGGGCATGGAAGGGGTGTTAGTCACCTTCCAATCACTTTCGACTATTAAAAAGGGCACAAGCCACTCCAATTTTCAATTGAATGAGCCCTTTTCGAAGTTTCTATGACAACTTTTTCGATACGAAGTGCCCTGCTCTAAAGGAAAAAAATAATAAATAATACATTGTGCCAACATCGTTCTTATATGCCCCCAGGGCATAATTAAAACCCTTACCTTGAGGGTTGTGGGGGAGTGTCCTCCTCAAAAATATTTTTCCTCTGTGGAAATCAACTAAGCTGAACAAAATGGCTATCTCAAAATTTTGATTGGAAGTGTTTGGGGGAATGATGGGCGTGGGGGAGGGTTAATTGCCCTCCAATCACTTTCGACTATTAAAAAGGGCACTAGCCACTCCAATTTCCAATCGAATGAGCCCTTTTCGAAGTTTCTACGACAACTCCTTTGATACGAAGTGCCCTGGTATGGAAAAAAAACAAAAAACAAAAAAAATAAATAATACATTGTGCCAACATCTTTCTTTACTTAGGCAGCGTGATTGCGCTGCCTATGATACTACCAAGGTAAGTGAAGCTACTCACCTGATCAATCTTTTCGTTACCCAACGTCACCTAGCACCCTGAACTTGCAAAACCTCTAAAAGTTCATTCATTTTGCTCACACTTTCATCTAGGACATTTAAATCATCAGCATAATCTAAGTCCAGGAGAGTTTTTCCTCCCCATTTAAACCCATGTTCTCCCATTGCCTTTCCTGTATTCCTTAAGACCCAGTCCATCTAAATGATCCATATAAAGGGGTATAGAATACAACCCTGCTTAACTCATTATTTAATACAAAACCAGCTGCTAACATAATTTCCTACCTTCACCACAGCAGTGTTATTCTCGTACATAGCACTAATCACTTTAATGTATTTGTTTGGTATACCATACAAGGATAAGACCTTCACTAAAGCTCTTCTATCAAAAGAATTGAACGTTTGCTCATAATCTATAAAACTGAGGATTAAAGGTGTTTGATAAATGAGGCAATTCTCAATTATTAACCTTTAACTGGGACAAGTCCAGATTGACTACTGCCTCTCAATTTATTAACATGCAGTACAGTATTACACTATTATGCTGTCTAGCTGCATCTTCCAGATCCTTGGCAATTTTACCCAAGGCCTTCCCTTCACACCTCCTTAGTTCATATTTTAATGCTTTCTCCATTTTCTTTACATTCCTTTTGTTTCATATGGTCAATCACTCAGATACCTCTCTTTCTCCTTTCTATTAAACATAAAGCTTTTTCACTAATATTCCTAGCTGCAGTTCTAACTTTCTTCCCTAAGACACCATCAGCAACTTCACAAATTGTTTTTTCGGAAATTATTCCAACCATCTCCCACATTGTCAAACTTTAAACTCTCAAGTTTAGTATTCAAACTATTCCTGGAAAGTTTCTCTCAAATTTTCATCCTGGAGTCTATCAACATCAAAACTTCTGAGGAGGTAGGTTAACCTTCCAAATTTGCAGCTTTAAATTAACCCTGGATATTGCTAGATGGTGATCTTTACTTTTAACATCAATAACAGCACTCCTATACACCCTTGTATCCTGTATTGATTCTGCCAGTCTTCAGTTTACTATGACATAATCAATAAGGTTTGCTGCCTTACCATCACATGAATAACATGTTAACTTATCGGCCATTTTATGACCAAACACTGTATTGGTTATAACTAGATTGTTATACCTACAAAATAGCAAACGTCTGTAGCAATTACTGTTTTTTTTTTTCCTACACCAAATTTACCTAGATTAGGATACGATCTATCCCTATTTCTACCAACCAGGGCATTAAAATCTCCTAGTAAAAACATCATATTTCTACCTGGCACCCTGTGTGTTTGCTCCTGTAACTGTAAGTAAAAATTATCTGAGTCACTAGTATCTCTGTTAGTTGGTTCTACAGGAGCATATACAACTATAACTGATACCCTGAACTTTTTAGTCATAAAATGAGCAATTAATATTCTATTACTAATACCTTCCTAGCCTAAACAAGACTTCGCAGCTTCCTTATTCATTGTGAGCCCTACTCCCTGTCTATGTACCCCATCCTTCCTACCTGAGTAAACAAATTCTATATAACCTAATTTCATGCTTCCTAACCCTGTAATATGAGTTTCTGAAACTCCTACTAAGTCCAGTTCAAATCGTCTGAATTCGTAAGTCAAAATGTTGATAGAAAAGTTGGTTTTTGACTATATAAAATTCCAAGTTCCAATTATCATGTTCTTTCAGTCATTGAAATTATTTTGGCCTCAGGAAGAGCAATAATCCCAGGTACCAGTGCAGGATGGGGATCAACATATCTTCTGAAGTCTACACCAAAGCGCTTAAGCCGGCTTAGAACCAGACAGCATGAAGGTCCTGGAACCTGAAGTATGAATGGAGGTTGTGTGCAATACTTGGCCCATCTTGGTCAGAACACAGTTTTCAGCACTTGGCAATGCTCTTGTAACAGCAAGAGTTGCAATCCTGCACAGACAGTCTCAAGCCTATTACCTCGAAATCATTATATATTCATGCCTACAAATATTACACTATTACAGGGAGGCAACCAATAGTAGATAAATTAGCTAGGAAGAGGTTTTACAGCCCAAAAACGCCCGTCAAAACAGACCAAGCCCAGAAGAATTATCAATTAATCAGAATCCCGTGTGTATGCTGTGTCGTTTACTAGGCTGTAATTTCCTTGAGGGGCACCACTCCTCAAGTGCATTGATGAGTACAACACAAATTGAAGAGAAAAGAAAGCAAAAAAACAACACAAAAATAACTTTAAATCCCATAAGCAATGGAATAAATTAATTAAATTTCAGGAAGGGAAAAAAAATGCAAAATATGATTACAAACAGAAACAAAATTCAAGGTTCTCACACATAAAAGCATCAGTAAAACCATTGATTTGAGATGATATATCAACAAGATCAAACTTATCCACTAATTTACAACTGTGATACCATCATGGTAAATGAAGAAAATATTTATGATATCTGAAGTATGCCACTCATAGGGTACAACAATGCTTCTTCTGGAACAAATATGTAGTACTGTAAAGGAAGAGAATAACTGGAGAACAATACTGTTACATAAACTAGATAGACCCTTTTGATTAAATCTGCCTTTATTTTGCCAAATTCTCCCATTTGCTACTCTTAGATCCTTAACTGCTCTATTTATCAGGATTGAACAAGTTGAAGAAAGGGGACAAACCAAACAAAATTCCCAGCCAATTAACTGATTTAGTGCAAAAAAGAGAAGCATGATCAAGATCTAAGGTGGCTACATGGTATCAACTATTAAAACAAATAAACTCGCATTTAACAGGGTTTAATTAACAGACCAACAGAACCAAGATGCAACTTCAATGTGTAAAACATTTTCAATTAGCCTCCAACAGCTATGGCTTAATAGAAGTACATAATTGGCATATGCGATATATGACAAAGTAACTTCGCCATAAGCCATAGAGACTGGCAAAGACCATAGGCACTGAGTTAATACGCATTTGAATATACTGGCAAAAAACAGCTCCCTGACAAACAGGAATGGAGTTTGAAAGCTCCCAAATCCATTTTACCCAAACGTTAACACCAGAATACCAATACTACAAAACTGCCAGGAGCAATTTATTTACACCAGATAAAGCAAGGCAATGTAGGACATTAGAATGAATAATGTTATGAAACACTCCAAAAATATTCCCCAATAGGCAGTAAAGTGAATTTTTGGATTTAACCACATCTTTCATAAGGCAAGTGAGAATACAAATATGCTGCATATTACAAAGTAAGAACATCATTGTTTTATTGTTTTCTTTTAGTTTTCTATATATCCTAGGCCTATACATGGGATCATGAGAGGGGTGGGAGTGCATTGTCAGAAATGAAAATAAAGTAAAGATGTAGAATAGCAGCTCTCCACAAGAACATGCTGCAACAAAAAGAAAGACATTTATAGATTGCTAAATTTACGCTATTTTTTATGGTTAGTCATGTTTGTGACAAATCACTTCTCCCAAATGCAAGAAAACAGTAAAACAATGGAATTCTTGCCTAATAATATGCAACATATTATATTAATCAGATTATCGTGATTCATATTTTTAACTCATTTAAAATAGAATTTTTTATCCAATATTTAATGCATTCACTCAGGCTAAAAAAAGACATCTTCAAGTTTGCACAGCAGAAAAAACCAATTATACAATGGATCAGACATGAAAACAACAACAATGAAATATATTATTAGGGCTATATGTGAGTCCATCAAGGGGGGGGGGGGTGCATTGTCAGGGGAATGACTATTATGTCAAAAAAAGAATCATAAACAAGGAATTTAATTGACTTAATTTGTTCTTAGGAGAAAAATAAGGTCCAATACTGGATCTGTTTGGCTCCATTGTCAAGTTGGCAACAATTTTTATGCCTTACAGAAATAACTAAGTGTGCTGTCATTGTGTTTATGGCTCAATGATATGCCTTCTGACAAGGTGAGTGCTTATATATATATATATATATATATATATATATATATATATATATATATATATATATATATATATATATATATATATATATATATATATATATATATATATATATATATATATATATATATATATATATATTATATATATATATATATATATATATATATATATAATATATATATATATATATATATATATATATATATATATATATATATATATATATATATACATATATATATATATATATTCAATGATAGCAATGACCATATTCAATGATAGGCCAAACAAAAGACTTGAAAAAAGCTGGGGATGATTTAGGATGAAAAAAAGCTGGGGATGATTATTGGGAATAAGTCCCAATACTTTCAAAGCTTTGCTCACGATGGATTTGTAGTGGTTGTTGAATTTTAGCTCACTGTCTATTATTACTCTGAGGCCCTGCTCAAAAGATGTTTTTGGTATTAAAGCTATAGGTTGACTTGAAATTCCATGGTCCAAGGCAGAGGTGGGAGCTTTTGTTTTTGTTTCGGCCTCCATTTCCCACATCCTCATCCAATTGGCTATCTTGTTTAAGTTGGTCTGCAGTTTCTTGAATATCATTTGGGCATTTGATAAGTCTAAAAATTTTTGTATCATCAGCATAGAGTGTGATATCTGAGTTAATTTTGTCAGGCAGGTTGTTATGGAATACTGCAAGATACTTTTCTCACAACTGTGCTAATGTGGCCATGTACTTTCACCCTCTGAGTTTTGCCTGCCAGAAAATTCCTGATCCAGCCAAGAGCTATGCCTGCAATCCCAGAGTTTCTTAACATATGAAGGAGCTTTGAATGAGAAACTTTATCAAAGGCTTTACTAAGATCAAGGTATATTGTGTTGAATTGTGTGCATTTGTTCAGGTTTAGTCTCCAGGTGTCTGTAACTAGAAGTAGCTGGGATGCAGCTGCCCATGTCTTAGGAATCCAACTGCCTTCTGTTGATTAACTTTTTGGTTAGAATGTATTCTAGTAATCTTTCTACTATGATGGATTCAAGGATTTTACAAGTGATGCATGTAAGACTTATGGACTTGTAGTTAATTGCGTTTTGTTTTTCACCTTTCTTGAAATTGGGGGGATAATTGCCTTTTTCCAGATACTAGGGAGTTTTCCTGTATCTAGAAGTGCCATAAAGATGAGAGATAGGGGGTCTTGTGACTTGTGCTTCAAGTTCTTTAAGAATGTGAGGGTGCGAGTCTTTGTCAGCATGAGTTGGGGCAAATTTCTCCAAGCCTGCTATTTTCTTTTGATTAGCTCCACAGTTTCTTGGTTCAGTGTGGGTCTTGTGAGCTAGCACCAAAGTTCTTTAAGAATGTGAGTGTGTATACTGTCTGGGCCTTCAGACTTATTTGTGTTTAGCTTTTAAAGTTTTGGTAGATGGACTCTTCATCAAAATCTATCAGTGAGAAGCCAACATTCTCTTCCTCTATTTTTGCTGCTTCACTTCTATTGTCTGATTGTTGTGTAAAAACTGATGCAAAATGATAATTAAATACACAAATGATCTATTAGAACTGGGATGCTAGGTCAGTTTTGTCAGTTGAAACTTATGTAATACCAGAAAGCCTTGGGATTTTCTTTTCTATTTTTGGTGACCTTTGAGCTGCAAAACAACATGTTAGTTTTCTTACTTTATTTCTTAAGCAGCAGAATAGTATTTGTCACCATAAATTGTGGCAAACTTTTTCCAAGCCTGCTACTTTCATTTGATTAACTCCACAGTTTCTTGGTTCAGTGTGGGTCTTGTGAGCAGGCACAAAGTTTTTTATCCATTTCTGAATTTTTTCACAAAAGAACCCATACATCTCCTCAAACATCTCAAGACATGTTGTTAATATAGAAAAAAACACAATGCTGGCAGGGGTGTCCTGAGGCTCATTTTATTGGGGGGGGGGGGGGTCTTAATAAATTTTACCAAATCTCTACCTGATTTATGCTAAATTTTCTGCAGAAATCAAGAAATTTGCTAAATTTTGGCCAATTTTGCAAAATTTTTGTCTTTGGCAAACCTTTTACCAAATGCCAAAAACATTGGGGAGGGTGAGTGGCGGTATGCCCATACTCTCTTTAGCAATAGATTTTGGCTGCCTGCAACCTCAATTTTCATTAGATATGCCCCAAGGCCAAGTGAAATTTAGCTAAGGTGAGAGTAAAAATGATGAGATGAGACTGGACAAGCATACTTTGCTTAGCAATAGAGTTTGCCTGCCTGCAACCTCAATTTTCATTAGATATGCCCCAAGGTCAAGTGAAATTTAGCTAAGATGAGAGTGAAAATGTCATTTGATGTGTTTTTAATACCCTTTCATAATCCAAGAATTGCTTCTGGGGGCTAGTTTCATCTTGAGCCCTTAAAGGGGCCCCAAAGTTATTTCATTTTGTAACCACAAAAAGAAGTTATCAACACTAATAAGTTATTGAAAAGTGGTTAAAAACATATCACTTGTTTATAAATAAACTGATCAAGACTGATATATTCAGAGAATATTTAGTTATAATAATTCAAACCTCATGTATTAGGCAAGTCAAATATAAACTGTTTTCCTACTGTTTCAAGTTTTTCAAATGATGTTGACAAAAATAGCACTGAATTTTCTGATTTGAAACTTTGCTGTTAATGATTCAGGGTATATATTTGCACACTGAGTAAATTTGAGTGTGGGTAAGGTGGGTACCTAAGGGTGAGTAAAATTCATGGTAAATTTGCAGTTGGCTATATAATTTAAATAGAATGAAAGTGAAAACATCATTTGATGCTTTTTTTTTTATACTCCTTCATTATTCATATAAAATACATTTAGGGCCATTTAAGAGCTCAAAATGCAATTAGCCCCAGAAGCAATTCTTGAATTATGAAAGAGTATAAAAAAAAGGCATCAAATGACATTTTCACTTTCATCTTTGCTAAATTATGTGGCCCACTAGAAATTTACCAAGAACTGTCATTGTGCACATTTACCATTTCTTCCTTTGGAGCTGTCATTCTAGAATGTTATGTGATCAAACCTTCTTGGGAAGGTGCCCAATGGATATTCTTAAAAAAATTACATTCTATAGAATGTAAAAATAATATCCAACTACACTTAGTATCAAGATAAAATATCATGCTAGACAGATAATAACATTTTTAAGACTCTCACACCTTTACCTACCTAGCTGAATATCTGACTGTCTATGCAATATACAGAATATCTACCTAGTTGGATAATAACATAGCATAGTGTTTGGGATATATATCCAAATAGGCAGATAAGAAGATTCTCTAAGCAGTTTTGAGTTAATATCCAACTAGCCAGATAAATTGCTTCTCTTAGGCACAGCAAGAATACCTAAATAGTTGGATAATAATGTAACTTAGTGTTTCTGATATATATCCAACTAGGCAGATAAGAAGATTCTCCAAGCAGTTTGGGGTTAGTATCCAACTAGCAGATAATTCATTTCTCTTAGGCATAGCATGAACATCTAACTAGGTGGATAATACTAGGTCTTAACACTCCTGATACATATCCAACTAGGAGGATAACTAAATTCCATTATACAGTTTTGGAATAATATCCAACTAGCCAGATAAATTGTTTCTCTTAGACACAGCAAGAATATCTAACTAGGTGGATAATAATGTAGCTTAGTGTTTCTGAAATATATCCAACTAGGCAGATAAGAAAATTTTTTAAGCAGTTTGGGGTTAATATCCAACTAGCCAGATAAATTGTTTCTCTTAGGCAGAGAGAATATCTACCTAGTTGGATAATAATGTTGCTTAGTGTTTCTAATATAGATCTAACTAGGCAGCTAAGAAGATTCTCTAAGCAGTTTGGGGTAGATCTGACTTGCCAGATAATTCATTTCTCTTTGGCACAGCATGAACATCTAACTAGGTGGATAATACCAAGTCTTAACACTCCTGATTTATATCCAACTAGGAGGATAAGTAAATTCCATTAGGCTATGCAGTTTTGGTATAATATCCAACTAGCCAGATAAATTTTTTCTCTTAGACACAGCAAGAATATCTAACTAGGTGGATAATACCAAGTCTTAGATCTTCTGATATATATTTAACTAGGCAGGAAGTTACTTAACTACCTAGGCCCTAGTTGGATTAATATCAGAAGGGCTAGGACAAAGTGTTATCCACCAAGTTAGATGTTCAGGCTAGGCTATGTCTAAGAGAAAAAATTGTCTGACTAGTTGGATATTATCACTAGTTTGCATGAAGAATTTACTTATCTGTCTAGTTAGATAGGCCTATATATCAGAAGCATTAAGTTAAAGTATTATCCACCTAGTTGGAGATACTAAGTTGGCTCTTATGCTTTATTGTATTTGGCTAGCAAGATAAAACTATTTTTCTTTTAAATTTTAATTATTTTCCTAGTTGGATAATTTCTTATTTGCTTAAAGGATTTTTCAGATAGCTAGCCTAACTAGTTGGATAATATTGGCAACAACTAAGTATGGTTGGATATTATTCTTACATTCTATAGAATAGAAATTTTTAGATATTATCGATTGGGTATACTCCCACATAGGTAAAGTTCTACCAAATCATATTATTGAGTTAGGAATAAAGTGAATACACCATTCAATGCCTTTTTTTATGCTGATTATGAATATATAATAATCATTTCTATCGGAAATGAATTTCAGCCCCCCCTATATATGCCAATTCAGGGTATATATTTCTACATTAGGGGGGGTGGGGGTAAAGTTTAAACTTACCTCCCATTTACATTAGAAACACAAAATTCCCCCCCCCCCTAATGTAGAAATATATACCCTGAATTTGCATATATAGGGGGGGGGGGCTGAAATTCATTTCTGATAGAAATGATTATTATATTTGTAATCAGCATAAAAAAAGGCATTGAATGGTGCATTCACTTTATTCCTAGCTCAATAATATGATTTGGTAGAACTTTACCCCCATATATCCTAGGGTAGCCTATAAAATATAAACCCCATTATTAGCCTAGGCCTGATGTTTATGGTAAAAACAAAGGCATGATTTATCTACTGATAAGAAATTTAATCAAATTGAACATTACCTTTTCTTCTGATATTTAAAAATCTAGCCACTTGATCCAATAAAAGTAATATATCATCATTTAGGCAAATTCATTCTTAAAATATTTTTAAAGAATTCTATTTAAATAGATAATAAATGATCAATTGACATCTATTAAAAATTCACATAGTATTCATCAGGGTTGCCGCCAAAAAGCAAAGTAAAATCACCCATTTTCTCTTAGAAAAAATCACCAGAAGACAAAATAAGCGGTAAAAACTTTGTTATAACGAATGTATCCATATCTACTAGGATATTGGCATGTACGTCTTGTAACAGGTAGCAAATAGCACTGTAGCAGAAGCTGTCACAATTACCCTCACTATCTAAGCCTCAAGTAGTAAGATCCAATGGAATGGATAGAGCTTTTTCACTTGAAAATGTAAATATTACATTTGAAAAAGGTAGAACTTACCTATTGCCATGCATAATCTAACGTCTAAAGGAGTCAGCGAAACCAGTAATCTCAACATTCTGAAATATGTTGAGTAAAAATATTTACAACCTGGGTATTTTTGGCGTTCAATGGGAGTTTAAAGACATTTAAATAATTTAATTCAAATTAAATCAAGACATATAAATAACATTAGTTGTCAACCCTTTTTTCTGAGGTTAGTCAAATTCTAGGGCAAAAATTTCAGGCAACAGTCGAAAATATTTGTGATACTATCCAGTGGATACTTTTTAAGCCTATCTTTTAGGTGAGTCTAGGCTTGCTGTCGATTTTTACATGTTTTGATGACTTTATATGTGTTACTGATCTCTAATAGTCTGCAGAACAAAGAAAAGCATTTTTTGTACCAAAAGCTCTTAAAATGCCACATTCCCACATATTTCATCCACAACATTAATAATAGTTTTAAGCTTAGCTAGTAGTCCTTAATTTTGCGTGTTCATTCCCAGCAGATCCTGCAGACTCTTGGACATCTTTCAGGCAAGTGTCGAAAATATTTGTGATACTATCCAGTGGAAACTTTTTAAGCCTATCTTTTAGGTGAGTTTAGGCTTGCTGTTGATTTTACATGTTTTGATGACTTTATATGTGTTACTGATCTCTAATAGTCTGCAGAACAAAGAGAAGCATTTTTTGTAACAAAAGCTCTTAAAATGCCACATTCCCACATATTATATCCACAAGCCTAATAATAGTCCCCATTTTACGTGTTTCATTCCCAGATCCTGCAGACTCTTGGACATTGGCTTCAAATTGGTTTCAAATTTATTCTTTTATTTTAAATTTAGGCAAAATAATCACCCGGTGATAATCCCAGAAGAAATCCCATAGAGCCTCAACTGCTTCAGCTCAACTCAACTGCGGCTGCCTGATATTTTCATTTTTACTATTTCGTGAGTTTTTTTTATCTCCGCATTCCCCGTCTTTGAGGCTTGTGATATAAGCTGTTGCGTTTATGTATATGTTATGTTCTTGAACACGTGTACATATTATCAAAATAAATACATTATTTTAACTTGAAGCCATTTTACCATCCAAATTCTTTTTTTGTAGAAACGAAAAAACAAAGCATGTTTTTTTCTTGCCAATACCAACTACTGTCCACTAGCCGTATCACAGCTTATCAGTAAGTTGGAACAGGATTCCAAATAGGTACAATTTGATAAAGATTTAGGTGAAAACTTAGGAGAGACATATTTCCAACTTTCTATGATTTTCTTTGGCCAAGAAAATAAGTTTCAGCTTAAAAATGGAGGGATAAGCAAATAACTAAATATCATATGATTATTATTTTCTACAGAAAATTCGTTTAAATCTATTTGTTTTTGTATATAAAAAAATTATTGATGAATGAGGAGTTAAGGAAAAAATTCATTGTTCATCACCTAGGCGCCATTTGTTTTTATGGAAGACAAAGGTGAAGATTTAATGGGGACATAAAATAAAACGTGAGATAGCTTTCCTACTTCTTCTTCAACTGACAACTCAAGAGTAAAATATGATCTTTCAACTTCTTTTCATATAGAAAGCAAAAATTATACTACCCATCAAAGTTAAAGAAAGATGGCATACTATGATTTTTGAACTGCCAAAAAGAATATGTAATTAGTTGATTTAATTATGAAAAAATGCTTAGTTTACATGAATATTAAATGTTAATCTTCTTTAGTTACTTCAACTTCTATTTTCTCACCTCCGAGACAAATCCGTCAGGTATGTCCCGTGGTATATCCATCATAAACATATTTACATGCATCATAGAAGAAATGGTACTAGGTCTCAACTTGTATCCTGGAGGGCTCGTAGTGAGCTTGAATAAGAAAATTGTCTCTCTGCTGAGGCACGGGAGTAAGGAAGGGACATAAATACTGCGTAAAATCAAACAATTGTAGCACAAACAAAGTAAAACCACCATTTTTCACCGCATGTTTGAAAAAAGATCTCACGACCCTTGGTATGCCTGCTTGGATTTGCGTTGTCTTGCTTTCATAGACCCTTGAAGTTCTTAGGGAATTATTCAGAGTGGTTGGTATTACCCGAGCTTACAAGGCATTTTGTAGCTTGTCGTATCGTAAATCTCGAAGATTCAAAAAGTGCGGGTGTCAAACGCTATTTCTTTTTCTGTAACTAAGTATATTTTTTTTCGAAATTACTGCAATAAACAGGCACGCTTTTGGGTTAGTCACGAATCTAGAAGGATTTAAATAGTATAAAAATTTTGGATCATATTAACCAGTTATGATGTCAAAGCAAACAAAGCAGTCAATTCTAGACAACTTTTTTGGTTCGAAAACTTGGCGAACGCTAGGAGAAAGCTAGAATTTTTTTTTTTTTTTTTTTTTTTTTTTTTTTACGCATCACACGATTTAAAACAAAATACTACCCTTTATTTTTACATCAATTGCACAGGACGTGAGGATTTTATGATGGGTGTTGTATGATGGTTCCAAAGTATTATGGTGCAATAAAAGAAGTTCAAAAGGTAGGAAAGAGTGGGCTGATTTGCCCATATTTCAGCGAAGCTCTAAATCTCTCCCGTCTAAAATTTCTCCGTTCCAGAGTATACAAAATCCATCGGAGCAAAAAAAAGGTGGTTGCTTTTTCGGTGCTTCTGCAAAGTGCACTTATGTTTTAACCAAAGTAATGTAAGCATGGGCGTAGGCAGTATCTTGTCTAGGGCGGAAGGAGGGAGTGGATACTTTGATGGAGAAGGGGGGCTTATGAATGCTTCCTGATTTCCTTGGAATATAAGTCCTTAGAAACTCGTCATTCCATATTATGCTAAAACTTGGCCTTTAGCATTTTGCTTGTTCTAAATATCAAGCAATGCTATAATATAATACAACCCTTATCCTACTTCCAATTTCCAGAAAACATAAACACCATTAAAGCGATTTGACACAAATCACATTACGATTATATAGCAGTTCTTGTCTTAAGAATTCAATTCAAAAGTGCAAAGTTGGGCAAAATTAAATATCAAAATCGGTATAGGGGATAGGGGCCCACGGTCGGCACGGCCCAAATTTGGCCAAAGCAAATGATCTCAATATCAAAACCTATGGGGACTTCTGGTGGATTATAAAAAGCTCCGAAAGATGGCAGTGCATGTTTTTTTTATAATGTTTGGCCTTGATCAATACTTTTACCAAAAATATCAGAGTGCATTACGTTTTATGGTAATTAAATCTGGAATTTCGTTCAATTTTTTTTGAAGGCCTACGCCTAATTACGAATACAAAGCTACAAGCTCACGTTTGTATTCTCTTATTATTTGTGTGTCTTTTTGGCAGCTTCCGAGACGTGCCATCTTCACCGGTTTGCTGTTAGCAATTTTTTCCTCCTGCAGGATGGCAAATTCCCACATTTGGACAGAATACCTGGGGTAGGTTCAGTATGCCGTACCAAGGTATGCAAAAATGGGCTTTGCTTGTAAAAGTTGTGTAAACAGCACATTTTAATGTTAAAGGCAAGCTCATATCCCAAAACGTGATTAGTTCTGGCGTTGTTTAACCCTGTCAGACGAGCAAATGAACTGGAATTCTATTTTTTCCTGTTAACTTTCACTCAAGAAAATGCTTGAAAGTGTAACAGAAGAGATTAGAAAGAAAGGCTTCTGGGATCCAGAAGAAAAGACAACAGCAGTCTTTTTCTTTCTTAGTATACAAAAAGTCAGTCAACTTCTCTGCAAATGCCATGAGTATCCCATGGCATATTGCAAGACTGCATGAAAAAAGATGAGAAGCTAATTATCCCTCTACAAAGTCTGGACCTGAGATTCTTTCCACCCTTTTACAACACATGATAAATATTTACAGAGGAAAAAGAAAAAGGACTAAAAACCTATTTGAAAACGATAGTTGATCTGCATTTTCACTGCACTTCCGTATAAGAACGTATACTTGCATACACTTATGCCATTACTAAGAGCATAAAAGTACCAAATAACTGGAAACACACAGGTAGTGGAGACAGTGGAGGAATTGCATGTAAAGATTGGTACCGTGGTTTTTATGGATTACCTTAAAACTCTATCAATAAGAACGCCAGAAGACACAAGCTTGGAGCAGGCAACTGCTTTCAACAGTCACACTGAAGGAGCTTTCTTTGAAAATCTGGAGCGAGGCCTAGATAAAAAACATGTTCAGACCACAAGACATTTGTAATGTTACCAAATCGGGTCTGAAAAACGTCCTCAAGCCTGGTAAGATCATTGCACAACAAGGCCAGAAAAAAAAGGGTAAGGTCACGTCAGCAGAAAGAGTTCAACTGACCATGGTTTGTGCTGGTGTTAATGCATGAGGGACAGAATCCCTCCTTTACTTATTTCCCCTAAGAAAACAGTGTCCAGAAGTTTTACTCAAAGGATCTTTACCAGGAACCATCATGACCGGCTCAGAAAATACTTCTGGCTGGATGACTGTCTCTCATTTTTGCTTTATTTGCCGCATTTTATCAATCAATTCAAACCCTCCAAACCGTCACCTCTACGTCTGAAAATATACGACCAGGTCAGCCAATGTAACATTGAATTGCTTGATCACAGGCAACGCTATAGCGTTGCCTATAGTAAAGGCCATACGACTCCAATGTTTTACTATTATTATCTTTTTTTCCCGGAGGCACTTCATATGGAAGGGGTCGTCGTATAAACTTCAAAGGGGGTTCATTTGATTGGAAATTGAGAGTTTTAGTGCCCTTTTCGAGAGTGGAAAGTGATCGAAGGGCAACTAGCTCCCCCACGCCGTTTTTCCCCCAAATACACCCGATAAAAAATTGGAGGTAGCCATTTTGTTAAAATAGTTCAAAGATCGTATAACAAAAACTCCAGAGTCGACACAATCCCCCAGGGCCCGGGGTAGGTGTTGTAAGTTATGTCCTAGGGGCAAATATGGTTCTTATAGAATGAATGTTCGTAAAACTTCAGAGAGGGCTCATTTGATTGAAAATTAAAAGTTCTAGTTCACTTTTAGAGTTAAAAGAGATCGGAGGTCAACTAGCCCCCCTCCCCTCACTCCCCTTTTACCCTAATTGAATCAGATGAAAAATGTTGAGATAGCCATTTTGTTAAAAATAGTTCAAAGGTCAGATAACAAAACTCCGATGTAGACACAACCCCCCAGGGCCCGGGGCAGGTGTTGTGAGCTATGTCCTGGGGGCATATAAGGTTCTTATGGAAGGGATGCTCGTCGAAACTTCAAAGAGGGGTCATTTGATCTGAAATTGAAAGTTCTAGTTCACTTTTTGTAAGCAAAAAGTAATCAGAGGGCAGCTAGCCCCTCCCCCGCCCTTTTCGCCAAATACATTATATAAAAATTTTGAGATAGAAGTTTTGTTAAAAACAGTTCAAAGTTCAGTTAAACAAAACTCCGATGTCGACACAACCTCCCGGGTCTAGGGGCAGGTGTTGTAATTTATGACCTGGGGGCATATACGGTTCTTATGGATTGATTGCTTGTATAAACTTCAGAAAAGGCTCATTTGATTGGAAATTGAAAGTTCTAGTTCACTTTTTAAGAGTGGAGGACAGCTAGCTCCCTCGCCCTTTTTTTCCCAAATGCGACAGATAAAAATTTTGAGATAGACAATTTGTTAAAAATAGTTCAAGTCAGATAACAAAAACTCCAGTGTCGATACTCCCACCAGGGCCGAGGGCAGGTGTTGTAAGTTATGCCCTGGGGGCATATATGGCTGTTAAAGAAGGGATGCCCTTATAAACTTCAGAGAGGGCTCATTTGATTGGAAATCGAAAATTGTAGTTAACTTTTTAAACAGTCAGAAGTAATCAGAAGGCAACTAGACCCCCCCCCCAACGCCCTTTTCCCCCCAAATGCATCAGATAAAAATTTTGAGATATACATTTTGTTAAAAATAGTTCGAGGGTCAAATAACAAAATTTCTTGCGTCGCACAACCCCCAGGGCCTAGGGGCAGGCGTTGTAAGCTATGCCCTGGGGCATATATGGTTCTTATGGAATGGATGCTCGTATATACTTCAGAGAGGGCTAACTTGTTTGGAAATTGAAAGTTGTTTTTCAGTTTTTAAGAGTCAAAAGAGATCAGAGGGCAACTAGCCCCCCCCACCTCCTTTTTCCCCAAATGCGTCTAGATAAAAATTTTGAGATAGCTATTTTGTTAAAAAAAATTAAAAGGTCAGATAACAAAAACTCTGGGGTTCACACAGCCCCCCTCCCAGGGCCCAGGGACAAGCGTTGTAATTTATGTCCTGGGGGCATGTATGGCTTTTATGGAAGGGAAGCCTTTGAGAATGCCATTTTGTTCAAAAAACTTAAAAGGCCAAATAACTATGCTTCCAGGGTTAAACCCCCCGCCCAACCCGGGGAAATAGCTCTGAGTTATGGAACTTGCTTGTTGTTACTTTGACACTTGTTGTTTACTTCAATACTTGGATTTAGTGATTTATGTGGCAGCTTCAATTTATGGTGCAAGGGCTGTAAGTTATGCAAGTTGCTTATTATTACTTTGATGGCTTCTTTACTTTGATGCTTTCTTTATTTTGATACTAGTTTTGATACTTTTATGAACATTTGATGTTGAAAAAAATTTTGATTTTGAAATTAGGATTTTTTTAAACTTGAAACTCTTTGCAATAAAAAACGAACAAAAATTAAAAAAAAAAAAATAGAAAAAGAAGTTTTCCAAAGAAAAGTAAAGGCTATTTTAAACTTAAGATCAGCAGACTCAAATAGCTGTTAAAATTCAAATTCAAAACGACCAGAAATTACTATTAAAGAATAAATTAAATGCAAAACGAACAGAAATTAAATAAACAATCATAGCAAAAAAACATACAGCCAGTAATAATATAAATGAATTAATATATCTTAAAGCGAGTAATGCTTAAATTGAATAGGCAAATCAAGCTTAAAAAAGAAAAAGATATTTTGCTATTGATGTATAAAATAAATGAAACCCAAAATGAACAGAAATTAAATAAACAATCAATGCAAACAAACACACAATAGATACTAATATAAATGAATAAATAAATCTTAAAATGAGTGAAACTTAAATTGAATATGCAAATCAAGCCTGAAACGAACAAAAATCACTATAAACAAAAGTTTAGGTATCGTCTCCCTCTCTCACTGTAAAAGTCTAAAACCTACTGCGTCATTGGCTCTTTACTGAAAACGAATTATATTGCAAATATTTTCTTTTGTACTTAATATTGAAATAAACGTTGAAATTACATTTTGAACTGATGAGCTTTCAGCAATTAATATCGTTATGCATCAAAGATTCAGTTCAATTTATTAGTTCTTTCTAAGATTGTTCAAGACGAATATAGTTTCACTACAAACAAGAATTTGGATACTGCCCCCTTCCCTAACAGTAAAAACCTAAAGACTACTGCGTCATAGGCGCTTCATTGAAAACGAATTATATTACAAATGTTTTCTTTTCCAGTTCTTACAGCTTTGAGAATGAAAATAAAATTACATTGAAATGAAATCTTGAACTGTGGATCTTTCAACAATTAATATCATTATATATCAAATATTCAATTTGATTTTTGTTTATACTTTCCAAGACTGATCAAGACACATATAGTTTTCAGTAAAGCGTTAATGACGCAGTAGGTTTTAGGCTTTTACAGTAAGAGAAGGAGGCGATACCCAAACTCTCGTTTATGGGGATTTTTGTTCGTTTGAAGCTTGATTTGCATTTTCAATTTAAATTTCACTCTTTTTAATATTGATTTTTTTTTAGTATGTATTGTATGTTTGTTTGCACTGATGTTTATTTAATTTCTGTTTGTTTTGGGTTTCATTTATACTTCAATAGCAAATTTTTGTTTCGTTTTAAGCTTGATTTACATATTCATATTAAGCGTTACTCGCTTTAAGATTTATTTATTCATTTATATTATTACTTGTTGTATGAATTTTTGCTATGATTGTTTATTTAATTTCTGTTCGTTTTTGGTTTAATTTATTCTTTAATCCTAATTTCTGGTCGTTTTTTAGTTTGATTTTTAACAGGTATTTGTATCTGCTAATCTTAAGCTTAAAATGGCCTTTGCTTTTCTTTGAAAAACTTCTTTTTCTTAAAGTTTTTTTTTTAATCAATATAGCGAAAAATAATGGTATTGTAATTTTAACTGTCTCTCCCCACATCCCCACACTACTCACAAACAACAGAATATAGAAAGAACAATCATGGAGCCTCTTAAGGTCTACTACAACCAGGAAGCTGCAAGTTTCATGACTGCTGATAAATGTAAAACTATATCAGTGTATAACATTGTTGAGCTGCTGGAAAAGCAAATCCAAAGGCTTTCACTCCTGACAATATAATCAGTGGATTCAGGGCAAGGGGACCCAACCAACAGAGACATATTCAAGGATTATGAGTTCCTTTTGTCATATGTCTCGGACAGAATGCATACCACATCCAGTGAAATACTTACCAGTATTTTTCTATGCTCAGTGCATGTCACGTGTGACATTTAGACGCCTTCTTTAATGAAGACCCCAAAATGAATGGAGCGCAGGTTATGTCTTTAAATGAGAAGCAAAGGTCGGTAAATGATTTACTAAAAGAGATCGTCCATTCAAATCCCTTTCCAAAAGGCCAAACACAAAAAATCAACCGGAAAAAAAAATGTGAAAAAGTCAGAAGTGCTCACTGGCACCCCCGTGAAAGAACGCGTTACTGCTAATATAAAAGCTGTATCTGCCAAGAAAGCCCTAATCCTGGAAAGGAAGAAAGCCCGAGAAGAAGAAAGGCTAAAGTGCAAGGCATGTTTCGAATAAAGAATTGCAGTTGGAGTGACAATTCCGACATAGACAAGCCTATGTACAGCAAATCTTCAGATTCCAGTATGGACGTTGAAGACGAGCCCCCTACCAGCAGCTTCCAATTTGAGACTGAGAAAGTCAAGGCTGTTGATTACATTCTGGTTAAGCTGAAACGCAAGAAAGGAAATCCCATTTACTATATTATCATTATAAGAAAAGTAGCAACTGAAGAACTAAAGTCCACTTTCTGAAGGAGACTGGAGTAAGAGACTTTGTGCTAACTGACGAGACGGACAATGCCTTAAAGACTGAAGTTGAAATGAAACTGGAACCACTAATAGGTGGAATATCAAGTTTAGTAGATGCTTAAATTGTGCATTGATCAGTCAATTTATAATTTGAAATTAATATACTTTAATTTTTTCTAAGCCTTACTGAACTAGATTTTGTAGCTTCTTATACTGACAATATCGTCTCATAATTCAGTAACCGAAAAACCAAGTTTTAATGTTTCCCTGGTCAATTTTCTGTTTCTTTTGTCAGGTGGACAAATATCAGCCGGAGACAGCCGAACCACTACTGGGGCGTCCCAGGTTCGGCACTTTTGACTACTTGGACAGAAAGGCATCCTGATGGAAAAGTGGTGAAGTATTTCTAATTATCTTTTTCAAAGATGGTATTGAATGAATTACCTTGTTTTTAGTACACTCAGCAACTTCTTATAGCTTGAATCAATTCCTGGGGAATTAAAAAGTCAAAGCCTGCCGATCTTCGGCCAGTCTCCAACTTATATATATATGGGACCAAAAACCAATATTGAATATCAAAACGTAATATCGATATTGGAAATGATATTTGGAAATTTCTGTTTATTTTGAGCTTTTTCAACCATCTACTAGTGAACATCAAACAGGAAAATTCAAACTCACAAAAAAGTTCTCATTATATCTAGTGCAAATTTGAAGTTCTAGGGAGGAGCAGCTACCCTCCCCTGCCCCCTTCCCTGCGCCCATGAATGAAAGCACAGATATCTGGCATGTTGGAAACGCTATGGATTGAAATGCAGGATTCCTTAATGCAGCTCGTAGTAGAGCTCCCCTAGACGGTAGAAGCTCTTGAGATCATCAACGGTTGGGCGGGATGCACATCTGCAGTAAAATATAATCGTTACAGTGTCCTCACTGTAGCTTCCAAGATTCTAATTTTGGTTTGTAGACTTATCTTCCTATTCTTATAAAAAAATTTTTACTTACTGTTTGAAATAAGGTCAGTCAGTCGGGTACCCAAAAACCCATAGGTAATTTCTCTGGAAAAAATCTGTTAAATAATCCTTTGTCTTTCTGGGCACCCAATCTTCAGCACCGTACTTGCCCAATGTCATCCCTGTAGCTTTCAATATTCTAGCATTGATTTACAGACTTATCTTCCTGTTCTTCCAAACTTTTTTTTAACTTTAAACAACATCTTGGGCCTTCGCTATTCCACTTCCAACATCTTCGTTGCATCCATTATTTTTACTAATAATATTACCTAAGTAATTGAAACTGTCCACTAGATTCATCTACTCGTGATCCAGCATCACCTGTTTACTTATTCTTGGTCTTAGCGACTTAGTCTTCTTATGATTAATTTTCAAACCTATTCTTCCATCTTGTGCTTTCAAAACCTCTAAGGATTCATTCAATTTACCAAAATTTTTTATCTAGGATATTTGAATCATCAGCATACTCTAAGTCAAGAAGAATCCCACGTCCCCAATTGATTCCATGTTCTCCCATTGATTTTGCTACGCTCATTTGGACAAAATTCTCCAAAAGATTCGTATAATTAAATAATAATACTTTATTTTTATCCTCTTTCGTTGCATTACAAAAATGCGCTAAAGGAGTACAAAATGAGAAAGAAAGAAAGAAAAAAAAAACGAAATAGAAAGAACAAACAAACAAGGAAAAAAAGGAAGAAAAACGAACAATTAACGATATACGGTAACGTGACCAACGTATCTAACGAAATAAGAAAAGCAAATAGAAACTTAAATCAATACTAAGCACACAGGAACAAACCGTCTACCCAACCGTATATAATAGATAGCTAAGCGGAAAGTAAAATATTTGTTGTACCTTTCTTCAAAACACGCCGATAATTCTTCCATGTGTACGCATACATTAAAAACATAGTATTTTTTTTTTTTACTAGTTTATGAGTTCCGGAACGACTGAGGGGTATCAACCAAATACTTAGCATACCAGTAAAACTGAAACCTGATTTGTTTTCTTTATCAGTTATAAGGAACATATTTTAAAACGGAATTATGAAAAACACCTACGACACAAATATGGAGCTCTAAAGCTTTCTCAATGTATATATGTCAAATTGCCAGCAGTCCATATTTTTTTTGCCATTTTTTTTGCCATAATTTTTGCCAGCAGTCCATATGTTTTAAGTAGTTTCTTTTTTAACTGATTAATAACAACACTACGTTCTGCTTTTATCGTTGAACGAAAAGGAACACCTACATAATTCATAGAGTCAAATCTAGGAACAGTGATGGAAGCTATTTAAGGGATTAATTGAAGAAAAAAAATTCCACAAAATAAGTTTTTCAAAGAAAAGTAAATAACTCCATTACACCAAAAATGAACAAAAATAAAATCAAATAATATACCAAGCGTGAAACTACCACAAATCAGCATCGATAAATAAATGGAACCCAAAAAGGAACAGAAATTACAATAAATAACCGAGTCAAACTCAAAACAAGCAGAAATTAACATGAGTAAGGCTCAAAACCCCTATGCCTTCTCAAGGGCAAAACATAACTTGCACTTTACTGAAAAAAATATAAATGTTTTTACTTTTATAACTTTAATAAATCAAATAATATTAACATTTTGATTACTAAATATCAGTATATGTATATTAAACTGACAATGCACATTCATTTGTTTTTTTTTCAGTAAAGTGCAAATTATGTTCTGGCCATGGGAAGGCATATGGGTTTTGAGCCCAACTCATGTTAATTTCTGCTCGTTTTGAGTTTGACTCGGTTATTTATTGTAATTTCTGTTCGTTTTTGGGTTTTCATTTATTTATCGATGCTGATTTATGGTAGTTTTCACGCTTGGTAGATTATTTGATTTTATTTTGATTTTATTTATGATTTTGATTGTCCCTTTTCATTCATGTTTCATAGGCAGCGCAATAGCGCTGCCTAATTAAAGAACGATGTTGGCACAATGTATTATTTTTTTTCCCTTTAGACCAGGGCACTTCGTATCGAATGACTTGTCGTAGAAACTTCGAAAAGGGCTCATTCGATTGGAAATTAGAGGCGCTTGTGCCCTTTTTAATAGTCGAAAGTGATTGGAAGGCAACTAACACCCCTTCTACGCTCAGCATTTCCCAAACACATCCGATCCAAATTTTGAGATATCCACTTTGTTCAGCGTAGTTGATTTCCATATAAAAATTATGTTGTTCAGGAGGACACTCCCCCACAACCCGGGGAGTTATTTGATTTTTTTTTGATTTTTATTTATGATTTTGATTGTCCCTTTCATTCATGTTTCATAGGCAGCGCAATAGCGCTGCCTAATTAAAGAACGATGTTGGCACAATGTATTATTTTTTCCCTTTAGACCAGGGCACTTCGTATCAAAGGAGTTGTCGTAGAAACTTCAAAGAGGTAATTCGATTGGAAATTGGAGTACCTTGTGCCCTTTTTAATAGTCGAAAGTGATTGGAAGGCAACTAAGACCCCTTTTACGCCCACCATTTCCCAAAACACATGCAATCAAACTTTTGAGATAGCCATATTGTTCAGCGTAGTTGATTTCCACATAGGAATTATGTTTTTGAGGAGAACACACCCCTACAGCCCTCAGGACAAGGGCTGTAAGTTATTCCTTGGGGCATATTAGGTTTTATAGAAAGCGTTGTCGTAGAAACTTCAAAAAGGCTCATTCAATTGGAATTCAAAGGGCTAGTGCCCTTTTTAATAGTTGATGTGATTGGAGGGCAACTAACCCCCCTCTCACGCCCACCTTTTCCCCAAACACACCCAATCAAAATTTGAGATATCCATTTTGTTCAACGTAGTTTAAAGTTCTGGAAATTAGGTTTTGAGGATGACATCCCCCCCCCCACAGCCCTCAGGGCAAGGGTTTTAAGTTATGCCCTGAGCGCATATAAGGTTCTTATAGAAAGATTTTTCATAGAAACTTGAAAAGGGGCTCATTTGACCGGAAATTCAAAGGGCTAGTGCCCTTTTCAATAGTCAAAAGTGATTTGAGGGCAACTAACCCCCCTCTCACGCCCACCTTTTCCCCAAACACATCCAATCAAAAATTTTAGATAGCCATTTTGTTCAACGTAATTAAAAGTTTTGGAAATTAGGTCTTTAAGGATGAACCTTCCCCCACAGCCCTCAGGGCAAGCGTTGTAAGTTATACCCTGGGGGCATATAAGTTTTTATAAAAGTCAGAATATAATTTGTGCTTTTTACTGAAAAAATTCTTTTAAATGTTTTCATTTTTATAACTTTAAGAAATCATTTTTTAAAGGATAAATATCAGCATGTGTATATTAAACTGACAGTGCATATTTTTGTTCAGTAAATTCGTCTGAATGTTTTTCAGTGAAGTACAAATTATATTCTGGCCTTTAGAAATCATAGGGCTTTTGAACCCCATTCATATTAATTTCTGGTCGTTTTGAGTTTGACTCTGTTATCTATTTTAATTACGTCTTTCTTAGGTTGGGAAGGTATTAATTTAGGGTTCTAGTCGCTAATTGTATGACTTAAAAGTGCAAAATATCAGTCAAGCCCTTGTAGAACCGACTGATAAATATTTGAAATCAGCATAAAAATCTGATTCCTCTGATGTATCTATTGGTATCAAATTTCGTTTTTTAGAGTTACGGTTACTATTGAGCCGGGTCGCTCCTTATTGATAAGGTAGTATCTGAGCAATTATTAAAAAATTAAACAGAATATTCAACAATCTTTTAATCGAAGATTCAACAACAGGGATAGATTACGTTGTTTTTATGGCCTTAGTTAAACTTTGTAATAAGCATTCAATATATATTCAGTTCTCTGATTTTTTTTATTAGCAAATAAAGGGTCTACCGATGCGAGCATCTCTTTCCGGAGAGGCTCAGTCATTCTCCCTGAAAAAGACTATGTCAATATAAAACGAACAGAAATAATTTAAAAAAAAAACTTTTTCAACAAAATAAGTTTTTTTAAAAAAAAAAAAGTAAAGAACTCCATTAAACCAAAATGAACAAAAATAGAATCGAATAATCTACCAAGAATACATCTACTACAAATCAGTATCAATAAATAAATAAAACCCAAAACAAACAGAAATTAAAATAAATAAGAGTCAAACTCAAAACGAGCAGAAATTAATATGAGTAGGGTTCTAAACCCCAAGTTTTCTAAAAGTGAGAATATAATTTGTATTTTCCTGAAAAAAATTCAAATGAATTTACTGAAAAAAATCTGCATTGTCACTTTAATATACATATGCTGATATTTGTTCCTTAAAATCTTAATTGATTTTTGATTTCTTAAAGTTAGAAAAGTGAAAACTTTTAAAAGAAATTTTTTCAGTAAAGTACAAATTATATTCTGGCTTTTAGAAAGCTTGGGGTTGAAAACCCTACTCATATAAGTTTCTGCTCGTTTTGAGTCTGACTCTTATCTATTTTAATTTCTGCTTGTTTTGGGTTTCATTTATTTATTGATACTGATTTGTGGTAGCTTTATTCTTGGTAGATTATTTGATTTTATTTTTGTTCATTTTGGTTTAACAGAGTTCTTTACTTTTTTTAAAAACTTATTTTGTTGAAGAAGTTTTTTTTAATTAATTTACATAGATAGACAGTTCAAAACTTGGAAAGGTAATATTTCGATTAAAAAAAAAGGATCCGTATGGCAAAAAAGGAAATGCAAATTTTGATCCTTAATATTTTTTTTTTTAATAAAAAATACAAACAAAGTGTATTTTGAATCCCAGGAAAGAGCAATTTTATTGTTTTCGATTTTGTTCAATGGAATATAAATGAAAAAGCAGTTTTTTTAACTTTTATATGGGAAATGATTGTTCCCCCCTAATAGCCATCCCTGTCAGATAAGTGACACTACTTAAAATCTATATGCTACTACTACTACTACTAACTCACTAGAGCAACAAGCCGCCTGAGGTAAACACAGCTGCACACACTCCCCTTCCATCCCAATCAAGTCCAAGCCTCCATCGGTACACCCTGGGGTGTATTTTTCAACGCGGGGAGGCCAACCACAACCCCCCCCCCTTCCTCACATGAAATTTAGCGTCTTCAAAAAATCTTGTAAAAATTAGTGTATGCCGGGAAATTCGCAGTTTTTCAACTTGATTTAGCTAGGATGAAATTGAACTGCCCTTTATAACTGATTAAGGAATGGTAATTGTTATTTTCTTTAGTCTTAATAGTAAAATATTATTTTGAAAACAAATTTGTAGGAATTTTTAAAGACTATGAGACCCCTTGGAAATGACGTCACACCAAAAGTCACATTTTTTGGGTGGAGGGGGGTTTCTAGCTCTTTCTAATGCGAATTCAATTTTAAAAATAATATTCAATTAATAAAATTATGAAAATAAATCATTCTTCAGTCAGTTACAAATTGCTATTTTTTTTTTACTAGCCACTTTTATTTAGAAAAATGTTTTAAATTTTTGCCTAGAATGGGTTTTTTTGAGCCCGTTTAGGGCTCAAAATGTAGTTTTCCCCAGAAATAATTATTGAATTATGAAAGAGCCTAGAAAATACTTCAAGTGATATAATCACACTCACCCTAGCTAAACTGCAAATTTGCCGATTACAGAATGCAAGCATGCATAGAAACAGACAAGTTTTTTTTTAATACACCTTTACCTTTATGGTACTATATGGCTCATTTTTTTTCCGCTGTCATTTTCATATACCAAGGGAAAAAACGGCTCCAACTTTGCCCCTTCCCCAGGATTTTGAAAAAATTACGCTACTGTTTCTACCCTGTCAAGAAGCTACCGTTCCCTTAAATATCTCCTTACAAGATCTTCCTACCCCATCCGGGGTATAATGTTACCTAGGCAAGCAAAGCTGTCTACTCGACCGATCTTTTCGTTACCCAACATCAGAGGTGGCTCGAAGAAACGAGGCCAGGGGGGGATGAGATCCCCTCATTTAAAAGACTTCTAGATCGTGTTATACGACTCATGAAAAATTACTATACATTAACTATGTATCATTTATACTTATCTACGGAGACGAACAACAAACTGAATACCTCATGCGTAAATGTGTTACTAAGAACAGTTAAATTTACATTCGCCTCTTCTTCAAAGTGGACCACTGCTGGACAATCTTGTTTATGTCAATGGCATCGGTGAGGTCTTTCTCATTCACTGACAACATAAGGAACCTAGTCAAGAATCAACCATGAAAGTCCTCAGCAAATTCTTAACGAACTTGAGCTTGCTAAATATTCTTTCGGCAGCAGCAATTGCAACAGGTGTTGTTAAAGCCAATTTATAAAGCTTGCTTAAACTGATGTTACCGAAAATTTCCTTCACCTACGGTTTTATGAAGCAAGTGCCACCGTGGCAAAACTGCAACAAAACTTCAAGCTCTACTTAAAGAGCAGTAGAATCTGAAGTTCTTTCTTGTTTTTGGAAACAACGTTGTTGCTAGCTCAATATCTGCAACCGAAACCCTTTTTTTAAGGAGGCTGAAGCAAGGATAAAAATAACTGAAAGTTGACAAGGTAAACTTCAAGATTATCTCCTTTTATTGTAATCAACCTATTAAGCAGGATTCTAGAACGTTGTCAATAGAAATGATACATTGAGATCTTGGCTTGACTCTGAGCTCGGTTGTCAAAACAAGATAGTCTAAGTTGTCGATGATGATGTCTGATGAAATCTGCCCCTGAATTGACTTCCATCCATCTGGAAAACACTGCTGCAATGTCAATTAAATTGTTTATTCCATCCTGCGATATTCTTTTGAAAAGTTAATTCATAGCTTCAAGCATCTCGATTGCATCGATAATGTTGATCTCCTCTTCTTCAAGTTTTTCTGTTGCTATTCTGATCTGGTACAATATATTTTTCATAAACTGAGACAGGCGCTGAAGTCTCAAGTTTAGAATCCTTTTCAGAAGGTGGTAGCTTGTGCCTTATTCTTCGTATCGGATTTCTTTATCTGATTAAATTCGTCAATAGCTGAAACGATTGCTTCAAACGAAGTAACTACTCCTTGTATGATTTCAGCCCTTGCAGTGCACTTAGACATGAATTGTACTATGTTCTAAAACAGTGTTTAGTCTGTGGACCTGGAAGAGAATATAAGCTACACAGCAATCAAGAAGTTCAGATACTTTCAGCTGGGCTCCATTAAATTCACCAGACATAGCACTTGCATAGTCATAAGACTGGGAAGCTAGTTCATCCAGAGGAATTCCTCTCCTTGACAATGTTCCAATTATACTTTCTGCCATACCCTGCTCAGTTTTATCATTAGCCTCGCAATACTCTTTTTCTAGGTGTCCCTTAAGAGCTGAGAGTATGGGTTACGACTGCAAGCATATCAAAATGTGGAGCATCGGATGTCGTATCCACCATCACAGAATAAAATTTTGAATCCATGACTTTGTCGAAGGTCTTCTCCCTGACATTTTCTTAAAGGCAAGTAAATGAACTAGTTCTGAGAAATTGGTCGTAATTAGGTCAATTGGTGTAGTCTATATTGGATATTAAGAGCAGCCACATATCTCGTTAGAAGTTGAACAACTTGAACAAAGTTGCCATTTTGTTCTTCAGTTCTACTAAAGGCAATGCCTTATCCTGCTAGGGTCCTTGCGACGTCCAAAAAGTTTTCATAATTTTTACGCTTGTCTCTTCATCTTTTGCTTGATGCAAAAACCTTAGTTCAGGTGGTTTCATCAAGTATGAAATGCATATGACCGCTGTTACTGACGAAGTGACAAAAATTGGACAAAGCTGCTTTGTGCGACTCGGAAGAGAATTACTTGCCATTTTTACTTTCTTCGCCTTTAAACTGCTCTTCATTCTGTGCCATTGCTGCACATCGTCTTCCACCCAAGATTTTTTGAATTGGTCACTCCCGGACCACTGGAGAAAAGGAAACACCCAAACGGGAAAGAATCTTTCTCGATATTGTATTCTAAGAACTCGTAATACTCATGCCATCCCAGATGAAAATGCCCCTGTTTCATTTTTGATATTGAAGGTTCAACTGGGAATACACTCAGCTTTGGTTGGTTAGGACCACATGAAACAAGGTAATCGTTGGTTATGGTTTCCTTATTGCTTCCTTATTCCTGAATCCTTGTGAACTACACTTTCCAAATAGTCACTGTAACTTTCGACAACAACTCCACTAATTGTTGAAATGTTTAGAAGTTAATCAGTACAATCGACTGTTAGCTCGTTACATAGCTCCAACACAGAAAATGATGTAGATTTTATTTCCATCAAGATATCTGTTGCACTCAATATATAATTTTCTCGGACAGCCTTAGCAATGGTATTGAAACCAGCAACTACTGATATAATGTATTCCAGCTCTGCAACACATATAAAACACCTTGTTGGGTCTTTGATCGGAGACGTCTTGCCCTATATTTGATTCCTTCTCATCATTTGTTCATGGCGTGACACAAGAGATTACCATAAAGTGCCAGAGACACATATTTGGAATAATTTCTTATCTTATTTTGGCTGTTATAACTTTCAACATTACTCATTACTTTGGTCCTAAAAAAAAATTACCTCCCGATTTGAATGAGCTGTCCCAGCTCTTCAGAAGCATTCCTATCCTGAAAAACAAGTTCTGCGTACATAGCTGATTCTTGCATGTCCTTCTCAAGCGTTGTATCCGTCTCAACATGTTTTGTAATTGAGTTTTTCACGCGAGTTTTTCACTTTTCTGGATACAAATGCTTTAAAAGGGTCTCGGGGGACTCCTTTTCTTTAGGTTCTGATCACTCTTCCATTTGTGTTTGAAAATTTTATGCCTTCTTTTCCACTCGTAGTCGAAGTTCAACCCACACTCAATGCAGGTAACATTGTCTCTTGCTTTTGATTTGTTCATACTACATAGTCAGGCTTTACTTTATTTTCCCAAACTATTGAACGATCCGAAAGAAATAAATCACATGGGAGTTTAAACAGGTTTTTAGGGCGAGCTGCTAGGCTACCAGTCCAGTCCCTTTGAACCTGGTTTAATTTAAACGAAACTGTTTAAACCTGAAATTATGAAAATAAGATTAAACGATAAAATAAAACGACTCTATTCTATTTACGTGCAAAATAGGTATCTACGACTGAAGCTAAGCAATGCTAAAATCAACCATTTCTCTAATGAAAAATTTGAAAATCTCTTTCAGGAGAAGTCTTTTCAGGAGAAGGAAAATACAACGTAGATTGTCTCTGGGTGAATTGAGCGCCTGTGAACTGGATGAGTGCAAAAATAAACGATTTATATAACTTAACAAATAGTAGCGGCTATATCTGAACAACCAGACAGAAACAAATCGTACACAAACATAAGCAGGTCTTAAAGGCACTAGTTACTACCAGTCCAGTCCCTCAAACCTGGTTTAATTTAAACGACTCTGTTTAAAATAAAATTATAAAATTACAATTAAAGGGTAAAATAAATCAACTCTATTCGATTTATACGTAAATTCGGGTTTATATATTTACAACTGAAGCTGAGCATTTCTTTACTGAGAAGTTTAAACAAGCAAAAAGTCTTTCCAGGAGAAGGAAAAAAACAACCTAGACTGTCTCTGAATTGAACATCTGGGACCTCAATGAGGTTAAAATAAACAACTTGTGCTTCTTCACAAAAAGCAGGGGGGGGCGAATCACCCCCTATCCACCCGTCATAAAATGGCTCATAAGCTAACATGGTATTCACGTGATGGTAAGACAGCAAACCTTATTGATTATGTTATAGTAAATCGAAGACTGGCAGGATCAATACAAGATACTAGGGTATATAGGAGTGCTGTTATTGATGTTAAAAGTAAAGATCACCATCTAGTAGTGTCAAGGGTTAATTTAAAGCTGAAATATCGGAAGGGTAATTACCTCCGGGAAGTTATGATGTTAGTAGACTCCAGGATGAGAATTTGAGAGAAACTTTCCAGGAACAGTTGAATACTAAACTTGAGAGCTTAAAATTTGATAATGTGGAAGATGGTTGGAATAATTTTAGAAAAATAATTTGTGAAGTTGCTGAAGGTGTATTAGGGAAGAAAGCTAGAACTGCAGCTAAGAATATTAGTGAAAAAGCTTTAAGTTTAATAGAAAGGAGAAAGGACTTGTACAAGAATTATCTGAGTGATAGATCACATGAAAACAAAAGAAATGTAAAGAAAGTGGAGAAAGCATTGAAATATGAACTAAGGAGGTGTGAAGTGGAGGCCATGGATAAAATTGCCGAGGATTTAGAAGATGCAGCTAGACGGCATAATAGTAAAATATTGTACTGGCACGTTAACAAATTGAGAGGTAGTAGTCAATCCGGACTTGTCCCAGTTAAAGATAGGAATGGGGTGGCAATTAGCGATAAGACAAAAGCTAAAGCGAGATGGGCCGAACATTTTGAGAATTTGCTTAACCGAGATAGAGTTGCAGGAAAAAATATAGAGGAAAATGAAAAAGTTTGTGATATACCTTGGATGTGAAGGAAGATTTGTTTTGTGAGGAGGAATTAGAAACAGTACTAAAAGGATTAAAGAATAATAAGGCTCCAGGTGCTGATAGGGTAGTAAATGAGTTTCTTAAATATGGTGGCTCTGAGGTTAGAAATAAGTTATTGGAGATTATTAATATGATTTTTGAAAAAGGGAAGTACCTAATGATTTTAGGAAAACCTTAATTAAGCCACTTTATAAGAAAGGTGATAAAAGTGAGTGTGGTAATTATCGAGGCATTAGTCTGGTCTCTGTAGGTAGCAAATTGCTTAGTAATATGATACTTTTTAGACTGAGAGATGCCGTAGACAAAGTTTTAAGAGAAGAGCAGTGCGGTTTTAGAAAAGGTAGAGGATGTGTTGACCAAATTTTTCACTCTTAGGTTAATAATTGAGAAGTGCCTAAGTTTTCAAACACCTTTGGTCCTTAGTTTTATAGATTATGAGCAAGCGTTCGATTCTGTTGATAGAGGAGCTTTAGTAAAGGTTTATCCTTGTATGGTATACCAGACAAATACATTAAAGTGATTAGTGCTATGTACGAGAATAACACTGCTGCGGTTAAGGTAGGAAATGAGGTTAGCAGCTGGTTTTGTATTAAATCAGGAGTTAAGCAGGGTTGTGTTCTATCCCCCTTTATATGGATTATTTTGATGGACTTTGTTTTTAAGGAGCACAGGAAAGGCAATGGGAGACCACGGAATCAAATGGGGAGGAAAAAGTCTCCTGGACTTGGATTATGCTGATGATTTAAGCATCCTAGAAGAAAGTGTGAGCAAAATGAATGAAGTTTTACAGGTTTTGCGAGTTCAGGGTGCTAGTATTGGTTTGAAAATTAATGTTAGGAAGACCAAGTCACTAAGGCTAGGATAAGTGAAGATGAAAAGGTGACGTTGGGTAATGAAAAGATTGATCAGTGGGCAGTTTCACTTACCTTGGTAGTATTATTAGTAAAGATGGTGGGAGCAGTGAAGATGTTAAAAATAGAATAGCCAAAGCTCAGGGTGTTTTTTCACAGTTAAAAAAAGCCTGGAAGAATAGGAAGATAAGTCTGCAAACCAAGATTAGAATCTTAGAAGCTACAGTGATGACAGTGGTCAAATATGGCTCTGAAGCATGGACGCTCCGAAAAGCGGATGAAGATTTGCTAGATGTTTTCCAGAGAAATTGCTTAAGGATTGTTCTGGGTACCCGGCTGACTGACCGTATTTCAAACAATAGGCTATACGAAAAATGTGGTTCAATACCACTTTCTAGGTCTATAATGAAAGAAAGGTTGAGGTGGTTAGGGCATGTTGTTCGGATGAAGGATGTCAGATTGCCGAAGATTGTTCTTTTCGGCCAACCATCTAGGGCTAAACGGAAAGCAGGTCGTCCCCGTCTGGGTTGGGAGGACGTCATAAAGAAAGATTTAAAGGAAATGGGAACTTTGTGGGCGGGTGTAAAAAGGGAGGCTTTGAATAGATTGGGGTGGAGAGGAGCGTGCGTAGCTGTGTTTGGCCTCAGGCGGCTTGGTGCTGCGATGAGTTGTTAGTAGTAGTAGTAGTAATGTATTTATCTGGTATACCTTACAAAGATAGGACATTCGCTAAGGTCCTACCCTGGATCAAACGCTTCCCCATAATATACAAAGCTGAGGCTTAGAGGCGTTTTGATGAATCAGGCCTTTCTGAATTATTTATCTAGGAATGAAAATTTGGTCAACACTTTCTCTACCCTCCCCAAAAACCCACTGTTTTAATAATAATAATAATAATTTATTTGTGCCCGCTCATACAAAAAAAAGAAAGTGGAGTAAGGAAAAGGAGAAAAGAAAAACAAAAACACTTTAACACCAAAGAATAAACTCAAACAACAACTTCTTCATTCGCACTCGTAGATAAGGTGTAGGGGCAGAAATTCGCACAAAGTTTCCATTGCCCCTTTTTTTCGGCGTTTCTTTCGGAGGATGGCATAATGTCAGTCGGGTCAACCATATTTTGGGAACGCAGGATGAATGTGTTTCTTTCACGGAGCGGATATCTAAGTAAAAACTTTAGACACTTTCAATAGATTGACTGGAGTTTTAGTCTATCAGTTTGGGTGAACCAATCCCACAATGGCGATACATAGAGCAGGTGAGGGAGAGCAACTGCTGCATAAAGCTTTGCAAGAATCTTCCTGTTCAGGCTAAACTTTAAAGAGACAAGTTTGCCGTAACTTGATCGAATACTTTTGGATATTTTATCTATTATCAATAAACGTGAACTTCTTATATCTTGACCGCACGTTATTCCCAGATACTTCATAGAGTTTCCCGGAAAAATTTTCGTTCATCCCACCTTTACATATGTATTTTCACTGCATAGTTGCTTTCTTGCCGAAGAAGTAAATTCCAGAAGCTCAGTCTTAAGTGCGTTAACTCGTAAACCAATACTTTCATATCAAGTAATCAGGCGATAAATATTCTCTTGCAGAGAGACAAGATTACAACTTAGCATTAGCAGGTCATCCGCGTACGAAAGCAGGCTAAGGTCGCAGAGATTGATGCTAAACCCTCCGGCAATATTTTTGTTATTCCAGATGTCCGGGTGTTAAACAGGATAGGGCTTAAAACAGATCCTTGTCGAAGACCTCGGAAGAGTCTGATCGGTCTACTCAGAAGATCCCCGGCCAGTTTAACTTTCACAAAACTCCTCGAATACCAATACGACAGAAGTGCTGGAACATATGCACTAATCCCATATTCAAGTAACTTTAGAAGTACCTGGGACTGCACAACCGAGTCAAAGGCAGCCGAAATATATACACTGCACTTGAGGAGGGAAGACCCCAGTCTATGGGCTTTATCGATAGCTTTCTTTGACAATCTATGCACAAACGCGCAACTCAGATTTCGGTGGAACCCGAACTGTCGGTAATCTAGTCTACACTTTCCCGAAATTTCTGGAAGCATAAGTAGCTCCAGGACTTTACTTAGAACACTAGACACGGCAATTGGTCTGTATCCTGTGCACAGGTTTGGGTTTTTTCCCTTTTAGGGGATATTTGACAGTACTCCGGCGCAAAATGAATCGGGGACCATCCCAGTATCGACACACATCTGGAGCAGGAGAGAGACGTGTTCAATAGATAGGTCTGTACCGTGCCGTAGGTTATCCGGACATATCCCGTCAAGATCAGGTGCTTTTCCGCGTTTTAACTTACTCATTATTTTCACTACAGCCGATTTCGATATGACAAAGGTATTTCACACTTTTAATAGGTTTTGAGTTTTTCATCTAAACATTTGTCACAATCCTGCTCCAGGCTGGGGTCTTTGGAACCGAAAACTGCAGAATAATGCTTCACCCATTCATCCTCCGGGATATCAGAGCAGCACGTTTTAGCACTAAATTGAGATCTTTTGAAGAGCTTCCACATTACACTCGGATCTTTTGCCGCCTGTTCAGAAACTTTATCAGCTTCTTCACTTTTTAATTTTTCAGTTAGAATAAGATAATTCTTCTTCGTTCTCCGATACAACTGGAATATCAACCCTGATCGAGGCTTGTCGGACTCTTTCCAAATATTGTACCACAATTTTGCTTGTTTTTTTTGCTTGTTTTACCAAAGGACACTTGTCCCACCCTGGTTTCTGAGAACCAGGACGGACCTTCCGGCTAGGGACGGCTAACGTTTCCGCAGTTTTCAGGGCGTGAAAAATTTCCTCATAGTAGAAGTTTAATGCGACCGGGTCTCGTACACCGTGTAGTAACAGCTGATACGGTGCTTTAATTTTACTCAAGATTGTGTCACAGGTGTATTGATAAAGCACGGTGTCTATCTTTTTCCACTCAGCTTTTGTAAAGTGTGTAATAGCTGCTCTGGTGGCGGCCAACTGAAATGGGATACAGAAGGATAGACCCAAATGATCACTGCAGGTATGGTCAGAATAAACACCGACCCTTTGCATTAGTGGGAAGTTTTGTTATCCCGTGGTCAATGTTACTCGTAGATCCACTATTGTGCATATAGGTAAACTGCTGATCTTTGTCACAAACAGATACCCCGTATGCTAATGCTGCTAGAAGAATGTCTGTTAGTTTACCAGGTACAGATGGGTTGCACTGGAAATCTCCACAGATTAGAAAACGTCTGTTGCCGATTCCACACAGGAGTCTGCTTAAACAACTACACGCTTCGGCATAGCGTTTTCAGAACGATCGTTATTCAGGTTTGTTGGAAGATATACATTGATGAGGAAAAAATTTAGATGGTCCAACAAATTCCACAGAAGTGTAATAGTCGCAGGACTTATACAGTCTACAGGGGATCTGGTCGTCCACTAAAACAGCGGTGCCGCCGCTAGGTCTTCCTCGCGTAAATTGTCGTTTAGCTTCATGCATGAAAAACGGATTTGCGCGAGAAGGACTGGAACAGAGCAAAATTGTCCTTGGTAAGCAGATGCTCCTGCACACAAATTACATTATAATCGGAGCGAATTCCACTTAGATAGTCTATTTTCCCAGCGTTATGACCGTAGATGTCTTGGCAAAAGACCTTTAGCTTGTTCATTTTGGAAGCTGAGGCGCTTTGTTCATAGCTTTTATTACAACTGGGCAGAACAGGCTATAGGGCTTGGATGCTCGTTCTTTCCGTTTGGGGCAGAGGACACACTTAACACCTTTCGATTGAAACGGGGCTTCTCTTGTCGATTTATGGGGGCCTGCACAGCGGGGGCAGCAAGGTTGGTTGCTGCATTCTCGAGCCAAGTGTTCGAACGACTGACACTTGAAGCATCTTTTTGGGATTTCTTTAAACGCCATTACTTTGAGATGGGTGTACTCAACATAGATACCTTGCCGTACAGCCCTGTCATGTGATGATGAATCAGCAAACGCAAGTCGAACTGTCTGTGAAGTCCCATATCTTTTAGCTTCTGTGAGATTGGGGTTACCGGCAATTATCTCTTCTGGGGCAGTACCCGGTGGAACGAATTTAGCAACGGCCATGAACTTTTCTTTCTGGTATTTCACTTTAATATCAGATATCTTGGATAACGAATCACTTAGGGCTTGAGCAGCAGAGTCCGTTTTTGATATAAGCCACTAAGCCAGACTTCGTCTGCTGAATCCTCTGCACATGCTCAGGGTTTATAAACTCCTCGATAAATCGTTTCTGATTTGAACACGACTCAGTCTTTTCAGGGGCTAGACCCCTAATGAACACCCGATTGAGCGGTTTTTCAGGTGCTGGGAGCGGGGGCCAGTCAGAAGGGTAAAGCAGCTTTGCATTGATCAATCATTGTTTCTAACTTTTCGACACACTCGTTTACGCGGACCGTCATGGATGTGATTACATCCTGTGGGATATGGGGTATTTCAGAAATTTTCCAAATCGTGAACCTGACATAAAACTCACTATTGTTCCGTAGAGTTTTCACCGTGTCATACATGTCGCTGAACAGCACATCACGGCCAATTTGGGACCTTCTATCTTTCAACAGATTTTCATCGTATACATCCACAATATTATTCAATTCGTCATGTGCTTCACGAATTTGTTCACGAGTATAGAACTTGACTCCAGTGCAGATTACTGAATCTTTCGTAATATCCTGATGCTTAGGCATGTTTCAACAAAGTTCAGTACCGGCGAATATATATACCGATAATTTTCCATCGCCACGACAAATCACGCAAGCATATCCGAAATCACAGTCCAAGGTCAGGCAGGTCGTTGCTTACGAGAGAAGTAAGGGAAGCGTTGAAGGCTGTCTACCTTGTCCCCGAAATTAAAGGGGCAAGCCCAGCGGGTACCACAGCTCTTGCAGACAACTCTCTCCCCCCTCTTCTGCTTACTTCTCTCCTGTCACCTTTATCGCGGTGTAATTGCCTGTTCAGTTCCGGAAACTACTTTTGAATTTTGGCTTATTTTCAATCAGTAAAGAAGGTGACAACACTGCACTGTAAAATTTGGGCTCAATTTCCACCTCTAAGATAATTAAATCTTACTGTCTAAGTCTCTGTACTAATTAGGTCCAAGAGAATTTAAAATCAGGCAGCAAAAATGACAATAGCAAATAAATAAAATAAGCCGATTATAAATGTCTGTAGGGAATTGCACAGGTTGAAATCTTACTTTATTAAAAGGTTAATGTCCAAAGACAAGGTGTTTACACAACGAACTCTCGATCAAGACTTTTCTTTTGTAACTTTATCTACAACATCTTCAAGTCTAAAGAGTATCACCATACTACGTTATTTACTTCCTAGAGAAACCAGGCTAATGCCTCTATAATTACCACAATCACTCATGTCACCTTTCCCACGGAGGGGTTTAATTTGAGGTTTACTGAAATCACTAGGTACTTCTCTTTTTTTAAAAGTCATATTCATAATCTTCAGAAACTTACCTCTAACTTCACAACCATCATATTTGATGGTTGAATTTACCAAACATCAGCACTTGGGGCCTTATCATATTCTAATTATTTTAGTGCTGTCACTAATTCTTCATCAGAAAATAAATTTTCCTTCACATTCAAAGTGTCACAAACTTTTAATTCTTTTCTACATCTTTTCTTGTAACTAATGGTTTATTGCACTCTCAGCATGTTCCGCCGATCTCTTTTCAGATCTTTCCATCACTCTAGTTGTGATCCTGTACCTATCTTTAGCTGGGACGAGTCCAGATCGACTATTCCCTTTCAATTTATTAATATGGCAGTACAATATTTATTATTATGTCGTCTGGCTGCATCTTCCAGGTCTTCAGCAATTTTATTCGTAACATAAACTTTACAGCTCATTAACTAAAGAGCACTCCCCCTCTCTATTAAACATAAATAATTTTCACTAGTATTTCTAGATGCGTTTCTTAAATTTCTTCCCTAAGATACCATCAGCGACATAAAAAAACTATTCCCCTAAAATTATTTCATCCATTTTCTACATAGTAAAATTTTAGACTCTCCAGTTCAGTATTGAACTGTTCCTTGAAGTTTTCTCTCAAATTCTCATCCTGGAGTCTACCAAGCTCCTTACTTAGTTACCCTCCCTAAAATTCAGCCTTAGATTAACGTTAGCCGCTACACAATGGTGATCTTTACTTTTAACAGCAATAACAGCGCTCCTATATACACTAGTATCTTGTATCAATTCTGCCAGTCATTAGTTTACAATAACATAATCAATAAGGTTAGCTGTGTTACCATCATTTGAATGTCATGTTAATTTAAAGATCATTTTATTACCAAGCCCTGCGTTGGTTATAACTAGATTTTATGCCTACAAAGTTGCAGCAGTCAGTTACCCATTGCTCTTTTCTTTTCCTATTACAAATTTATCAAGGATATGATACCATCTATGTCTATTTAGTCATAAAATGAGCAACTATCGTTCTATTATTAATGAAGGCCTAATAAAATTCATAAGAACTACGATCGATGGTTGATACACTGCTTTGCATAGAACAGCGGCAATTGGACATGGCGCAGTTACTCAAGACTTTTCAAAAACGACAATGAAGCACTAAAAACATTCATAACGATAACATTATAGAATTACAGAAACAGTTTATCTGGTTGACAAAAAGAAGTTACTAAAACGTTTGGAAATTTTAAATGAAATTTGCTGTAGTTTAAAGCCGTTTTTTGGAGCCAGTTTCCTTGGTCATAGCAAAAAGCTTTCAATTTTTAGCTCTAGCACTGTCTTTTCCAAAAAAAGGAAATAGTTCTGACATGAAAAAAATAGTCAAAATGACTAAAATAGACAAGAGCCAAAGAAGTTTCTAATTTGATGCAGGCCAATTGAGGCAACTATTTATTTTATAGTGAATGATGTCGGCTGTGAAAAAAAATTGATACCTTCACAGAAAGTTGGAATTTAAATTTGGACTCAATCCTCCTGTCACAATCTGAACTTTGAAAGAAGCTCGACAGTATGAACACTGAGATTAAGGATCTGAAAATCCACTCTTCTTCATAAGCGACTAAACATGAATCCCTTGAAAAAGATTCTTTTCTTCAAAAGGCTTGCTATAATGAGCTTGAAAAAAAGCTAATGTACTTGAAAGTTAAAGGTAGACGGCTAAGCATTTCTATCCATGACTTACCGTCCGAACGCCCAGGTCAAAACGCAAAGTCTAATGTCGAAAATCTTTTTGAAAGAACACTAGGCTTAGCAGCCGATAGTTTTCATCTGAACAAATGTTACCGTCTTCCTGATAAGTGAAGAATTTGAGTTACTATACTTGGAAGACACAAAGCAAGACCTGTCCTCAACTCATTATGTAATGAAGTTGAGATCCAAAGCGTTTTTTTTAAATCTGTTTTAAAACTTAAAAGATCGGGGATACGTATCTTAACAGTTCTATCACCAATATTAAACACACTTCGCAGTTGTCTCCTAATTCAAGGGAAATAATCAGAGGCAACGCTATAGGCCATATCAGTAAAGGCCATACGGCTCCCAATGTTTTATTTATTTTTTTTCCTAGAGGAGCTTAATATGGAAAGGGTGGTAGTTTAAACTTCAAAGGGGGCTCATTCGATTGGAAATAGAAAATTCTAGAGCCTTTTTTAAGAGTCAAAAGGGATCGGAGGGCAACCAGTTCCCCCCCCCACGCCTTTTCCCCAAAATACATCTGATAAAGGCTTTGAGGTAGACATTTTGTTAAAAATAGTTCAAAGATAATATAACAAAGAATGCGGGGTGGACAAAACCCCCCAGGGCCCGGGGGCAGGCATTTTAATATATGCCCTTGGGGCAAATATGGTTCTTACAGAAGGGATGCTCGTATAAACTTCAGAGAGGGCTCATTTAATTTGAAATTAAAAGTTCTATTGGGAATTAAAAGTCAAAAGAGATCGAAGTGTAATTAGACCACCCCCCCCCATACCCTTTTTCCCCAAGTGCATCAGATAAATTTTTTGAGATAGCCATTTTGTTAAAAATAGTCCAAAGTACAGATAACAAAACTGTGGTGTCGACACAACCCCCCAAGGCCCTGGGGTGGGCATTGTCAGCTATGTCCTGGGGCATGTAAGGTTCTTATGGAAGGGATGCTCTTATAAACTTCAGACAGGGCTCATTTGATTGGAAATTGAAAAGCTCTAGTTCACTTTATAGGAGTCAAAAGTGATATGGGGGCAGCTAGGCCCCCAAGCCCTTCTTCCCCAAATACATCAGATAAAAATTTTGAGATAGACATTTTGTTAAAAATAGGTCAAGGTCAGAAGACAAAAGCTCCGGTGTCGACACAGCTCCATCGGGGCCCGGGGCAGGTGTTGTAAGTTATGTTCTGTGGGCATATATGGTTCTTCAGAAGAGATGCTCTGATAAACTTCAGAGAGGGCCCATTTGATTGGAAATCGAAAGTTCTAGTTCATTTTTAGAGAGTCAAAAAAGATCCGAGGGCAACTAGCCCCCCCCCACACCAAAGGCTTCACTGTTTTATTATTTATTATTTTGATCCAGATGCTCTTCATATGGAGAGGTTGGTCGTTTAAACTTTGGAGGGGTTCATTCAGTTCGAAATCGGAAGTTCTAGTGCCCTTTTTAAGAGTAAAAATGTGATCGGAGGGCAACTGGCCTCCCTCCCCCCGTGCCTATTTTCCCTATATAAATTTTGAGATAACTATTTTTTTTTAATAGTTAAAAAATCAGATAACAAAAACTCCACGGTAAAAACAACCCCCAAGGGCCCTGGGACAAGCGTTGTAAGTTATGCCTTAGAGGTATATATGGTTCTTATGGAAGGGAGCCGAAATAAACTTAAGAGGGGGCTCATTTGATTGGAAATTAAAAATTATAGTTCCCTTTTTAAGGTAAAAAAGATCGGAGGGAAAATAGCCCCCTTTGCCCCCTTTCTTCCCCGTAAAGGTCATACAGTTCCAATTGTGGTGACGCCATCAAATTAATTCAAAATTAGATTTTAGTAAAAACATTAAGATCCAAATACAAAGTTTAGAAATACCAATTTTTATAAAGATAAAGAACACATCCTGGTATGTGCATATTGAACAGGAAATTGAGAAATCACCACTTCCTTGCTGTGTGCGTCAATGGGCCCGATAAAGTGTGGTTGATGAAATATTTAAAAGATACATTTTATGGGAACGGGGCGTGATATACTAAATTTATGCGGGACAGACCTCTGATCGGTTGATTTTAGAAATACCATGAAATATTTTTGGAGTATTGTAAGTGTTCAGGTATTTTATTGTATTATACTTTATTGTAGATTTCTTATACTTATTGTCTCCGTGGGAAAACCAGTCCCAGCGGAATATATATTATCAAACCCTGTACTGGTGTATGTTAGTTGAATAAAAGTATTGTGTTTATAGCCAACCTCTCTACAATCTGAATTTAGTTCCTCGAATATTCCCAGCTGGTACGCCTCATTAGTCAGGTCATAGCCTAAGGCAGGCTACCAAATTTTATTCACCTTAGGACCACAAGTATCTCCCCTATAAAGGGAGAAATAAAGGCATCAACTATAAACTTCACCCAAATACTTTTAATATCACTTTACCACATCTGGTGGCGGTTGGAAAAACTGGGCCGAGAGGGCGAAATAAAAATTAAATATTGAAATAAAATGGCTCTACCAGATGAAAAAATGGCTTCCCTATCAGCGGTAATTGAAATTGCAAAAATTATACCAGGATACGCAGCAATTTTGCATGTCGACGAGTTTATCGAAAAATTAAAAATTTTAAACGAATTAACTGAGTCATTTGACGATAAGGTCAAAGAGCAATGCGTTGTAGCTATATTAAAGGGAAGCACCCTTAAACACTTTGAAACAATTAAGGAAACAGAGCGCAAGGACATTAAAACTCTAATTGAATCTTCAAAAAAAAGACTCATAGAAATGAGAGTTTCAGAGAGGCTAAGAACAGAGGTAGTGACATTCAATACCTCAACTAGTATCAGGGAATATACAGACAAAATTTGTCGGTCTGTACGCGTACAGTTAGAGAAAGGCGGAAATGACGAGACGGTACAGAAAGTACAACTAAATACTTGTAAGCAAGGGTTACCAAAAAAGCTATTAAGACTAATCTTATCACGAAAACCAGAAAATCTAGAGCATGCTATAATTCTAGTAGAAACAGAGGTAAAAATTGATGAGGCCATGAACAAGTTTGATCAGATGCCTATAAATAACATTGGAACCGATAAAAGTGTACAATATGAAAGAAGACAAAAGCGGGTGAGCTTTGAGGAGCCAAATCGTGAACCAAAGAGCGCGACGGAGGCCGACGGTCGCCGCTTAGGGAAGTAGCCGAAAGATTCCACGCCCTTGAGTCGTTAGCGGCTAGTAAATATAGAAAATATGGGCACCCACCAAAGACACACAGTTGGAGAACTAACAATAATAGATCAAGACTATTTTAAAGTAATCATACACCACGTAGAAACCAGGAAACCAGGAAAACAACAAAACAATTTAAGAGAAGGTTTATTTGCTATTATTGTGCCAAACTGAATCACTATGTAGCAGATTGCTGGCATAGAATACATAAAGAAGGCCAGACGTACAAGACAAGACACCAATTCAGAACGCAGGGGGACAGAAATTTAGGAAGGCAGGGAACAAATAACACTTGGCAAACACCGAATAATATTCCCGAATTTAGGCCTAGAAATCAAACAGTAAGCAACACCCAGGGTCAAAATAGTAACGCTGAAGAAAACATGGGTAATCCCAAAAACTTTTGCTAAAACAGTGGGTATTTAAATGGAAAAACCAGCCTGTAAGGATCGACAGAGCTGAATCATTACAAAGACCCCTATATAGTTTAGTGTGTTGTGTGATAGAGATGCAAATAATAATAATCTACCGGTTTTGCGTTGTTTTAAAATTGACTGTTTCCAAAATTTACCGTGTTTACTTGATACGGGTGGGTCTAAATGATTAATTCGAGAGGAAGATTTTAAGAGGTTTACTCCTAACGTAAACAAATCACGTAAGCAGATGCCAGAATGCCCTGACATCAGTAATAGGTCACAAGCTGACAATTTTGGAGGAATGTCTATTAAAATTTAGCACAGGGGATAAAGAAATAACAGTAGTGGTGATAATATGTAAGCAACTACCATTTCCTTGTATTCTAGGATTTGATGCGATAAGAAAACATGGGATCTTATGGAAACCCCTAACTGATAAAATAGCCCTAAGCCAGCCAAACGAAACTAAAACAATTTAAACAATGGATGCCATGATAGGGGGGTACACCCTCGAAGAATATCCCACAATTTTCGTGGAAAATCATGTTATTAAAACTGACAATATATATATATATATATATATATATATATATATATATATATATATATATATATATATATATACATATATATATATATATATATATATATATATATATATATATATATATATATATATATATATATATATATATATATATATATATATATATATATATATATATATATATATATATATATATATATATATATATGAGTAATACATAAATAAAACATATAATAATAAAAAAACATAAGTAATATATATATATATATATATATATATATATATATATATATATATATATATATATATATATATATATATATATATATATATATATATATATATATATATATATATATATAAGTGAAATATATATATAAGTAACTGAAAATATTATAAGTAATAATAAAGTAAAGCTAAACCAAATAGCACTTGGATCGGTGGACAAGATTTCAAATTCAGAAATAAAATCACTAAGCAGCTCAGAATTAAGCGTAAGTTTTACTAGCCACGAGCAAATATCGTCGAAACCGCAACCGGAAGAAAACTATGAAATGACAAAAGTTGATTTGTTTGAAATAGTTTAATTTAGCATATTTACCGGAAAATATAAAGACCTGGGTCAGAGACATTCTCTGGGAATTTAAATGGACATTCGCAAGGCACAAAGCGAATTATAGATTAACTCACTTAATCACGCACAAAATACCAAAAGGGCCCTCTAATAAAAAAAACACCGTATAAAACACCTTATCATTTAAAACCATGGCTAGGTGACCAAATAAAAGGAAATGGAAGAACAGGGTATAATTAAAGAGAGTGTTAGCGAGTGGTGTTTTCCACTAGTATTAGTCATAAAAAAGACAATACATGGATATTATGCATATATTTTAGAGCGCTTAATGCAGTCACGGTAAAGGATGTTGTGAAATTACCACGAAATTGATACGATATTAATTCTCTGGGAGGTTCAAAATACTACACTAGTTTTGACCTGATAGCGGGATATTAGCAAATAGCCTTAGACCCAGAAACAAAACACAAGGCAACAGTAATCTTAGATGATGGAAGAACGTTTACATTTGAACCTATGGCTTTTGGCTGATTATTTAGTCCAAACTGCTTTAGTTGACTAATGAATTTGGTGTTAAAAGATAACGAACCAGAAGGGAAAAAGATACCTCAGCTTACTTAGATGATGTAATTTTGTTTACTGAAAACCTGGAAAAACAGTGAATTAGACTTAGAAGAATACTGGGAAAATCTGAAAAAGCAGGCTTAAAATTAATACCAGAAAGCTAAAAATAGTAGAACCAAAACTAGTTTTTCTTGGACATCTGATAAACCAAGGTACTATTTCACCAAATCCGGAAAAATTTACGGTCATTGAACAATTACAACCACGAAAAGATAACAAAAGTTGCAGATCAGTGTGTGGTTTGTTCAGTTATTTCCGACGATATATTAAAAATTATGCGACAATAGCACAATCCTTGACCAACCTTTCGAAAAAATCAGGCAAATTTCAATATCAACCGGAAACAATACAAGCGCTGAATGAAATAAAAAGGCAATTATTAAAGGCGCCAACACTTTAACTACCAGGTTTGTCACAAGACTTCTGTTTTCAAACACCAATACAGAATTGGTGCCATATTATGAAATATAAATTCTAAAGGGGTAGAATAAATAGTCCAATACGCCAGCAGGTCTCTGACAGAGGCAGAAAGAAAACATTCAACGGTTGAAAGAAAATGCCTAGCAGTTGTAGTTTTTACGTAATATTTTTGCCAATTTTTGCTTGTAAAAAAGTTCATTTTACGCATAGATCAAAAAATCGCTAATTTAGTTATATACGATGCAAATTACTTCAGCGCGGCTGACAAGATGGATACTACATCTTCAAACATATTCATATACCCCAATATACATAAAAGGTCGTACAAACATTCTACCGGATTATTTATCACGGAACCCAGATACGGAAGGAAATCTGATAACCGCCATCCAAAACGATCTGGTCGGGGTGGAAATATTATTTTATGGACATATTTCGAATCATCAATATGAAGATGATTTTTGATCAGCCATGAAATCCTTTTTACTAAACGGAACAGAGCTGTCGGATCATTTCAAACATTTTTTGAAGGACTTAGATAATTTTGATCTGGATGAAAATAAAAATCTTTTGATAAGGTATTACAGTGCGTCACAAGAGTAGAGAAAAAATGAATGAAAAATTATTCCAGTAATTCCAAAATCGCTGGAAGGAGAAATTTTACAGATGGGACACGCAACCAGTGGCTGTCACATGGGTGAAGCTAAAAATATTGGTAGAACAAAAGAACATTTTTATTTTCCAAAAACGTACTCTAAAGTATAAACTTTCATACAAGGCTGTCAAGAGCGTGCCCATCAAAAGTCGCCCACCAAAGACGCCTAAGGCCGAATCAGGTCAATGCCCAACCCCTTCAAGGGTAGGAGAATTAATGTCTATAGACAGTTGGGGAACAGGAGGAGGTTTTCCAGGAAAGAAAATCGGTGTGTATTAACCAGAGTTGATCATTTCAACTCACATTTATACGCTTTCCCTATTAAAGACGAAAAAGTAAACACTATAGCGAAAGTTTTAGTCAACCGGCTATTTTTGGAACACGGGATTTTCCCTCGAATTTTACTTAGTGACAATGGGCCATGCTTTAGATCAAAATTATTAGACGATATTACGGAATATTTAGGTATAAAACGCTGGTTTACATCCTCGTATATGGTGTCAGCTAATGGAAAAATTGAACGAAAACATAGAGAATTAGCTTATATGCTGGGGATACAAGCAAGACAAGAAACTGAAAACTGGGATGATCACCTACCATGTGTAGTTTTTGCAGTGAATACGGCTTTTTCACGTTTTTTAAAAGAAACACCATTTGTTTACAACATCTAAGAGATCCCAGAATTTGTATGGATGAAATACAAAATGATAGAATATGTTACAATCTTGACCAATATAAACAAGAAATGGTTATGCGTATAATAAAAAGCTATGGAACAGATTAAAGACAATTTGGAAGATGCGGAGACAGAAAAAAAGAAAAATATGACAGAAAAAGCCAAAATAAGACTAATTATTGTTTAGGAGACTTGGTCTATGTACACAAAAACAAAAAAGTTGAAACTGAAATGGGACAGACTTTACAGAATTTAAAAAGTCTACAAAATAACTTAACCTATGTTCTAAAGCACCAGTATAATAAAAAGGAAGAAATAGTACACCATAATAGAATGAAAAAAGGATTTTTCTCAAAACCATGGAAATCAGAGCCCATTTTATGTAGTATTGTAATGGAGTAGTTTCTGATTCAATGGCGTTTCTTCGGCATGGGGTCTGTCAAGATGGTGTGCTCTCTCCAACTATTTTTAAGTTATGTATTGCTCCTATCCTTTCATCTTTGCCTTCGACTTTCATTTCTGATGGAATTGATGTCTCGTGTCTCGCTTATGCGGACAATGTTCTCCTTGTCAGTCGTTCTAGGGCTGGGCTCTCACAATCTGTCAGCTCGATCTCAGACCAGTTCAGACGGATTAGGCTTATGTTGAACGTTGAAAAGTGCGAATATACTTCTTTTAATTCGAGTGCGAGTCTCCCTCTTAACTGTGGTTTTTTCTCTGTTCCCTGTGTCTCTTCTTTTCAGTGGCTTGGTCTTCACATTACTAATGATCTTAAAACACTTCGGGCTCTGGCCGTTTTTAATGCAAAAAAATTCTGATAGGATATTCAAAAATTGTTGCAAATAGAGAGAGGTACAATAGAAAAGCGCTTGGAAAATATATTCTTCAGTTTGCGGTCATTCTATTCTTTTTTTTATCTGGTTTTCTTCCATTCTGAAGCCTAAAGATTTGAAATCTATCTGGAATTATTATTTCAAATTTTCTCGGTACCTTTTGTGCCTCCCTTCGTGGTTCCGGAACCAGCATCTAATATCGCGATTCGGCCTCCCTGATTTATGGGAAAAAGTGACTGTGCTTGCGGGAAAGCTTTCTTTATCTGCAGGTCTTACTGCGTGCCATAATTTACGTCGTTTTATGTAAATATTTGTTAAGTGTGTGAGTTTGCTTTTTGTTGTTTTTTTTGTGTTTGTTGGTTTATTTTTGTTCTTGATGTACTCCACTTGTTTTTTATAGTGGGTAATAAATAAATTATTATTATTATTTCTTCAGATGAAGAAATAAATGAAACAATTGAACCAGTATATATCAGAAGACCGTTTGAAATCTTTGACCTTTTTAACGACCACAACAGTTGGAAGAAGTGGAAGGAATATTTAGCCCAGTCTTGGCTACAAACTTTCCACAACAAACAAGAAAAAAAGGGAAAAGTTCAATGCCCATTGGATACTAGCGATGGAAGCGACAGAGAAGACTTTCAAAAATAACCTACTGGTTTAAGAGATAATAAACCAGAGGTTAAGCCCAAACAAGAAGAAAAATTGGAAAAAACCCAAGAATTGTCTGAATTTTATACGCCAGACTCATCTACTGTCTAAACGAAAAAATTATTTTTGGAACAAACGCCATCTACCCAACACGAGCTATCAGAACGTGAAACTGAAAATTCTTCTACAGAAATGGATATAACTAAACCTGGGCCCTCGTTAAGAAAACCTACGTTAAGAGAAAAATTATGGAGAAATGTTAAGAAGCCAGAAATACAGCAGCAAGTTGCTTCTTCAGCAGCACAAGTGGCTAAGTCGCTAATGAAAAGGGCCAAACTTCAATAGCAACAGAGGCTAAAGACATTTGACGAAGCAACAAAACCACATTCAAGTTCGGAACCTTGTAAGCCACACTATAGAGACTACGGGAAAACTTGTCAATTTTTTTAAAGGGGAGAAACAAAAATTTAGAATCCAAAATTCTGATCAGGAAACGGAAAAAGGGAAAACTAGTGTTGCTCCCAGTCGTTTAGTATTTGAATAAAGTAATGATAACCTGGGAAAAAGAAAACAAGTAAAGAGCCTCTAAAGAAATATCTAAATTTTTATCGGTATGTTAATAACGTCAAAGTTTCCTTCATAATATATCTCCTCAGTAAAAATTATTAACGTAGAAATTAAACCCACAAAAATAATAGCCTAGAGATTCGTTAAACGGTTCCCAGAGAAAAAGGAACTGGGATCAAAGTGACATCACAGCTTCCTTCACCAATTTTGTTTCCAGGATAAAGTAAAATTTCGTCAATGGTTTTCGGAGTAATTAATTATCGTCTCGTAGGTTTTAATGGGCGCAGTGAAACTGACTGAATTATACATTTCAAACCAGAGTTAAAAGGCGATTCTTGTGATGTGTATATTGAAATTTTTTTGGATTGTTGAAAAAAAACGAAGGAGGGTAGACTACTGAAATAGGGTCATTGGATGCTAGCAAATTAGGAGAGAGCTCAATCACTGCTGGTCTCTCGTTGTTAAGTACATGCAATAGATCTACTGACCTTAGACCCTCTGAGGTAGCATCCCTAGTCGAATTTGAAATTTTTTTGACGGGATTTAAAAATAATACGGGGAAATGCAACAAGAGTTTACATTAAGTGCCCGCTACATGTACAATCTGGCTGTAATCTTATTATAATTAATAAAATATAACAAATGAATACTTACCCAATAATACAGTATACATAAATAAGATCCGTAGATAAAAATTTTCACAATTTAAAAAGTCTAGCACAGTATGTAACAAAGTTTTTTTTTCCGGGTATACATAATTTCACATATTAAATAAGTTCACAGCAAAAAATTCACAGAAATAGCCAGGCAAGGAAATTTCAGATGAAAGGCACACACGATAAATCTAATAGCATTTAGTACAAAAACTCCTAATTATCTTATCGTTTGGGAGATCCACCAAATACCAAAATTATATCAAAAATTTGGATCAACTCAACCTTTAAGTCAAAAGAAATGGTCAAAATATCACGGTAGATATTTTGGAAGACACAAGTGTGACTGTGGTTAGAGGTTCGGAAATTAAAATAAATCGAATCTCTCTGTCACAGTCATACAAATACCAACCCTAACAAAGGAGTAAAGGGGCACAAATAAACTCAATGACTTTATGAAACTAAGGCAGAAATTAAACTAACGAAAAAAGGCCAGTGCGAATCATAAAAAGATATAGGGAAACCGCATAAGCTCTGATTACCCCTATCGCAAAAACAGAATTTTGGGTGAACTGAATATTTTTTTGGGTTAGGAAAGTCATCTATACACAAAACAAATAGGTCTCCGAGGAAAACCGCAGATAGCAAACACCGCGTTTAAAGCTATTAGCATTGTCAATGAAATTAATTTCTCTTTTTCTTTGGCAAATAAGATCGTAATAAAGGTAGAATAAATTTGCAGCCAGTATATCGTAAAAAATTACATTTCTATGAACAAATCAGGGCTAGAAAATGCAGCGCAAAACTTAACTAAACGTGCTCTAAAACTCAACTGAAAAATGCAGTAATTTTAGAAAACAAACACTTTTGGACGGAGAAACTTAAATAATTTCCAAAAAATACAGTTTGTGACAATAGACCAACCACACATATAAAAAGTGCCACAAATAAAAAGTGCGGCTACACTTTAACTAATTAATTGCTGTGTGCAGGCTCATAACAGTTCTTTCAGAATTAGCAGTCAGACAAGAGAACCTGGATATGTTTTTATGGTGCTACCGGAAGAACTGGTCGTACGCAAACCTTAGATGCAGGCACAAGTACGTTGAAAATTTCATAACAGGTAAAAAGGTGAACAGCTAAATTTTGAGCTTATCAGATCTAAGCTGTAAACAGAGCCTTGTCCCAAAAGAACATTAAAGATGAAACAAAGAGATATCAGACGAAGACGTTTTTTAAACTGTCTCAAGTGCCTGAAATTCGAAAAAAATTAGAAAGCTCAAAAGTTTGTATAAACAAACCAACATAGAGTAAGCTAAAAACAGTTACTGACACAAAGTTTGTTTTTTGAAATATAACCAAAGAAAAGTTTTAAAGCAAAGATTAAAAAAAGTATATAGTCGTATATTGAAAATGTATATAGCGGTAACATATGTTAGTGAGAAAATATATTTAGTTGTAAAGGTATTTTGAAAACCATTAATAAATATGGAATTAATACCGTATAAAATTGTAAAGGTATAAATTTGAATAGTAATAACGGTTGCCAAGCCCTTAAATAGCGGCTAATACCAGTACTCAGTTATAGTGTATAAATCTATTTGTTAGAGTTGATTTTCTTTTGTAAATATTTTAATTGCAGTTTAAGACTTATCAGATAAAAGTCTTGATGGACTTATTAAAAATTTGTACAAAAAACTAATATTGCAGTCACTTAATAAATTGTACGGGTACATAATTACTAGTTGTGTTTAAAGAATTAAGTCATGTAAAAACATAACTTAAGTCATTTTAAATTATCAATATAAATATATTGAATTAATATGTTCAGTATTTTGTTTTTTTATTTTGCTTTTTTTATCGTTCAAGAAGTATTCTGCATTAATACAGCAGCTCATCGAGTCACTAGTCTAACACAGCCCATTCTTGATTTCCACCGCTCAATCCCACCACCAATAAATCAAGCTTTAATCCATGAACAGCTCCCACCACCTTACAATCAACAAAAAGGTCACCTTCAACAAGTGAAAACACCTGTTGCAATCTTAAAATACAACCCCAAGTATACTAAGCGCTCAGCTCAAATGGATGCCCAAAGACACCGAACTCTACACGGTACGAAAAAGTTGTAATCACACAAAGCAGAAGTATTCATTTCCCAAAATCCTGTTCGCAAACGTCCGCTCTCTTGGGAATAAAGTTGAAGAGCTGGAAAACCACCCTCATACAAAATGACATTGAAGTGGCTTGCTTGTGCAAAACTTGGTCCGCGTCTGACACATGCACGGTTATTTCCGGGTACGATGTGTATCTACTCCCAAGATTAAATAAGGACGGGGCCATTGTGAGTTATGGTGGCGGAGTTGGTTTTCTTTGCAAGTCTGCAATTCCGAATCGAGCCTTAAATATACCTATCCCTAGGAAACCTGAGCACGAAGTTCTGTGGCTTTGGACAAGGCCCCGATACTTACCAAAAGAAGTATCGTCAACCATTTTTGGTGTAGTCTACTACCCGCCAAGAGCATCGTGCCGAAAGGAACGCGTACTCTACCTACAGCATTCGGTTGACTACATAAGATCCCAATACCCCTACGCTGCCATTCAGATCCTGGGTGACTTAAAGGCTAGCTTTAATAATTTAAAGGCTAGCTGGCTCTCAAGTTCACTCTCACTTACGCAAGTTGTTGAAGTCCCAACACGCGAGGAAAAAGTACTAGACCTTATCTTTACCAATATTGAGGAGTTCTATAATCCCCCCTACACTCTCCCCGCTATTGGTATGAGTGACCACCGTACTGTAATATGGAAGCCTAGCAGAAAACGCCCTGACAGATCCCAGTCAGTGGTGAAGTACCGCCCACATACTCAAGAACAACTCCAGATTTACCGAGAGTGGCTAGCTAGGTAAAACTGGTCGAAAGTCCTTAATATGAAGAAGGGCAACAATATAATGCAAGAGGTCACTGCTCAGATTTTCCATGAATATAAAGTAATATTTCCCGAAAAGACAATCCTGGTCAAGTCACAAAATAAGCCGTGGGTGACTAAAGAGATTAAGGATCTAATCAAATCGAGAAATGAGCTCTATAATTTGGGATATCAAGATGAGGCTAAAAAAATGCGCAATGCCATTTGTCTCAAATAAAGAAATCTAAAAAGGAATTTGGTGCTCAAGTGGTTAACAAGCTTTGGAAGTCTAACCCCTCTAGATTCCACCAGAAGGTCCAGGAGATTATGGGACGGACTCGAAAGCAGCTGACAATCTACGGCTCTGATGGTGAACCTCTGAGCGCTGATATGATCAACACACATTTTTCAAATATTTGTCGCACACACCCACCTCTTGACGATCTACCGGAAAATGGACCCATTGAACAAATTTCGATCATTCGCCCCCATGAAGTATGCGAGAAGCTCAAACGCCTGGACCTCAGGAAGAGTAATTACCCTCTAGAAACTCCTATTGAGTTGATAGCTCATTGCTCTGAGGAGCTTAGTCCTATTTTGGCTGTCTGTTTCAATCAATGTCTAATAGATGGTACATTCCCGGATTGCTTCAAGACAGCCTATATAACTCCCATTCCTAAAAAAAAAAAAAACCCTCTCACCTAACGATTTGTGCCCGATTTCAAAAACCCCGTGCCTTTCCAAAGTGATTGAAGGCTTTATCTGTGAATATTAATATGGAGATATTGAAGCTAATTTAGACCCTTGGCAATTTGGTTTCAGGCCTGGACATAATACTACCCACTATCGTGTATGTCTTCTGGACGATCTGATGAAACATCTCGAGAAGGAAGAGACACACGCAGAAAATCCTTCTCAGCGATATAGTAAAGGCGTTTGACAGCATCCAACACCTGATAGCTATTAACAGAGCTAAAGAAATGGGTGCTCGACAGTTTCTTGTGAGAATGGTTGCAAACTTCCTGCACAATCGAAACCAATGTGTTTCACTTACGCAGGATGAAGCATCCGAATTCCAAGAAATATGGTGCGGAGCACCTCAAGGGACAAAATTAGGACCACTGATCTTTTTGATTGTTTTTAACCCTGTCCTAGCACATATACAAAGTCGCTACAAGTTTGCTGACGACCTGTCAAGCATATCATTCCGCACCTTAGCGAGCCTAGCAGAGGAAATCACCACCTCATCAATATTTTCCCAATTAAAGCATAATCTTGAAGATGTAATGCTTAGCGTTAGTGAAACCAAGAGCCATATTCTACGTGTTAGCTTTTTAAAATCTGCAATTCTGTCCTAAGACTTACAACTAAAGATGAAATAAAAAAAATCCTAGGAGTAATTTTCAAAAGCAACCTGAAATGGGATCCACATATACAGTCTATCCTCCAAAAGGCTTCCCTATGCCTAAAATCCTTTGCTTGCCTAACGCGGTTCATATCCAAATTTCCATTATGCGCAGTCTATACTGTATGTATGTCCGATCGCAAACCGAGTATGCTTGTCCCGTTTGGCACCCTGGTCTAACGGCTATCCAAACCGAAAAGCTTGAAAATATTCAGAAGCGTGCGTGCCAAATAATGCTTGGGGCAAATTATACATCGTATGAGGACAGCCTGCAGAAACTGAGGCTTCAGAAACTATCTAAAAGGCGCACGATCTCACGATGCGTTTCGGAAAAAAAATGCCTAAGCTCTGATGTCCATCGCAAAATATTACCGGATTTCCAGGAATCACAGATCAGTCGGCCAAAAACACGTAGAGGAGCCCTCAATTCGTCGTGCCAAACTCCTTTGTCCCCCACCCCGAAAGGCATCAAAATGGTACCTATCATCGTTTTGTTCCATACTTCGTGAACCACTATAATGAGGAACTAGTTGAAATGGAAATCTATAAAAAGTTGTGAAAAAGTTTATTTATTTTTATATTTATTTATCTGATCTCATGTGTTATATTTTCTTGTTGTTTGACGTCCGCTGCTAGCTATAAGCTATTATGAAAATAAAGAGTTATTATTATTATTATTATTGTTAATATTTTATATGCATTTAACAAAGCACTAATTGGATGAATTCCATGCTAGTCTATACCGTTTTTTACTTTTCATAAATGCTTTAAGTGTTAACTAGTGTTTTAGTGTTTATATAAACTTTGTGCCTTCTAGTCAACGTATAAATATTTTTTATTTATTGTGTAATAATCCGTTAAGTGATTAATAATGCTATGTTAAGTTTGAAATGGATGATGCAACAAATTGCCGTCAAGAAACATAATATTTCTATTTAAGCGGCATATTATGTTTAAAGTAAAAAGAGAGAAAAGTAATTAAAATAATTAACCTCTCACTTAAAAAAAAAGAGAATGCAGTTATATATACAAAATGGAGTGTTTTTTTTTTCTATATATGTAACACTTTATGCTTTATTTGTATTCTAATGCGAATATTGATTTTAGATACAGCCTTAATTTTTTTTTTTTGGAAACCAAATTCTTCGTAACATCCTTTCGGATCCATTTTCCATCATTTTTTTTTACACATTTTTGGAAAGTAGCAAATTTCAAAGCCAGTTCAATTGTATCCTGATACCAAGAGCTCACACCATCAGAAACCAAACCAAAACTGGTTAACTAATATTTTGGGAACTGTATGCAGTATTACGGAACTTTGCTACCAGCATCATAGAGTGAGATAAAATCAGAAGTTAAATTAGGCCTAGAAAATATCGAAGAAAGTGCTACGTAGCCTAAATGGCTTTATATTATTGAAAGAATATGTGAAAATACTTTGAGTTGAAAAATATGTGAAAGTTTAAAAACCAAAATTGTTATGTATAATTTATCCAAGGTGTTTCTAAACCCGGAAGATAAATAGTAAATAAACCACATTACCCAACTAAATTAAATTATAATTGTAATTAAATATAAACTCAATTAATCAAATAGTTTCTAGTATAACTTTAAATCTAATTTCAGCAAAAACAGTAAAATAATGCTTAAGCCGCTGTTGGTCAAACTAAAACAGTAGATACATATAAGAATGAGGGTGAAAAGAGAATTTTATAGTCTTAAAGACAAAAAGAAAAAGAGAGAAAAGACAAAACAAGATAAATTAAAAAAAAATGATATCCTTGGAAGAAGGGACAGGGCATATATTTGGCCATAAACATGACCCTAAAGAAACCATTGAGGGTATATGCACAGAATGACCCAAAGATGGCAGTATAAGAACCATGTACAAAATTAAAAAGATTATTGTATTAAAGATAAATATTTAGGGTTGGGGCACCTCTTCTCGAAGTAGGAAGTATTGTGGTGACGCCATCAAATTAAGTCAAAACTAGATTTTAGTAAAAACATTAAGACGCAAATACAAAGTTTAGAAATACCACTTTTGTATTAAGATAAAGAACACATCCTGGTATGTGCATATTGAACAGGAAATTGAGAAATCACCATTTCCTTGCTATGTGCGTCAATGGGCCCGATAAGATGTGGTTGATGAAATGTATAAAAGATACATTTTATGGGAACGGGGTGTGATATACTAAATTTATGCCAGACTGACCTCTGGTCCGTTGATTTTAGAAATAAATTGGAATATTGTTGGAGTATTGTAAGCGTTCAAGTATCTTACTGTATAGTACTTTATTGTAGATTTATTATACTAATTGTCTCCCTGGGACCACCAGTCCCAGCGGAATATATATTATCGAAACCTGTACTGGTGTATGTTAGTTGAATAAAAGTATTGTGTTATAGCCAACCTCTCTACAATCTGAATTTAGTTCCTCGAATATTCCCAGATGGTACGCCTCATTAGTCAGGTCATAGCCTAAGGCACGCTACCAAAGATTATTTACCCTAGGACCACAAGTATCTCCCCTATAAAGGGAGAAATAAAGGCATCAACTACAACTTCACCCAAATACCTTTAATATCACTTAACCACACACAATGTTTTATTATTATTTGTTTATTTTTTCCAGGGACACTACATATGGAAGGGGTGGTCGTATAAACTTCGGAGAAAGCTCATTCGATTGTAAATCGAACGTTTTAGTGCCTTTCTTGAGAGTAAAAAGTGATCAGACTGCAACAAATCACCCCCCCCGCCCTTTTTTTTTCCCAAATGCTTCAGATAAAAATTTTGAGATTGCCATTTTGTTAAAAATAGTTCAAAAGTAAGTTAACAAAAACTTCAGTGTCAAAAAGAAACACAACCTCCCAGGGCCTGAAGGCAGGCGTTGTAAGCTATGCCCTGGGGGCATATATGGTTTTTATGAAAGGCATGCTCGTATAAACTTCAGAGAGGGCTCATTTGATTTTAAATTCATATTTCTAGTTCACTTCTTAAGAGTCAAAAGAGATCAGAAGGCAACCAGCCCCCCACGCCCTTTTTCCCAAACCCATCCGATAAAAATTTCGAGATAGCCATTTTGTTAAAATAGTTAAAAGGTTAGATAACAAAACTCCGGTGTCGGAATAACCCCCCCAGGGCCAGGGGGCAAGCGCTGTAAGTTATGCCCTGGGGGAATATATGGTTCTTATGGAAGGGATGCTCGTATGCACTTCAGAGAGGGCTTATTTGACTGGAAATTGAAATTTCTAGTTCACTTTATAAAAGTCAAAGGAGATCTGAGGGCAACCAGCCCCCTCCATGCTCTTTTTTCCCTAACCCATCCGATAAAAATTTTGACATTTTGTCAGAAATAGTTCATCTCTCCGTGCCTTTTTTTTTTCCTAAACCCATATGATAAAATTTGAGATTGCCATTTTGTTAAAACAGTTGAAAAGTTCGATGACAAAAAACTCTGGGGTCGACACAACCCCCAGATCCCTGGGACAAGTTGTTTTGTAAGGGGTGGTCGTATTAACTTCAGACGTGGCTCATTTGGTTGTAAAATGAAAGTTCTAGCTTTTTTGTATGAGTCAAAAGAGATCGGAGGGTATCTATCCCCCCCCCCACACAACCTCTTTTCCCCAAATGCATCCGATTAAAATTTTCAGATAGCCAGTTTGTTTTGAATAGTCCAACGATCAGATAACAAAACATCGGGGTTAACAATGCCCCCCCCCCGATCCCGGGGAAGGTTTTTGTATATGCCCTGGGGGCATACATAGTTTTTTATCAAACAGGTGGTCATAAAAAACTTTGAAGGGGGCTCAAATGATTATAAACTGAAAGTCATGATTTTATTTGTAAGAGTCAAAATGATCCGATAGCAACTAGCCCCCCCCCTCAGCCCTCTTTTCCCCAAATACATCCAATCAAATTTTTTACATAGCCATTTTGTTCAAAATAGACCAAAGATCAATCAACAAAACTCCTGGGATAACACATCTCCCCAGAACCTGGGGCAAGTGTTTGTAAATAATTATGCCTCAGGGGCACATAAGGTTTTTTATGGAAGAGATGGTCGTATAAACTTCGGAGGGGGCTCATTTGGTTATAAATCAGAATTCTAGTGCCCTTATTAAGAATAAAAAGTGACCGTAGGGCAACTACACACACCCCCCCCCCAAAGCCTTTTTTTTCCCAAATACATCCGATCAAAATTTTAAAAAAGCCATTTTATTCAAAATACTTTAAAGATCAAATAACGAAAACTCTGGGGTCAACACAACTCAAAAAAAGAGTCCGGTGGCAATTACTGTAAGTTATTCCCCGGGGGCATATAAGGTTTAATGTAAGAGGTGGTCGTATAAACTTCAGAAATTTGATTAGAAATTGAAAGTTCTAGTTACCTTTTACGAGCCATAAAAAATGATCAGAGGGCATCCCCCCCCACCCTCTTTTCCCAAAATTTATCTGATAAAAAATTTTAATAGCCATTAAGTTTCAAATAGTCCAACAATCAGATGACCAACTACTCGGGTTCAATTCCCCTCCTCCATCCCAGGGGAAGGGTTTTAATTTGTGCCCCAGAAGAAAAAGGTTTTTTATGGAAGAGAGTGGTCGTACATACTTCAGAGGGGACTCTAATGATTAGAAATTGAAATTTCTAGTTTCCTTTTTTCAGGTTATTTATTGAAAAAGAGGGTATGTTTGATCCTGGATCTCCTGGGTACGTTGCTAGCTGTGCACTAAGATTAGTGAAAACAGGGCCACCAATGGAAGGTTGTGCACAGCCATCCCTGTCCACCTCCTAGCATCAAACCCGACCTCCAAATATCCTCCCATTTGCAGAACAAATAGGAAAGATAGCTCTATACACTGATTGTGATTACTACTACTACTAACAACTCATCGCAGCTCCAAGCCGCCTGAGGCCAACACAGCTACGCACGCTCCTCCTCCACCCCAATCTATTCAAAGCCTCCCTTTTTACACCCGCCCACGAAGTTCCCATTTCCTTTAAATCTTTCTTTATGACGTCCTCCCACCCCAGACGGGGACGACCTACTTTCCGTTTAGCCCTAGATGGTTGGCCGAAAAGAACAATCTTCGGCGATCTGTCATCCTTCATCCCGCACAACATGCCCTAACCACCTCAACCTTTCTTTCATTATAGACCTAGAAAGCGGTATTGAACCACATTTTTCGTATAGCCTATTGTTTGAAATACGGTCAGTCAGCCGGGTACCCAGAACAATCCTTAAGCAATTTCTCTGGAAAACATCTAGCAAATCTTCATCCGCTTTTCGGAGCGTCCATGCTTCAGAGCCATATTTGACCACTGTCATCACTGTAGCTTCTAAGATTCTAATCTTGGTTTGCAGACTTATCTTCCTATTCTTCCAGACTTTTTTTTTAACTGTGAAAAAACACCCTGAGCCTTGGCTATTCTATTTTTAACATCTTCACTGCTCCTACCATCTTTACTAATAATACTGCCAAGGTAAGTGAAGCTGCCCACCTGATCAATCTTTTCATTACCCAACGTCACCTTTTCATCTTCACTTATTCCTAGCCTTAGTGACTTAGTCTTCCTAACATTAATTTTCAAACCAATGCTAGCACCCTGAACTCGCAAAACCTCTAAAACTTCATTCATTTTGCTCACACTTTCATCTAGGATGCTTAAATCATCAGCATAATCCAAGTCCAGGAGACTTTTTCCTCCCCATTTGATTCCGTGGTCTCCCATTGCCTTTCCTGTGCTCCTTAAAACAAAGTCCATCAAAGTCCACCATAAAGGGGGATAGAACACAACCCTGCTTAACTCCAGATTTAATACAAAACCAGCTGCTAACCTCATTTCCTACCTTAACCGCAGCAGTGTTATTCTCGTACATAGCACTAATCACTTTAATGTATTTGTCTGGTATACTGTACAAGGATAAAACCTTTACTAAAGCTCCTCTATCAACAGAATCGAACGCTTGCTCATAATCTATAAAACTGAGGACCAAAGGTGTTTGAAAACTTAGGCACTTCTCAATTATTAACCTAAGAGTGAAAATTTGGTCAACACATCCTCTACCTTTTCTAAAACCACACTGCTCTTCTCTTAAAACTTTGTCTACGGGCATCTCTCAGTCTAAAAGTATCATATTACTAAGCAATTTGCTACCTACAGAGACCAGACTAATGCCTCGATAATTACCACACTCACTTTTATCACCTTTCTTATAAAGTGGCTTAATTAATGTTTTCCTAAAATCGTTAGGCACTTCCCCTTTTTCAAAAATCAAATTCATAATCTTCAATAACTTATTTCTAACCTCAGAGCCACCATATTTAAGAAACTCATTTACTACCCTATCAGCACCTGGAGCCTTATTATTCTTTAATCTTTTTAGTACTGTTGCTTTTTTCCTCCTCACAAAACAAATCTTCCCTCACATCCAAGGCATCACAAACTTTTTCATTTTCCTCTATATTTTTTTCTGCAACTCTATCTCGGTTAAGCAAGTTCTCAAAATGTTCAGCCCATCTCGCTTTAGCTTTTTCCTTATCGCTAATTGCCACCCCATTCCTATCTTTAACTGGGACAAGTCCGGATTGACTACTACCTCTCAATTTGTTTAACGTGCCAGTACAATATTTTACTATTATGCCGTCTAGCTGCATCTTCTAAATCCTCGGCAATTTTATCCATGGCCTCCACTTCACACCTCCTTAGTTCATATTTCAATGCTTTCTCCACTTTCTTTACATTTCTTTTGTTTTCATGCGATCTATCACTCAGATAATTCTTGTACAAGTCCTTTCTCCTTTCTATTAAACATAAAGCTTTTTCACTAATATTCTTAGCTGCAGCTCCAGCTTTCTTCCCTAATACACCTTCAGCAACTTCACAAATTATTTTTCTAAAATTATTCCAACCATCTTCCACATTATCAAATTTTAAACTCTCAAGTTTAATATTCAACTGTTCCTGGAAAGTTTCTCTCAAATTCTCATCCTGGAGTCTACTAACATCATAACTTCCCGGGAGGTAATTACCCTTCTGATATTTCAGCTTTAAATTAACCCTTGACACTACTAGATGGTGATCTTTACTTTTAACATCAATAACAGCACTCCTATATACCCTAGTATCTTGTATTGATCCTGCCAGTCTTCGGTTTACTATAACATAGTCAATAAGGTTTGCTGTCTTACCATCACGTGAATACCATGTTAGCTTATGAGCCATTTTATGACCAAATACCGTATTGGTTATAACTAGATTGTTATACCTACAAAATTTGCAAAAGTCTGTATCCATGACTGTTTTCTTTTCCTACACCAAATTTACCTAAGCTGGGATACCATCTATCCTTATTTTCTACCACCTGGGCGTTAAAATCTCCCAGTAATAACATCATATTTCTACCTGGGACCTTGTCTATTTGCTCCTGTAACTGTAAGTAAAATTCATCTGAGTCACTAGTATCTCCATCAGTCGGTTCTACAGGGGCGTATACTACTATAACTGATACCCTGAACTTTCTAGTCATAAAATGAGCAATTAGTATTCTATTATTAATACCTTCCCAGCCTAAACAAGACTTAGTAGCTTCCTTATTGGTGGTTTCTTATCCCCCCTTAGCCCCGCGGAAATGGCTCTGAGCTACGGAACTTGCTTAATGTTACTTTGTTAACTTTGATACTTGGATTTAGTGATTTACGTGGCAACTTCTATTTACGGAGCAAGGGCTGTAAGTGAAACGAATTATATTATAAATGTTTTCTTTTGTACGTAATATTGAAAATCAACATTAAATTACACTAAAATGTTGAACTGATGAGCTTTGAGCAATTAATATCATTGTACATCAAATATACACTTCAATTTTATTAGTCCTTTCCAAGACTGTACAAGACAAATATAGTTTCACTGCAAACAAGAATGTGGATATTGCCCCCTTCCTTAACTGTAAAAAACCTTAAGCCTTCTGCATCATTGGCGCTTCACTGAAAACGAATTACATTGCAAATATTTTCTTTTCCAGTTATTACAGCATTCAAAAAGAAAATAAAAATTACAGTGAAATAAAATCTTGAACTAATGATCTTTCAACAATTAAATATTATTATATGTCAAATATTCAATTTGATTTTATTTTTACTTTCCAAGACTGTTCAAGAAAACATATATTTTTCAGTAAAGCGCCAATGACGCAGTAGGTTTTAGACTTTTACAGAGAGAAGGAGGCGATACCCAAATACTTATTTGTAGAGGCTTTTGTTCGTTTCAAGCTTAATTTGCATATTCAATTTAAGTTCCACTCGTTTCAAGGTTTATTTATTCATTTATATTAGTATCTATTGATTGTTTGTTTGCATTGATTGTTTATTTAATTTTAGTTCGTTTTGTGTTTTATTTATACTTCAATAGCAAAATATTTTTTTTTTTCGTTTTAAGCTTGATTTGCATGTTAAATTGAAGCATTAATCGTTTTAAGATTGATTTACTTGTTGCATGTTTTTATTTTTTGCTATGAATCCTTATCTAATTTCCGTTAGTTTCGGGTTTCATTTGTTCTCTAATAGCAATTTCTGGTCGTTCTGAGTTTGAATTTGTATCTCTGAATTTGTACAAATTCAAAATTGTTTGAATTTGTAGCAGGCATTTATATCTGCTGATCTTAATTTTAATGTGGCCTTTACTTTTCTTTGAAAGACTTCTTTTTCGGGAAGTTTTTTTTTTAATTAGTTACGTGAAAGAGGGGATGTCTTCATAACCCGTGTTAAACACAAGGGTGCAAAAATCTGTCTGGAAATAAGATAGACGCTAATCTCAACTAAGATTAGTGAACAGTGTTTAAATGTTTTTCGAATTAAACAATTAAAATCAAAAAGAAATTTAAAAAAAAGAAATAAAAACATTCAGGAATTCTTCTGAAAATATTTCGATCAAAGACATTTGATCAAGATTTTGAGATTGAAAATAGTTTGAAGACCCAATAGAAACGGCTCTGTCCCACATAGCCGCTTGGGCAAGGGCTGCCCGAGCGCAAGGGACGATTTTCGAAGAATCCTTAAGAAGGACCTACTGGAGCTCGGCTATGTATTGGTATAATAAGGTAAAGCTAATTCTTTTCTTCACTTACTGATGCTAGCTCAGTCGCTGAAAACTCCATAGTTACAAAAAAAAAGCAAGACAAATACTAAAAACAAAATTCACACTTTCAGGTGATGTAAGTTCCATTGAAACTTAATAACTCGGTCTTAAGTTACTTTAATTAATAATTCAGCTTCTTATTTCCTTCCACTATTGTCATCAGTTGGTGCCCCACAGGATTCAATTATGGGCCCTCTCTTCTTTCTTCTTTATATTAATGATATGTGTCAAGCTACAGATTTGCCTTCTTTAGATACACATTTAGCTGATAGTACAGCTGTTTTTGAATGCGGTAAATCTTTAAACGAGCTTCACAAAAATATTTCTCACGCATACAGTCGTTTTTCTAAGTAGATTAATGACAACAAAAACTCATGCTTAATAAGATAAAATAAAAGTTCAAAATAGGGATAAAAAATCCTTTTTAATAGTCAGTGTATAGAAAATCACAAAAATACCAGATATTTCGGTCACACATACAGTGACCGTCATCAGTAGTAAAACTAAGCAAAAACAATTTAAAACAAAAGTTTATATACAAAATCAAATAAAACTACATATTTTTTAATTCTCTAATTCTTTTCAAAGCAAAGGCGGAAGCTAGCCTCCTTGACCTTCTTGGATTCGGTTCATTAGCGTTCAATGGTATAACATTTGGACAGAGGTCAACTACATTGGGTGAATTGAACTTTACTCTGTCAGATTTTAATAATTATCATAGATAGAGTTCAGCCCAAATTCACCTATATCCCGATTCAAAGCAATATTCTTGAACAAGATCTTCTTTATTTCAAGAGTTTCACGAAAATTTTGCTTTAAACCCCGATCCCTAGAAATCAAAGACATTCTCAAACAAAATAAAATGGTCCGGAAAATTGAAAATATGTTCCGGAAGGGCTGAAGTAAAATCTTCAGACTTAGAATCTTACTTTAAAGCCAAAGAAATAGAATCTTTATGTTGTAATAATCTCATTTCCAAACTCTGGTTAGTACGTCCCACATATGAGCTTCCGCAAGTACATGGGATCTGATAAACCCCACTTTGTTGCCCCAATGAAGTTAGATCCTTCCCAGATTTAGAAAACTACCCAAAGTATTATTACTATTTAAAGCTACACTTAGACCATTACTCTGTAAAATTCTTTTAAGTTTTTCATTTAGCCCGGGTACATATGGTAAGGAACAAAAAACATCCTTCTCCCGAGTTGTCTCCAAGACTTCCTTAGAAGTCTCTAGAAACCTTATTCTTCGTTTTGAAAAACTCTGGTTAATTAGCCACTCTGGATACATGTTGCTTATTAGTATTTTCCTTAGAAAAGACAACTCCTCCTCAAAAAATTTGGAGAGCAAATACTAAATATCCAGTCAGTTAAAGAAATGATCAAACCAATTTTTACTTGGCGAGCGTGACCGGAACTCTAAGACAAACATCTATTGTTATTTGTCGGTTCTCTGTAAATTTTAAAACCCAGACTATTTTCATTTTTCAAAATGATTGCAAGTTTCCTGGCGACCCCATATAAATATAATTGAAAGACGTATAAATATTTTTCCAAAATTCATTTATTAGGTAACAATACACATATACACATGAAAATATATAGTTTTAGAATTCGTTTAGAAACATAAAAAAAATTAAAATAAAAAATTTCACAAAAGAGAAAAGTTGTCTTAATTATACTTAAAAAAAAATATATACCCTATTTTTCATCAAATTGCATTCTTTGCAATAGCATAAACAAAAGATAATTCTGACCATCATAGTTCAATCGAATATATTCGAACGCAGTCGTTGGGTGGTAAATGTTAAACTAAAACGAAAGGAAAAACTTTACTGAGATGGATGTGCCTTTTTTTATTGCATGACAAATTACATCTTGGTGGAATGTTTGAAACTGCTGGACCTAAGACATCTTCAACATTTTTAGCGATGAACGATATTGGGGTTTGATATGTGTCAAAGCTCAGAAAGTAACTTCACATAAATATGTGATGTTGAATGGCAGAAAAACATATAATGTCATATCCGCGATTGTAGGAAATTCAGTTCTAGTTCTGACCCAGAATTCAGTCAAGGGCTTTTTTAGAAATTGTTGTTTTAAGTTTGAATCACTCGAAAGCTCAGCAAATTCCTCTCGAGCTTTAAGTGGCATGTGATCAATCTCAGTTAAATCAATACAAAACGGATTTTGAATCCAAGCTGCCTTTTTGAAATCAATATTTAATATAAAATATGTGCGGAACTATGTTTCTAGCGCTTTTAAGGGATCTACAATAATATTTGCAATAAAAGGTTTACAATGATTTCTCTCGATTATAAAATTGTCGACACTGGAAAATATTCCGAACGATCTTTTTTCTATCCTATCTTTCCAAATTTTAATCTTTTTAATAAAACTTTCAATTTATCATTAAAAGTAAATTTATCATAATTTTTGCCTTGAAGAGACAAGTTGAGATCGTTTAATTTCGCAAAGGTATCCGACAAATAACACAGCTTGGATAGTCATAAGTCGTTTTGACGAAAAGCAGCAAGTTCATATTTTCGTTCGGTTAAGAATATTTCAATTCCGTATTTTAATAATAAGAAGCTTCTTAAACTTTGACCTCTTGACAACCATCTTACTTCTGCATATACTAATAAAGTTGTATAGACGAAATCCATATTCTTACAAAGATTTGAAAACAAGTGACTGTTAAGGGCATGGCTCTTAATAAAATTAAATAAAAAAACATTTTTTTTTTAACTGAAAGTAAAGAGCGGCATTAAAACTCAAAACGAACAGAAATTATTCCGTATATGAAAGGGGCTGTCCCGTCCCCAACGCCTCGCTCTTTACGTTAAAGTTTTTAATTCTTTAAAAAATAGAGTTGTGAAAAAGAGTCTAACTTTAGCGTAAAGAGCAGGCGTTGAGGAGGGGACAGTCCCTTTCATATGCGAAATAATTTCTGTTCGTTTTAAGTCTTAATATCACTCCTTACTTTCAGTTAAAAAAAATTTGTTTTGTTTTTATTTAATTTTTGAACTTTTTTAAATTAATGCAGGTTTTGATTTTGGCTCACCGTAAATGAGTAATTTTAAAAAAATTTGCATATTAGTTTTACTTTTATTTGGTTAAATGGCTTCCTCGAAAGTTGTTTAGTTTTGTTTGCGAACGTTTTTTATTAGTAATAAATATACGTAACTTACGAATTAACTTACGTAACGAACTTCTATATTCATATATTCTTAATACGTATATTAGGGGGGTTCGCCTTCTAGTCAATATCTCGCTCTTTATGCCAAAGTTCGAATTTTGTTCCAATTCTTTAAAAATTATCCCTTAATCACAAAGGCCGTTAGATAGAATAAATAGCTCTTATGAAAGTACTGAAAAATCTTTGGCGTAAAGAGCGAGGTATTGACTAGGGGACGAACTCAGATCGTATACGTAATAATTTCTGTTTGTTTTAAGTTTTGATGTTGCTCCTTACTTTCAGTTGAAAAACTTTTTTTTTATATTTAATTTCTGATCGTTTTTTTAAATAATGCTGGGAAATCCGGCGTTCCCTTCATAGCAATGTCCCTTCCCCCATAAAAAGATCCTCCCATGTACCCCCCCCCCCCCTAACAGAAGAAATTCCTCATGAAAAGGTCTATATACTTCCAAATAACCAATACTATATGTAAACATTGGGTAAAGTTCATAACTTTCAACCCTTCCCCCGGGAACAAATTAAGTCATCCAAAAAGACATAGTTTTTATATTTTCGATCATGCTGAACAAAATGGTTATCTCAAAATTTTGATTGGGTGACTTTGGGAAAAAGATGAGCGTGGAAGGGGGCCTAGTTACCCTCCATTTTTTTGGTCACTTAAAAAGGGCACTAGAACTTTTAATTTCCGTTCGAACGAGCCCTCTCGCGATATTCTAGGACCACTGGGTCGATACGATCACCCCTGGAAAAAAAAAAATAACTAAAAAATAAACACGCATCCTTGATCTTTCTTCTGGCAAAAAATACAAAATTCCCCTTTTTGACAGATAGGAGCTTGAAACCTCAACAGTAGGGTTCTCTGATACGTTGAATCTGATGGTGTGATTTTCATTAAGGTTCTATATCTTTTAGGGGGTGCTTCCCCCTTTTTTTTTTTTTTTCGAAAATCAGGCAAATTTTCTCAGGGCGTAACTTTGATGGGTCAGACTAAACTTGATATATTTGAAATCAGCATAAAATTTGATTCTTTTGATGTGTCTATCGGTTTTCAAAATTCCTTTTTTTAGAGTTTCGGTTACTATTAAGCCGGGTCACTCCTTACTTACAGTTCGTTACCATGAACTGTTTGATTTATAATTTTAAAAGTATTCTGAAGCACCTCGTTCAATTATGGTGCTAATTTTTTTACAGCAAGGGCCTCTCGGTGAATAAGGCAATGAATAAAAGTTAAATGGTCATAATGAGTAGCTTGAAAAAATGATTTAAAACCAATGTTTTTGCCTGGCATCGCTCTTGCACCGTCCATGCATATTCCACAGCAATTTTTCCATTCTAGACCTTCTTTTCCTGTAGTATGTTATAAATATTTGACATATTTAAATATTTGACTTTAAAATCTCTTCCGACCCCATGATTTTGCTATGCGACCCCATTTGGGGTCGCAACCCATAGTTTAGGAAGGCCTCTGACCTAAAGTAGTCTTTAAAATATGTAATTCAGGTACATTTACTTGAGCCCCCTCCCCCCCCGCCAACACAAAATCACACCTTTTAGCCACATTTTGATACTATAAATCCTGTTTCATACCTCCGACGATGATCCTCTTTTCTGTCATTTATCGGATCCCGACAAGGCAGACACGAAGGCACACAGCTCAGCCCCATTACCTAAAGGAGAACACGCCAAGCATCGAGTACTTGAGGAAGAGCTGCATCCGGCGTTGCACTTCTGTCTGGAACGATCTTCATGGAGAATTCATTCCTGCAAATCCCTCTGTTGACTCCTTCAAAAGAAGGTCCAACAGACATTTAACACCTCTAGGTTTCAAAACAAGGTAATTGAATAGCGGCATATCAGATAACTTTAAGTACCTGGCGCCGTGAACATAGGAATAAAAAAAATCACGATAAAGTACGTGAAAAGTCCATGAGACAAAAAGTGCATCTGCCAGTAGCGTTTCAGTTAATCTTCTTGTGTTGAAAATAGTGTTTCCTTAAATTTCGGGTGCTTTATTTTTTAAGGGTGCTTTAAACATGATGGATTTCTCGATTCTTTAAAAGTCAGTATGATAGCTCCTATCTCCAAGGGTGGCAATAAGAATGATCTGAGATTTAAGTTTTACCCACCATATCCTGGAAAGGTAAACGCTACTACAAAATAACTATCTGGCCTGCATAAATTGTTCCATCCAAATCAATTTAGTTTTAGGAAAACTGAATTCACAGAGATGTAAACATTTTATACAGCTTTGATAGTAAATTAAGCTCTTTAACAAGAATTTCAGGGCGGCTAGTTTATTTTTGGGTTTGACATTTGACGCTGTAGATAACCGAATATTATTACAGAAATACAAACATTACTAATTGAGAGATGTTACTTTTTCTTTGCTCCAGAACTATCTTCAGAATAGAGGTGTACGTTTTACAAAAACAGATTTTTTCAAAAAAATATGTTGCTATTTGGGATATTCTTTGGCCCCAGATTCTTTTGATTTTTATTAATTATCTTCCTAATTCTTTTGGGGTTTTATTCGATTAAGGTTATGTTCCATATACAAGCTTTTGGTATATTATTTTCTGCAATCTTAAGGTTTCAACGGTTCAATGTAAAAGGACGTGTTATCATTCAATGGCTCAGGTTCGGCTATATCCATCTACCGAATTACATTCTTGAAAATTCCTTTACGCTTTTTTTTAATGAAAATACGCTGAAAGTTGGTCAAAACAACACAAAAATGGCCCAAATCCATAATGGTAACTGTTGCCTAGGTTTGGTTAAATTAATTCCCCCCAGCTCAGTGCAAAAAGTAGGACGGGGTGTAAACCCTAAAATGACACAGTTTAGAACCCAGTTTTTACTTCGGTGAAGTTTGGTTACGATATGACGTCCTTTTCTAGTATATATTTTCATGACAAGAGCCTAAGAACTCTCTTTCCTTCTCCTCTCCTCCCCCCTAAAAAGTAAAACCAATCCTAAGCTCTGAAAAGGCTTAACTAGACACTATCTTTGGTTTTAATGAAGTTTCGCTGAGATCTAAAAGCGGTTTTCGTCGATAACCTGACAACTGCAATTTACGTATCTCTCATGTCACTTCTTCCTCTGGAGGATAAAATTTCTCATCAAACCCCCAAAGAAACAAATAAGATACTAACTGCTACCAATCACCATGTTTGGTTAAGATCAAACAACCTCTTTTGGTAGATGCCACCCTGACGAAAATCTTGGGATCCTCTCACCCTGAAATAATCAGAAAGGGTTCAGACAAATAGGAAATCAATTGTCACTTTCAGCCATATTTGTAGAAATCCAGCATCCTGTTTTGGTGAATGTTTCAATTATGAAAAGTTTGACCGTCCCTCACGGAGCTAGGATTGGAAGTTTGGATCAGGATCCAAAATCTCTTTTAATAGAGTCCTGTTGAAAAAATTTTAGAGCACTTCCTCCCCGTCCTTCCGCAAAGGTTGGACTGTGTATTGAAAACCAAAAGGCACAACTAGGGCCCCATCTTCTCCTTTTCCATAAAAAAATGACAACCAGTACACTTCTATGCATCTTCAGAAACAAATAAAATACAGGTTAAACAAATTGGTTTAATTGATGAAGCATGCTGACCTTAACGGGGCTGGGATACGAAACTGGGCTTGAGAAAATAGATCACATATCACCTTTCATTTTACTACAAATAAAAGTTGCTCATCAGCTATGACTACTGATAAGGTTGAAACATGTTATTTATTTTCCTTTAATGCTACCAGGAAGCCTAAACAAGCAGAAAATCTCTACTTTAGTTGATTGAAAGCGTCAAACTCTTTAGTTACTTAAAAGTTTTTTTTTCCAAATACTGCAGCAGCACAAATTTTTTCTACTCAGGCAATTCCTATTTTATCTACTTGAAAAACCAACCAGTGTCAATACTGGACTTAGAGTGACACTCGAATGGAGTGTATTGTAACGCCACTGACGCGGGATTGTAACACCAATACCCGCGTCATTTGGTATAATTTGTTTGGCGGTATGCATTCCGATTTGTTTAATTACAAGGACTGCGAATGAAACTATTCTACAAGTTCGATGCTTGTTTAGAGGAAAATACGACTGAAATATTGAAAGCTCCCGATTATTAGCTGCCGAAACATGCTTGGTTTAAAATCTCTTTTACTCTGTGCCTAGAATATTAACTTTATGTCTTATGGTCCTTTCAGGCACATGAGAAAACCGATGAGAAAAAACGATTGGGAAGTGTTCAAACGATAGGTGCAAAATTTTCCCCAAAAAACAGAGATAACATGCACTTGTATGCACCAAGTCTCTAAGCCAAGTGTCTTTCTTACCAAGTATCTTCCTCTTTCGTCCTAGTTTTATACACAACAATACTTGTGTTAGATAAAAACTGATGGCCCTGGACAAGAAACACCAAATCTTGAACTTTTGCGTATTTAACAGTTGACCTGCTTTTCACTTTTAAATATGAAACTCAGAGAGGAGAGAAAGTAACAAAATGAAAAATAAAATCAAAAAGGGTGAAAAAACGAGGATTTTGTCAGCCAGTGGCGAAAGAATGTATTTGCGACTTTTAAATATGCCCGCCCATTTTTGCTCGACGACAAATGAAAAGCCGATCGGTACCATAGGTAAACAAGGAAAAATTCCTAGCCCCAAAATAGATCAATACTATTAAAAAAACAATCGGTTTCAGAGCGATTCTCCTAGCGTCTGACCGGGCTATTACCTTATTGATGATTGAACAATAGATTGTTCAAGACCTTTTACCTCTTCTTCTTGGTTGATTGTGTTTGGAGGCAATAATTCATAATCTCCATGCAACTGCGGCCCTGTGTCAGGTGAGACTGAACCATGAACTCCTTATCGTCAAGCAGAGATCAAATTCTTCAATATGGTTTTATGTTATATTGATTTTTACTTCCCTTTTATGTAGTTTTTATACTGTAATACTGTAATTCATAATCTCCATGCAACTGCGGTCCTGTGTCAGGTGAGACTGAACCGTGAACTCCTTATCGTCAAGCAGAAATCTAATTCTTCAATATGGTTTTATGTTGTATTGATTTTTACTTCCCTTTTATGTAGTTTTTATACTGTAATACTGTAAAGTTTTTAAACTGTAATGCTGTAATTCATAAGCTCCATGCAACTGCGGCCCTATTTCAGGTGAGACTGAACCGTGAACTCCTTATCGTCAAGCAGAGATCTAATTCTTCAATATGGTTTTATACTATATTGATTTTCATTTCCCTTTTATGTAGTTTTTTATACTGTAATACTGTAAAGTTTTTATACTGTAATGCTGTAATTCATAATCTCCATGCAACTGCGGCCCTGTGTCAGGTGAAACTGAACCGTGAACTCCTTATCGTCAAGCAGAGATCAAATTCTTCAATATGGTTTTACGTTATATTGATTTTTTACTTCCCTTTTATGTAGTTTTTTATACTGTAATACTGTAAAGTTTTTATACTGTAATGCTGTAATTCATAATCTCCATGCAACTGCGGCCCTGTGTCAGGTGAGACTGAACCGTGAACTCCTTATCGTCAAGCAGAGATCAAATTCTTCAATATGGTTTTAAGTTATATTGATTTTTACTTCCCTTTTATGTAGTTTTTATCCTGTAATGCTGTAAACCGATCAAAAATAAAACCATGCTTAGTAAAATGAAACAAATTCGTAAACACAGGTCCTCTTCAGAAAATAAATGATAAAAACTTATGTTTTAGAGCATCAATTCTCAAACTGGAGTAAGCATGCCAAAAACTGCTTAAGGGTACTCCAAAAAAGTTGTTATGGCGGCAAAATGTGATACTAAATAAATTCTAGTACAAGTACTGAACTAATAAAAACAACTCGCTAACCTGAGGAATACCACGCAACACCACCCAAACACACCAAAATTGGCGACGGAAGGTATAGTTTTTCAGGGTTTGTAATGTAGTACGTGAATACTGCAAGCAAGAGTGCCATGGAGTAGTTGCAAATGAAGTTTCAAGTGAGATATGTCAGGTTTTGCTCATAAGTTAACAATTTAATTTGTGTAAATCATTTTGCTTGTTAAAGTGTAACGATTTAGATTAGAATATTAAAAGCGATTTAACTTGGAGAAATAAACATTGACCCTGGAAATATTCGTCAAATGTTACATGAAAAGGAAAAATTTTTTATTACATAACAAAATCTAGACTTCAACGTTGTAGGATCGCATGACAGCGTGCTAACAATTATCTTTAAGTTTTTAGCTTTCCATATTACAAAAAAGGTTTCGAATATTTTCAGCTTTTATTATAAACTCAGTACAAAAAAATTACACATTTAATCCGCATCCATAAACTGATCCTCTTCTCCTGAAAAATAAAGCATTAGATTAGTAAAGTGATAAAAAAGGAGATAGAGACGAGAGAGAGAGAGAGAGAGAGAGAGAGAGAGAGAGAGAGAGAGAGAGAGAGAGAGAGAGAGAGAGAGAGAGAGAGAGAGAGAGAGAGAGAGAGAGAGAGAGAGAGAGAGAGAGAGAGAGAGAGAGAGAGAGAGAGAGAGAGAGAGAGAGAGAGAGAGAGAGAGAGAGAGAGAGAGAGAGAGAGAGAGAGAGAGAGAGAGAGAGAGAGAGAGAGAAGAGAGAGAAAGAGAGAGAAAGAGAGAGAAAGAGAGAGAAAGAGAGAGAGGGAAAGAGAGAGAGGGAAAGAGAGAGAGAGAAAAGAGAGAAAGAGAGGGAGAAAGAGAGAGAAAAAAAGAGAGGGCGTATATACGTATTTTTCAGATGGAAGTGGAGAAGGGAACTGATCTCCAGATGTTTTCGTGGCAACTTACATTTTGACAAACCAACTGTTTGCCGTTTTCTATCTAAAAGTCCAGAGGATCAAATGTACATTGCATATATTGCTAAAAAAAAAATTTATGTACCAATATTTTCCGGACGATCCACAGAATGGTATGAACTCGTATCTCCCATATCGAACGACACTCTCATCACCATTGCACTATGGATACTGATCGGTAATAAAAATTATAAACTTTGTGATGATTTTGATGAAAAATTCAACTCCAAAAATGTGTCCGTAGTTTATGTAGCCTATATCCTTTTTTTATACAGATGATTCAAGCAGAAAAGTTTTTCCTCTAATTGTCTAATACTTCGTTTTAATTAGCGTGCAGGTGATTGTAATTAAGTTTAAAATTTAATATTGCTCTTGAATCTAGCCGTGACTTTTGATTTTAGGACTTGCTTGTTTTCTTCACAATATTTTTTTGCCAGTCGGATGTCTGTTCAGCTCTGAATCTTCATTTTGTCTTGAAGATACTATGTTGAACAAAGTATTTCGAAAACGAGGCATAAAACGAAACACTTTTTTCAAGATTTGGGCTCTAAACCCCATGTTGAGGGTTTTAAAAATTAAAAAATCGATTGGGTATGTAAGAATTTCTATTTCTCGACATTTCGACTCTCTGTTAGGTACGTGAAAAGGAAATGGGAACTTCCTGGGAGGATGTAGAGGGAGGCTTTGAATAGTATTGAATAAAGGAGGAGCGTGCGTAACTGTTTTTGGCCTCAAGCGGTTTGGTGCTGCGGTGGGTAGTTGATAAATCAAAATGAAAGTGCGCCATTAGAATCAAAACAGCCATAAACCCTCTTTAAAAGAATTACAGTCCCCCATCTTGAGAAACAAGGAAAATTACTTTTTCATAAAGGATGCAGTGATGCATGTTCTTTTTTTTCTTTCCTTTTTTTAGTCACCGCTAATGGAGCGCTGATATATCATAAAAAGATGCTTAAGAGCTCAACTGAAAGGTAATTGCCATATCTACCTGCTTTGTAAATAACAAAACATGATAAAAAAAAAAAAAAAAAAAAAAAAAAAAAAAAAAAAAAAAAAAAAAAAAAAAAAAAAAAAAAAAACCGTTCTGGCTAAGTGGACGCGCGCTGGGCTGAGAATCCGTGAATTCGGGTTCAATCCCTGGTGTGGTCAGTTTCTTAGTTTGGGACGCGGGTCAGTGGTGTGACCCTGTAAGCTTAGCCAGAGTCAACCCAGCTCTAAATGGGTACCTGGAGAAATCTGGGGAAGGTAAACAGGAAGGGTTTGCGAAAGCATAGGTTGGCTGGCCCCCAGCCCCCCATTGCACTTCCTGGCTGAAGGGCCACGAAACGGAGATCAGCACCCGCCGGTTTGGACCTTAAGGGTCTAGTGCCGCATCCTTTACCTTTTACCTTTTATGTATGCCACATCCTAATAAAGAACAAAGCACGTGGTCATTACTTTTACCCAAGCCAGCCACTCTTTAAAGTAAAACGTTTTAGAAGCAAATCACTATATTCACTATTTAGTATAATCTCAAAACGTATAGCATCTGTCTCTTTTATATATCATGACTATATATCAAATAACAGAATATGGCGTCATTTAAAAAGTGCACATGATGACATTTCAGGGAATCAAATAAGAGAAACGATCAATCATAATATATCATAATATTTTTTGTCCTCTCTCTCTGTTGTTGCTCAATTTTTATTTTTATTTTTTTTTTTTTTGGGTGGATGTTGTAAGGATGATGGGTGATATTTCTCACTTGCGATTTCTAGAGAGTAATCCTTTTAGAGTAGGAGATGTTCTTTATGATGATTTAATTCCGGAAAGTATGAATGCTGATTTTCCCCCACAAAGAGATAGTTGTTATGCGGATGTTATTTTATGTAGTAATTGTAGAGATGTATAATAATGGATTTGTAACCATCGTAAACAAACCTTCGGGTTTTTGTAGATTTAAAAATTGAGAATTTGTTTTGAATAAGGAGATACAGTTTTCGTCAAGAATTGTATTTTATTATGATATTATCTTTTGCTGATTATAAAAGACTAGATATTCCAACTTACTTTCAAGTGAACCTCTGAACAGCTCTCTATGATATTCCAGTGCCCCCTAGCGGTGAAGCAAAAAAAAAAGCAAAAAAAGAGAAACAAGAAAAACAAATCAATCAGTGCTACCGATGCAAAAAATTATTTTTCCTTGTTATTTAAGGTGGTGGAGGGGGGGGGGTAAGTTTCCTGTATAGGATTCTCGGCGATGCCTATTCTAATAGTGCACTTTTCGTTTTGATCCAATAACATTTTCGAGGGGTTTCGGGCTATTTTTTCGAAATTCCCAAGATCATTTTCTAGATTCTATTAATGTTATTTTCTAAATAACATTTTACTATTAAGATTAATTGAGATAATAGTTACCATTCCAAGATCAACCACAAATGTCGATTTATTTTTTTTCATTAGACAATTTGTTTTATTTAAATGCGGTTAAAGATTTTTGGGTTACAGTGTGCCTTGGTTCATTTTTACTTAGGTTGCAGCTGTTGCTACATCCATGATTTATAAAACCTTGAGTATATGTTTTTTCTTTAACAAAAAAATGGACCTTCCTGTCCGTATTTGCTCAGGTATGTAAAAGCTTATTCAAGAATTATGCATTCATTGATGACAGTGAAAAAATGGAGCAGAGGGGGGGGGGGGGCTGTCCAAATCGATTCATTTGCTGGTATAGGGTCCATTGTTTCATCCAACTATTAGCCGCCTCCAATAAAAAACACAATTTATAGCTAGAAGAAAACCATTCTGACAAATTGAAGACTGCCACTCAGGTGCTTTCCAATACATGGCCAGTGACAAGGTCCAAAGTATCCAACTCTCTCGGTAAGCTTTTATTTTGTTTCAACTTCAAAATCTTTATTAGAGGATACTGACTCTATTACAGTAGCAGAACTTTTTTTTTTATTAGTTGCCAAAAACTGAAATTCACTAGACATAAAACTGCTTCAAAGGATGAAGAATAGGAATGAATGCATACTTTTGCCCATTAAAGATAGCAGAAGCGATAAAAGGATCTGGAATCAGTGCTTAGGAGCAACTATCATGCATAACACACAAGCAGTATATTTCTAGTAGTAAATTTTTCCCAAGGGCAGCTGCTTTTGAACAATCATACTAAAAAAATCCCACATCCACTCCCCCATTCTTTTGAGGGGTATCAGCACCTTTGTTAAGGATAATTATAAGATAATTGACCACTCATTGTCTGATAAAGCAGTATTGGCTTTCTTGAATTTCTTTATCATTTTTACTTGTAAGTCTTTTTTTTTACTTTCAAATATTATTTTATTTCCTTCACATTTCTAAAAAGACAGTATAATATGTCTGGCTGAAATATTTGCATATTAGGTCTGTAAAGTGGGTTAACGACCCCCTATATAGCTGACCAGAGCCATCTATAGGAGCATCTATAAAAATTTGTGGACAGATGAGTGATTTAAATGCAGCAACTGAACCAATATTTCTGTTGAAATTAGATTAAGCAGTTTTAAGTCGGCTTAACAGGATTTCCTGATCAAGCCTAACTCCCATTGGATTCAAGAAACTTTACAAGTTAAAAGTCAAGGCATTATCATTAGGTTTTACTATTGAAATGTAATGATCTATGTAAGTTTTGATACTTTGGGGATTCCCATGTTTTATCATAATCATTTTAGTATTTCCAGTTTACGATTAAGGTATGCTAACGAAAATTTTAATTATTTTAGGGTTCGACTATATTCCTTTTTATAAATATGTTCATTTAGAAATAAACTTGCCTCTTTCCCGTTGACCGTTCGGCGCAAGTCCGCCGACGTTGTCACCTTCACCTTGATCTCCTTCATCATCGTCAGAGCACGAGAAATCTAAAATAGGACTGAATTAGATACATAGGCCATGTTTTTAGGCATGGTGATTTGCTAATTAGGAGTGGAAGAGGGGAGGAGTGAAGCTTAAAATGTTCATTATATATGCCTGATTCCGACATTAATATATGTTCAAAGTATTTTCCAAGATTTTCAAAGGATACTCAGACTAGATTTTCGAACCAATAAGTTTGGATAACCAAAAGCTCAACTCTAACTTTAGAAGCTTAAATCCTTAAAAATTGTGTAAGAGATTTCAACTATGGAATATCAACAGATAGAAAATTCCAAAGAAAACAATCAGAAGAACTAGAAAAAACGGGTATAAGGACCAAAGACAAGTCCCTTTCGAAGTCTTCCACGAGTTCGTCAGTCGTCTAGCGTTCCTTGGACTGTAATTTTGGGGAAAGGACTGGGGGTCATTCGTCTGTCATGCCCAAAAAAAACCACAGTTGCTACTGATGGATATTATTTAGAATTGTTTCATACTAATATATATTGCATCCTCCGCTGACTTTAAGTGTAGACTCCTGTGTATTTATGAATTTAAATCCGTTTGTTTCATCATCAAATGAATTAATAAAGTATTCGTTTTTGATGAAAAATATTAAATTACAGTATTTATTTTGTTGGAATGGGCCTATCTTATTACAACAATTGTTATTGCTCCTGTCGTTGTTGCTATAGCTGTTGTTTGAATTAAAGTTATCAAGTATTTTGCAGTAGGTAGCATAGGTTGCATCAAGACATGGCCAATTGTAGACAGAGAAAAGCCAATACAGATAGTCCAAGTATTTGAGAGGCAAATGTTTAAATGGCTGGGACACGGGTAAATGGCAAGAGCAGCCATGTTAATATTCATGCTTTAATAAAAGGCTTAGGGGCTAGTACGCTTCCTAGAGCTTCTTTGGTCAGCCAGAATCTGTCTTGAAAATTATAAGAAATACAAGAGTTTGAGTAATTATAGCCAGATGCGCCACTTTTGAAGCGACTGCACTTTGAATTTTTTAAATCAGTGCCGTTTTTCAAAGAAGTCCTTTCGAAAAAGGGTGTCTTTGGCCCACTTTCAAAAATCTCGAAATTCGTGTGGTTTGGGGGAGGGGCGAGAGGCATCCTTTCTTCTTTTGTGCCTCGTATATTTACATTGTAGCTACCAGCAGTAATACTGAAAGCAATGGTAATTACTATCATTGGTTCACTAGCACATAGAAATACTTTCTGTTTTGCTTTCTTGAAGACTTCTTTTAACCCTTGACTACCATTAAACCATTGGTGCACACAGGTTTTTAGGTCTTAGGGAGGGGGGGGGGGGGAATTTGAAGTTGCATTTTTCTAGTTGAGGGACATCAGAAAGTCAATTTTATTTCTCATTTTACAGTCCTCTTTTTAGCAATTGCATTATGCCTTGACTTCGCCAAAATGCAAGAAAGATCTTGAAATTTGCTTTCAATATACTAGGAAGTTTGGCTTCTATTTTTAGGCTCATTGCACACACAGCATGGTGTAAATTATAACTGGGAAGGATAATCCATTGCATCTAAGAACAGTCCGAGGAGCCCCACCTGGAAAAATTTGAAGAGAATAGGCTAAAATGCGCAGAATTTGACATATCTGGGCAACAAATGAAATTTTTTAACACGTCCAACTCCTGAAATATCTTCTGACCCCCTTTCCCTTAACTTCAGCTGCGCGTGCCTCCAACTGCAATAGGCTATCCACAACTTATAATAGCAAACGGTAAGTGGCCAGGTTGAAACTTGACAGCAAAACATAGATTTAGTGAAATATGAACTTTTCTCACTACAAGCTAATTTTCAAGTATCTGCTAGCTCCTAATGAACAAAGAAGAGAATGCTATTTTAGAGGTTCAGAAGGAAATACAAGTTCGATCTATCTGAATCACAACTTCAAGATTTATTCAAAAAATATTGTATTCGATTTTCCTCCGAATCTGCCTATTGCAGCCATTACAAATATTTTTGCTTTTAAAGTTTACTCATTCACAGAGAAACTCCTTTTTCACTGAGCATTCTACCGTAGGGGTCAAATATCGCATTTAACACCAACAGACTTATGTGAAAGAGTTAAAATCGTTTCTGCGACTGCAAGCAAGTTTATTCACTTCCCTCCCTATATCACCTCATTCCACATACCATTAATCCTTCCCATCTCTGATGGAATTCTATATAACTAGACTAGCCTAAAATCGTCTACTTTTAAGTCCTTGTATGTTGAAATGGGAAATTTTCTGGCAACATATATATATTTTGAGTAGAAATCGGCTTGAAGATCTCACCAGGGCATAGCCAGGTATTATTGCTTCTGAACATAAACCATCAATTCTGAAACATGCATTTTTTTTTTTCAAAATAAGTGACTACGAACCTCCAGTTAAAGATTGGTAACAATGACAAATTCAATCCTGTAATTTTATTCCATTTGACATCATGTTTGAGGGTTTTAGACTATTTTTTGGGATTTCAAAAATTAGTCTTTAATTACAAATAATTGTTCAATAGAATCTGGACAAATGTTACAATTTTCGCAATAGTTACAGCTGCAACCATGATTAGCCTGATACTTCGTCCGGGCAGTAATACTGTAGCCTATTCTAACATATATTGTCTTAGACAAGGCAAAAATAAATTTCAAGAATGTGGATTTGAAACAAAAATATTGAGAAATATCGTCACCAACAGCTTTTAGCAACCTCCAGGGTAGTAATTTTTAACAAAAGCAGAAAAGCGACTTCAAGGACCTAAATTCAATTTTAGGAAAAACTAGGATCATTGATGGATTTTAGGGACTTTGAGCTAGCCCTGTTAATACAGTCATTCCACGAAAGCTTTTTCGAATTTCATTTTTAGTACTTTCTGGCGCTCAGGGAGCATCGTTTTTTCCCTTTAACTTTCGATAAAAACAGTATTGAAATAATGACTGGATATTCAGATGGTAAAACATGAAATTTCAAAGCTGAATAACTGCTTGATTTTTTTTCTTTTTTTTCCCCTCGAAGATGAGTCATCTTCAGCTGCAAATCATCTGAAGGAAACATAAAGTTCAGCTCGAATACTATTTTAGCTGCTTGCAGCAAACGTTTTGATAGTTTACAAGAGTAAATTTTCATAGCGAGTAAGCTGAGTTAATCAAAGGAAACCAGCTTATCTTTTGGATATAAATCTGCACAATTTCTCATATTAAGGCAGGGTCTCATTTAACCAAAGTTTCATTTAAAATAGGAGTTTGACACAGCAAAACAGCAAAAAAACTAGTAGATCCTTTTTAATTAAGTTATATGGACATAGATAGGTACAAAAGATTTCAAAAGGGCGGGGCAAATGATTAAAAAACAGCAAACTAAGCATATTTATGGAAGCACAAAGGATAAGGGAGCACGACCCCCCTTATCCTCCTTATACTTGAAAATATACAGAAGTAGATACAGGGTAAGCACACACCTACGCAAAGAGGAAGGAAGACAGAGCAAATCCCCGTAAGATCCCTTGAAAAAAATTGTCAGCAACAAAGGCTGAAGGAAAAAATATGTGGTTTCTCCTCAAATACTCACAATCCACACCTAATATAGGCATGCAACTAAAATGTACTGAGAGCAAAGACATATATTTGAGGTAGCATTGATAATTACCAGATACAGAGTTGTCAGGATCAGGATGCAGCAGTTGACAGTCAGAAAGAGCTTTGTACATTTCTCTCCAATCTGTCAGGCTGATAAGGTACAAAACGAACTTCATTTATAGGGGGATACTCTTCATTACCACCATCTTCCGGTCGCTCTAAAAGCAAAAGCAATAACAACAAAATAATTAATGCCAAATAAACAAATGCACCCATAACAAGATACAGTTAGATTTACATTGCAAGAGCAGCGTGATTCGTTGCAGCAGCCTTTGCTGACAAACCAATAGCATTGAATTGTCACAGGAGCAACGCTTTGATTCGTTCCCCCGCCACTGGTCAAATAACATAGTTGTCAACCCATCAACTTAGACTTCTGTCTCGAGAAGAATTTTTTATTGAAAAAATAAGATGAGACATTCCTCAAGATGATCTCAACATACGTTGTGTTCTTAAAACCAACTTTACTCTCTTTTTCCTGACACCCAATCAATGTTGTTAGCTTCAGAATGCACTATGTATACATGTTAATGGATTATTAATTAGCCCAAACACATAAAAAAACTAACATAATCTCTGCTGTTATTTAAAAAATTTCTACATATAGAAGCTAAGACTAC
>CM051268.1:58133797-58338797 GCA_027921565.1 Artemia sinica
GGTGTATTCCTTAGCATTTAGAAGTGATCTATTAGAAAAGTAATGTATTTAGATTACAAGGTCAGAAGGGCCTGTCTATAATCAGTTCAAAGCCTTTCAGAAAGGCAGCATGAATCATACCAACATTGCAAGAGCCGAGACTGGATGAGAGCTCAGCTACAATGTAGCAGCTTATCTTCTTTATCAAATAAACAACATGATATTTTGCTGATATTTGGCATGTCATATTGGCAGAAGTTAAACAGGCATTAGTCAAGGACTGTAGTAAATTTCCTATTAGTCTTCTGCAGTCACTCTGCTGATAAAAATGTCATCCAAATGGTATCACAATGCTCTTTCAGTCCTCTTGGATCAATACATGAAATACAACAAAAAAAAACTCTTAGGGGTCACACTGATGAGCAATTTGAAATGGGAGGCCCTTGTTTGTTCTATTATTAAGCAGCAGGCTAGTACATTTCTGTCTCTCCTTAAGCTATTTGCCAAATTTCCATACACAAAAGCACATATTCTCCACCTTTACACATATTTTTTCTGTCCACTGCTTGAATGTGCTTGCCCAGTATGGCATTTCGGCCTTATGGTAGATCAGTCTGATAGGCTAGAAATTATCAAGAAGAGAGCCCTGAGGAGTATTTACAGTTGAGGCAAAGTGCCTTACATTTTCCTCCTCAAGGAATTCCCCCTCCAAAAATTTGGCAGGCTGATGTGTTACTCTTTGCACTAATTTTGGGAATAGTCTGTGTCTTATCCCACATTTTTAATCTCTACTCCCAGCCCCTTATTGCCCACCAAAGCCCCATTTACCTAAACCAAAAGCACAAAAAATTCTGGTTCTAAATCCTATCAATGCAAGAACTGAGCATTATAGAAAGAGCTTGTGCTAGCATTGCCAAAATCTTAAATAAATGAAAATCTTGTTTATAAATGACAGGCCAATTGGGACCATCATTGTATGTTTTTATAATGTACCAGATGAAGAGCAATAATGTTTTTTATAATGTTATATGTTGATGTACTGATAATGTTGATGATATACCAGCAATGTTATATGTTTTTTTTTATAATGTACCTCACAGAAAACAACAAATTTGGCAGTTTGATATTGTGAAAGTTTGCTTGTTAACAAAGTATCATTCATTCATTCATCAATATTGCATCACCATGTTATTTCTGTCATATTTTCAGCATATGCTGTTTCATCAAACATTAAAGAGAAAAGTAAGGAACAATGGCCCAACAGATCAAAGGATTTCTTTTACTAGGTAACCATTCTCATCTGACCATCATATCATGTTGCTAAGATATCTAATATATGCTTCAAAGTCCAAATTTTTCATACTTTAGCAATTTTTTTCAATAGTCATGTTCATTTTAATTTTATTTTCCTTCCTAGCTACAAGTCCTAGATCTTGACCAGACACCAATTTGAAGTTGAATATTGAGCTGCAATGGTACCAGCAAGGCTATTTGTATATATATATATATATATATATATATATATATATATATATATATATATATATATATATCTATATATATATATATATATATATATATATATATATATATATATATATATATATATATATATATATATATATATATATATATATATATATATATATATATATAATATATATATATATATATATATATATATATATATATATATCTATATATATATATATCTATATATATATATATATATATATATATATATATAATATATATATATATATATATATATATATATATATATATATATATATATATATATTTACATAAAGACCTTTTTGTGTGTTGCAACTATTGTTTAACAATCTTTAGCACAAGTGAAAGTCTTACAACAAAAATTATTTAACAGGCTTCCTTATCAATACTTACTGTGGGCATAGACCAGTCATCAGCATATTGTCCTTTGTCATAAAAAATACTTTTTCAAACCAAAAATAGCTGAACTTATAACCCCCCTATTTATAAAGTCTTCAACACTGAAAAAAACACCAAAAAATATCACAAGGTACTAATATGACTTGGCTGTACCAGAACCTTTGTTAGTGCTCCAGATAAACAGTAAAAAATTGTTTTATCATATAGATAAAATTAATGCATGGCCTTGTAAATATCAAAGGCAAGGATGCAATTGCCAGAGTAGGAACAGTACAGCAAAACCCAAATTCTGTTATTATTGTATGTTCACACCAAAAACTAAATAGCAGGAATTTAAGCAACTTTCAAATTGTTATTTTTGTTTGTCTATACATTCAGGGATGATACTAGAGTTTTTGGATGGACTTCTCACTCTCATCTCAAAACTCACAATGGTGAAAGAAAGAATCAGACTGAAGAGGAACACAAAAAATTAACTTGACTTTTCAGAAAATTAAGCTTTTAAAACTGATGGAAGTATGCTTAAGCATGGCCAAACGCTCAGTATTACAAATGAGAATTGGTTACAAGTCTTGTTCCCTTTCAAAAAACTTGAATTTTCAACAGCTTTCAAGAGGAATTTTATCAAGATGGACTGGGAAAGCTATTTCAGAACATGTAAGAAAACTGTGTAAATCCAAAGGGGTATACAGCTTGAATTATGGCTAAATGAGGTATTCCCAAGTTTCTGTACTTACTCATATGGCTCAAAAAATTTGGGCAAACTACTAGGACATCAGCTCATCCTTATTTCAAAAAGATGTGTAAATAGGTGAATGAGGATAGCCTTTATGAAGAAAAAAGAATATAGCTTCAAGGATTGGATCTACAGCCCAAATTAGGACCTAGAGCCCTTAATGGGACCCCACATTTTACCTATATTATTACCTTGTATATAGTTTTTTAGACTATGTATTAAAGTAAAAAAATTAGTTAAAAACTAAGTAGATATTAAAATTAGCTTTTAAATGAGGACTTAAATGAATTCTTTATAAGTGCCCTGTTAGCAATAAAGAAAAAAAGACAGCAAAAACAAAAAAAAAAAAAAGAAAAAAGAAAAAGAGGATGTATTAGCTACTACCACTGAAAAATATGATTTTCTGTGCTGTTTAAGGTAAGGGCTGTAAGTTTCCTATTTAGTGTTTTCAACAGTAGTGATTCTAATGGTATATTTTTTGTTTTGCAATAAGGGATCAAAATGGAACTTGCCGTGAAGCAATTATTGAATTTGGAAGGAGCATAAGAAAAGCATTTAATGACATAGGCCTGGGCCTATTTAATTTCTTTACAAGTAAATTAGAAATATGCTACAAATGAATGTTATATTTGGTTCAGAATGAAATTTTGAGGTAAATTTTTTGCAGTTTATATTATTGACTTAAGCCACTTGATGCCTTTCCCACCACATGAACATACCACTTGATGCCTTTTTTATGCTCTTTCCAAATATAATAATCATTTTTTTGGAAATGATTTTTACCCCCCCCCCCTATATATACCAATTCAGGGTAAATATTTGCACATTAGGGGGGGGGGGGGGAGTTTAAAGTTACCTCTCATTTACATCAGAAATAAAATTGACCCCCCACCCCCAATGTTCAAATATATACCCTGAATTGGTATACATAGGGGTGGGGGTAAAATTCATTTCTGACAAAAATGATTATTATATTTGGAAAGAGTATAAAAAAAGGCATCAAGTGGTATGTTTACTTTATTTGTAAGTCAATAACATGAAAACTGCAGAAAATTTACCAATTCTGATTCTAAAGGTAGGCTTATGTCTATTTCTTGGCTACCTTAAATTCCCTTAATTGGAAGATTTACCAAAATTGGTAAATTTGCAGGTGGCACAATAATTTAGCTAGGATGAAAATGAAAACATCATTTGATGCCTTTTTTTTGATGCTCTTTCATAATTCAATAATTGCTTCTGTTGCAAATTGCAGGTTCTTTAAGGGGCCCCAAAGGTGTTTCATTTTTGTAACCACACAAAGAAGTTATCAACAGCAGTTAAGTTATTGAAAAGTTGTTAAAAAACATATCACAAGTTTATAAATAAGTTGTTCAGGAGTAATATATTCCAAAAATACTTATTTATAAAAAATACAAACCTCATTTATTGGGCAACACAAATATAAACCATTTTCATGATGTTTCAAGTTTTTTCATATGCCATCAACAAAAATAGCACTGTATTTTTTTACAATTTGAAACTTTGCTATCAACAACTCAGGGTATATTCCAATTTAGGGTATATATTTGCACATTAGGAGGGTGGGGGTGGGTAAATTTCATGGTAACTTTGCAGTTGACCATATAATTTAGCTAGGATGAAAATGAAAACATCATTGAAGCTTTGTTTATGCTCTTTTGTAATCATATAAAATAACTTTGGGCCCCTTTAAGGGCTCAAGATGCAATTTGAAGAAATTGCAAAGGTATTATCATGGGTTGGTCATCAAATCCTGATCTAGTTAGATCATGGAGAAAAGTAAAATTTCAGTTAAAATCTGTCAAAAGATTGCAATAAACTGTGATCTGGTATTGTGAATGATCTGTGCCTCAACTATTTTTGAAGGCTCTTGCTTTTCATTGGAAGATGCTTGTATATGGAAAATCTGCTAGAGCCTGACATGACCATACACAACTCTTCAAATTGGTTTCCCAGTCATGTAATCACACTCCCTCTGTGCATCCCTCTGAGATTCCTGATGATGAATGGTATGCTCACTTTGAATCAGTTTTCATTTCCTGATCCCCATCTTCAGGATCAGTATGATAAAGATTTAGACGCCTTCTTAGCTTCTTCACCAAAAACACATTACACCATGACAACTCAAGCAATAGAAAAAGCAAACCAAAAATTAAAGTGAAATCTTCCAGTGGCTTTGATTGTGTGGGAGCTATGCATCTAAAGAATGGAATCCCTCTTTTAACCCAACACCTCACACTGCTAATGCAGATGATATTCACTCAATGTGCTGTGCTCTCAACATTCTGTATAAGTGACCTTACTCTGATCCCTAAGAAGGGAAAAGCACTTCTCTTTGTAAGCTCTTTGAGCTTCTCTTTAGGGACAAACTTGAAGTAACTTGTTATACACCCCCACACCAATTTGGCTTCAAATGAGGAACTGGCTGTGCTGACACTCTCACTGTAGTAGCAAACACTCTTATTGATGCCAATTCTGCAGGAGAAAGTCTAGTTCTTGCTGGCCACAACATAAGACACACATTTGACTCACTCATTCACTCTGCAATGTTTCTTAAAGGTGGAAGGCATGGGCTGAACCCAGATATAATTTGTACACTTAGGGATATGTATACATGGTTATCCATTTGACTGAAACTTTTACCAGATAAAAAATTTACCTCTGATTCCTAAGAAAAAGCTCACACCAGTCTCAAAGGGTACTTGACAAGGTACAGTTTCTTCCCCAATTTCTTCAATAATTACATCCTTGAGGCTCAAGACCAATGCCCTGCTCTTTCATTTTGGCATCTACTAATCTGTCATTTGTGTGATATGAGGATGTTATTCTGAATCTCAGTTGTATGCAACTGCAAATCAGTGAAATTTTTGCTATCCTTCAAGATGAATACCTCAAGGTTGGGCTTCAGTTCAATTTGGTGAAATCTGAAATAGGGTAAAAGACCTCTTTTTGGGAAAGACCACTTTTCTTTGGCATTTTGGAAAAATAGCAATGGGTTTTTGGACCACCCCTTTTTACTACAACATGAAGCAATGTGAGGGCAGTAACAAGAACCCCGCCTTCATGGTCAAAATTTTCACCAATGATGTGTCAGCATAATTGAAAATATGGTCTCTGTTTTGAAAAGCAATTGAAAAGAAAAACTATATTTAAATATTTGTGATTTATAGAGTAAATATCAAGCAATAAAAAGTTGCATTTCTAGAATCAGAAGAAAATCAGCTTTCTGTTAATATATGAATAAAACTGAAACACTAAAAGGATATATACATCAAAATTAGGATAATTGGTATTTCCAAAAAGAGGTCCCTGCAGGTAAGTCAATAAACTAAGAATTTCAAGTCTCTGATCTTAAATAACCTGAACAATAACCATATTGATGCATAGCTTAGACTTTTTGCTATTCATTAATATACCCAAACCTTCTCAATTCCTCTTTGGTAAAAAGACAGATGTGAGGGTTTTAGTTTTACATAATTTTGCTCAATTGGATACTGGTTTTTCACCCTAGTTCTTTTCAACTGGAAGAGTCCTACTCCCTCTTCAATAGCACTTGGGAGCTTAACAGCTCAGCCTGCTGATCATATAGTATACTTAGGTCTCCCATCAAGTCCTCTTTATGTCATACTAGATCTCTTCTTATCAAGCATCTTAACTGTCAAATTTCAGCATCTTATGCCTCTATTGTCACTTGCAAGTTCTGCTTCAATTGTCATCTCTTAGCTAGCTTGTTTGATGCAGTAGCCCTCTCCTATATATTGTACATTGCCCCCATTTTGAAAAATATTTACAAAATCTGAAAATTCAAAATCTATTTGTTGTTTTTATATTTTGTAAAATATTGCTATGTCTACCACCTTGGCACAAAAATTCACCTATAGTTAAAATATACAAACTTGCCCAGACCCAGAAATAGCTATCTCTCAAGTTATTGGAAAACATAATAGAAAAGTAGCTGGTCATGAGCTAGGCCCACTTCTAGTGCAATAACTTTGTTCTGTTGTGGATTTGTTTTTTCTTCATTCTTTTTTTTTATATATATAATTATGCATGAATATGTTGATGATTATGTGTGAATTTGCTTTTGCTTTGTTTGATTTTATTCCTATCTTATCCTTGATTTATTTATAATTGATGATCTTATTTGATCTTATTGGTTTTGTTGATATTTGTCTTGCACTATTGTTTTTTTTCTTTTCATATATTTTGCTCTATCCTTTTCAAGTTTTGTAGATAGGGTTACAGTTAATAATAAAAAAAGAAATAGAAGCAATTATTGAATTATAAAAGAGCATAAAAATAGGCATCAAATATGTATTCACTTTCATCCTAGTTAAATATTGTGCCACCTGCAAATTTGCCCCAAAATCAGTGTCTTTACCCTAGCCTTAAACAAACAAGTGAGGAGCTAGGTATTAAGTCTTAGGGTCTCTTTAAGGACTAAAACAAAAATAAATTTGGTAAAGTTCTATGAAATCATATTATTGAGTTAGGACTAAAGTGAATACATCATTTGATGCCTTTTTTTATGCTGATTACAAATATAATAAGCATTTCTATCAGAAATGAATTTCAGCCCTCCCCCCTATATAGGCTATACCTAACCTAACCTAACCCTGAATTGGCATATATAGGGAGGGGGGGGGGCTGAAATTCATTTCCAATAGAAATGCTTATTATATTTGTAATCAGCATAAAAAAAAGCATCAAATGGTGTATTCACTTTAGTCCAAACTCAATAGGGTAAGACACCCAGTAGTCGGCCACCTGTCTATTCTTGGACAGAATCTTTTATACTATTTTAATAACCAATTTACAATGAAACCGTTTGTATGTCCGAGTTTAGGCAGAATTGTCACTTGTTAGTAAATTCAAAAATAGGAGGCACTGTACAAGTGAAACTATTTAAATTTAAACCCGCTTGTTCAGAAATTCTTCAGAAATTTTTTGATACAAAAATTAAGTTTCTAGGTGGTATAATACAGTAATTAGAGTAGTTTAAATGTCAAAAAGTTTTCAAAGTGATTAAAGTGTCCAACTATCTGGGTGTCTTACCCTAATATGATTTTGTAGAACTTTACCATAAATTCAAGGGTAGCAATTGATATAGCCTTTTTGAAATGTCTTAAAAGGTCTATAGCCTAGTCCCTAGGCTAAACAAAATGGGGTTTATCTGAGGCTTAATCTTGGTGTGTTGTTTGCAGTGGTGTTTCCTACATATAGATCCTTGGGGTTCAGGGTTGCAGGCCCACAGCCAAACAATTTTCATTTAACAGGCTTGGGGACCATGTCAAGCTCCCCTGGTCTCTGCTAGGCAAGGTTTCTTACAAGGTTAAGTTGTTCATCTTCTAGCTAACAAAGAGAAAGAGTAAGAAAATAAGCAATCAAAGCAAATCCCGGTATTTACTAGCCAGTAAGTCTATTGGACATTTCATCTTAGGCTAATATTGAAAACTAGGCATACTTAGGCTAAAATGGCCTAGTCTAAACAAATTTTAAAGGCCAAGACCATTCTTACTGTTCAGAAATTATTAAAGTTCCTGCTCCATAGTTTGTTTCATTGATAATCAGCTCAGTATGCCCATGTTTTACTTTTATTCCTTCTTCCTGAGGCATATGAATACTCCCCAGCACCGGCATTTTTACTAGTTTTCTTTTCTTCTCTTTCTTCATAGATGAGGTGATGAGTGCCTACAATAAACCTTTTCATATCTCGGAGGCATATGTAGCAGGGTTGCCACTAAGCTGTTTTTTGGTGCCACTTTGGGTGGCAAAATAGTGTCAATGTATCATTTAATCTGTTTATCACAACCTAAATAGAATAAGTTTCAAGAGAACTCTTGCTACTCCCAGTAAATTTTTTCTTTACGATGTTTTTAAGGACTAGGGCATAGGAACAGTCAACTAGCATTTTAAGTATCAATATGAAAGCACCTTTATAATTAAAAACGAGCATTTAGAATATCAGCGTGAAAGCACATTTGCAATCAAAAATCAGTGGAAATGAAATAACTAAAATGAGGAGTGCGTCCAAATTCAATTTATGCAATGATGTAAATTTAAGTAAGAAAAAAAAGTGAAATTAGATTGTGATTTTGCTAATAATTGCATAGGATTTCAGATAATGGAAGTTTTGGTATCAATTTAATTTTTTTAGTATGATGGTTATGTATGAATATTCATTTGTCCATTGCCAAAAATTCAAAGAAAAAATATGAACGGAAATGTTAGAGCCCATTTTTGCGTCACTGGCCCAGTCACTGAAGACGTCACTAAATATTCTTGTGGGACACCAGTGAGCTCAGTGGATGTTTTAGCGTTGCTGAGTCGTTGTTTGATGTCATCAGTGAGCTTTTCAGTCACTAGGCTTCAAGAGCTATAGTCACGGAAATCGATGAAAAGACGCGTAAAGTCAAGCAGTCACTGGCCCAATGACTGGTTAACATAGTAACAGCTATTAGCATAGTGGCGCAAAAATACACTCTTAGCTTTTCTTGCTCTTTTCTTCTTTGAATTTGTATTCAAACCCTCAACTAATAAAACATAAAAATTGAATTCAGACCCACTCAAGAATTGCAAACTGCTTGACTGGCTTATCGTCTATGAGCCTACAAATTGTTGCAACAAAAACAAAATAGTTGAACTAAACAACTGAAGGCTTCTCCACCAAATTGCAGTTAAATGTCTGTCTCTGTCCTCTGTATTGCCAAGTTTTGTATCGAAGATCACTGGTTGATCTTCGCTTATCAGTGATAAGAATAAGAATATAAAAATTTCTCACACACAGATAGAGACAAACACGTTTATGTTTTTTCATCGCACAGAAAAGATTCTTGCATCAAATAATTGCCGTTCGCGGAGTTAAGATGAGAATCTTAGCTTACAGAAAAAGGATATCAATGCATATCTACATTGACAGTTTTCTTTCCGTTTTTTTCTGAAAACATTCTTTTTTTGTAAAATAGTGCCTTAGCGAAAAAAGTGCCACTTTTGCTAAAAGTGTCCTAATAAGGTCAGGTGTCCCAAAAAGTGCCATTTAAAAAAAAAATTGTCAAAAGTGATACTAAAGTGTCACCGGTGGCAACTCTGATATGTAGCTGACTTTAGGAACAGATTTCAGCAAGGGTGTATTCCACGTAGAGTAATCCTAACTAACGATGGTAAGAGGCGGGGCTTAGTGCCGTTTTTTTTTTAGGTGATTATTCATCATTAATTACGTTCTAGACAAGGAATGTACTAGGGCTTTAGAGCTTTAGGCATGTGATTAATCGTATTTAATGATTATCGTAAAGTTAACGTAAACTAATCGTAATTAATAATGATTAATCACCGAAAACGTCACTAAGCCAAGCCTCTTATCATCATTAATTATAATCACTCGACGTGGAATACACCCTTGCTGAAATCGGTTCCTGAAATCAGGTACGTGTGCCTACTGCCTGGGTCAGCGCCAATTTTAAAAGAAATCGGTGTCGATTTGAGTTTGAAAAACTTTCAAGTTTTCTGCGCCGATTTCCAAATCAGTGCCGATTTTCATCATGATCATCACAGAAATAATAGGGATACAAATAAATAGTCAGCCAAAACTAAACTGAGAACTAAGCTGAGATCAATCATGCAACTATTAATAAACTCCAGTTGACTATTTGTGTCCATGATTCTTTGTTTTGAAAATCCCGCGCAATAAATTTTTCTTTCAACAAATTTTTCTTACTGCTATCATTTGTCTACTGATGCTAAAATCGGTTCCCAAAATCAGCTACGTGTGCCGAACCCTTTAGCCGTCATTTTCAAAGGAAGGATATGTCGGTAGAATCGAGCTAGAAAATAAGTGGAAAAGTCTGGCTGATATTGGATTTTAATATAACTGAATACCTTTGAAAGAAATTCAGTCATTCAATGAAGAATTAGAGTCAGACTATCAAATATAGACTGCCGTGACGAGACTCCAGCATGAAAATGGGAGGGAAACTTCCCAGAACAGCTGAATACTAAACTGAGAGAAACTTTCCTGGAACAATTGGATGTTAAACTGCGAAGTCTAAAATATGACAGTGTAGAGGACGAATGAAAATAATCTTAGGGAACTAGTAAAGTCACTAATGATATGTCAGGGAGGAAAGTCAGAAACGAAGCTCTTTTTTTTCAAAATCACCATAAGTTTTTTGTCGCAATAAGCTTTTACTTTTAGGATTAAGCAAAATTATACCCTTCCTGAATTAGTGGCAGATTGGGAAATTTTTTTCTTTGCTTGTTTGATCCATTGCTCTCTTGAAAGTACAGTAAGGCAGGGGGGGGGGGCTAAAAAATCAAATTACCTATAGTGTTGTAATTTCCTAGGTTTTAAAAATAAACTTGCCTGGAAAGCTCACCTACGGAAAAAGTTTCCCTGTGAAAAATTTGCCCCATCAGGAGTCCTCCCCCCCCCAAATATATGTATTCTTCCCAATATCAAATATAATATGTAAGTATATGAGAAAATTCGTAACATAAAGCCCATTCCCCAAGGGATTTGAGCGTTCAGGTTTATTCCCGAATGTATAGTTATTACACTTTTTAACTATGCTGAACAAAATGGCTATTCCAAAATTCTGCTCCAATGACTTTAGAGGAAAAAGAGCAGAGACTGCGGGGTGTCTTTGGGCGCAACACCTCACTCTCTACGCTAAAGTTTGACTGTTTTCCCAACTCGTTAAGAAATACTACTGAAACCAAAACGCCTCTGTTTTGGAATAAAAAGCTTTTATTACTACATTAAAATGCTTTAATGTAAAGAGTGTGGAGCAGAAGACGGGCAGCCTCTATCATATATGGAATTGTTCTTGTTCTTTTTAATTCTTAATGTTGGTCATAACTTTCCTTTGAAAAAAAATCTTTTTAAATTTAATTTCCTACTGTTTTTGCAAATAAGGCCTTCAGTATCCCCCTTAATCCTTAAACATCCAAGAAATCGTGTTCTTATGGTGTTTTCCCCCCTCTCTGCAAGCTCCTCCCCATTTCATGATACTCACATTACTGCGTCTGCAGCGAGTACAACCAAGGCTTAACAATTTGAGATGGACATCCGAGGAAATGTTGAGAAGATAGTTGAACAGAATCAAAACATAAAATATGAATACAGATTGTCAATAGGGCCGTATCAGGCAATATTTTTGGAACCGCTTACCGTATCAAGAGAGATTTCCTCACGAGGAACTTTCAACGGGGAAATTTTTGTGGAAAAGCTTTTGGTTTGTTTTTTTTTTTTTGGGGGGGGGGGGGAGGGGTAAATATTTTTAGCAGAATTTAAAAAAATAGTTAGAATAAAAAAAAATCTTTTCTCAAATGAATGTAGTTTAAGAATAATTTTCTAGACAAACTGATTTCCAAGGGTATTTTCAGCGACGATGGAATTGTCAGGAGTAGGATTTTATGTGGTAGGAATTTTCCAAGCCAAAATTCAAACACCCCATCCAAAAAATTACTTTCTGGGCACATTTATGATGCCTCGCCCCATTTTTACACCTCTGTGCCGGTAGGCATATGAATCTAATCTTTTTGCTACGTAAAAACGATTACTGCAAAAAAAGGGAAGCTATGACTTCTGACTTCTAGCAACAATTATCAAAGTTGTTGACCGGAAAAATCCCATGAAAATTAAAGACTAATAACTAATCCCTCTTCCTCAGGATGTAAGTTTTAAAGTATCCAATTAAAGTAATAAAAAGTTTCTTTACTACTTTTAAAAAAGCTTCTTACTCTAATTAAAAGGCCCTTATCTTTCAGTAGCCGTTCTTAAATAATTGGATTGAAAAGTGAAATGTAGCATAAAGAGCAATTGAGGAGGGGCCAAATCTGCTTGTATACGGATTGATTTTTGTTCCTTTTAAGGTTAATTGTTGCGCCTTACTTTCAATGAAAAAATTGCTTTGATTTTACTTCCGATCGTTTTCCAGATAACTTCATGAAATTAGGTTCTTCTTCCTATTTTATCCCATCCCTGAGAAAATTTCTTGTATGGAAAGTTCCTCTCACGCAAAATACATTCTCCTAAAAATCCTTCTCCTGACAATTTCAGCGTCGGTGAAAATCCCCCAAAGAAAATTTCTACGGATAATTCCACCTGAAAATTTCTCTTTAGAGTATTTTCGTTTAAAATAAACATCAATATTTGATCGTTTTTCAAATCATGTTATAAATCCTTCTTTCCGTCAACACTTTTTGTTCTGTGGTATGAAGTTGAGATTTTCAGGGGTAAAACAATTATAATGCTGCTACTACTAATATTAAACTAATTCAAATGGGTTTAAGTGCTTTCAGGTTGTCAAAATAGCACACATGCAATGCCTTAAGAACAGAATATGGTATAAACGTTTTATTTTTAGATAATGTTGAGGGGGTGTAACCTAAATGAAAATGTAATATGTGTATCTAGAATGTTCAAAGAGAGTATTTTCAATATCAAGGTAACACCTAGATGTGTTTCGCTGGAACTTTTAAAGCAGGCTATTGGAAAAGTTGAACTAAATCAATCGACACTATGTCCATCCACGTTTGTCATAAGGGCGTATTTTTGATAGCTTTGGAACGGATAAAGGTATTAAATTGAAGCTTTGAAAACACTTCGAGGGCGAGGGGAAGGATGTTGAACTATGTATGGATGTCAATAGGGTGTATCTGTAATATATCTGGAACGGCTAAGGGTTTTGAGGTGAAACTTTCAGGGGATGTCGGGATGTATCTTGAACAATGTCATACGGTACTGTATGTATTCAGGTTGTTAAAAGGCTATGTAAGAACTATTTTAGAAAAGAAACAAAAGTACTATCTTGGATACTAAACTATAACTTTCAGGGCTACTACGTATGGATATAATATTTAGTATGGATATATTCAGTTTTTCTATTAATCAGTTTTTTGTAAGTTGTTTCCAAAAATAAAAAACCTACTGAGCCCTTTAGGATATTAAACTTGAACTTATAAACTTTAGTGGACTATCAATCCTGAGATGGATGCTTTTTCCCAGATTATAGGGGAATAGAGTGTAGTTTTCTTGGGAGTTGAATTGAGTTTTGTATAATTCACCTTTGCTGTGTTCACACTCCTTGCTTTAAGAACTTGTCTATTCAAGACTTTCCTTTTCAAGTCCATGGTTTTCGAAAATGATGATTCAGATGATACAATTTTTATTTTAATCCTCTACCACTTTCAGGGAACTCCTTTTTCAAAATTTCCTACAAACTTTTCACTATCAGATAAACATTTAATAGTTACCATTCCTTGTCCAGCCTAAAAAAAGAACAGAAAAAAAAATTCTTAGTAGACAGTCTGTTTCAAAATGAGTTCTTTTCTTTCAATTGCAGCTGGGTGTAATTGAATCTTTCCTAAATTGCACGTATTGCTCTTTAATTATATAAACTGCCTACTTCAATATTTATCTTAAGTACTTGCGAAAACCAACAAAAGCCCCTAACCTAAAATTTTACCCTAAGAATAAAAAGATATATTCATGTTTTACATGTTAGTCTATGTTTTTATGTGTTTACATGTAGGCAAAGGTTAACAAACATACATTTTCTTAGTTTTCTCTTCCATTACTTTATAGATTTCCAATTAGCGTCAGATTCCAGATAAAACAAAGCATAGCCTCTCATGGATATACTCATTTTGACTATCTGCCATTTGCATATCATTAAACTTCGTAACTCAACTACGTTAACGATGAAGAAGGAAAATAAATTAACAAACGATGACACTAAAGATGATTTTTTATTATTGTTCCAGCCAGGAATTGTAAGTTTCAGGGAATTGTGCATATGATATTTTCTTTGATCAGAGGCCACTGATGAGGGGCTTAAGACTGTTTTTCGAAACATCCAATCATCGTTTTTCTTCGAAACAGTATTTTACTGTTAAGACTATTAAAGACAAAGCCATAGCATTCCCAATAGCAAAGGCCATGCGAATCCAATGTTTTATTATTTATTTAATTATTTCTCTTCCCAGAGGCACTTCATATGGAAGGGGTGTTCGTATAAACTTCGCAGGTGACTTATTTGATTGGAAATCGGAAGTTCTAGTGGCTTTTTCAAGAGTCAAAATGATTGGAGGGCAGCTAGCACCCCCCCCCCCCCCCTCCCCCCACGCACTCCCCCCCAATGCATCCGATAAAATGTGGAGATGGTCATTTGTTTAAAAATAGTTCAAAGATCAGATAACAAGAACTCTGGTGTCGACACAACTTTCCAGGGCCCAGGGACAGGTGTTGTAAGTTATTCCCTGGGGACATATATGGTTCTTATGGAAGGGATGCTCGTATAAACTTCAGAGAGGGCTCATTTAATTGGAAATTGAAAATTTCTAGTTCATGCTTTAAGAGTCAAAAGAGATCAGAGTGCAAATACCCCCCCCCCCCCACACCCTTTCTTCCCCAAATGCATCTGATAAAAACTTTTAGGTAGCCGTTTTGTTCAAAATAGTTCCAAGATCAGATAACAAAACTCTGGTGTCAACGCACCCCGCCCCTCCCCCCCGAAACCGAGGTGTTTTAAGTTTTGGCCTGAGGACATATATGGTTTTTACAGAACGGATATTCTTATAAACTTCAGAGAAGGCTCATTTGATTGGAAATTGAAAGTTCTAGTTCATTTCTTATGAGTCAAAAGAGATCAGAGGGCAACTAACCCACCCTCCCTACGCCCTTTTTTCCCAAACTCATATGCTCAAATTTTTGAGATAGCCATTTCGTTGAAAATAGTTAAAGAGTAGATAACAAAAGCTCTGGGGTCGATACAAGCCCCCAGAGCCGGGAGCAACTGTCTTAAGTTAAGCCCCGGGGCATATAAAATTTTTATGTAATGGTTGGTCGTATAAACTTCAGAGTTGGGTCATTTGATTGGAAACTGAAAGTCCTCGTTGCCTTTTTATGAGTCAAAAGGGATCAGAGGGCATCAATCCCCTCCCCACACACACCCTATTTGTCCAAATGCATCTAATCAATATTTTGAGATTGCCAGTTTGTTTGAAATAGTCCACGGATCAGATACCAAAAATTTGGAGTCAATATGCCCCCCCCCAGGGCCTGGGGGACGGGTTGTAAACTTATGCCCTGGGGAAATATAAATTTGTATGGAAGAAGTGGTTGTATAAACCTCGGAGGGGACTCAAATGATTAGAAATTGAAAGTTCTAATTCCCGTTTTAAGAGTCAAAAGTGAACCGATAGGAACTATCGCCCCAACCCTCTTTTCCCCAAATGCATGCTTTTGAATTTTCAGAGTCAAGATTGATCGGAGGGCAACTAGCCCCTTTTTCCCCAAATGAATCCGACCAAAATTTTGAGGTAGCTATTTGTTCAAAATAGTTTAAAGATCAAAGAAAAAAACTTCAGAGTATGACACAACCTCCCAGAGCCCGAGGGAAGTGCTGTTATTTATACCCTGAGGGCAGACAAGGTTTCATGTATGGGAATGTCGTATAAACATCAGAGGTGGCTCAATTGATTAGAAATTAAAACTTCTAGTTACCTTTTAAGACTCATCAAAAATGATCAGCGGGCATATACCCCCTCTCCACACCCTCTTTCCCCAAATGCATCCGATCCAAATTTGATATAGCCATTTTATTTGTAGTAGTCCAACGATCAGATAACAAAACTTTGGGGTCAATATACCCCCCCCCCCCTCCTTCAAGCCCGGGGAAGGGTTGTAACTTATGCCCTGTTGAAATATAAAATTTTTAAGGAAGAAGTGGTCGCATAAGCCTCGGAGGGGACTCAAATGATTAGAAACTGAAAGTTCTAATTCCTGTTTTAAGAGTCAAAAGTGATCTGATGGCAACTATCGCCCCCAACCCTCTTTTTCCCCAAATGTATCCGATTGAACTTTAAGAGTCAAGTTTTCAAGTTCAAGTCCAGCATGGGTTTTAATTAAAAAAAAAAACAACATAAAAATACACTTAATGCAATTCCTTGTGCATTGATGCACGTTTTGGTCCGTAATAGTTGCACACTTTAAATACAGCGCGGCCTCCTCTCCTCTCCAATTTTCACCCTGACCCGCCATCAATAGCCAATAAATTTAACACAACTTCTCTTCCACTAACACCCCTTGAAGTATCAAACTAAAATATAATAAATAATAATAATATCAACAAATTCTAAACATAAGAAAACAAATAAATATAATGAATAATTTTTAATTTTTTTTTTAGATAGTTTCTTACATTCTTTTTAAAAGATCCGAGAGACCTATATGATTTCAGCTCTTGCGGAAGTGCATTCCACTCCCTAGCATACACAGTTCTAGGAGAAAATTTTGACCTAGCTGTCGGTGTCGGGGTTTTGTAAATATCTGATGATAACTGTGTATTTAAACTACGGATTTGTGATGTTAGTAAAAATAAACTTTTAAATGACAATGGGAGTGTTCCTGAGAAATATGTGAAACAAAAAACGGTGCAAGATAGTCTGTAAAGTGATGCCATTGGTAGTATGTTCGGTGCTGGGCCTAAAATTTGAAGAGCTTTGTTGTGAAGTAAGTTTAGTCTCTGTAATATATCTTGAAAGTGGATTGCCAAACTGGAGAACAATATGGAATGTGAGGCTTGATAAGCGCATTGTAAATCAGAATAAGTACTTTTTTTTTAGGGAACTGGTGACTGAGTTTTCTCAAGAAACCAAGGTTCCTTGAAAGCTTCGTTTCGACACTTGCTATGTGGTGTCTGAACAAGAGGTTTTTCGTCGATTAAAACCCCTAAGTATCTAACATGTCCCTTTTCTGGTCATAGGCAGCGCAAAAGTGCTGCCTAAGTAAAGAACGATGTTGGGACAATGTATTATTTTTATTTTTTGTGGTTTCCATACCAGGGCACTTCGTATCGAAGGAGTTGTCGTAGAGACTTCAAAAAGGACTCAATTGATTGGAAATCGGAGTGGCTTGTGCCCTTTTTAATAGTCGAAAGTGATTGGAGGGCAACTACCCCCTCCCCCCCACCCATAATTCCTCCAAACAAATCCAATCAAAATTTTGAGAGAGCTATTTTGTTTCAGCGTAGTTGCTTTCCAGGTAGAAAATATTTTTTTGAGGAGGACACTTCCCCACAACCCTCGGGCAAGGGTTTTAAGTTGTGCCCTGGGGGCATATAAGAACGATGTTGGCACAATGTATTATTTTTTCCTTTTAGAGCAGGGCACTTCGTATCGAGGAAATTGTCGTAATAACTTCGAAAAGGGCTCATTCAATTGGAAATTGGAGTCACTTGTGCCTTTTTTAATAGTCGAAAGCGATTGGAAGGCGACTAAAACCCCTTCCACGACCACCATTTCCCGGAACACATACAATCAAAATTTTATAGCCATTTCGTCCAGCGTAGTTAATTTCCAGATAGAATTTATGTTTTTTAGTAGGACACTCCCCCACAGCCGTTAGTGCAAGGGTTGTAAGTTATACCCTGGGGGCATATAAGGTTTTTCATAGAAGGTGTTGTCGTAGAAACTTCAAAAAGGCTCATTCGATTTGAAATTCAAAGGGCTAGTGCCCTTTTTAATAGTCGAAAATGATTGGAGGGCAAATACCCCCCTCCCAAAGCCCACCTTTTCCCCTAACACATCCAATCAAAATTTTGAGATAGCCATTTTTTATTCAACGTAGTTTTAAGTTCTGGAAATTGTGTCTTTGAGGCTAACAACCCCCCCCCCCATAGCCCTCAGGGCAAGGGTTGTAAACTATGCCCTGGGTTTTTAAGGTTTTTATAGAACGCGTTTGTTGTAGAAACTTCAAAAAGAGCTCATTTGAATGGAAATTGAAATGGCTAGTGTCCTTTTTAATAGTCGAAAGTGATTGGAAGGCAACTAACACCCCTTCCACGCCCACCATTTCCCCAAACACATCCAATAAAAATTTTGAGATACCCATTTTGTTCCACGCAATTCAAAGTTCAGGAAATTAAACCTTTGAACAGGATACTCCCCCCCCCCCCCCCACAGTTTTCAGGGCAAGGGTTATAAGTTATTCCCTGGGGACATGTAAGGTTTTTATTAAAATCTTTGTCGTGAAAGCTTGAAAAAAGGGCTCATTAGATTGGAAATTCAAAGGGCTAGTGCCCTTTTTAGCAGTTGAAAGTGACTTTTGGGTAACTAACCCCCTTTTCACGCCTACCTTTTCCCCAAACACATCCAATACAAATTTTTAGACTATGTCAGGTTGAAAATACAAATGAATGTGCCTAGTCTGTTTTAATATACATATACTGATATTTAGTAATCAAATTTTAATATTATTTGATTTATTAAAGTTATAAAAGTAAAAAAATTTATATTTTTTTCAGTAAAGTACAAATTTTGTTCTGGCCTTGGGAAGGCATCGGGGTTTTAAACCCAACTTGTGTTAATTTCTGCTTGTTTTGAGTTTGACTCGGTTATTTATTGTATTTTCTGTTCGTTTTGGGTTTCATTTATTTATCGATGCTAATTTGTGGTAGTTTCAAGCTTGGTAGATTATTTGATTCTATTTTTGCTCATTTTTTGTTTAATGAAGTTCTTTACTTTTCTTTTGAAAAATATATCTTGTGGAAAAAGTTTTTTTTCGATTAATTTCTGTTTGTTTTATATTGACATAGTCTTTTCACGGAAAAAAAGAAAATAATACTTTAAATCTTTTAATTTTTTTTAAGACTTTATAATTTGGCCTGCTATTTGTATGCTGGAGAAAAATATTCAGCAATTTTTAATAAAATACCCCCTTTTAAAAATGTGGACACAAGTAGTAGTGTTTAATTTAGTTTCATACCTCATCTAGTTGACCTGAAATTGAAAATTTGATACCATTCGTAAAAAAATCTGTTTACTTTCTTTGATAGCTTGGATACACTTACGCTATTTTGATTTGGTTAAATTTTAAGAGCGGAAGTAACTTCATTATTTATAGCTTATAAAATAAGCACAACCCTGAAAACGGTAAAATACGGATTCGTGGACAAACATTTCTAACTGAGGCAAGTCTATGGATTCCATAAATAGCACGCAGAGCTAAATTCTGGAGAACACGCAAAGGCTTAAGGTGAACATAAAATGTTCCAGACCAAACAGAAAAACAGTATAGTAAATAAGGATGGGCTAATGAGAAATATAAAGATGCACAACTTTCAGCGGAAACTAATGCTTTAGCTTTTTTATCATATCTATATTCCTTGCTACTTTCGACGATATACACAGTACATGCTCTGAAAAACTTAGTGTTTCATCATTTATTATGCCTAGGTATTTCACACCGACTTCTGACGTTTTATTGTCGAGTCTCCTACTGTAAGCTCTAGCAACCAGGGGTAATATGAAGGTGATCTGCCCCAGACAACGAACCCTTATTCGCTGTACTTACTTTCAGCTTGTTTAGCCTTAGCCATTTCTCCACTTTTTCTGTATCATTACTCAGTGTCCCTAGAAACTGAGCTTTGGTGTGCTCCGCAGCTGAAAAATTCGTATCATCAGCAAACAGGACAAGAGATTTCCTAGGTTTATACGTTTCGTCTCCATTTCCAACATTTGTTGTCAAATCACAGCTTGATTGATGGACTTCATTAATATATATTGAGAAGAAAAGAGGCCGAGTAGGGGGACCCCTGGGGAACACCACAACTAACATGGTAATCACTTGATTTCACACATCATTAGGTTGCACATACAAAGATCGATGACTCAAATATGATGAAATAATTTTGAGAGCATTTCCTCTAATACCAAAGTTGTCCAAGTTTTTAAGAAGAATGACATGGTCCAATGTGTCGAATTCCTTCAAAATGTCTAGGAATATAGTCACCAGTTTCAACTTCCCATCCAAAGCACCATTAATCATAGATGTCAAATACTGAACCGCATGCTTCGTAGAGTATCCTTTTCTGAAACCAAATTTGCTTTGCATACAAGAAATCCTTCCTTTCCAGGAACTCAGCCATTTGTTTAAATAATATTTTTCAAAAAATTCGAGACAGAATAGGCAGTAGCGACATAGGTCTATTATTGCTGAAATCTTCTCGCGGTCACCAAATTTATGCAATGGCACTACTCTGGCATGTTTAAATTGATCCCGATCAATTTTAAGACAATTCACCTTCTTTAAGACAACCATTCATTAAATGAATGTAACACGGCAATATCACGGGTAAAGCATACTTTGCTACTTTCAGAGAAATCACATCTGCTCAAGCCGCTCTATTTCGCATTTCACTCACAATGTCTGTTACCTTCTGCTGACTAGTTTTTCGAAGAAAAAGACTAGTATCACTAGGGCCAGGCAAGTACTGCTCAAAAGAACTATTTCCTGGCCGGTTTTCAACATGCAATTTAACTTTTTCCCCAATTTGAGAAAAGTGCTGAGCCATTTCATTGGCACTTTCACTAGTAACGCGATTTCTACTCATTTCTGGTAATCCCACTTTCTTTTCGCCAATAGCTGATCTATTAGTCTCCCACGTCTTAGAAGGGTCTCCATGGTTTTCTTGAAATTCGTTTTTAAAATAACCATGTTTTGCTTTCCGTAATAACTCACTTAGAGCAATATTGTATTAGTTGTAGATTTCATGGTCAATATCACAGTCACTCAAAACACTTATCATATATAGTTGTAGTTTTTTATTTACTGAATTTACAAGGCCTTTCGTCATCCGTGGTCTCTTGGAATATCTTTCTTCTTTTTAGCATGAGCTACCTTCACACAAATTTCATTAAAAAATGAAACCCTTCTCCTATTCCATTGGTTCATTGGCATAAGAATGGTGCTCATCTAGAGAGGTCAAGTTGTCTTTTTCTAATTCAGATTTAAACTTAGGCAAAGGCTTCTAGTCAAAATACGGGGAGCATACGAGGAGCATAGGTTTACTGGCTAACCTTTTTTCAGGATGGGCGTAAGTTGCCCTGTACAGATAACATTGGGTACAAAACCAACTACGAATATTATCTGGTACAATAATGTTAACATTTCATACAACGAATACCATTCACAAGGTGAAGTGCACACAAACCGTCAACCCCTCGTGATTTTTTTCTTTTTTCAGCCTATAGGAATTTGCAGTTACTTCCGAAACAGATTCGGTAAATTCCAGAAAACTCGAGTTCGATAGCACAGATTCACGTTCTACTGTATGCGGTCTAGCTACACTGGATTTGGGGCACTAAAGTCGCTCGTAAAGTAAGCTCACCAGTCCTTTGGATCACTAAGCATGGACTTCGGCGTGTTTGGGCGATCTTTTACGCGGTCTTTCCACAAACGACTTGGATCATTAATTACTCTCTCTGTATAGTCATTTTTCACATTCATGCGGTGCTGCTTGAGAGCTTTCTCGAATTTACGTTTTGTGTGTACACGAAGACAATTCAGTACACCGAATTAAGACGACCACTTTCCCTCCACACTGAGAACCAGAACTTAGCATCCTGACATGCTATCACTAGCTCTTGATTCTTCTTTGAAAACCCCGGGATTTCAGTTCCTTTACCAATTTTCTTAATGGGAATAGCAGCATTTTCTGCAGTTAGTAGTACGTGTGTGATTTCAGCACAGAAAGAATTAACCTGTATTTTAGTTTCCTAGATATTCCTACGCCATTGGCTTGTAGTAGACTAAATAGCACGCTGATCTTCTGAAGCGTCGTGTCCAGCACTGTCTGATAAAGCGGGAAGTCGGCCTTTGACCAATCTTTTATGTCATATCACTGTGAAGTACTTTTGACCTTTGGGATACACACATTAACACAAGCTTAAATCGGGATGTGGTCGGCGTTGTGACTTCCCATTAGTACGCTCACTGTGCCACTCACGTTTGGTGTGCATGCCACATGGTCTATATTTGAGATTGAACCACTAGTATGTACAAATGTGAAATCTTTGTCTTTTAGGAGCACACGATACTGACTTTCAAGTGCACTTAGGATCAGCTAGAACCGAGGAGCCAAGTTGTCGACTAGATTACAGTTATAGTCTCCGATTAAGACGCATTCAAGTTTGGACAACATAGTAGTCTTGAGGCACTTTGCAAGAGCTCGCACTGCTTTCCAGAATCGGTTATCCGATTCTTCGTCGCTTTAGTTTGTAGGAAGGTAAACATTGACAATCACCAGGTTCCCATCCCTTATAGCCATAAAGTTTTCAGCTGCATGAAGACTCTCGAAATCAACGGCAGAACCACATGCAATCACTACTCCACCAGAGGGCCTCCTGTGTTGACGAAACTTAGCTGGTAAAAAATAACATGTACGATTGTTCGAGAACTTGAGAAGGCTAAGGCTATCATTTGTCAGTAAATGCTCTCGGATGCATAGAATATCGCTACGCCGACCTAGCTTTTCAATTACAGGGATTCTGTGAGACATACGTCCTTTCATATTCCAAGACACAATCCTAGTATTCTGTTCAATCATCAAAGCGTTTTTGTTTTTCAATTTTCTTTTTCATCTCAGGGCATTGGAAGGACTGACAAGTATATTTTGTCGACTTACATGTTGCGCATCCAATTGGTTCTGTGCATGGATTACTAGCATTCGACGTATGGCCTTGGACACCGCAACGTGGACTAATCTGAGGAGCAGAGCACACCGCTGAAACGTAACCAAAATATTTGGCAATAATAGCACCATTTTGGGAGGTACACACAATTCTTCAATCGGGAAACGTTCAAAATTTAGTTTTTGGTGGGCTTTTCATAGCCAGATCTAGCTGATAACGGGAGGAAAAGTACAACTTATAGGTTCGACTAGCACCACACCGTTCTGCCCTTTCGCAACCTGAAACGAAGGCTTTCACCGTGTCAGCATCATATGTGGTTGAGATGTTTTTGATCACGCCAATAAAAACTAGGGATTTCACCTGAGCTTCTAAACTTTGTGATTTCTGGTTGATACAATAAGCAATGCTGTCTGCCTTGTCCTTCGTTTTAACAACAAACCGCCATTCAGATCGGTTTCTTGTCAATTCATCATCATCGATCAATAAATCTTCTCTGCACAGGCTCGCAAGAAATTGTTTTCGCTCTTCTGGCGAGCTAGTGGGGGGCGGGTTCTTCAGAACTACAGAACAAGGTAGTGGAGAATGTCTATCTGGGGTAGGATTAAGTTGGTTTCCGTTACTTACAGTATTGCCAGGCGGCCATGGGAGTGGAACTTGGTTATAACGCTCGAGAAAACCCAAGAACTGCCGTCCCATTTCATTCACCGACGATATAACACATGCACCTACTTCTGCTCCACTGGCCGGTACTTCTTGGGGATCAAATATAACGAACTTTGGGGAGTTCTATTCTTTCTTTAGCGCATCATGCAGGCAGCTTAGCATATCCACTAGATTACCCTCATCTTGCACGCATTTCGTAAAGCGATCACCAGTTTTGGCCTTTTTGGTTAACAGTTTTCATTTGCCTTTAAAATCGAGTCTCTATCAAAAAATTTCACAGCTGTTTTAAAGACACTTCCTTCTTTATTCCGACAGTCATTGATAGAGATATATAGTTTCAACACGGCAAGTAGCATTATACTCTCTTCCATGTTTTAAACCGGTTTAACCCCAATAAACAAGGGAAGTGTCAGCCCCCGTTCACCTGATCCCCGAATTTAAGGGATACTCTCCCGACTGGTACAATGGCACTTGCCATGGGTTTACTGCCCCTACTTCTGCTTGTCAATTAGGATTACATGAAATCAGTATCAATAAATAAATGAAACCTAAAAACAAACAGAAATTAAATAAGTCAAACTCAAAAGAGCAGAAACTAATCTTAGTGGGGTTCTAAGCCCTGTTATAGGCAACGCAATCACGCTGTCTAAGTAATGAACGAAGTTGGCACAATGTACTATTTTTTTCTTTAGGCTAGGGCACTTGTATCGAAGGAGTTGCCGCAGAAACTTCGAAAAGGACACATTCAACTGAAAATTGGAGTGGCTTGTGCCCTTTTTAATAGTCGAAAGTTATTGGAAGTCATCTAACACCCCTTCTACGCCCACCATTTCCTGAAACACATCCAATCAGAATTTTGAGATAGCCATTTTGTTCAGCGTTATTGATATCAAGATAGAAAGTGAGTTTATGAGGAGGACACTCCCCCAGAGCCCTCAAGGCAAGGGTTGTAAGTTATGCCCTGGGGCATATAAGGTTTTTATAGAAATAGTCGGAAGTGATTTGAGGGCAACTAACACCCCTCTCACGCCCTTCTTTTCCCCAACACATCCAATCAAAACTTTTAGAAAGTAATTTTATTCAACGTAGTTGAAATTTTGGAAATTAGGTCTTTAAGGATGACAACCCTTCCCCCCCCCCCTCACACACAGCCCTCAGGGCAAGGGTTTAAGTTATGCCCTGGTGGCATATAAGGTTCTTATAGAAAGCGATGTTGTAGAAACTTCAAAAAGGGATCATTCAATTTCAAATTTGAAAGGGCTAGTGCCCTTTTTAAAAGTCAAAAGTGATTGAAGGGCATCTATACCCCTCTCACGCCTACCATTTTCCCAAACACATCCTATCAAATTTTTTAGATATCCATTTTGTTCAACGTAGTTGAAAGTTCAGGAAGTTAGGTCTTTTAGGATGATAACCCCCTCAGAACCCTCTGCACAAGGATTGTAAGTTATGCCTTGGGGTCATATAAGGTTTATATAGAAAGTCGGTGTAGAAGTTTCAATAAGGACTCATTTGATTGGAAATTGAAATGGACCTTTTTATTAGTCGAAAGTTAGAGGAGAGTAAATAACCCCAATCTTACGCCCATCATTCCGCAAAAACATTGAATCCAAGTTTAGATATAGCCATTTTGTTCAACGTAGTTGAAAGTTCTGGAAATTATGTACTTAAGGATGACAAAACCCCCCACAGCCCCCAGGGCAAAGGTTTTAAGTTATGCCCTGGGGGCATATAAGGTTCTTATAGATAGAGTTGTCGTAAAAACTTCAAAGAGGCTTGTTCAATTGGAAATTGAGAAGGTTGGTGCCCTTTTTAATAGTCAAAAGTGATTGGACTGTAAATAACCCCTCTCACGCCCACCATTCCCCCAAACACATCCAATCAAAATTTTTCTGATAGCCATTTTGTCAGATAGCCATTTTGTCGAGCCCAACATAAGTTGGGCTCAGAACCCCTACGCCTTTCCAAGGCAAGAATATAATTTGCACTTTACTGAAAAAAAATACAAATAAATGTGCGTTGTCAGTTTAATATACATATACTGATATTTAGTAATCAAAATGTTAATATTATTTGATTTATTAAAGATGTAAAAGTAAAAAAATTTATATTTTTTCAGTAAAGTGCAAATTATGTTCTAGCCTTTGGATGGCATAGGGGTTTTGAGCCCAACTTATGTTAATTTCTGCTCGTTTTGAGTTTGGTTCGGCTTTTTGCTGTAATTTCTGTTCGTTTTGGGTTTCATTTATATATCGATGCTGATTTGTGGTAGTTTCACGCTTGGTAGATTATTTGTCTTTATTTTTGCTCATTTTTGATTTAATGGAGTTCTTAACTTTTCTTTGAAAAACTTATTTTGTGGAAAAAGTGTTTTTAATTAATGCTCTCTAAAAGCCAAAATACAATTTGCACTTTACTGAAAAAAATTCAAATGAATTTACTGAAAAAATGTGCATTGTCGGTTTAATATACTTATGCTAATAGTTATTCCTTAAAATGTTAATTCCTTTTTGATTTCTTGAAGTTATAAAAGTGAAAACATTAAAAATAATTTTGAGTTATGATTATTAGGGAATAAATTGGACTACTTAAGAGAAAACCCTCTTGATTTTTAAGCTAGGTTAGATGTAATGTTGAGAGAAAGGTTTGATGATGAGAGCAATATGGAGAGGATTGAGTCATCGAAGTATATGTTTGCTAGGGAGTTGATGTGCGGTCAAAGTATTCAATGTAAAATTGAGTTGATTTTGTTTCATCTTAATTGTAGGGGACTAAACAGCTCGCATTCATGTTTTTCTGATTAAGTTCGAAATGGTAGGGATATTCAAATTTTAGGATTAACTGAGACGTGGATTAATTCTTCAAGTGAAGTACTGCTTGATATTAATGGTTATAATTTTTTCTGGAGAAATAGGAATTAGTGGAGGCATGGTGGATTGGGTGCTTACGTGAGGTATCCTCTCACCTCTCCCGTTTTTTTGGAATTGTTGTAGTAAAAAATGAAACCCTTCTCCTATTCCATTGGTTCATTGGCATAAGAATGGTGCTCATCTAGAGAGGTCAAGTTGTCTTTTTCTAATTCAGATTTAAACTTAGGCAAAGGCTTCTAGTCAAAATACGGTCTAGCTTTTTGGGATCCACGAGATGGTGTCGAAGTTCCATGCAGCTGGCATGAAATCATGACGGCACAGTGATCGGACACATCATTTACAAGTACACGTGGGGTATGGATCTTAAAATCCTGCTTTATATTCACAAAAAATTATCAATAAGTGTCGCACTAGTTACAGTTATCCTCATGCAAATATTAATAGATGGGAACAAACTATGACTTAACATAATATGAAAAAAGACGAGAATCTACATCATCCTTATTTAAATAAATATTAAAGTCCCCCATAATCAAACATGGATAAATTGCAACTGGCAACTTTTCCAATTGCAACTACAACAATTCCAAAAAAACGGGAGAGGTGAGAGGATACCTCACGTAAGCACCCAATCCACCATGCCTCCACTAATTCCTATTTCTCCAGAAAAAATTATAACCATTAATATCAAGCAGTACTTCACTTGAAGAATTAATCCACGTCTCAGTTAATCCTAAAATTTGAATATCCCTACCATTTCGAACTTAATCAGAAAAACATGAATGCGAGCTGTTTAGTCCCCTACAATTAAGATGAAACAAAATCAACCCAATTTTACATTGAATACTTTGACCACACATCAACTCCCTAGCAAACATATACTTCGATGACTCAATCCTCTCCATATTGCTCTCATCATCAAACCTTTCTCTCAACATTACATCTAACCTAGCTTAAAAATCAAGAGGGTTTCTCTTAAGTAGTCCAATTTATTCCCTAATAATCATAACTCAAAATTATTTTTAATGTTTTCACTTTTATAACTTCAAGAAATCAAAAAGGAATTAACATTTTAAGGAATAACTATTAGCATAAGTATATTAAACCGACAATGCACATTTTTTCAGTAAATTCATTTGAATTTTTTTCAGTAAAGTGCAAATTGTATTTTGGCTTTTAGAGAGCATTAATTAAAAACACTTTTTCCACAAAATAAGTTTTTCAAAGAAAAGTTAAGAACTCCATTAAATCAAAAATGAGCAAAAATAAAGACAAATAATCTACCAAGCGTGAAACTACCACAAATCAGCATCGATATATAAATGAAACCCAAAACGAACAGAAATTACAGCAAAAAGCCGAACCAAACTCAAAACGAGCAGAAATTAACATAAGTTGGGCTCAAAACCCCTATGCCATCCAAAGGCTAGAACATAATTTGCACTTTACTGAAAAAATATAAATTTTTTTACTTTTACATCTTTAATAAATCAAATAATATTAACATTTTGATTACTAAATATCAGTATATGTATATTAAACTGACAACGCACATTTATTTGTATTTTTTTTCAGTAAAGTGCAAATTATATTCTTGCCTTGGAAAGGCGTAGGGGTTCTGAGCCCAACTTATGTTGGGCTCGACAAAATGGCTATCTGACAAAATGGCTATCAGAAAATTTTGATTGGATGTGTTTGGGGGAATGGTGGGCGTGAGAGGGGGTTATTTACAGGCCAATCACTTTTGACTATTAAAAAGGGCACCAACCTTCTCAATTTCCAATTGAACAAGCCTCTTTGAAGTTTTTACGACAACTCTATCTATAAGAACCTTATATGCCCCCAGGGCATAACTTAAAACCTTGCCCTGGGGGCTGTGGGGGGTTTTGTCATCCTTAAGTACATAATTTCCAGAACTTTCAACTACGTTGAACAAAATGGCTATATCTAAACTTGGATTCAATGTTTTTGCGGAATGATGGGCGTAAGATTGGGGTTATTTACTCTCCTCTAACTTTCGACTAATAAAAAGGTCCATTTCAATTTCCAATCAAATGAGTCCTTATTGAAACTTCTACACCGACTTTCTATATAAACCTTATATGACCCCAGGGCATAACTTACAATCCTTGTGCAGAGGGTTCTGAGGGGGTTATCATCCTAAAAGACCTAACTTCCTGAACTTTCAACTACGTTGAACAAAATGGATATCTAAAAAATTTGATAGGATGTGTTTGGGAAAATGTAGGCGTGAGAGGGGTATAGATGCCCTTCAATCACTTTTGACTTTTAAAAAGGGCACTAGCCCTTTCAATTTGAAATTGAATGATCCCTTTTTGAAGTTTCTACAACATCGCTTTCTATAAGAACCTTATATGCCACCAGGGCATAACTTAAACCCTTGCCCTGAGGGCTGTGTGTGAGGGGGGGGGGGAAGGGTTGTCATCCTTAAAGACCTAATTTCCAAAATTTCAACTACGTTGAATAAAATTACTTTCTAAAAGTTTTGATTGGATGTGTTGGGGAAAAGAGGGGCGTGAGAGGGGTGTTAGTTGCCCTCAAATCACTTCCGACTATTTCTATAAAAACCTTATATGCCCCAGGGCATAACTTACAACCCTTGCCTTGAGGGCTCTGGGGGAGTGTCCTCCTCATAAAGTCACTTTCTATCTTGATATCAATAACGCTGAACAAAATGGCTATCTCAAAATTCTGATTGGATGTGTTTCAGGAAATGGTGGGCGTAGAAGGGGTGTTAGATGCCTTCCAATAACTTTCGACTATTAAAAAGGGCACAAGCCACTCCAATTTTCAGTTGAATGTGTCCTTTTCGAAGTTTCTGCGGCAACTCCTTCGATACAAGTGCCCTAGCCTAAAGAAAAAATAGTACATTGTGCCAACTTCGTTCATTACTTAGACAGCGTGATTGCGTTGCCTATAACAGGGCTTAGAACCCCACTAAGATTAATTTCTGCTCTTTTGAGTTTGACTTATTTTAATTTCTGTTTGTTTTAGGTTTCATTTATTTATTGATACTGATTTCATGTAATCCTAATTGACAAGCAGAAGTAGGGGCAGTAAACCCATGGCAAGTGCCATTGTACCAGTCGGGAGAGTATCCCTTAAATTCCAGGGATCAGGTTGAACGGGGGCTGACACTTCCCTTGTTTATTGGGGTTAAACCGGTTTAAAACATGGAAGAGAGTATAATGCTACTTGCCGTGTTGAACTATATATCTCTATCAATGACTGTCGGAATAAAGAAGGAAGTGTCTTTAAAACCAGCTGTGAAATTTTTTGATAGAGACTCGATTTTAAAGGCAAATGAACTGTTAACCAAAAAGGCCAAAACTGGTGATCGCTTTACGAAATGCGTGCAAGATGAGGGTAATCTAGTGGATATTGCTAAGCTGCCTGCATGATGCGCTAAAGAAAGAATAGAACTCCCCAAAGTTCGTTATATTTGATCCCCAAGAAGTACCGGCCAGTGGAGCAGAAGTAGGTGCATGTGTTATATCGTCGGTGAATGAAATGGGACGGCAGTTCTTGGGTTTTCTCGAGCGTTATAACCAAGTTCCACTCCCATGGCCGCCTGGCAATACTGTAAGTAACGGAAACCAACTTAATCCTACCCCAGATAGACATTCTCCACTACCTTGTTCTGTAGTTCTGAAGAACCCGCCCCCCACTAGCTCGCCAGAAGAGCGAAAACAATTTCTTGCGAGCCTGTGCAGAGAAGATTTATTGATCGATGATGATGAATTGACAAGAAACCGATCTGAATGGCGGTTTGTTGTTAAAACGAAGGACAAGGCAGACAGCATTGCTTATTGTATCAACCAGAAATCACAAAGTTTAGAAGCTCAGGTGAAATCCCTAGTTTTTATTGGCGTGATCAAAAACATCTCAACCACATATGATGCTGACACGGTGAAAGCCTTCGTTTCAGGTTGCGAAAGGGCAGAACGGTGTGGTGCTAGTCGAACCTATAAGTTGTACTTTTTCCTCCCGTTATCAGCTAGATCTGGCTATGAAAAGCCCACCAAAACTAAATTTTGAACGTTTCCCGATTGAAGAATTTGTGTACCTCCCAAAATGATGCTATTATTGCCAAATATTTGGTTACGTTTCAGCGGTGTGCTCTGCTCCTCAGATTAGTCCACGTTGCGGTGTCCAAGGCCATACGTCGAATGCTAGTAATCCATGCAGGGATAGTGACCTCTGTACTATCAGAGACTTATAACATATAAACAACATATAAATCATGATATTAAACTTGTTAATACATCTTTGTACATGTTTTATATTAAAAGTCGATCATTAGAAGAACAAACCATCGCATATTTCTTACTTAGTTGGCTGCTTGATTCCTTGAGAGTTCACTCTTACTGCTCCAAAGAAGAAAAAACCATTGGCTTTTCCCTGTTAGTAATCAGGGTTACATAATATGGTTTGTCAAATTAATATTTACATTTACATTAAAAGACGTAAAATTTACATTAAAAGACGACCACTAGAATAACAAATCTAGAATACTAGAATAACAAAAATTTTACATTTGATTTAGCTATCTGCTTGATCCAGGTTGCAGCGGTAGCTAGCAACCTAGTAAGAGACGATCACGTCCAATGTTAAGAAATATAAAAACCCATAGCTCCTAAAAAGGAGTAAGATCAATCCGGGTTGCAGCGGTAGCTAGCAACCTAGTAAGAGACGATCACGTCCAATGTTAAGAAATATAAAAACCCATAGTTTCCTAAAAAAGGAGTCAGATCAAAACAAAAAGTACACCATTAGAACCGCCTTGTCCGAAACCTCTGTAAAGGAAACTTTCTGTCCCTTGGCTTGAACAGCAAGGGAAACATATTGGCTTAAAAATCAAGAAAAGTGGCAGCTATTACAATATTCTGCCTAAACGGGATATTTTTTTTTCTTTTTTTTCTCTTTTCTTTGTTTCCAGAGATAGCTTGGCACTGGAACATCGTAGAGAGTTGTTCAATGGCTCATTTTAAGGAAATTAATTGGGTTAAAAATCTATAGTAACTAAAATAAATTAATTCTAAAAGAGACTAAATTTTTCCACCAAAAACTGCATTTTCGATGTCTTTTCACACTGCAGTCTTTCAAACATAATCGTATACCAGCGGTAAGATTTGAACCCACGCCTCCGAAGAGACTGGTGGCTAACACCAATGCCTTGGACCACTCGGCCAGGCTGCCTCTTATAATTTGGGTTGCAGCAGTAGCTAGCAACCTAGCAAGAGACGATCAGTCCCATGCTAAGAAATATAAAAACCCAAAACTCCTAAAAATAGAGTCAGGTCAAAACAAAAGTACATCATTAGAACTACCTTGTCTGAAATTATAATAAAGATCGAACTCTTCCCTATACTAACTTGCATAGGCAACTTCACTATAGTTAAGATTACAGTATTTATATTATGCATCATTATAAATTATAAAAGGTTCAAACTGTTCGAAGATTATAGAGTTAAAAATTTTCCACACCGAGAATCAAACCCGGGCCTGTTGAGTGAAAGTTAACTATCCTAGCCACTAGACCATATGGGACCATAAAGAAGTATTATTTAAGAACCATATGCATATTATTATTTCACCATACCAATTATAATAAGGCCAAAACAAAATCGTCGACTTGCAACCTTACTTTTGACACATTAGTTAAATCTTCATCAGACTTAAAAAATGTTTTGCTAGTTTTACATTAAAGAACGAACCTTAGCCCATAGTAGCAGAAATAAGAATATCTAGGTTGCAGCGGTAGCTAGCAACTTATTAATTACATAATCCGGGTTTAAGTGGTAGCTAGCAACCTAGTAAGAAACGCCAAATTTAAAGATGATCATTAGAAGAACAAACAATTGCTTATATTGGACTTAGTTAGCTGGTTCATTGCTTTTACTGTTTATTACTTACCTATTATTAATTCTTATTTTGTTTCTTTTTTTGGTTTTGTTTAATGGTTTCAAGAAGCTGAGTGCCCAGATGGCAAGGGGCGCTTTCTCAGGTACTAACCTCAGGAAACTTCCCTTTCCATGGATAATTATCCTTCGCCAGCAGAAATCCCACCATTAGAAACTCTCCCCCCCTCTTCATCTAAAAAATGTATGCATATTTCCCGATAACAAATACTATACGTAAACAATAAGCAAAAATTGTAATTTATAGACAATTCCCCAGTGGCTTTCGGGGTCTTGATAGTAGCATCTGACAAATGTCGGTCAGTATACTTCCCAATAAGAAATACTATAGGTAAACAATGGGCAAATTTCCTGAGTTTACAAACTTTCTCCAGGGGCTGTGGGGGTTTGGTTATCCTCAAAGACAAAGATACTGGGCTTTTCAACTATGCTGAACAAAATGGCTATATCGGAACTTTGATCGGATGAATTTTAAGGAAAAAGGCAGGATGGAGAGGGCCAGTTGCCCCCAAATCTTTTTGGTCACTTCAAAAGGACACTAAAACTTTTAATTTACGTTCTAATGAGCCCTTTCTCGATATTCTAGGACTATTGCTTCGATGCAATTTCCCCGGAGATTGCAATCTTGGGGAGGGGGAGTTTTGTAGTTAGGTGAGGTTATAATAAAGAACGACCTCTTGCCTATACTAAATTTTATACGCCACTTAATTATAGTATAGGTTAGTAATTCCACAGATAGCTTGGCACTGGAACATCGTAGAGAGTTGTTTAATGGCTCATTTTAAAGCAAATTAATGGGGTTAAAAAACTTTTTGTAGTTTCCGGGTTGCAGCGGTAGCTAGCAACCTAGTAAGAGACGATCACGTCCAATGTTAAGAAATATAAAAACCCATAGTTCCTAACAAAGGAGTCAGATCAAAACAAAAAGTACACCATTAGAACCGCCTTGTCCAAAACCCCTGTATAGGAAACTTTCTGTCCCTTGGCTTGAACAGAAAGGGAAATATATTGGCTTGAAAATCAAGCAAATTGACTTTTACCACGTTATTCTCCCCAAACGGGATATTTTTTTCTTTTTTCTTTGTTTCCAGAGATAGCTTGGCACTGGAACATCGTAGAGGGTTGTTCAATAGCTCATTTTAAAGGAAATTAATTGGGTTAAAAAACCTTTTGTAACTAAAATAAATTATTTCTAAAAGAGAATAAATTTTTCCAATAAAAACTGTATTTTTGATGCAGTGACGTCATAATTACTATATAAGAAACGTCAAAACTGTAAATGGTCTCATTCATGAATATCCGGGTTGCAGCGGTAGCTAGCAACCTAGTAAGAGACGATCACCTCCAATGTCAAGAAATATAAAAACCCCCCAACTCCTAAAAAAAGAGTCAGATCAAAACAAAAAGTACACCATTAGAACCGCCTTGTCCGAATCCTCTATAAAGGAAACTTACCGCCCTTTGGCTTGAATAACACAGAAAATATATTGGCTTGAAAATCAAGAAAATTGACTTTTACCACGTTATTCTCCACAAACGAGATATTTTTTTCTTTCCGCTTTTTCTTTCTCCTCAGCTAGCTGGGCACTGGAAAATCATAGGGAACTGTATAATAGCTCATTTTAAAGGAAATTGCTACATCTAGTGCCTTTTGTATTTAAAAATAAAATACTTTTTTAAAGTAGAATCAATTTTTCAAAAAAATTGCATTTTTGATGTATTTCATACTGCAGTCTTTTCAAAGATATTTGAATTTTGAAGCAATCAAACAGTTCATGGTAATCCGGGTTGCAGCGGTAGCTAGCAACCTAGTAAGAGACGATCACCTCCAATGTTAAGAAATATAAAAACCCGTAGCTCCTAAAAAAAGAGTCAGATCAAAACAAAAAGTTCACAATAAGAGACGATCACGTCCAATGCTAACATAACAATAAAGAACGAACTCTAATTAAATTTTGTTAGAGCTATGATGTGAATAGACAAACACGAAATTATATTGTTGTTTCTGAAGATTATAGTAAAGAACCAACTCTACTGAATTAATAATAATTCATTCAATCTTGAAAACAAGGAATTACAGCAGAGACTTATATGTTATTATAAGTGAGCTAAAAGTTTAAAAAAAAAGTCCACCAAGATTTGAATTCGGATCTCAAGATTCATCGCCAGGAGTGCTAGCCGTTACACCATAAAAACTTAATATCAGAAATTGTTCAAACAGTATATGATGCAGACATATTTTATGCTGAGCCATGTGTCTTTTGCAATATTTAATGCGACATACAATAAGGAACGAACTGAACCCATTGTAACTTGAGTATTAATCAAACAGTTTGTGGTCATAATAAAGAACTGTGTAATGGCTCATTTTAAAGAAAAACTGCTGTATGTAGAAACCTTCTGTAATTAATTAAATTATTTACTATAAGGAACGAACTTTAACCCATAGTAACTTAAGTATTAAATTAAACGGTTCGTTGTCATAGTAAAGAGCTGTGTAAAATGGCTCATTTTAAAGGAAACTGCTGTATATAGAAACCTTTTGTAATTAAAAAAATTAATTATTATTATAAAACAAATTATTACGATGTGGTAAAGAACTAACTCTAGGCGATAGTAACTAATTTAATTTTGAAAAGAAAGAATTACAGCAGAAACCTAAATGGTAGTATAAGTAAGCTACATTTAATAACGACCTTCCGCCAGGATTTGAACTCGGATCGCAGGATTCAAAGTCTTAAGTGCTAACCACTACACCAAGAAATGTTCATATAAGAAAGAATTTTAACAGTATATGATAACTTAAAGACCAAATTATAATAAAGAACGACCTCTTGCCTATACTAAATTTTATACGCTACTTAATTATAGTATAGGTTAGTAATTACACAGATAGCTTGGCACTGTAACATCGTAGAGAGTTGTTCAATGGCTCATTTTAAAGGAAATTAATGAGGTTGAAAATTTCACAATAAGAGACGATCACGTCCAATGCTAACATAACAATAAAGAACGAACTCTAATTAAATTTTGTTATTATTATAATAAAGATCGAACTCTTCCCTATACTAACTTGCATACGCAACTTCACTATAGTTAAGATTACAGTATTTATATTATACATCATTATAGATTATAAAAGGTTCAAATGTTCGAAGATTATAGAGTTATTATAATAAAGATCGAACTCTTCCCTATACTAACTTGAATAGGCAACTTCACTATATTTAAGATTACAGTATTTATATTATACCATCATTATAAATTATAAAAGGTTATAAAATGTTAGAAGATTATAGGGTTAAAATTTCCCACACCGGGAATCGAACCCGGGCCTGTTAAGTGAAAGTTAACTATCCTAGCCACTAGACCATATGGGACCATAAAGAAGTATGATTTAAGAGCCATGTGCATATTATTATTTCACCATACCAATTATAATAAGGCCAAAACAAAATCGTCAACCTTGCAACCTTACTTTTGACGCATTAGTTAAATCTTCATCAGACTTAAAAAATGTTTTGCTAGTTTTACATGAAAGAACGAACCTTAGCCCATAGTAGCAGAAATAAGAATATCTAGGTTGCAGCGGTAGCTAGCAAACTGTTACATAATCTGGGTTTAAGTGGTAGCTAGCAACCTAGTAAGAAACGCAAAATTAAAAGATGATCATTAGAAGAACAGACAATTGCTTATATTGGACTTAGTTAGCTGCCTGATTCTTTGAGGTTCGTCTCTTACTATTCCAAAGAAGAAAAGGCCGTACGCTTTTTCCTGTTTGTAATAATACATCCGGGTTGCAGTGGTAGCTAGCAACCTAGTAAGAGACGATCACGTCCAATGTTAAGGAATAAAAAAAAACCTAACTCCTATAAAAAGAGTCAGATCAAAACAAAAAGTACACCATTAGAACTACCTTGTCCGAAAACCCCTGTATAGGAAACTTTCTGTCATTTGGCTTGAACAGCAAGGGAAATATATTGCTTGAAAAATCAAGAAAATTGACTTTAATTTAACCACGTTATTCTCCACAAATGGCATATTTTTTTTTCTTCTTTTCCACAGATAGCTTGGCACTGGAACATCGTAGAGTTGTTCAATAGCTCATTTTAAAGGAAATTGATTGGATTAAAAATTTTTAGTAACTAAAATAAATTATTTCTAAAAGAGAATAAATTTTTGCACCAAATACTGTATTTTTGATGTCTTTTCATGCTGCAGTCTTTTCAAAGATATTTTATTTTTGTACAAAAATCATAATTTTATAATAAAGACCGACCTCTTGCCTATACTAAAATGTTATACGCCACTTAATTATAGTATAGGTTAGTAATTCCACAGATAGCTTGGCACTGGAACATCGTAGAGAGTTGTTCAATGGCTCATTTTAAAGGAAATTAATGAGGTTGAAAAATTTTTTGTAATTAAAACAAATTTTTACATTAAAAGACGATCACTGAAATAGCAAACCATTTCATACATTGGATTTAGCTACTTGATTGTTTGAGTTCGTCTCTTACTATTTAAAGGAAGAAAAAGCCGTAGGCTTTTTCCTGTTTGCATTTACAGTTAAAAAACGAACTCAAGCCCAAAGAAACTGAACCCTGTGGTTCAGTCATATTATCTCCATAATTTTAGCTAGAATGTAAATAAACAAGTTTCTTTTTTAAAATTTTAAATTTAAAGAATAGTGATTTTTAATTCACACACATTAAAAGTTCTCCCCAACGGGGAATCGAACCCCGTTCTCCCATGTATCAAGTGGGCAGTGCTTACCATTAGACTATCGAAGACTTATAAAGTGAAAGTTACATGTAAGATATGATAATAATTTTATCCGGGTTACAGCGGTAGCTAGCAACCTAGTAAGAGACGATCACGTCCAATGTTAAGAAAAATATAAAAACCCATAGTTCCTAACAAAGGAGTCAGATCAAAACGAAAAGTACACCATTAGAACCACCTTGTCCCAAACCCCTGTATAGTAAACTTTCTGTCCCTTGGCTTGAACAGCAAGGGAAATATATTGGCTTGAAAATAAAGAAAAGAGGCAGCTACTACAACATTCTGCCTAAACGGGATATTATTTTTTTTTTCTTTTGTTTTATAATAAAGAACGACCTCTTGCCTATACTAAATTTTATAGGCCACTTAACTATAGTATAGGCTAGTACAGTTATTATTTTAAGGTCAATATATTAAAATTTTCCACTAAAAGACGGTCATTGGAATAAAAACCCAATACATACATTTGATTAGTTAGCTACTTGATTGTTTGAGGCTAGTCTCTTACTATTTCAAAGAAGAAAAAGCCGTAGGCTTTTTCCTGTTTGTAATCAATTAGAAAGAGTTCTACCTTTAAAATGAGTTTAGTAGTCCGGGTTGCAGCGGTAGCTAGCAACCTAGTAAGAGACGAATATAAAAACCCATAGTTCCTAACAGAGGAGTCAGATCAAAACAAAAAAGTACACCATTAGAACCGCCTTGTCCGAAACCTCTGTATAGGAAAATTTCTGTCCCTTGGGCTTGAACAGCAAGGGAAATGTATTGGCTTGAAAATCAAGAAAAGTGGCAGCTACTACAACATTCTGCCTAAACGAAATATTTTTTCTTTTTTTTTCTTTTTTTTCTTTTCCACAGATAGCTTGGCACTGGAACATCGTAGAGGGTTGTTCAATAGCTCATTTTAAAGTAAATTAATTGGGTTAAAAAACCTTTTGTAACTAAATAAATTATTTCTAAAAGAGAATAAATTTTTCCACCAAAAACTGCATTTTCGATGTCTTTTCACACTCCAGTCTTTCAAACATAATCGTATACCAGCGGTAAGATTTGAACCCACGCCTCCGAAGAGACTGGTGGCTAACACCAGTGCCTTGGACCACTCGGCCAGGCTGCCTCTCATAAATAAATATATATGTGAATTTGGGTTGCAGCAGTAGCTAGCAACCTAGTAAGAGACGATCAGTCCAATGCCAAGAAATATAACAAAACTCCTAAAATAGAGTCAGATCAAAACAAAAGTACATCATTAGAATTACCTTGTCTGAAACCCTACTAGATAAATAATGAATGTCATCATAGTTTTATATTAGAGCTATGACGTGAATAGAAAAACACGAAATTATATTGTTGTTTCTGAAGACGTCATGAAATAATATCATTGCTCTATGACGTCACAAAATCATTATGCTGTGATCCGGGTTGCAGCGGTAGCTAGCAACCTAGTAAGAGACGATCACCTCCAATGTTAAGAAATATAAAAACCCGTAGCTCCTAAAAAAAGAGTCAGATCAAAACAAAAAGTACACCATTAGAACCGCCTTGTCCAAATCCTCCATAAAGGAAACTTACCGCCCTTTGGCTTGAACAGAAAGGGAAATATATTGGCTTGAAAATCAAGAAAATAGACTTTTACCACGTTATTCTCCCCAAACGGGATATTTTTTTTTTTTTTTTTTTGTCTCCAGAGATAGCTTGGCACTGGAACATCGTAGAGGGTTGTTCAATAGCTCATTTTAAGGAAATTAATTGGGTTAAAAACCTTTTGTAACTAAAATAAATTATTTCTAAAAGAGAATAAATTTTTCCAATAAAAACTGTATTTTTGATGCAGTGACGTCATAATTACTATATAAGAAACGTCAAAACTGTAAATGGTCTCATTCATGAATACATAATGGTTAGATCAAAGCAAGCTACACGCAAGTTAAAAAAAATCAGTGCTAAAATATTATAATAAAGATCGAACTCTTCCCTATACTAACTTGCATACGCAACTTCACTATAGTTAAGATTACAGTATTTATATTATACATCATTATAGATTATAAAAGGTTCAAATGTTATAATGATAAATATAACTCTTGGCTATACTAACTGGCATAGTCAAGTTAGTATAGCCGTTAGAATACGTTTATCAAAATCTATTTATCCGTATATACACAGATTTGTGGAAAAATCAAATCAATGAATACCTTACTACAGCACAATGGATGAAAGTGTGCCTCATGATTCGAGGTTTGCGGGTTCAAATCCACCTGTAGTAAGGGATCAATATTAAACGATTGGCTTTTCCTTCTTTAAAAGAAGATTACATTAAGAGACGATCATTGGAATAACAAACTATTGCATAATTTGGACTTAGTTAGCTACTTGATTGTTTGAGGTGCGTCTCTTACTATTTCAAAGAAGAAAAAGCCGTAGGCTTTTTCCTGTTTGTATACATTAAAGAACGACACCTAGCCCATTAAAAATGAAACATAAATAGGGATTATGTAATTCCATCAGTATCATGGCTGTAGAGACGGCTGATACCTAGTAAAGAACAAATCATTACAGCAAAGAACATTTCATGTTAAAGATTGATCAATGATGCCATAATCATAGTTTGTAGCCAGGTCGTCTCTTACTATTCCAATAAAGAAAAAGCAATAGGCTTTTTCCTGTTTATCCGGGTTGCAGCGGTAGCTAGCAACCTAGTAAGAGACGATCACGTCCAATGTTAAGAAATATTTATAATAAAGAACGACCTCTTGCCTATACTAAATTTTATACGCCACTTATTTATAGTATAGGTTAGTAATTCAACAGATAGATTGGTACTGGAACATCGTAGAGAATTATTCAATGGCTCATTTTAAAGGAAATTCATGGGGTTAAAACTTCTTCTAATTAAAATAAATCGTTTTTAGTACCTTGAGAAATTTTAATTATGTTTCTTAAGAAATCATCATAAGTTAAAATTTCCCATACAATTTATAATAAAGATCGAACTCTTCCCTATACTAACTTGCATAGGCAACTTTAATATAGTGAAGATTACAGTATTTATATTATACATCATTATAAATTATTAAAAGGTTCGAATGTTCGAAGATTATAGAGTTTAATAAAGATCGAACTCTTCCCTTTACTAACTTGCATAGGCAACTTCACTATAGCTAAGGTTACTACTACTACTACTAACAACTCATCGCAGCACCAAGCCGCCTGAGGCCAACACAGCTACGCACGCTCCTCCTCCACCCCAATCTATTCAAAGCCTCCCTTTTTACACCCGCCCACGAAGTTCCCATTTCCTTTAAATCTTTCTTTATGACGTCCTCCCAACCCAGACGGGGACGACCTGCTTTCCGTTTAGCCCTAGATGGTTGGCCGAAAAGAACAATCTTCGGCAATCTGTCATCCTTCATCCGAACAACATGCCCTAACCACCTCAACCTTTCTTTCATTATAGACCTAGAAAGCGGTATTGAACCACATTTTTCGTATAGCCTATTGTTTGAAATACGGTCAGTCAGCCGGGTACCCAGAACAATCCTTAAGCATTTCTCTGGAAAACATCTAGCAAATCTTCATCCGCTTTTCGGAGCGTCCATGCTTCAGAGCCATATTTGACCACTGTCATCACTGTAGCTTCTAAGATTCTAATCTTGGTTTGCAGACTTATCTTCCTATTCTTCCAGACTTTTTTTAACTGTGAAAAAACACCCTGAGCCTTGGCTATTCTATTTTTTAACATCTTCACTGCTCCCACCATCTTTACTAATAATACTACCAAGGTAAGTGAAACTGCCCCTGATCAATCTTTTCATTACCCAACGTCACCTTCTCATCTTCACTTATTCCTAGCCTTAGTGACTTGGTCTTCCTAACATTAATTTTCAAACCAATACTAGCACCCTGAACTCGCAAAACCTCTAAAACTTCATTCATTTTGCTCACACTTTCATCTAGGATGCTTAAATCATCAGCATAATCCAAGTCCAGGAGATCTCCCCTAGATCGGTGATGATCAGAAATTATATTAAAAATAAGTTTTCAACTGAAACTAGGGAGTGACATTAAAATTGAAACGAACAGAAATTATTCGTATAAATAAAAAAAAAAAGATCATGGCGGTCCGGGTTGCAGCGGTAGCTAGCAACCTAGTAAGAGACGATCACCTCCAATGTTAAGAAATATAAAAACCCGTAGCTCCTAAAAAAAAAGAGTCAGATCAAAACAAAAAGTACACCATTAGAACCGCCTTGTCCAAATCCTCCATAAAGGAAACTTACCGCCCTTTGGCTTGAACAGAAAGGAAATATATTGGCTTGAAAAATCAAGAAAATAGACTTTTACCACGTTATTCTCCCCAAACGGGATATTTTTTTTTTTTCTTTTTTTGTCTCCAGAGATAGCTTGGCACTGGAACATCGTAGAGGGTTGTTCAATAGCTCATTTTAAAGGAAATTAATTGGGTTAAAAACCTTTTGTAACTAAAATAAATTATTTCTAAAAGAGAATAAATTTTTCCAATAAAAACTGTATTTTTGATGCAGTGACGTCATAATTACTATATAAGAAACGTCAAAACTGTAAATGGTCTCATTCATGAATACATAATGGTTAGATCAAAGCAAGCTACACGCAAGTTAAAAAATCAGTGCTAAAATATTATAATAAAGATCGAACTCTTCCCTATACTAACTTGCATACGCAACTTCACTATAGTTAAGATTACAGTATTTATATTATACATCATTATAGATTATAAAAGGTTCAAATGTTATAATGATAAAATAACTCTTGGCTATACTAACTGGCATAGTCAAGTTAGTATAGCCGTTAGAATACGTTTATCAAAATCTATTTATCCGTATATACACAGATTTGTGGAAAAATCAAATCAATGAATACCTTACTACAGCACAATGGATGAAAGTGTGCCTCATGATTCGAGGTTTGCGGGTTCAAATCCACCTGTAGTAAGGGATCAATATTAAACGATTGGCTTTTCCTTCTTTAAAAGAAGATTACATTAAGAGACGATCATTGGAATAACAAACTATTGCATAATTTGGACTTAGTTAGCTACTTGATTGTTTGAGGTGCGTCTCTTACTATTTCAAAGAAGAAAAAGCCGTAGGCTTTTTCCTGTTTGTATACATTAAAGAACGACACCTAGCCCATTAAAAATGAAACATAAATAGGGATTATGTAATTTCCATCAGTATCATGGCTGTAGAGACGGCTGATACCTAGTAAAGAACAAATCATTACAGCAAAGAACATTTCATGTTAAAGATTGATCAATGATGCCATAATCATAGTTTGTAGCCAGGTCGTCTCTTACTATTCCAATAAAGAAAAAGCAATAGGCTTTTTCCTGTTTATCCTTATAATAAAGATCGAACTCTTCCCTATACTAACTTGCATACGCAACTTCACTATAGTTAAGATTACAGTATTTATATTATACATCATTATAGATTATAAAAGGTTCAAATGTTATAATGATAAAATAACTCTTGGCTATACTAACTGGCATAGTCAAGTTAGTATAGCCGTTAGAATACGTTTATCAAAATCTATTTATCCGTATATACACAGATTTGTGGAAAAATCAAATCAATGAATACCTTACTACAGCACAATGGATGAAAGTGTGCCTCATGATTCGAGGTTTGCGGGTTCAAATCCACCTGTAGTAAGGGATCAATATTAAACGATTGGCTTTTCCTTCTTTAAAAGAAGATCCGGGTTGCAGCGGTAGCTAGCAACCTAGTAAGAGACGATCACGTCCAATGTTAAGAATATAAAAACCATAGTTCCTAAAAAAGGAGTCAGATAAAAACAAAAAGTACACCATTAGAACCGCCTTGTCCGAAAACCCTGTATAGGAAACTTTCTGTCCCTTGGCTTGAACAGAAAGGGAAATATATTGGCTTGAAAATCAAGCAAATTGACTTTTACCACGTTATTCTCCCCAAACGGGATATTTTTTTTTTTCTTTTTTTGTATCCAGAGATAGCTTGGCACTGGAACATCGTAGAGGGTTGTTCAATAGCTCATTTTAAAGGAAATTAATTGGGTTAAAAACCTTTTGTAACTAAAATAAATTATTTCTAAAAGAGAATAAATTTTTCCAATAAAAACTGTATTTTTGATGCAGTGACGTCATAATTACTATATATTATAATAAAGATCGAACTCTTCTCTATACTAACTTGCATAGGCAACTTCACTACAGTTAAGATTACAGTATTTATATTATACATCATCCTGTTTGCAGCGGTAGCTAGCAACCTAGTAAGAGACGATCACGTCCAATGTTAAGAAATATAAAAACCCATAGTTCCTAACAAAGGAGTCAGATCAAAACAAAAAGTACACCATTAGAACCGCCTTGTCCGAAACCCCTGTATAGGAAACTTTCTTTCCCTTGGCTTGAACAGCAAGGGAAATATATTGGCTTGAAAATCAAGAAAATTGACTTTAACCACGTTATTCTCCCCAAACGGGATATTTTTTTCTTTTTTCTTTTTTTTTTTCTTTTTTTCCACAGATAGCTTGGCACTGGAACATCGTAGAGGGTTGTTCAATAGCTCATTTTAAAGTAAATTAATTGGGTTAAAAACCTTTTGTAACTAAAATAAATTATTTCTAAAAGAGAATAAATTTTTCCACCAAAAACTGCATTTTCGATGTCTTTTCACACTCCAGTCTTTCAAACATAATCCTATACCAGCGGTAAGATTTGAACCCACGCCTCCGAAGAGACTGGTGGCTAACACCAGTGCCTTGGACCACTCGGCCAGGCTGCCTCTCATAAATAAATATATATGTGAATTTGGGTTGCAGCAGTAGCTAGCAACCTAGTAAGAGATGATCAGTCCAATGCTAAGAAATATAACAAAACTCCTAAAAATAGAGTCACATCAAAACAAAAGTACATCATTAGAATTACCTTGTCTGAAACCCTACTAGATAAATAATGAATGTCATCATAGTTTTATATTAGAGCTATGACGTGAATAGAAAAACATGAAATTATATTGTTGTTTCTGAAGACGTCATGAAATAATATCATTGCTCTATGACGTCAACAAAATCATTACGCTGTGACGTCATAATTACTACTTAAGAAATACAAAGATGAAAATGTTCTCATTCATAATTACATAATGGTTTCAATCAAGCAAGTCGCACGCAAGTTGAAAAAAACAGTACTACACAAACAACAGAGATAGTATCTTGAAAAGAGAAAAGCAAAAATATTCAACCGACCAGGCGCATCGAGAAGTAAAAATTGAGAGAGCAAAACAAATTATAATAAAGAACGACCTCTTACCTATACTAAATTTTATACGCCACTTAATTATAGTGTAGGTTAGTAATTCCACAGATAGCTTGGCACTTGAATATCATAGAGAGTTGTTTAATGGCTCATTTTAAAAGAAATTAATGGGGCTAAAAACCATTTGTAATTATAAAACAAATTATTTTCAAAATAGAATCATTTTTCTTTTAAAGTAGATAACAAACTTCCAGCCCATAGTAACTAAAATAAGATTATAATTAATATTAAAGATTGATCAATGATGTCATAATCGTAAGTTGTAGCCAGGTCGTCTCTTACTATTCCAGTTAAGAAAAAGCCATAGGCTTTTTCCTGTATGTAATACAGTAAGGATTTTGGTATCTATCAGTAAGGGAGGAATATTAAACTAGATCGATCCCTTACGTAAAACTAACAAAAAATGAAACTAATTTTTAAACTTTCATATATTAAAAGACGATTATTGGAATATCAAACCAATGCATACATTGGACTTAGTTAGCTACTTGATTGTTTGAGATTAGTCTCTTACTATTTCAAAGAAGAAAAAGCCGTAGGGTTTTTCCTGTTTATAATCATACATAAAGTAGAAGCCTTCCGCTTGCCGAGTGCACGCAGATATATATTGTCTTTGAATAGACTGTAGTATGAAAAGAAACTTAATTGTGTAAAGTTACATTAAAAGGCCAGGTCATAATAAAAGCTTTCAATTTGGGAAGTTCAAGGAGGAGTCTTTGACAGTCTTATGACCTCAGGGTACTAGATGTTGCAACGTTCTTACATATCTACAGTGGTTTAGAAAATTCGATCACCCCAAAAATGATTACCAAAAATATGCACAAATGTAATATTTGGAATATTATAACCCTTTTTTTCAAAGCTTTGAAGAAAAGCAAAAAAGTCTAAATACCCCTAACTACGCTTGAAAGCTATTTTAAAAAGAAACTTTGGAGATTTCCATGGAAATGACCATAGCAGAAGCTTTGAGCCTGGGTGGGGATCAAAGAGGAGTCTAAGTATTTTGACCACAGGTGACTTATTGTTGCGACTTTCTTAAATTTGGTAATTCTTGTGAGCATTTGGAAATCAAAGCTTAAACTCAATAACTGATGCTAAGTGTCCTAACATTTTTCTTGGATTAAAAGTGTCAAACTAGGATGAACATTTCAACATCTTCCTGGAGCTACTTCAGTCTGCATATTATTTCATTTATTACACTTATCCGGGTTGCAGCGGTAGCTAGCAACCTAGTAAGAGACGATCACCTCCAATGTTAAGAAATATAAAAACCCGTAGCTCCTAAAAAAAGAGTCAGATCAAAACAAAAAGTACACCATTAGAACCGCCTTGTCCAAATCCTCCATAAAGGAAACTTACCGCCCTTTGGCTTGAACAGAAAGGGAAATATATTGGCTTGAAAATCAAGAAAATAGACTTTTACCACGTTATTCTCCCCAAACGGGATATTTTTTTTTTTTCTTTTTTGTCTCCAGAGATAGCTTGGCACTGGAACATCGTAGAGGGTTGTTCAATAGCTCATTTTAAAGGAAATTAATTGGGTTAAAAACCTTTTGTAACTAAAATAAATTATTTCTAAAAGAGAATAAATTTTTCCAATAAAAACTGTATTTTTGATGCAGTGACGTCATAATTACTATATAAGAAACGTCAAAACTGTAAATGGTCTCATTCATGAATACATAATGGTTAGATCAAAGCAAGCTACACGCAAGTTAAAAAATCAGTGCTAAAATATTATAATAAAGATCGAACTCTTCCCTATACTAACTTGCATACGCAACTTCACTATAGTTAAGATTACAGTATTTATATTATACATCATTATAGATTATAAAAGGTTCAAATGTTATAATGATAAAATAACTCTTGGCTATACTAACTGGCATAGTCAAGTTAGTATAGCCGTTAGAATACGTTTATCAAAATCTATTTATCCGTATATACACAGATTTGTGGAAAAATCAAATCAATGAATACCTTACTACAGCACAATGGATGAAAGTGTGCCTCATGATTCGAGGTTTGCGGGTTCAAATCCACCTGTAGTAAGGGATCAATATTAAACGATTGGCTTTTCCTTCTTTAAAAGAAGATTACATTAAGAGACGATCATTGGAATAACAAACTATTGCATAATTTGGACTTAGTTAGCTACTTGATTGTTTGAGGTGCGTCTCTTACTATTTCAAAGAAGAAAAAGCCGTAGGCTTTTTCCTGTTTGTATACATTAAAGAACGACACCTAGCCCATTAAAAATGAAACATAAATAGGGATTATGTAATTTCCATCAGTATCATGGCTGTAGAGACGGCTGATACCTAGTAAAGAACAAATCATTACAGCAAAGAACATTTCATGTTAAAGATTGATCAATGATGCCATAATCATAGTTTGTAGCCAGGTCGTCTCTTACTATTCCAATAAAGAAAAATTGCAATAGGCTTTTTCCTGTTTATCCGGGTTGCAGCGGTAGCTAGCAACCTAGTAAGAGACGATCACGTCCAATGTTAAGAAATATTTATAATAAAGAACGACCTCTTGCCTATACTAAATTTTATACGCCACTTATTTATAGTATAGGTTAGTAATTCAACAGATAGATTGGTACTGGAACATCGTAGAGAATTATTCAATGGCTCATTTTAAAGGAAATTCATGGGGTTAAAACTTCTTCTAATTAAAATAAATCGTTTTTAGTACCTTGAGAAATTTAATTATGTTTCTTAAGAAATCATCATAAGTTAAAATTTCCCATACAATTTATAATAAAGATCGAACTCTTCCCTATACTAACTTGCATAGGCAACTTTAATATAGTGAAGATTACAGTATTTATATTATACATCATTATAAATATTAAAAGGTTCGAATGTTCGAAGATTATAGAGTTTAATAAAGATCGAACTCTTCCCTTTACTAACTTGCATAGGCAACTTCACTATAGCTAAGGTTACAGTATTTATATATATACATCATTATAAATTATAAAAGGTTCAAATGTTCGAAGATTATAGAGTTAAAAAATTTTCCCACACCGGGAATCGAACCAGGGCCTGTTAAGTGAAATTACATTAAAGAACGATCTGTAGTCCATATTATTTACATAAATGACCGACACAGTTTCATCATAAATGTGTCAGTCAAGAGGATTTACAGTAAAGAACGAGGTCTACCCAATTTTAACTGAACTAATCTATTGTTTCAAGATAACTTGAAGAAAATAGCTTTTGAAAGTTTATAATAAGGAACGACCTCTTGCCTATACTAAATTTTATACGTCACTTAATTATAGTATAGGTTAGTAATTCAACAGATAGCATGGCACTGGAACATCGTAGAGAGTTGTACAATGGCTCATTTTAAAGGAAATTAATTAAGTTAAAAAACGTTTTGTAGTTAAAAACAAATTTTTTTATTTATTACATTAAGAAATTTTATTATGTTCCTTAGAGATCATCATAAGTAAAAAATTTCCCATACGGAAATTGAACTCAAGCCTACTGGGTAAGAGCTATCCCAACCTCTAGACCATATAGGATATATTAAAATATCCGATTAATGAAGTTTATGTTAAAGAACAATTATAATAAAGAACGGCCTCTTGTCTATACTAAATTAATGTCCGCTACTTAATTATAGCAGAGGTTAGTAATTCCACAAATAGCTTGGCAGTGAAACATCGTCGTAGAGAGTTTTTTAATGGCTCATTTTAATTACAGTAAAGAACGATCTCTCTCCCATACTAACTTTATATATGGTGGTTCCAGGTGTAATTACATCCGGGTTGCAGCGGTAGCTAGCAACCTAATAAGAGACGATCACGTCCAATGTTAAGAAATATAAAAACCCATAGTTCCTAAAAAAGGAATCAGATCAAAACAAAAAATTACACCATTAGAACCACCTTGTCCGAAACCCCTGTATAGGAACCTTTCTGTCATTTGGCTTGAACAGCAAGGGAAATATATATATTGGCTTGAAAATCAAGAAAAGTGGCAGCTACTACAACATTCTGCCTAAACGGGATATTTTTTTTATAATAAAGAACGACCTTTTGCCTATACTAAATTTTATACACCACTTAATTATAGTATAGGTTAGTAATTAACAGATAGCTAGGGACTGGAACATCGTAGAGAGTTGTTCAATGGTTCATTTTAAAGAAAAATTAATGGGGTTAAAAACCTTTTGGAATTTAAACAAATTATTTTTATTACATTAAGAAATTTTAATTATATTCCTTAAGAAATCATCATAAATCATATCTGTTAACAAATCATCTCTGTTAAGAAAGGGAGCTCTAAACTTACCGCCTATTTTCATGTTAAAGATTGATCATTGATGCCATAATCATAGTTTTGTAGCCAGGTCGTCTCTTACTATTCCAAAGAAGAAAAAGCCGTAGGCTTTTTCCTGTTTGTAATCATATAGTAAAGAATGATAAGATGCCTATGGTTTAATAAACGGTTATATAAATTCATAATAAAGAACGGACTCTTGTCTACACAAAATTTTTATAGGCCACTTTACTATACTATAGGTTTGTAAAGTTTACATAAGAAAAACAATATAGTTAATCATAAAAGGTGTTTGTGAATACGGTTTCATTTTATATAATGGTCGATTATTATGTAAAATACAGTAATGTTTTGGGGGGTTTTTAGCAAAAAAATTATTTGTTAACTGAAACTAGAATAATTCCTGAAAATCTTAAGTAAAATTATATTAAAAGACGATCATACCAAACCATTGCATATATGGGACTTAGTTAGCTGCCTTATTCTTTGAGGTTAATAAGAAAAAGCTGTAGGATTTTTTCCTGTTTGTAATCAGGGTTATTATCAAACAGTTTCATGGTAATTACTACTTAAGAACGACAAAGATGTAAATTCTCTCATTCTTGATTAGATAATGGTTAGATCGAAGCAAGCTATACGCAAGTTGAAAAAAACAGTACTACACAAACAACAGAGATAGTAACTTGAAAAGAAAAAAGCAAAGGTATTCAACCGACCAGGCGTATCGAGAAGTAATAATTGGAGAGAGCAAAACAAAGGTATTCAACCGACCAGGCAGGCGTATCGAGAAGTAATAATTGTATAGTTAATGGAGCCACTAATACCAAAGACGAAACACATATTGAATATGTAGCTGACACCGCAGTAGAAATTGTGAATGAATCAAAACGAATTAATGATTATTCTAATTGTTACAAACCAAGAGAATAGAATATCTACACTATCGAGAGAGAACAGAATGAATTATTTTATGGAACATATTCAAAATGTCCAAGTTATTCAAAGTTATAATAAAGATCGAACTCTTCCCTATACTAACTTGCATAGGTAACTTCACTATAGTTAAGATTACAGTATTTATATCATGACAATGCAAAAGGTATGAGAAAAAACTGCAAAACTCTGTAAACTGCAAAAATATTTAGAATGTTTTTAGTAACAATTTCACTTTATGAAAATTACCTCTTGCCTATGCTAAATTTTATAGGCCACTTAACTATAGTATAGGCTAGTACAGTTAGATTTAAAGTCAAATATTAAAAATTATAATTAGAAGCTTCAAAGGGGGCTCATTCGATTGGAAATTGAGAGTTCTAGTGTCCTTTTTAAGAGTCGAAAATGATTGGAGGGCAACTATCCCCCCCCACACGCCCATCATTCCCCCAAGCACATCCAATCAAAATTTTGAAATGGCTATTTTTGTTCAGCGTAGTTGATTTTCAGATAGAAAATATATTTTTTTGAGGACGATACTCCCCCACAACCCTCAGAGCAAGGGTTTTAAGTTATTCCCTGGGGGCATATAAGGTATTTATAGAAGGAGTTGTCGTAGAAACTTCAAAACAGGCTCATTCGATTGGAAATTAAAGAGCTAGTGCCCTTTTTAATAGTCGAAAGTGATTGGAGTGTAACTAGCCCCCCTCCACCCCACGCCCATCATTTTCCCATACACATCCAATAAAAATTTTGAGATACCCATTTTGTTCAGCGTAGTTGATTTCCAAATAGAAAATATATTTTTGAGGAGGACACTCCCCCACAAACCTTCAGGGCAAGGGTTTTAAGTTATGCTCTGGGGGCGTATAAGGTTTTTATAGAAGGCGTTGTCATAGAAACTTCAAAACAGGCTCATTCGATTGGAAATTAAAGGGCTAGTGCCCTTTTTAATAGTCGAAAATGATTGGAGGGCAACTAGCCCCTCCCCACGCCCATCATTCCCCCAAACACATCCAATCAAAATTTGAGGTACCCATTTTGTTCAGTGTAGTTGATTTCCAAATAGAAAATATATTCTTGAGGAGGACACTTCCCCACAACCCTCAGGGCAAGGGTTTTAAGTTATGCCCTGGGGGCATATAAGGTTTTTATAGAAGGCGTTGTCGTAGAAACTTCAAAACAGGCTCATTCGATTGGAAATTAAAGGGCTAGTGCTCTTTTTAATAGTTGAGAATGATTGGAGGGCAACTAGCCCCCCCCATGCCCATTATTCCCCCAAACACATCCAATCAAAATTTTGGGATACCCATTTTGTTCAGCGTAGTTGATTTCCACATAGAAAATATATTTTTTAGGAGGATACTCCCCCACAACCCTCAGAGCAAGGGTTTTGAGTTATGCCCTGGGGGCATATAAGGTTTTTAGAGGGTGTTGTTGTAAAAAACTTCAAAACATGCTCTTTCGATTGGAAATTAAAGGGCTAGTGCCCTTTTTAATAGTCCAAAGTGATTGGAGTGTAACTAGCCCCCCTCCCACGCCCATCATTTCCCCAAACACATCCAATCAAACTTTTGAGATAGCCATTTTGTTCAGTGTAGTTGATTTCCAGATAGAAAACTAGCCCCTCCCCCTGCCCATCATTTCCCCAAACACATCCAATCAAAATTTTTATAATAAAGAACGACCTCTTGCCTATACTAAATTATATAGGCCACTTAACTATAGTATAGTTAGTAAATCCGGGTTGCAGCGGTAGCTAGCAACCTAGTAAGAGACGATCACGTCCAATGTTAAGAAATATAAAAACCCCATAGTTCCTAACACAGGAGTCAGATCAAAACAAAAAGTACACCATTAGAACCGCCTTGTCCGAAACCTCTGTATAGGAAACTTTCTGTCCCTTGGCTTGAACAGCAAGGGAAATATATTGGCTTGAAAATCAAGAAAATTGACTTTAACCACGTTATTCTCCCCAAACGGGATATTTTTTTTTTTTTTTCTTTTTTTTTCTTTTCCACAGATAGCTTGGCACTGGAACATCGTAGAGGGTTGTTCAATAGCTCATTTTAAAGTAAATTAATTGGGTTAAAAAACCTTTTGTAACTAAATAAATTATTTCTAAAAGAGAATAAATTTTTCCACCAAAAACTGAATTTTCGATGTCTTTTCACACTCCAGTCTTTCAAACATAATCGTATACCAGCGGTAAGATTTGAACCCACGCCTCCGAAGAGACTGGTGGCTAACACCAGTGCCTTGGACCACTCGGCCAGGCTGCCTCTCATAAATAAATATATATGTGAATTTGGGTTGCAGCAGTAGTTACAGTAAAGAACGAACTCTCGCCTATACATACTTGTACAGGCCTCTTAATTACAGTATAGGCTTGTACATTTATGTTTAAAGTCAAAATATTAAAAATACCTCTGACAGGGAATTGAACCCCGTTGAACCTGCGTGAAAAGCCAGTATGCTTGCCGTTGTAATATCGGAGACTTATCTAAAATGTTGTTACATTTAAGATATGATAATGAATTTGAAAACACACTAAAAAAATTATAAAAAGAATCGGTCAGGTTAATTATAAATGGGGATTATCTAACAGTCTTTGGTATAGTGGCTGTAGAGATAGCCAAAATCTAGTAAAGAACATTACATTTAGGAACGAACTGTAGCCCTTATTAATTACATTAAGGAACGAAATTTAGCCCATAGTAACTGATATAATAATTTCGCAGTAAGAGATGATCATGTCCAATGTTAAAAAAATATAATAACCCATAACTCCTAAAAATAAAATCAGAACAAAACAAAAAGTACACCATTAGAACCGCCTTGTCTGAATCCCTCTTATAAGAAATTTTAATCAGAGCAAAATAAAATGTAGGTTACAGCAGCAGCTAGCAACCTATTGATAAACGATCAAGCCCCTTATTAAAAGCTAAAATAACCCATAAATCCTATCAATTTTGACAAAAAAAACTGCATTTTTATTGCCAATCTTGATGAATGCATACCATTGTAACATCGGAGACTAATGAAAAAGTAATCACATTTTTTTACATTAAAAGACGATCACTGAAATAACAAACCATTCCATACATCGACTTAGTTAGCTGCTTGATTGTTTGAGTTTCGTCTCTTACTATTTAAAAGAAGAAAAAGCCGTAGGCTTTTTCCTGTTTGTATTTATAGTTAAAAAACGAACTCAAGTCCAAAGAAACTGAACCCTGTGGTTCATTCATATTATCTTCATTATTTTAGCTAGAATGTAAATAAACAAGTTTCTTTTTTAAATTTTAAATTGAAAAGATAGTGCTTTTAATTCAACATATTAAAAGTTCTCCCTGACGGGGAATCGAACCCCATTCTCCCAGGTAACAAGTGGGCATGCTTACCATTAGACTATCGAACACTTATAAAATAAAAGTTACATATAAGATATGATAATAATTTTTTAATCCGGGCTGCAGCGGTAGCTAGCAACCTAGTAAGAGACGATCACGTCCAATGTTAAGAAATATAAAAACGCATAGCTCCTAAAAAAAGAGTCAGATCAAAACAAAAAGTGCACCATTAGAACCGTCTTGTCCGAAACACCCGTATAGGAAACTTTCTGTCATTTGGCTTGAACAGCAAGGGAAATATATTGGCTTGAAAATCAAGAAAATTACATGAAGGACCGATATAGTTCATCATGAGTGGTGTTTGTCAATTAGGTTTTTTTATATAATTATCCATTATTATGTAAAATGCAGTAATTTTTGGGTTAATTTAACTAATTTAACGGTTAATTTGTTATCCGGGTTGCAGCGGTAGCTAGCAACCTAGTAAGAGACGATCACGTCCAATGTTAAGAAATATAAAAACCCATAGTTCCTAAAAAAGGAGTCAGATCAAATTCAAAAGTACACCATTAGAACCGCCTTGTCCGAAACCCCTGTATAGTAAACTTTCTGTCCCTTAGCTTGAACAGCAAGGGAAATATATTGGCTTGAAAATCAAGAAAAAGTGGCAGCTACTACAAAATTCTGCCTAAACGGGATATTTTTTTTCTTTTTTTTTTTTTTTTTTTTTTCTTTTTTCTTTTCCACAGATAGCTTGGCACTGGAACATCGTAAAGGGTTGTTCAATAGCGCATTTTAAAGGAAATTAATTGGTTAAAAATCTATAGTAACTAAAATAAATTATTTCTAAAAGAGAATAAATTTTTCCACCAAAAACTGCATTTTTGATGTCTTTTCACACTGCAGTCTTTCAAACATAATCGTATACCAGCGGTAAGAATTGAACCCACGCCTCTGAAGAGACTGGTGGCTAACACCAGTGCCTTGGACCACTCGGCCAGGCTGCCTCTCATAAATAAATATATATGTGAATTTGGGTTGCAGCAGTAGCTAGCAACCTAGTAATAGACGATCAGTCCAATGCTAAGAAATATAAAAACCCAAAACTCCTAAAAATAGAGTCAGATCAAAACAAAAGTACATCATTAGAAATACCTTGTCTGAAACCCTACTAGATAAATAATGAACGTCATCATAGTTTTATATTAGAGCTATGACGTGAATAGAGTGACGTCATAATTAGTATATAAGGAAAGTCAAAACTGAAAATTCTCTCATTCTTGATTAGAATAATGGTTAGATCGAAGCAAGCTATACGCAATTTGAAGAAAGAGTACTACACAAACAACAGAGCTAGTATCTTGAAAAGAGAAAAGCAAAGGTATTCAACCGACCAGGCGTATCGAGAAGTAAAAATTGAGAGAGCAAAACAAAGGTATTCAACCGACCAGGCGTATCGAGAAGTAATAATTGAGAGAGCAAAAGAAAACAGCAAGATGTGTTATCACAATGATGAAGATTATAGACATGCAAAAATTGAGACAGCCAAACAAAAGATCAAGGAACGGTATGGTAATGATGAACATTACAGAGAAGCAAGAATTGAGCAGGCTAAAGAAAAGATCAAGGAGCGTTATCACAATGATAAACTTTATAGAGAAGCAACAATTGAGCAGGCTAGACAAAAGAGCAGGGACGTTATCACAATGATGAAGATTATAGACATGCAAAAATTGAGACAGCCAAACAAAAGATCAAGGAACGGTATGGTAATGATGAACATTACAGAGAAGCAAGAATTGAGCAGGCTAGACAAAAGATCAAGGAGCGTTATCACAATGATAAACTTTATAGAGAAGCAACAATTGAGCAGTAAATTTACTATATTTAAGGTCAATATATTAAAATTTTCCACTAAAAGACGGTCATTGGAATAAAAACCCAATACATACATTTGATTTAGTTAGCTACTTGATTGTTTGAGGCTAGTCTCTTACTGTTTCAAAGAAGAAAAAGCCGTAGGCTTTTTCCTGTTTGTAATCAATTAGAAAGAGTTCTACCTTTAAAATGAGTTACGTAGTGCTTTGAGTCGCTTGAAAACTTATAAGTGAGAAATCCGGGTTGCAGCGGTAGAAAATTGGAAATCTAATGCCCCACTCATATCGTGAACAAAGTGAACGACTCCTAACCTATCTCTTGAAACTGGTCATATTCAAGTTGAGAGCAATGGGAAAGGAATTATAATTCAGGGCAAGAGCTATAATCTACTTGATTTAATCTATGACATGGTTACAAATCGTAAAGGACTATTATCATTTGACACTCATCTATACAACTTTCTAAATACATTAAACTTCCCTAAAAGTCTTATTGGCAATAGACAAATTCTAAAAAAATTAAATGAACATGCATCATCATCAACATTGACACCATTAAAATATGAAGAAGAAGAATAAGATTTTAAATCAATTTTGGAAAATACTAGCACACCACTGATAGCTGGACAAAAGCGAAGACGCATCAAGTCAACGTCACCACCACCAACAGCCAGTATACAAAAGGGTAGCCGACATTACACAACGTGTTTACGTTCAAAATGGTTGAAGTTCTGAAAGGTGTTTATGAAAATACAGATGAGGCGGGGAGTTTAAGTTCCCCCACCACTCTTTCCAAAGTCACTGGTGTTCACACTAAAAGTGTACAAGACTATCTACAAAATGAATCAAGTTACACTCTGCATAGAAATCATAGACTTCGTGCCAATGTATATCGAAAAACTAAAGCCTTTTACCAATTGCATATAATGCAAGCAGATCTCCTGACTCTAGATGAACTTCAAAGACGTCACAATACACCGTACAAGTACATTCTACTTGCAATCAGTGTTTTTAGTCGCTCTGCATATGCAATTCCATTGCGATCAAAGAGAGGTGTTGAAGTTGCTCAGGCCATTGAAAGTATTCTCGAACAGGATTCATATAAAAAATTCAAACGGATCGCGGTAGTGAATTTGTTAATCCTCATGTTGCAAAAGTACTAGAGAAATATAGTACACGGATCTATCATAGTCACAGTCCTATAACGTCAGAACTGTAAATGTTCTCATTCATAATTAGATAATGGTTAGATCAAAGCAAGCTGCACGCAAGTTAAAAAAACAGTACTACACAAACAACAGAGATAGTATCTTGAAAAGAGAAAAGCAAAGGTATTCAACCGACCACGCGTATCGAGATGTGAAAATTGATAGTGACAAACAGCGTTATTATAATGATGTAGTTTATAGACATGCGAAAATTGAGACAGCCAAACAAAAGATCAAGGAACGGTATGATAATGATGAAGATTACCGAATCAAATATAAGAAAAAAGAAAAGCAAAGGTATTCAACCGTCCAGGTGTATCGACAAGTAAAAATTGAGACAGCCAAACAAAAGATCAAGGAGCGTTATCAAAATGATGAAGATTACAGAGAAGCAAGAATTGAGCAGGCTAGACAAAAGATCAAGGAGCGTTATCACAATGATAAACTTTATAGAGAAGCAACAATTGAGCAGGCTAGACAAAAGAGCAAGGAACGGTATGATAATGATGAAGATTACCGAAACAAACATAAGAAAAAAGTTGCTACCAGAATAATGGGTGGATACTGGGGTGACAAAAGCTATAATGAAAAATTAAATTCTCTGCGAGGTTGTACCGAAGAACGCATAAGGACAAAGGGAAAAATTACATTCAGAAATACAAGAAGATGGAAAAAATGCAGGCTGATCTTTGTAAATTGAGAAACATTTTACGCATGTTTTATCGGGATCACGAAAAGTATTCAAAATTACAGATTAAAATTATCTTTGAAAGAGCGGATGCTGTTGAAAAGTCGGCTAGAAATGCTTTGGCAAAGCTTCATAGTAATATCCAAAAGAAATGTTGTCAGTTTAATGAAAAGCTTCCAAGGTATGGACTGGCAACTGCGGAACAGTTTAAAGATGCAATGGAAAATGTTCGACAACACAGTGAATATACAGAGGCGTACTTCTTAGAAAATTCGTATATTAGTTTTGGAAGGAGCAATTGCAGTTTATGTAGCAGCAATAAAAACATATATACAAGCATACCTATCAACAGCGAAGGAAAAGCAATGTTTTTCAATTATGGCGAAAACGAGCCTGTTAGGGTTATTAGTAAATGTGTTTGTAAGACTAATGATTTAGAACAAATTCCTGGAACACCGACTCAAGAAAAAAGCATTTCTAACTGTGTTTTTAAACAGTTCTTTTAGTTCTACTGAATATTTGGCAAAAAATTCTCTGTGTAGTAGAACAAACTGTCCTGAAAAGTACGAGACAACTATTGAAGAATGCTCTGAATCTAGATCTGACAAGGAAATTATGATGGCTGAAGTCACCTATAACAATCTGAGTAAACATTCAAAACCAAAAATTGGGCAGCAGGTTACTTGGCAATGTCACCCTGATATCTGCAAGCTCTATCCGATGGATATTGAATTATGTCAAATTCTTTTTGATATATCCTTGAAAATAATATAGCATTAAAATTTTCAACTGACAAAGTGGTTAATTTCTACCTTGGCGGCTTGGATTATTGTGAAATCAATTACAGGGACACAAGAAAGCATGGGCATTCGTTATACTGTAGCCCAAATGAGGGATGTCAGAGCTATTTGCGTTCTCTAAGGGCACTAGCTCCACATTTTCCTGTCTTGAACTGTTTCATTAATAGCGTATATAAGGCAGTATCAAAATGTAAGATTATACAACATATTAATCTACTAAAAGTCGAGGGCTCGTACAAGGAACTAAGTCATTACATAGAAGAAGTGTCAAGTAGACTCTGTCGTAATAATAGTCAAGACTTCATTTACGGTGATAGCAATATTAGAGTTTCTGTGGATGAAAATACAATAATAAAATTATTTGGTGAGAGCCTTGATAAGGTAGCTAACATTAGGGATGTATACCCCACAATGCATTGTGACAGTTGTGAGCAGATAAAGAAAAATACCAATTGAAGAGTCTAAGATCCCTTTCAAATAAGAAAGGTTTTGATGTAATGATGGCCACGATTTTAGAACACCTACAACAGGACATACCCAAAGATGACAGAGAACAACTAATTCAATGTACAGGTTGGAAAGAGGATGTCATAGATTCATTCTTTGTCTGTGATTACTGTGCTGGGAAAATGTTGAAAAGTCAGGAGAATGTCCGATCAGTATTAAATAACCTTCATATAGACTGTACACCGGAATGTATAAAGTGTTTAAATAATTTTGAAATGGCAATGATTCGATTTGTAATGCCTTGTCTTACGATCGTCAGATTAGGGCAAGTAACTGCATTGAAGAGACCTAGAACAGAACTTGTTGACGCTCTTAAGGGGAGAATAGTATATCTACCTGTTGATGTGCAAGCAAATGCAGATATTCAGCCTGAAAAACTTCTTAACATTGATAGTTTTGTAGTCATTGTCGATGGTCAGCCTACTTACAATTTACATTAAAGGACGAACTATAGCCCATAGTTACAGGAATCCGGGTTGCAGCGGTAGCTAGCAACCTAGTAAGAGACGATCACGCCCCATAGTAATTACAGTAATTACAGTAAAGAACGATCTCTCGCCCATAGTAACTGATATATGGTGGTTCCAGGGGTGGCTGCAACCTATCAAGATTGTAGCGGTATCCGGGTTGCAGCGGAATGACAGTAAGGACCGAAGTCTATTCGTAGCATTGATCCGGGTTGCAGCGGTAGCTAGCTCCGGGTTGCAGCAGTAGCTAGCCACCTAGTAAGAGACGATCACGTCCAATGTTAAGAAATATAAAAACCCATAACTCCTAAAAAAAAAAAAGAGTCAGATCAAAACAAAAAGTAACCATTAGATTATAATAAAGAACGACCTTTTGCCTATACTAAATTTTATAGGCCACTTAACTATAGTATAGGTAATGTATAGTTATAATAAAGAACGAACTCTTGCCTATACTAGATTAGATACTCAACTTAATTATAGTTAATGATATAGTAATAACATGGTTTTATTTATAGCTGAATTACAAATTAAAGAAAACTACCCTGGCTGGATCTGAACCACCAACCTTTCCGTTATCGGCCGATCGTGCTAGCCACTTAGACTATGGCGTCATTCATTAAAGTTGTAAAATTAACAATATGATACATAAATAAAATAGTTCGTGGTATTTCAAAAAGTTTGTGGTAATTACAATAAGGAACGAACTGTAACATATAGTAACTAAAGTATTAAATCAAACAGTTTGTGGTCATAAAAAAGAGTTGTATAAAGGCTCATTTTAAAGGAAATTGCTGTATATAGAAACTTTTCGTAATTAACAAAAATAATTATTATTATAAAATAATATAATAAAGGACGACCTCTTGCCTATACTAAATTTTATACACCACTTAATTATAGTATAGGTTAGTAATTCAACAGATAGCATGGCACTTGAACATTGTAGAGAGTTGTTCAATGGCTCATTTTAAAGGAAATTAATGGGGTTAAAAAAAAAAGCCGTGTTTGTAATTAAAACAAATTATTTTTATTACATTAAGGAATTTTATTATGTTCCTTAAGAAATCATCACAAGTAAAAATTTCTCATACGGAAATTGAACTCAAGCCTACTGGGTGAGAGCTAGCCCAACCTCTAGACCATATAGCATATATTAAAATATCCGATTAATGAATTTTATGTTAAAGAACAAATTATAAACCTAGTTAGCTGCCTGATTATTTGAGGATCGTCTCTTACTATTCCAAAGAAGAAAAAGCTGTAGGCTTTTTCCTGTTTGTAATTTATTTTATAATAAAGAATGAACTTCAGGCTTTACTAACTGAAAAGTTTAATATTTTTATATAGTAAAGAACGAGCTCTAAATGATGGTTATAGCTATAGCTGCAATTAATTGAAAGACAAACCGAAGCATATAGTAACTAAAAGTTTAAAATATGTTTTGAAAAATCATAATTGCTGTAGATGGCACAACCTAGTGAAAGGCGAACCAGAGCCCATAGTAACCAAAAAGTGAAAAAACATGTTTTTAAAACTCATATTAAAAGACAATCATTAGAATAACAAACCATTGCATACATTGGACTTAATTAGCTACTTTATTGTTTGAGGTTCGTCTCTTTCAAAGAAAAAAAGCCGTAGGCTTTTTCCTGTTTGTTTTTACATTAAAGAATAAACTGTAGCCCATAGCAACTGAGGTATTGGAAGGAATTATTATATTGATGATGATGCAACAATATATTGATGATTATTTTTATCCGGGTTGCAGCGGTAGCTAGCAACCTAGTAAGAGACGATCACGTCCAATGTTAAGAAATATAAAAACCCACAGTTCCTAACAAAGGATTTACAATAAGGAACGAACTTTAACCCATAGTAACTTAAGTATTAAATCAAACGGTTCGTTGTCATAGTAAAGAGCTGTGTAATGGCTCATTTTAAAGGAAACTGCTGTATATAGAAACCTTTTGTAATTATTATAATAAAAGATTAGATACTCAACTTAATTATAGTTAATGATATAGTAATGATAGGGTTTTATTGATAGCTGAACTACAAATTAAAAGAAAAAGACACCGGCTGGATTTGTTACATTAAAAGACGATCACTGAAATAACAAACCATTCCATACATTGGACTTAGTTAGCTACTTGATTGTTTGAGTTTCGTCTCTTACTATTTAAAAGAAGAAAAAGCCGTAGGCTTTTCCCTGTTTGTATTTATAGTTAAAAAACGAACTCAAGTCCAAAGAAACTGAACACTGTGGTTCATTCATATTATCTTCATTATTTTATCTAGAATGTAAATAAACAAGTTTCTTTTTTAAATTTTAAATTGAAAAGATAGTGCTTTTAATTCAACATATTAAAAGTTCTCCCCAACGGGGAATCGAACCCCCTTTTCCCAGGTAACAAGTGGGCATACTAACCATTAGACTATCGAAGACTTATAAAATAAAAGTTACATATAATATATGATAATAATTTTTTAAATCCGGGTTACATAAAGGCTCGATCATCGAATTTTTATTTTAAAGAATATAATAAAGAACGACCTCTTGCCTATACTAAATTATATAGTTATAATAAAGAGTATGTTAGTAAATCATCCGGGTTGCAGCGGTAGCTAGCAACCTAGTAAGAGACGATCACGTCCAATGTTAAGAAATGTAAAAAAACCCCTAACTCCTAGAAAAATAGTCAGATCAAAACAAAAAGTACCCCATTAGAACCGCCTTGTCCGAAACCCCTATAAAGGAAACTTACCACCCTTTGGCTTAAATAACAAAGAAATTATAATAAAGAACGACCTCTTGCCTATACTAAATTTTATACGCCACTTAATTATAGTATAAGTTAGTAATTCAACAGATAGCATGGCACTGGAACATCGTAGAGAGTTGTTCAATGGCTCATTTTAAAGGAAATTAATTGGGTTAAAAACCTTTTGTAATTAAAACAAATTATTTTTATTACATTAAGAAATTTTAATTATGTTCCTTAAGAAATCATCATAAGTAAAAATTTCACGTACGGAAATTGAACTCAAGCCTGCTGGGTGACAGCTATCCCAACCTCTAGACCATATAGGATATATTAAAATATCCGATTAATGAAGTTTATGTTAAAGAACAAATTATAAACATAATTAGCTGCCTGATTATTTGAGGATCGTCTCTTACTATTCCAAAGAAGAAAAAGCCGTAGGCTTTTTCCTGTTTTTACAAACTAAAAAATCCGGGTTACATAAAGGCTCGATCATCGAATTTTTATTTTAAAGAATATAATAAAGAACGACCTCTTGCCTATACTAAATTATATAGTTATAATAAAGAGTATGTTAGTAAATCATCCGGGTTGCAGCGGTAGCTAGCAACCTAGTAAGAGACGATCACGTCCAATGTTAAGAAATGTAAAAACCCCTAACTCCTAGAAAAATAGTCAGATCAAAACAAAAAGTACCCCATTAGAACCGCCTTGTCCGAAACCCCTATAAAGGAAACTTACCACCCTTTGGCTTGAATAACAAAGAAATTATAATAAAGAACGACCTCTTGCCTATACTAAATTTTATACGCCACTTAATTATAGTATAAGTTAGTAATTCAACAGATAGCATGGCACTGGAACATCGTAGAGAGTTGTTCAATGGCTCATTTTAAAGGAAATTAATTGGGGTTAAAAACCTTTTGTAATTAAAACAAATTATTTTTATTACATTAAGAAATTTTAATTATGTTCCTTAAGAAATCATCATAAGTAAAAATTTCACGTACGGAAATTGAACTCAAGCCTGCTGGGTGACAGCTATCCCAACCTCTAGACCATATAGGATATATTAAAATATCCGATTAATGAAGTTTATGTTAAAGAACAAATTATAAACATAATTAGCTGCCTGATTATTTGAGGATCGTCTCTTACTATTCCAAAGAAGAAAAAGCCGTAGGCTTTTTCCTGTTTTCCGGGTTGCAGCTGCCGGTAGCTAGCAACCTAGTAAGAGACGATCACCTCCAATGTCAAGAAATATAAAACCCCCAACTCCTAAAAAAAGAGTCAGATCAAAACAAAAAGTACACCATTAGAACCGCCTTGTCCGAATCCTCTATAAAGGAAACTTACCTCCCTTTGGCTTGAATAACAAAGAAAATATATTGGCTTGAAAAATCAAGAAAATTGACTTTTACCACGTTATTCTCCACAAACGGGATATTTTTTTCTTTCCGCTTTTTCTTTCTGCTCAGCTAGCTGGGCACTGGAAAATCATAGAGAGCTGTATAATAGCTCATTTAAAGGAAATTGCAACATCTAGTCACTTTTGTATTTAAAAATAAAATACTTTTTAAAGTAGAATCAATTTTGTCAAAAAAATTGCATTTTTGATGTATTTTCATACTGCAGTCTTTTCAAAGATATTTGAATTTTGAAGCAATAAAACAGTCCATGTAATGAACTCTATAGTAATAATAGCTACTTGTCTCAATAGTAACCGAAACTCCTGGAACCAAAATTTTCTTTTTTGGCTTAATCGCTAAAATTATTATGTAAACTGCAAAAATATTTATGATGCCTAATCAGTAATAGTAATTTTTTAATTTAAACAACAAAAATACATGAAAATTCTAAAATTAGTTTTGCTTTTTGTCTCCTGGAAGAAATTTTTTTTTTCATCTCAGTTCAAATTTATTATTGTGTCCTGTAACCCGTAAAGTACATATCTCCATATTATTGTCTCATAATTGCAATTATTTTAGTTTTCAGTCCAGAATCACTAAACTTATTATTTAAACTGCAAAAATATTTATGGTGTCTAACCAATAATACTAATTTTGTAATTCAAACAAGATAAATACCTGAAAATTTTAAAATTAGTTTTGTTTTATGCTAGGTTTTAGATACTCGACACGGGATTTTGTGTGCTTAATAATTTTATTACAGTAAAGAACGAACATTAAATATTATAAAGAACGAATTACAATAAAGAAGGACACCTAGCCCATGTTAACTGAAACATAAATATGGATTATGTAATTTTACATTAAAAGACGATCGTTGAAATAACAAACAATTGCATACATTGGAATTAGTTAGCTACTTGATTGTTTGAGGTTCGTATCTTACTATTTAAAAGAAGAAAAAGCCGTAGGCTTTTTCCTGTTTGTAATCAGTTTATTATCCGGGTTGCAGCGGTAGCTAGTCTTATAATAAAGAACAACCTCTTGCCTTTACTAAATTTTATAGGCCACTTAACTGTAGTTTAGGCTAGTACAGTTATATTTAATATCAATATGTTAAAATTTTCCATTAAATCACAATAAGAGACGATCACGTCCAATGCTAACATAACAATAAAGAACGAACTCTAATTAAATTTTGTTATTATTATAATAAAGATCGAACTCTTCCCTATACTAACTTGCATACGCAACTTCACTATAGTTAAGATTACAGTATTTATATTATACATCATTATAGATTATAAAAGGTTCAAATGTTCGAAGATTATAGAGTTAAAAATTTTCCCACACCGGGAATCGAACCCGAGCCTGTTAAGTGAAAGTTAACTATCCTAGCCACTAGACCATATGGAACCATAAAGAAGTATGATTTAAGAGCCATATGCATATGATTATAACTAATTATAGATTATAAAAGGTTCAAATGTTCGAAGATTATAGAGTTAAAAATTTTCCCACACCGGGAATCGAACCCGAGCCTGTTAAGTGAAAGTTAACTATCCTAGCCACTAGACCATATGGAACCATAAAGAAGTATGATTTAAGAGCCATATGCATATTATTATTTCACCATACCAATTATAATAAGGCCAAAACAAAATCGTCGACTTGCAACCTTACTTTTGACACATTATCCGGGTTGCAGCGGTAGCTAGCAACCTAGTAAGAGACGATCACGTCCAATGTTAAGAAATATAAAAACCAAAAACTCCTAAGAAAAGAGTCCGATCAAAACAAAAAGTACACCATTAGAATCGCCTTGTCCGAAATTTCTATAAGGGAAACTTACCGCCCTTTGGCTTGAATAACAAAGAAAATATATTGGCTTGAAAATCAAGAAAATTTGACTTTTACCACGTTATTCTCCTCAAAGGGGATATTTTTTTCTTTCTTCTTCTTTTCCACAGATAGCTTGGCACTGGAACATCGTAGAGAGTTGTTCAATGGCTCATTTTAAAGGAAATTAATGGCGTTAAAAACTTTTTGCACTTAAAACAATGTATTTTAAAATAGAATCAGTTTTTTTTTACGAAAAATTGCATTTTTCATATTAAAGATTGATCAATGACGTCATAATCGTATACCATTGGTAGGATTTGAACCCACACACCTCCGAAGAGACTGGTGACTAATCCGGGTTGCAGCGGTAGCTAGCAATCCGGGTTGTAGCGGTAGCTAGCAACCTAGTAAGAGACGATCACGTCCAATGTTAAGAAATATAAAAACCCATAGCTCCTAAAAAAGGAGTCAGATCAAAACAAAAAGTACACCATTAGAACCGCCTTGTCCGAAACCCCTGTATAGGAAACTTTCTGTCCCTTGGCTTGAACAGCAAGGGAAATATATTGGCTTGAAAATCAAGAAAATTGACCTTAACCACGTTATTCTCCCCAAACGGGATATTTTTTTTCTTTTTTTTTTTTCTTTTGTATCCAGAGATAGCTTGGCACTGGAACATCGTAGAGGGTTGTTCAATAGCTCATTTTAAAGGAAATTAATTGGGTTAAAAATCTATAGTAACTAAAATAAATTATTTCTAAAAGAGAATAAATTTTTCCAATAAAAACTGTATTTTTTGATGCAGTGACGTCATAATTACTATATAAGAAACGTCAAAACTGTAAATGGTCTCATTCATCGAATGTATAGGGAAGATCGAACTCTTCCCTATACTAACTTGCATACGCAACTTCACTATAGTTAATATAGTTAAGATTACAGTATTTATATTATACATCATTATAAATTATAAAAGGTTCAAATATTCGAAGATTATTTACAATAAAGAACGACCTCTTGCCTATACTAAATCTTATACGCCATTTAATTATAGTATAGGTTAGTAATTCAACAGATGGCTTGGCACTGGAACATCGTAGAGAGTTGTTCAACGGCTCATTTTAAAGGAAATTAATGGCGTTAAAACCTTTTGTAATTAAAACAAATTATTTTTAAAATATAGTCAGTTTTTTTACGATTACATTAAAAGACGATCATTAGAAGAACAAGCCATTGCATACTTTGGACTTCGCTGTAGTAATAAAGGGAAATGCGTGTCTTACTCGTGCTAAAGACTACATCTTAAAAAACACAGACATTGTAAATAAAAGGTTACATAAAGGACCGATATAGTTCATCATAAATCGTATTTGTCAATTATATTTTTTTTTATATAATTATCCATTATTATGTAAAATGCAGTAATTTTTGGGGGGTTTTACATAAAGGATTTAATAAGAATCAATGAGTCTTATTAGTAAAAATGGTCTATAAATTAATTATATAAAATGCAGCATTGCCAAGGCACATCGTACCTTTTTCGTAGTTGGAATAATAATACAAAAAAGATATTAATATGGTCCAAGCAAGCTACACATAAGTTAAAAAAAAAACAGTGCTACACAATAAACAGAGAAAGCATCTTGAAAATTATAATGAAGATCGAAGTCTTCCCTATACTAACTTGCATACGCAACTTCACTATAGTTAAGATTACACTATTTATATTATACATCATTATAAATTATAAAAGGTTCAAATGTTCGAAGATTATAGAGTTAAAAATTTTCCCACACCGGGAATCGAACCCGAGCCTGTTAAGTGAAAGTTAACTATCCTAGCCACTAGACCATATGAAACCATAAGCAAGTATGATTTAAGAGCCATATGCATATTATTATTTCACCATACCAATGATAATAAGGCCAAAACTAAATCGTCAACTTGCAACCTTACTTTTGACACATTAGTTAAATCTTCATCAGGCTTAAAAAATGTTTTGCTAGTTTTACATGAAAGAACGAACCTTAGCCCATAGTAGCAGAAATAAGAATATCTAGGTTGCAGCGGTAGCTATCAACCTATTACATAATCTAGGTTTAAGTGGTAGCTAGCAACCTAGTTAGAACCGCCAAATTAAAAATTACAATAAAGAACGAACTCTAACCTGTAATACTAACTGAAAGGTGTGAATGGGTGTGTAGAACGGTTTTACAGTATCCGGGTTGTTATAGTAAGGAGCGATCTAATAAGAGACGATCACGTCCAATGTTAAGAAATATAAAAAACACATAACTCCTAGAAAATTATAATAATGAACGACCTCTTGCCTATACTAAATTTTATACGCCACTTAATTATAGTATAGGTTAGTAATTCAACAGATAGCTTTGCACTGGAACATTGTAGAGAGTTGTTTAATGGCTCATTTTAAAGGATATAGTAATCCGGGTTGCAGCGGTAGTTAGCAACCTAGTAAGAGACGATCACGTCCAATGTTAAGAAATATAAAAACCCATAGTTCCTAAAAAAGTCAGATCAAAACAAAAAGTACACCATTAGAACCGCCTTATCCGAAACCCCTGTATAGTAAACTTTCTGTCCCTTGGCTTGAACAGCAAGGAAAATATATTGGCTTGAAAATCAAGAAAAGTGGCAGCTACTACAACATTCTGCCTAAACGGGATATTTTTTTTTTCTTTTGTTTTTCAGAGATAGCTTGGCACTGGAACATCGTAGAGATTTGTTCAATAGCTCATTTTATACAGTAAAGAAAGATATCTTTCCCATAGTAACTGATATTCGGTGGTTCCAGGGGTAGTTTTAAAATAAAGAACGACCTCTTGCCTATACTAAATTTATACGCCACAACTGGAACATCGTAGAGTCGTTCAATGGTTCATTTTAAAGGAAATTAATTGGGTTAAAAATATTTCGTAACTAAAATAAATTTTTTTCTAATAGAAAATAAATTTTTCCACTAAAAACTGCATTTTTGGTGTCTTTTCATACTGCAGTCTTTTCAAAGATATTTGATTCTTGTACATATGAATCATAATCGTATACCAGCGGTAAGATTTGAACCCACGCCTGCGAAGAGACTGGTTACATTAAAAGACGATCATTGGAATAACAAACTATTACATACATTAGAATTAGTTAGTTACTTGATTGTTTGAGGTTCGTCTCTTACTATTTCAAAGAAGAAAAAGCCGTAGGCTTTTTCCTGTTTGTAATCAACTTTTACATTAAAAGACGATCATTGGAGTAACAAATCATTACATACATTGGACTTAGTTAGGTACTTGATTTTTCTTCCGGTTATAATAAAGAACGACCTCTTGCCTATACTAAATTTTTTACGCCACTTAATCATAGTATAGGTTAGTTATTTAGACTAAAGAACAACCTCTTGCCAATACTAAATTTTATAGGCACTTAACTATAGTATAGGCTAGTACAGTTATATCCGGGTTTTATATTAAAGAACCAATTGTTGCCTATAGTAATTGATAAATTTACTAGATTTATATTAAAATCCGGGTTGCAGCGGTAGCTAGCAACCTAGTAAGAGACGACCATGTCCAATGTTAAGAAAAATAATAACCCCTAACTCCTAAAAAAAAGTCAGATCAAAACAAAAAGTACACCATTAGAACCACCTTGTACGAAACCCTATAAAGGAAACTTACCACCCTTTGGCTTGAATAACAAAGAAAATATATTGGCTTGAAAATCAAGAAAATTGACTTTAACCACGTTATTCTCCACAAACAGGATATTTTTTTTCTTTCTTCTTCTTCTTCTTCTTTTCCACAGATAGCTTAGCACTGGAACATCGTAGAGAGTTGTTCAATGGCTCATTTTAAAGGAAATCTCTAGATCTAGTGCTATTTGTACTTAATTTTTTTTTAAATTAATAATTATAATAAAGAACGAACTCTATTATAATAAAGAACGAATATTTTACCGATTATCTACTAATAACCATATATGACGTAATAAGTGACATGACGTAATATCTAAAACCTATTGTGTACTAATAACCATATTTGACTTAATGAGCGACGTGACGTAAAAATTGAAAAAATTAATTTTTATTTTATTTTCGTTTTTAGTTCAGAATCGCTAAAGTTATAAATTGCAAAAATATTTATGGTGTCTGAACAATAGTCTTAATCTTTTAATTTAGACTAGAAAAATACCTGAAAATTTAAAAATTAGTTTAATTTTTTGTTAGGATCTTGATACTTGATGCGTGATATAATAAAGAACGACCTCTTGCCTATACTAAATTATATAGGCCACTTAACTATAGTATAGGTTAGTAAATCACTGAAATAACAAACCATTCCATACATTGGACTTAGTTAGCTACTTGATTGTTTGAGTTTCGTCTCTTACTATTTAAAAGAAGAAAAAGCCATAGGCTTTTTTTCTGTTTGTATTTATAGTTAAAAAACGAACTCAAGTCCAAAGACAGTGAACCCTGTGGTTCATTCATATTATCTTCATTATTTTGGCTAGAATGTAAATAAACAAGTTTTCTTTTTTAGATTTTAAATTGAAAAGATAGTGCTTTTAATTAAACATATTAAAAGTTCTCCCCTACGGGGAATCGAACCCCCTTCTCCCAGGTAACAAGTGGGCATGCTTACCATTAGACTATCGAAGACTTATGAAATGAAAGTTACATATAAGATATGATAATAATTTTGTAATCCGGGTTTAATATTATCCGGGTTGCAGTGGTAGCTAGCAACCTAGTAAGAGACGACCACGTCCAATGTTAAGAAATATAAAAACCCATAGTTCCTAAAAAAGGAGTCAGATCAAATTCAAAATTACACCATTAGAACCGCCTTGTCCGAAACCCCTGTACAGGAAACTTTCAGTCCCTTGATCCGGGTTGCAGCGGTAGCTAGCAACCTAGTAAGAGACGATCACGTCCAATGTTAAGAAATATAAAAACCCAAAACTCCTAAGAAAAGAGTCCGATCAAAACAAAAAGTACACCATTAGAATCGCCTTGTCCGAAATTTCTATAAGGGAAATTACAGTAAGGAACGAAGTCTATCTCATAGTATAACAGAGAAAAGAAAAAGAGAGGTATAATGTATATGAAGTCATTATAATGATAAAATAACTCTTGGCTATACTAACTGGCATAGTCAAGTTAGTATAGCCGTTAGAATACATTTATCAAAATCTATTTATCCGTATATACACAGATTTGTGGAAAAATCAAGTCAATGAATACCTTACTACAGCACAATGGATGAAAGTGTGCCTCATGATTCGAGGTTTGCGGGTTCAAATCCACCTGTAGTAAGGGATCAATATTAAACGATTGGCTTTTCCTTCTTTATCTTTAAAAGAAGATTACATTAAGAGACGATCATTGGAACAACAAACTATTGCATAATTTGGACTTAGTTTACATTAAAGAACGAACTTTCATCCATAGTAATTGATGTATTATAAGAAATCATTATATAGATAATGCATTTTCCTTAATGATTAATATTAGACATAAATTAAAATCTTGTTTTGGGGTAATCCGGGTTGCAGCGGTAGCTAGCAACCTAGTAAGAGACGATCACGTCCAATGTTAAGAAATATTTATAATAAAGATCGAACTCTTCCCTATACTAACTTGCAAGGGCAATATAATAAAGAAAGTCCTCTTGCCTATACTAAATTGTATACGCCACTTAATTATAGTATAGGTTAGTAATTCAACAGATAGCATGGCACTGGAACATCGTACAGAGTTGTTCAATGGCTCATTTTAAAGGAAATTAATGAGGTTAAAAACCTTTTGTAATTAAAACAAATTATTTTTATTACATTAAGAAATTTTAATTATGTTCCTTCAGAAATCATCATAAGTAAAAATTTCCCATACGGAAATCGAACTCAAGCCTACTGGGTAAGAGCTATGCAAACCTCTAGACCATATAGGATATATTAAAATATCCGATTAATGAAGTTTATGTTAATTACATTATCCGGGTTGCAGCGGTAGCTAGCAACCTAGTAAGAGACGATCACCTCCAATGTCAAGAAATATAAAACCCCCCAACTCCTAAAAAAAGAGTCAGATCAAAACAAAAAGTACACCATTAGAACCGCCTTGTCCGAATCCTCTATAAAGGAAACTTACCTCCCTTTGGCTTGAATAACAAAGAAAATATATTGGCTTGAAAATCAAGAAAATTGACTTTTTACCACGTTATTCTCCACAAACGGGATATTTTTTTCTTTCCGCTTTTTCTTTCTGCTCAGCTAGCTGGGCACTGGAAAATCATAGAGAGCTGTATAATAGCTCATTTTAAAGGAAATTGCAACATCTAGTCACTTTTGTATTTAAAAATAAAATACTTTTTAAAGTAGAATCAATTTTGTCAAAAAAAAATTGCATTTTTGATGTATTTTCATACTGCAGTCTTTTCAAAGATGTTTGAATTTTGAAGCAATAAAACAGTCCATGTAATGAACTCTATAGTAATAATAGCTACTTGTCTCAATAGTAACCGAAACTCCTGGAACCAAAATTTCTTTTTTGGCTTAATCGCTAAAATTATTATGTAAACTGCAAAAATATTTATGATGCCTAATCAGTAATAGTAATTTTTTAATTTAAACAACAAAAATACATGAAAATTCTAAAATTAGTTTTGCTTTTTGTCTCCTGGAAGAAATTTTTTTTTTCATCTCAGTTCAAATTTATTATTGTATTCTGTAACCCGTAAAGTACATATCTCCATATTATTGTCTCATAATTGCAATTATTTTAGTTTTCAGTCCAGAATCACTAAACTTATTATTTAAACTGCAAAAATATTTATGGTGTCTAACCAATAATACTAATTTTGTAATTCAAACAAGATAAATACCTGAAAATTTTAAAATTAGTTTTGTTTTTATGCTAGGTTTTAGATACTCGACACGGGATTTTGTGTGCTTAATAATCCGGGTTGCAGCGGTAGCTAGCAACCTAGTAAGAGACGATCACCTCCAATGTCAAGAAATATAAAACCCCCAACTCCTAAAAAAAGAGTCAGATCAAAACAAAAAGTACACCATTAGAACCGCCTTGTCCGAATCCTCTATAAAGGAAACTTACCTCCCTTTGGCTTGAATAACAAAGAAAATATATTGGCTTGAAAATCAAGAAAATTGACTTTTACCACGTTATTCTCCACAAACGGGATATTTTTTTTTTTTCCGCTTTTTCTTTCTGCTCAGCTAGCTGGGCACTGGAAAATCATAGAGAGCTGTATAATAGCTCATTTTAAAGGAAATTGCAACATCTAGTCACTTTTGTATTTAAAAATAAAATACTTTTTAAAGTAGAATCAATTTTGTCAAAAAAAATTGCATTTTTTGATGTATTTTCATACTGCAGTCTTTTCAAAGATATTTGAATTTTGAAGCAATAAAACAGTCCATGTAATGAACTCTATAGTAATAATAGCTACTTGTCTCAATAGTAACCGAAACTCCTGGAACCAAAATTTTCTTTTTTGGCTTAATCGCTAAAATTATTATGTAAACTGCAAAAATATTTATGATGCCTAATCAGTAATAGTAATTTTTTAATTTAAACAACAAAAATACATGAAAATTCTAAAATTAGTTTTGCTTTTTGTCTCCTGGAAGAAATTTTTTTTTTCATCTCAGTTCAAATTTATTATTGTATCCTGTAACCCGTAAAGTACATATCTCCATATTATTGTCTCATAATTGCAATTATTTTAGTTTCAGTCCAGAATCACTAAACTTATTATTTAAAAACTGCAAAAATATTTATGGTGTCTAACCAATAATACTAATTTTGTAATTCAAACAAGATAAATACCTGAAAATTTTAAAATTAGTTTTGTTTTATGCTAGGTTTTAGATACTCGACACGGGATTTTGTGTGCTTAATAATTTTAAATCTCTTGATTATAATAAGGAACGAACTGTAACCCATAGTATTATAATAAAGAACTAATATAAAGTTATTATAACCATTACATAAATGATCAATCATCCGGGTTGCAGCGGTAGCTAGCAATCCGGGTTGCAGCGGTAGCTAGCAACCTAGTAAGAGACGATCACGTCCAATGTTAAGAAATATAAAAACCCATAGCTCCTAAAGCAGGAGTCAGATCAAAACAAAAAGTACACCATTAGAATCGCCTTGTCCGAAACCCCTGTATAGGAAACTTTCTGTCCCTGGCTTGAACAGCAAGGGAAATATATTGGCTTGAAAATCAAGCAAATTGACTTTTACCACGTTATTCTCCCCAAACGAGATATTTTTTTCTTTTTTTTTTCTTTGTATCCAGAGATAGCTTGGCACTGGAACATCGTAGAGGGTTTGTTCAATAGCTCATTTTAAAGGAAATTAATTGGGTAAAAAACCTTTTGTAACTAAAATAAATTATTTCTAAAAGAGAATAAATTTTTCCAATAAAAACTGTATTTTTGATGCAGTGACGTCATAATTACTATATAAGAAACGTCAAAACTGTAAATTTTATAATAAAGAACGAATATTTTACCGATTATCTACTAATAACCATATATGACGTAATAAGTGACATGACGTAATATCTAAAACCTATTGTGTACTAATAACCATATATGACTTAATTAGCGACGTGACGTAAAAATTGAAAAAATCAGTTTTTATTTTATTTTCGTTTTTAGTTCAGAATCGCTAAAGTTATAAACTGCAAATTTACAGTAAAGAACGATCTCTCATCCATAGTAACTGATAAATGGTGGTTCCAGGGATAGTTACTTGAGGTTCGTCTCTTACTATTTCAAAGAAGAAAAAGCCGTAGGCTTTTTCCTGTTTGTAATGATATAGCATAAAAAAACCCAAGTGGTAACTGATTCACAGTATCCGGGTTGCAGCAGTAGCTAGCATTGCAGTAAAGAACGATTTCTCGCCTATATTTTACAATAAATATTACAGTAAAGAAAGACCTCTAATTACATTTTGTAATCATGAAATCCGGGTTGCAGCGGTAGCTAGCAACCTAGTAAGAGACGATCACGTCCAATGTTAAGAAATATAAAAACCCATAGCTCCTAAAGCAGGAGTCAGATCAAAACAAAAAGTACACCATTAGAATCGCCTTGTCCGAAACCCCTGTATAGGAAACTTTCTGTCCCTTGGCTTGAACAGCAAGGGAAATATATTGGCTTGAAAATCAAGCAAATTGACTTTTACCACGTTATTCTCCCCAAACGAGATATTTTTTTCTTTTTTTTTTCTTTTTTTTGTATCCAGAGATAGCTTGGCACTGGAACATCGTAGAGGGTTGTTCAATAGCTCATTTTAAAGAAATTAATTGGGTTAAAAACCTTTTGTAACTAAAATAAATTATTTCTAAAAGAGAATAAATTTTTCCAATAAAAACTGTATTTTTGATGCAGTGACGTCATAATTACTATATAAGAAACGTCAAAACTGTAAATGGTCTCATTCATGAATATCCGGGTTGCAGCGGTAGCTAGCAACCTAGTAAGAGACGATCACGTCCAATGTTAAGAAATATAAAAACCCATAGTTCCTAAAAAAAGGAGTCAGATCAAAACAAAAAGTACACCATTAGAACCGCCTTGTCCGAAACCCCTGTATAGGAAACTTTCTGTCCCTTGGCTTGAACAGAAAGGGAAATATATTGGCTTGAAAATCAAGCAAATTGACTTTTACCACGTTATTCTCCCCAAACGGGATATTTTTTTTTTTCTTTTTTTGTATCCAGAGATAGCTTGGCACTGGAACATCGTAGAGAGGGTTGTTCAATAGCTCATTTTAAAGGAAATTAATTGGGTTAAAAACCTTTTGTAACTAAAATAAATTATTTCTAAAAGAGAATAAATTTTTCCAATAAAAACTGTATTTTTGATGCAGTGACGTCATAATTACTATATAAGAAACGTCAAAACTGTAAATGGTCTCATTCATGAATATCACAATAAGAGACGATCACGTCCAAACATAACAATAAAGAACGAACTCTAATTAAATTTTGTTAGAGCTATGATGTGAATAGACAAACACGAAATTATATTGTTGTTTCTGAAGACGTCATGAAATAATATCATTGCGCTATGACGTCAATAAAATCATTACCTTGTGACGTCATAATTACTATATAAGAAGCTTCAGAACTGTAAAAGTTCACATTCATAATTACATAATGGTTTCAATCAAGCATTACAGTAAAGAACGATCTCTGGCCCATAGTAATTTTTACATTAAAAGACGATCACTGAAATAACAAACCATTCCATACATTGGACTTAGTTAGCTACTTGATTGTTTGAGTTTCGTCTCTTACTATTTAAAAGAAGAAAAAGCCGTAGGCTTTTTCCTGTTTGTATTTATAGTTAAAAAACGAAACTCAAGTCCAAAGAAACTGAACACTGTGGTTCATTCATAATATCTTCATTATTTTAGCTAGAATGTAAATAAACAATTTTCTTTTTTAAATTTTAAATTGTATAATAAAGAACGACCTCTTGCCTATACTAAATTATATAGGCCACTTAACTATAGTATAGGTAAGTAAATCACTGAAATAACAAACCTTTCCATACATTGGACTTAGTTAGCTACTTGATTGTTTGAGTTTTGGCTCTTACTATTTAAAAGAAGTGTTACATATTACATTAAAAGACGATTATTGGAATAACAAATTCTTAAATAAAGGGTGAATAATGTAAATTGAAATTTTGTAAGTATCATGAGTATCATGGTTTTATTGATAGCTGAATTACAAACTAAAAGGAGTTAACCCCAGGTTGCCTTGAACCAGCAACCTTTTGGTTAACAGCCGATCTTGTTTGCCGCTTGTGCTACGACGTCATTAATTCAAGTTGAAAAATTAATAATATGATACATAAACGATACATACAGCTCATTATAAATGGGAACTATGTAGGTTTTATTAGATATAGCTGAAACTTAGTAAAGATTACATATATTACATTAAAGAACAAACTGTAGTCCATAGTAACTTAAGCTATGTTAAATTACGATCATTAGTAGATCATAAATGAGAGATCGATACTGTAAATTGGAATTTTGTAACTATTGTCTGTATCATGTTTTTACTAATAGCTGAATTGCAAACTTAAGGAAATTGACCCCGGGTGGCTTTGAACCACCAACCTTACGGTTAACCGCCGATCATGCTAGCCACTTGCACTATGAAATCATTTTTTAAATCAAAAGGTTTGTGGTAAGGAACTGTATAGAAAGAGTGACTCGTCTCAGAAGTAATCCGGGTTGCAGCGATACCTAGCAACCTAGTAAGAGACGATCACGTCCAATATATATATATATATATATATATATATATATATATATATATATATATATATATATATATATATATATATATATATATATATATATATATATATATATATATATATATATATATATATATATATATATATATATATATATTTAAAAGAGATAAAATGCCACCGAACGCAATAAAGCTCGAGAACGCGTAAGGATTGCTACTAAGATGTCTTGTGATCCAGAATTTAAGAAAATGAAATATGACAGAGCAAAAAGGAGGTATGTTACGGATCAGGGGTATCGAGAAGGAAAATTGAGACAGCCAAACAAAAGAGCAAGGAACAGTATGATAACGATATAGATTACCGAAACAAACATAAGAAAAAAGTTGCTACCAGAATAATGGGTAGATACTGGGGTGACAAAAGCTATAATGAAAAAATTAAATTCTCTGCGAGGTTGCACCGAAGAACGCATAAGGACAAAGGGAAAAATTACATTCAGAAATACAAGAAGATGGCAAAATGCAGGCTGATATTTGTAAATTGAGAAAACATTTTACGCATGTTTTATCGGGATCACGAAAAGTATTCAAAATTACAGATTAAAATTCTCTTTGAAAGAGCGGATGCTGTTGAAAAGTCGGCTAGAAATGCTTTGGCAAAGCTTCATAGCAATATCCAAAAGAAATGTTGTCAGTTTAATGAAAAGCTTCCAAGGTATGGACTGGCAACTGCGGAACAGTTTATAGATACAATGGAAAATGTTGGACAACACAGTGAATATACAGAGGTGTACTTCTTAGAAAGTTTGTATATTAATTTTGGAAGGAGCAATTGCAGTTTATGTAGCAGCAATAAAAATATATATACAAGCATACCTATCAACAGCGAAGGAAAAGCAATGTTTTTCAATTACGGTGAAAACGAGCCTGTTAGGGTTATTAGTATATGTGTTTGTAAGACTAATGATTTAGAACAAATTCCTGGAACACCGAATCAAGAAAAAAGTATTTCTAACTGTGTTTTAGTCCGGGTTGCAGCGGTAATTAGCAACCTAGTAAGAGACGATCACGTCCAATGTTAAGAAATATAAAAACCCATAGTTCCTAAAAAGGAGTCAGATCAAAACAAAAAGTACACCATTAGAACCGCCTTGTCCGAAACCCCTGTATAGGAAACTTTTTGTCCCTTGGCTTGAACAGCAAGGGAAATATATTGGCTTGAAAATCAAAAAAAGTGGCAGCTACTACAACATTCTGCCTAAACGGGATATTTTTTTTCTCTTTTCTCTTTTCTTTGTTTCCAGAGATAGCTTGGCACTGGAACATCGTAGAGGGTTGTTCAATAGCTCATTTTAAAGGAAATTAATTGGGTTAAAAACTTTTGTAACTAAAATAAATTTTTTCTAAAAGAGAATACATTTTTCCACCAAAAACTGCATTTTCCATGTCTTTTCACGCTGCAGACTTTCAAACATAATCGTATACCATCCGGGTTGCAGCGGTAGCTAGCAACTTAGTAAGAGACGATCACGTCCAATGTTAAGAAATATAAAAACCCATAGTTCCTAACAGAGGAGTCAGATCAAATTAAAAAGTACACCATTAGAACCGCCTTGTCCGAAACCCCTGTATAAGAAACTTTCTGTCCCTTGGCTTGAACAGCAAGGGAAATATATTGGCATGAAAATCAAGAAAATTGACTTTAACCACGTTATTCTCCCCAAACGGGATATTTTTTTCTTTTTTCTTTTTCTTTTCCACAGATAGCTTGGCACTGGAACATCGTAGAGGGTTGTTCAGTAGTTATAATAAAGAACGACCTCTTGCCTATAGTAAATTTTATACGCCACTTAATTATAGTATAGATTAGTAATTCCACAGATAGCTTGGCACTGGAACATCATAGACAGTTGTTCAATGGCTCATTTTAAAGGAAATCAATGGGGTTAAAAAGGTTTTTGTAATTAAAAAAAAAATTAAATAGAATCCATTTTCTACGTTTACATTAAAAGACGATCATTGGAATAACAAACAATTGCATACATTGGAATTAGTTAGCAACTTGATTGTTTGAGGTTCGTCTCTTACTATTTCAAAGAAGAAAAAGAAGTAGGCTTTTTCCTGTTTGTAATCATTACATAAAAGATCGATTAATCATAAATGGAATTTATTTAAATTTTATAGGTATTATGGCTGCAAAGATAGTTGAAACCTAGTAAAGAACAAACCAAGGCAGATATTCAGCAGTCATTTAGTTTATATAAAGGACGAACTATAGCCCATAGTTACTGGAATCCGGGTTGCGGCGGTAGCTAGCAACCTAGTAAGAGACGATCACGCCCCATAGTAATTACAGTAAATAAAATATAATAAAGAACGACCTCTTGCCTATACTAAATTTTGTACGCCACTTAATTTTAGCATAGGTTAGTAAATCGATAGATGGCACTGGGACATCGTAGAGAGTTGTTTAATGGCTCATTTTAGCGAAAATTAAAAAAATCCGGGTTGCAGCGGTAGCTAGCAACCTAGTAAGAGACTTACATTAAAAGACGATCATTGGAATAACATACCACTGAATACATTGGACTTAGTTAGCTACTTGTTTGCTTGTGGCTCGTCTCTTACTATTTCAAAGAAGAAAAAGCCGTAGGCTTTTTCCTGTTTGTAATGATATAGCATAGAATTACAGTAAAGAACGATCTCTCATCCATAGTAACGGATATATGGTGGTTCCAGGGGTAGTTACTTGAGGTTCGTCTCTTACTATTTCAAAGAAGAAAAAGCCGTAAGATTTTTCCTGTTTGTAATGATATAGCATAAATCCGGGTTGCAGCGGTAGCTAGCAACCTAGTAAGATCCGGGTTGCAGCGGTAGCTAGCAACCTAGTAAGAGACGATCACGTCCAATGTTAAGAAATACAAAAACCCATAGCTCCTAAATCCGGGTTGCAGCGGTAGCTAGCAACCTAGTAAGAGACGATCACGTCCAATGTTAAGAAATATAAAAACCCATAGTTCCTAACAAAGGAGTCAGATCAAAACAAAAAGTACACCATTAGAACCGCCTTGTCCGAAACCCCTGTATAGGAAACTTTCTGTCCCTTGGCTTGAACAGAAAGGGAAATATATTGGCTTGAAAATCAAGCAAATTGACTTTTACCACACGTTATTCTCCCCAAACGGGATATTTTTTTCTTTTTTCTTTGTTTCCAGAGATAGCTTGGCACTGGAACATCGTAGAGGGTTGTTCAATAGCTCATTTTAAAGGAAATTAATTGGGTTAAAAACCTTTTGTAACTAAAATAAATTATTTCTAAAAGAGAATAAATTTTTCCAATAAAAACTGTATTTTTGATGCAGTGACGTCATAATTACTATATAAGAAACGTCAAAACTGTAAATGGTCTCATTCATGAATATCACAATAAGAGACGATCACGTCCAATGCTAACATAACAATAAAGAACGAACTCTAATTAAATTTTGTTAGAGCTATGATGTGAATAGACAAACACGAAATTATATTGTTGTTTCTGAAGACGTCATGAAATAATATCATTGCGCTATGACGTCAATAAAATCATTACCTTGTGACGTCATAATTACTATATAAGAAGCTTCAGAACTGTAAAAGTTCACATTCATAATTACATAATGGTTTCAATCAAGCAAGCTGCACGGATATTGAAAAAACAGTACTACACAAACAACAGAGATAGTATCTTGAAAAGAAAAAAACAAAGGTATTCAACCGACCAGGCATATCGAGAAGTAATCAAACAAAACAGCAAGATGTGTTATCACAATGATGAAGATTATAGACATGCAAAAATTCAGACAGCCAAACAAAAGATCAAGGAGAGTTATCACAATGATGAAGATTACCGCATCAAATATAAGAAAAACCAAAAGCAAAGGTATTCAACCGTCCAGGTGTATCGAGAAGCAAAAATTGAGACAGCCAAACAAAAGATCAAGGAGCGTTACTGGGGTGACAAAATCTATAATGAAAAAATTAAATTCTCTGCGAGGTTGTACCGAAGAACGCATAAGGACAGAGGGAAAAATTACATTCAGAAATATAAGAAGATGGCAAAAATGCAGGCTGATCTTCGTAAATTGAGAAACATTTTACGCATGTTTTATCGGAATCACGAAAAGTATTCAAAATTACAGATTAAAATTCTCTTTGAAAGAGCGGATGCTGTTGAAAAGTCGGCTAGAAATTCCTTGGCAAAGCTTCATAGTAATATCCAAAAGAAATGTTGTCAGTTTAATGAAAAGCTTCCAAGGTATGGATTGGCAACTGCGGAACAGTTTACAGATGCAATGGAAAATGTTCGACAACACAGTGAATATACGGAGGCGTACTTCTTTGAAAATTCGTATATTAATTTTGGAAGGAGCAATTGCAGTTTATGTAGCAGCAATAAAAACATATATACAAGCATACCTATCAACAGCGAAGGAAAAGCAATGTTTTTCAATTATGGCGAAAACGAGCCTGTTATTACATTAAAGAACGAACTATAGTCCATAGTTTATATTAAAGGACGATCATTAGAAATTACATAAAGGACCGATATAACTTATCAAAAATGGTGTTTGTCGATTATTTTTAGAGCAAAGAATTTATAATAAGGAACGACCTCTTGCCTATACTAAATTTTATACGCCACTTAATCATATTATAGGTTAGTAATTTATACTAAAGAACGACCTCTGGCCTATACTAAATTTTATAGGCCACTTAACTATAGTGTAGGCTAGTACAGTTATATCCGGTTTACAGTAAAGAACGATCTCTCTCCATACTAACTGATATATGGTGGTTCCAGGTGTAGTTCATCACAATAAGAGACGATCACGTCCAATGCTAACATAACAATAAAGAACGAACTCTAATTAAATTTTGTTATTATTAATAGATTATAAAAGGTTCAAATGTTCGAAGATTATAGAGTTAAAAATTTTCCCACACCGGGAATCGAACCCGAGCCTGTTAAGTGAAAGTTAACTATCCTAGCCACTAGACCATATGGAACCATAAAGAAGTATGATTTAAGAGCCATATGCATATGATTATAACTAATTATAGATTATAAAAGGTTCAAATGTTCGAAGATTATAGAGTTAAAAATTTTCCCACACCGGGAATCGAACCCGAGCCTGTTAAGTGAAAGTTAACTATCCTAGCCACTAGACCATATGGAACCATAAAGTTTATAATAAAGAACGACCTCTTGCCTATGCTATATTTTATTGGCCACTTAACTATAGTATAGGTTAGTAAAGTTTACATAAATTATTTACAGTAAAGAACGATCTCTCATCCATAGTAACTGATAAATGGTGGTTCCATGGGTAGTTACTTGAGGTTCGTCTCTTACTATTTCAAAGAAGAAAAAGCCGTAGGCTTTTTCCTGTTTGTAATGATATAGCATAAAAGAAAACCCAAGTGGTAACTGATTTACAGTATCCGGGTTGCAGCAGTAGCTAGCATTGCAGTAAAGAAACGATTTCTCGCCTATATTTTACAATAAATATCCGGGTTGCAGCGGTAGCTAGCAACCTAGTAAGAGACGATCACGTCCAATGTTAAAAATATAAAAACCCATAGTTCCTAACAGAGGAGTCAAATCAAAACAAAAAGTAACACCATTAGAACCGCCTTGCCCGAAACCCCTGTATAGGAAACTTTCTGTCCCTTGGCTTGATCCGGGTTGCAGCGGTAGCTAGCAACCTAGTTAGAGACGATCACGTCCAATGTTAAGAAATATAAAAACCCATAGCTCCTAAAAAAGGATTCAGATCAAAACAAAAAGTACGCCATTAGAACCGCCTTGTTTTACAAGCAACCGGGTTGCAGTGGTAACTAGCAACCTAATAAGAGATGATCACGTCTAATGTTAAGAAATATAAAATTACATTAAAGAACGAATTTTACCCCATAGTAACCGAAGGATTAAAATAATAGTTTGTATTATAAGGAACAAACTGTTGCCTATACTAACTTGTATATGCCACTTAACAACAGTATATGCATGTACAGTTATATTTAAAGACAATGTATAAAAATTCACCACGACTGGGAATTGAACCCCTGTTACCCGCGCCACAAGCGGGTGTATTTACCATTGTACTATCAGAGACTTATGAAAAAATATGTTACATATAAGATATGATAAATTTAAAGGGCGACATAATGTTTGCAGTGACAGTTAGCTATCTGGGCTATGATGTCATTTTCTCTCAGAGACGAGCCACTTATCTCTCATCATATATATTTTAAATATCCAAATTGAATAACTTGTAACAGCAAAGTGGGTACTGCCACGTCTAGAAAAATTCGGGACTGAGGTTCGATCCCAGCTGTTTAAATGATTACAGTATTACTACTTAAGAACGACAAAGATGTAAATGGTCTCATTCGTGAATTACATAATGGTTAGATCAAAGCAAGCTACACGCAAGTTAAAAAAAACAGTACTACACAGACAACAGAGATAGTATCTTGAAATATAGTAATCCGGGTTGCAGCGGTAGCTAGCAACCTAGTAAGAGACGATCACGTCCAATGTTTAAGAAATATAAAGACCCATAACTCCTAAAAAAAGAGTCAGATCAAAACAAAAAGTACACCATTAGAATCGCCTTGTCCGACATTCCTATAAGGGAAACTTACTGCCCTTTGGCTGAATAACAAAGAAAATATATTGGCTTGAAAATCAAGAAAATTGACTTTTACCACGTTATTCTCCACAAAGGGGATATTTTTTTCTTTCTTCTTCTTTTCCACAGATAGCTTGGCACTGGAACATCGTAGAGAGTTGTTCAATGGCTCATTTTAAAGGAAATTAATGGCGTTAAAAACTTTTTGTACTTAAAACAATGTATTTTTAAAATATAATCAGTTTTTTACGAAAAATTGCATATTTCATATTAAAGATTGATCAATGACGTCATAATTGTATACCAGTGGTAGGATTTGAACCCACACCTCAGAAGAGACTGGTGACTATCACCAGCGCCTTGGACCACTCGGCCAAGTTATAATAAAGAACGAATATTTTACCGATTATCTACTAATAACCATATATGACTTAATTAGCGACGTGACGTAAAAATTGAAAAAATTAATTTTTATTTTATTTTCGTTTTTAGTTCAGAATCGCTAAAGTTATAAACTTCAAAAATATTTATGGTGTCTGAACAATAGTTTTAATCTTTTAATTTAGACTAGAAAAATACCTGAAAATTTAAAAATTAGTTTAATTTTTTGTTAGGTTCTTGATACTTGATACGTGACATAAAAACATTCAACTAATGATTACATAATGGTTTCCGAAACCCCTGTATAGTAAATAATTTCTTAGACCACACTGCTTTTCCATTAAAAACCAAAAAAATAAAAATTTTAAACAAGAAAAACGGGTTTTAATTTTCTATAAAGCAGTGAAATACAAAACAATTAATTATGCACAAAAGCTCCGAATATTTCGGCCCCCACATCCGGGAGCCTTTCTCAACGGAAAAAAAAATAAAATAAAATAAATAAATAAAAAAAAACAAAAAAACTTAACTTACATCACAATACTAAACACATAAAGAGAAAGAAAAAAAACAAAAGAAAAAATATAAATAAATAAGAAACAAAACTCACATATTAAATAAACACTTCCATGCACTGAATGTCTATAATGATTCAACTCGCCTCCTCCCAGTGTATAAATGGAAATATATTAAATAAACACTTCCATGCACTGAATGTCTATAATGATTCAACTCGCCTCCTCCCAGTATATAAATGGAAATCTATCAAAAATGAAGAATATATTTATACTTAGACCAAAACAATAAAAGGTCAACTAACCCCCCGGCCCATAACCCCTAATTAAATTTCACAAGTTCATCAACCAATTTATGAATTATAAATTGAATGGATTCGTTTGGTTGCAAGCTTAGCTGCAGTTCGTTTACTTTTCTCATCATTTAACCCATTCTGACCTTTGTTCGCAAGGTCATCTTTCGTTTCAGAAATATTATTAAAATCAGTACTGGTTGAATATCTTGCCTGCATTTAATTAAACTATTATAAATTTGAATTGATCCCAAATTCCCCTTCATCTCTATTTATACTAGTACCCCCATATATTATCTTTTTTGTTTCTATAATTTCCCTGAAGCTTTGTAAAAGTCCTACAGACGTATCTACTATTTTTGTTGATCAAATAAAATACTGTGATGAGGAAAATTATAAAGATGTTCTGCAACAGCTGACTCAAACGTTTCTGGTGTTTTGTTTTGTTTTAGAGCGCAATCTATTGCATTCTTGTGTTGTTGTAGCCTATTTTCTAAAGTTTGTTGCGTTCTTCCCACATAAAATTTACCACAAGAACATGGAATTTTGTATACTCCCTTTTGCAAATTTCTCGGTACCTTGTCTTTCCCTTTATTTAACAACGAGCTTATATTATGTTCTGATTTAAATGCTGTATTTATAGTATGTTTTTTTAAATTTCACAATAAGAGACGATCACGTCCAATGCTAACATAACAATAAAGAACGAACTCTAATTAAATTTTTACAATAAAGAACGACACCTAGCCCATGTTAACTGAAACATAAATAGGGTTATGTAATTTCCAACAGTATCATGGTTGTAGAGATGGCTCAAACCTAGTAAAGAACAAACCATTACCGTAAAGAACATTTCATGTTAAAGATTGATCAATGATGTCATAATCATAGTTTGTAGCCAGGTCGTCTCTTACTATTCCAATTAAGAAAAAAAGCTATAGGCTTTTTCCTGTTTGTAATTTCACATCAAACAAAGAAGAGATCAGATTAGACCAAGAACAGACCAGATCAGACCGATAACATCCGGGTTGCAGCGGTAGCTAGCAACCTAGTAAGAGACGATCACGTCCAATGTTAAGAAATATAAAAACCCATAGCTCCTAAAGCAGGAGTCAGATCAAAACAAAAAGTACACCATTAGAATCGCCTTGTCCGAAACCCCTGTATAGGAAACTTTCTGTCCCTTGGCTTGAACAGCAAGGGAAATATATTGGCTTGAAAATCAAGCAAATTGACTTTTACCACGTTATTCTCCCCAAACGAGATATTTTTTTCTTTTTTTTTTTCTTTTTTGTATCCAGAGATAGCTTGGCACTGGAACATCGTAGAGGGTTGTTCAATAGCTCATTTTAAAGGAAATTAATTGGGTTAAAAACCTTTTGTAACTAAAATAAATTATTTCTAAAAGAGAATAAATTTTTCCAATAAAAACTGTATTTTTGATGCAGTGACGTCATAATTACTATATAAGAAACGTCAAAACTGTAAATGGTCTCATTCATGAATATCACAATAAGAGACGATCACGTCCAATGCTAACATAACAATAAAGAACGAACTCTAATTAAATTTTGTTATTATCCGGGTTGCAGCGGTAGCTAGCAATCCGGGTTGCAGCGGTAGCTAGCAACCTAGTAAGAGACGATCACGTCCAATGTTAAGAAATATAAAAAACCATAGTTCCTAAAAAAGGAGTCAGATCAAAACAAAAAGTACACCATTAGAACCGCCTTGTCCGAAACCCCTGTATAGGAAACTTTCTGTCCCTTGGCTTGAACAGAAAGGGAAATATATTATAATAAAGAACGACCTCATGCAATACTAAATTTTATACGCCACTGAATAATAGTATAGGTTAGTAATTCCACAGATAGCTTGGCACTGGAACATCGTAGAAAGTTGTTCAATGGCTCACTTTAAAGGAAATTAATCGGGTTAATTATATTATATTAAAAGACGATCATTAGAAGAACATTATCCGGGTTGCAGCGGTAGCTAGCAACCTAGTAAGAGACGATCACCTCCAATGTTAAGAAATATAAAAACCCGTAGCTCCTAAAAAAAAGAGTCAGATCAAAACAAAAAGTACACCATTAGAACCGCCTTGTCCAAATCCTCCATAAAGGAAACTTACCGCCCTTTGGCTTGAATAATAAAGAAAATATATGGCTTGAAAATCAGAAAATAGACTTTTACCACGTTATTCTCCCCAAACGGGATATTTTTTTCTTTTTTTTTTTTCTTTTTCTTTTCCACAGATAGCTTGGCACTGGAACATCGTAGAGGGTTGTTCAATAGCTCATTTTAAAGGAAATTAATTGGGTTAAAAACCTTTTGTAACTAAAATAAATTATTTCTAAAAGAGAATAAATTTTTCCAATAAAAACTGTATTTTTGATGCAGTGACGTCATAATTACTATATAAGAATTATTATTTATAATAAAGAACGACCTCTCTTACCTATACTAAATTTTATACGCCACGTAATTATAGTATAGGTTAGTAATTCAACAGATAGCATGGGCACTGGAATATTGTAGAGAGATGTTCAATGGCTCATTTTGAAGGAAATTAATGGGGTTAAAAACATTTTGTAATTAAAACAAATATTTTACAATAAATTACAGTAAAGAACGATCTCTCTCCCATAGTAACTGATATAAAATTATAATAAAGATCGAACTCTTCCCTATACTAACTTGCATACGCAACTTCACTATAGTTAATATAGTTAAGATTACAGTATTTATATTATACATCATTATAAATTATAAAAGGTTCAAATATTCGAAGATTATAGAGTTAAAAAATTTTCCCACACCGGGAATCGAACCCGAGCCTGTTTTATAGTAAAGAACGAACTCTTGCCCTTAGTTACCTATGTCTTGTCAAATTAGCTAATTAATTTCACCTGATTTTGTTTTAAAAATAATTCCCACACCGGGATTCGAACCCAAGCCAATTGGTTGAAAGCCAACTATCCTAAACCACTAGACCATATGAGATATGTGTAAAAAGCTAATTAATTGTTTTATGATATCCGGGTTGTTATAATAAAGAACGACCTCTTGCCTATACTAAATTTTATACGCCACTTAATTATAGTATAGGTTAGTACTTCAACAGATAGCATGGCACTGGAACATCGTAGAGAGTTGTTCAATGGCTCATTTTAAAGGAAATTACAGTAAAGAACGATCTCTCGCCCATAGTAACTGATATACGGTGGTTCCAGGGGTATTTTCCGGGTTTTATTACTACTTAAGAACGACAAAGATGTAAATTCTCTCATTCTTGATTAGATAATGGTTAGATCGAAGCAAGCTATACGCAAGTTGAAAAAACAGTACTACACAACAACAGAGATAGTACTTGAAAAGAAAAAACCAAAGGTATTCAACCGACCAGGCGTATCGAGAAGTAATAATTGAGAGAGCAAAACAAAACACAGCAAGATGTGTTATCTCAATGATGATACATAAAGGATCGATACTGTAAATGGGAATTTCATAAGTAACATCGATATCATGGTTTTATTGATAATTAAAGAGTCCGTGGTAACGAATAATAGTAAAGAATGAACTCAAGTCCAAAGGATCTGAACCTTGTGGTTCATTCATATAATCTTCATTATTTTAGCTAAGGATTACCTAAACGACATTCTTTTTTAAATTTGAAATCTGGGTTGCAGCGGTAGCTAGCAACCTAGTAAGAGACGATCACGTCCAATGTTAAGAAATATAAGAACCCATAACTCCTAAAAAAAAGTGTCAGATCAAAACAAAAAGTATATCGTTAGAAACGCCTTGTCCGAAACCCCTATACAGGAAACTTTCTGTCCCTTACCTTGAACAGAAAGGGAAATATATTGGCTTGAAAATTAAGAAAAGTGGCAGCTACTACAGCATTCTGCCTAAACGCACCTTTTTTTGTCTTTTTTCTTCCACAGATAACTTGGCACTGGAACATCGTAGAAAGTTGTTCAATGGCTCATTTTAAAGGATATTATTGGGTTTAAAAACTTTTTTATAATAAAGAACGAACCCTTCCCTATACTAACTTCTATAGAGAGCTTAACTATAATTAAGATTATAGTGTTTATTTTAAGACAATGCAAAAGGTACGAGAAAAAACCTGAAAAATTCTATAAACTGAAAAAATATTTAGAATGTTTGAGTAACAATTTCACTTTATGAAAAGAAGCAAGACATATTCCTAAATCATATAAAAGAACATATAGTAAAGAACGACATCTAGTGAAACATTTACATAAAGGATCGACATAGTTCATCATAAAATGTGTCAGTAAAGAGGATCTCATGTATATAAAAGAACATCCGGGTTGCAGCGGTAGCTAGCAACCTATTAAGAGACGATCACTTCCAATGTTAAGAAATATAAAAACCATAACTCCCATAACTTTCTATCCCTTGGCTTGAACAGCAAGGGAAATATGTTGGCTTGAAAATCAAGAAAGGTGGCAGCTTCTACAACATTCTGCCTAAACGGCATCTTTTTTTCTTTCTTTCTTTTCCACAGATAGCTTGACACGGGAATATCGTAGAGAGTTATTCAATGGATCATTTTAAAGGATATCTCTCGATCTAATGCCATTTGTACTTAGTTTTTTTTTAAATAGAATTTATTTTTTACGAAAAACTTAATTTTTTATGTACAATATTGATCAATGACTTCATAGTCGTTGGATGTAGCTAGTAAATATAGGCTCGATCATCGAATAAAGCTGAAACTAAGTAAAGGACAGCTATGCCTCCATACATTCACAGTGATGTCTAATATTTCCCATTACATCTGTAAACTGTTCCACAGTTGCCGGAAATTAAGGAACTAACCCACCCCTAAGGACCTTGAATACTCGATAAATCACGATTCAGTTCCCACACAACTAATATGCTATATCCCCATTCAACGTTTGTTCAAGAGAGATGCTAATAAAAGTGATAATAAAGACGGCGTATCCACATAATAATGTAATACACATAAGCTAACTACGAGTAAGATCCCCCCCCCCTTGGACATGTGGGCATAGCCCGACATGTCCAAGAGGGATCTTATTTAGGAGTTAGCTTATGTGTATTTATTTTATTATTATAAATATATACCTCTCTGTATATTGCATTCACCGCTCTTTTATTAGAATAATAAAAGACTGGTGAATGTAAATTATTTATATCATTTATATCTATATATTAAATTTTCATTAACGATGCAACATTTCTTTTGGATATTACTATGAAGTTTCGCCAAAGCACTTCTAGCCGACTTTTCAACAAAATCCGCTCTTTTCAGAGAGAATTTTAATCTGTAATTTTGAATATTTTTTTCATCCCGGTAAAAAATTCGTAAAATGTTTCTCAATTTAAAAATATCAGCCTGCATTGTTGCCATCTTTTTTTACTTCTGAATATAATTTTTAATTTGTCCTTATGCGTTCTTTGCAGCTTGTGTAAACTACAAAAACATCCATGGTATCCGAGCAATAGTTTGAATCTTTCAATTCAACCTAGAAAAATACCTAAAAATTTTAAAATTAGTTTCATTTTTGGTTAGGTTCTAACTGCCCGACCAGGGATTTAACATCTATTTCCAGACCAAAAAATTTAATTTTCTTATATATTTTATTTTTTCAGTTTAGAATCGCTAAAGTTATTTTGTAAACTGCAAAAATATTTATGATATCTGAGCAATAATTTTAATCTTTTCATTCAAACTAACAAAATACCTGAAAATTTAAAAATTAGTTTTTTTTTTGTTAGGTTATGGGTAATTGATACGAGTCTTAAGAAATGTTAATTAGATAAGAAAATTATTTATTGTTTAGTAATAAGATTCCTTCTAAGCGAGTTATACGTAATTTGAAAAAACAGAACTACACAGTAAAACAGAGATAGTATCTTGAAAAGAGAAAAGCAAAGGTGTTCAACCAACCAGGCGTATCGAGAAGTAAAAATTGAGAGAGCCAAACAAAACAGCAAGGAGTGTTATCACAATGATGAAGTTTATAGACATGCAAAAATTGAGACAGCCAAACAAAAGAGCAAGGAACTGTATGATAATGATAAAGATTACCGAAACAAACATAAGAAAAAAGTTGCTACCAGAATAGTGGGTAGATACTGGGGTGACAAAAGCTATACTGAAAAAATTAAAACCTCTGTGAGGCTTTACCAAAGAACGCATAAAGACAAAGTAAAAAATTACATTCAGATGTCCAAGAAGATGGCAAAAATGCATGCTGATCTTCGTAAATTGAGAAACATTTTACGAAAGTTTTACCAGGATTACGAAAAGTATTCAAAATTACAGATTAAAATTCTCTTTGAAAGAGCGGATGCTGTTGAAAAGTTGGCTAGAAATGCTCTGGCAAAACTTCATAGTAATATCCAAAAGAAATATTGTCAGTTTAATGAAAAGCTTCCAAGCTACAGACTGGCAACATTGGATCAGTTTATAGATGCAATGGAAAATTCTAGAAAACACAGTGAATATACGGAGGTGTACTTCTTATAAAATTCCTATATTAATTTTCGAAGGAGCAATTGCAGTTTATGTAGCAGTAATAAAAATATATGTACAAGTATACCTATGAACAGCGAAGGAAAAGCAATGTTTTTCAATTATGGCGGAAACGAACCTGTTAGGGTTATTAGTATATGTCATTGTAAGATTCCTCCTTAATAAAAAAGTATTTCTAACTGTGTTTTAAACAGTTCTAATTGTTCTACTGAACATCTGGAAAAAATGCTCTGTGTTGTAGAACAAGCTGTCCTGAAAAGTACAAGACAACTATTGAAAAAATGCTCTGAAACTAGATCCGACATCCGGGTTGCAGCGGTAGCTAGCAACCTAGTAAGAGACGATCACGTCCAATGTTAAGAAATATAAAAACCCATAGTTCCTAACAAAGGAGTCAGATCAAAACAAAAAGTACACCATTAGAACCGCCTTGTCCGAAACCCCTGTATAGGAAACTTTCTGTCCCTTGGCTTGAACAGCAAGGGAAATATATTGGGTTGAAAATCAAGAAAACTGACTTTAACCACGTTATTCTCCCCAAACGGGATATTTTTTTCTCTTTTCTTTTTTTTTTCTTTTCCACAGATAGCTTGGCACTGGAACATCGTAGAGGGTTGTTCAATAGCTCATTTTAAAGGAAATTAATTGGGTTAAAAATCTATAGTAACTAAAATAAATTATTTCTAAAAGAGAATAAATTTTTCCACCAAAAACTGCATTTTTGATGTCTTTTCACACTGCAGTCTTTCAAACATAATCGTATACCAGCGGTAAGATTTGAACCCACGCCTCCGAAGAGACTGGTGGCTAACACCAGTGTCTTGGACCACTCGGCCAGGCTGCCTCTCATAAATAAATATATATGTAAATTTGGGTTGCATCCGGGTTGCAGCGGTAGCTAGCAACCTAGTAAGAGACGATCACGTCCAATGTTAAGAAATATAAAAACCCATAGTTCCTAACAAAGGAGTCAGATCAAATTTACATTAAGGATCGACACAGTTCACCATAAAATGTGTCAGTCAAGAAGATCTCATGTAGTAGATATTAATAGAAGTTTTGTTTAGACTTTAAAACGACAAATGTATAAAAACTGTCTTCTGCAGGATTTAAACTTGTGACTTTGGAGCTGAATTCAACCACGCTATCCACTGCGCCGCGTAGGCTTTTAAGAATACAATTTGAAAATAGTTTATAATTACTCAATTCACAAGTCAAACTTGTTGTTAAAACCCATAAAGAATTACTGTATTTTACATACCTATACATAAATTCCTTTTATAATGTTAAAGATAATACTTGCTACTAAAATGTTAAGGAAAAAGGCAGTATTTCTTAAACCTATGTGACGTCATAACCAGATGTTACAACCATCATGGTTGCAGGTGTAGGTGCAACCTAGTAAAGGACGAACTACAGCCCATAGTAAGGTGTCTAATTACTATGCCATGGTTTTACAGTAAAGAAAAAACCTCCAGCCCATAGTAACTAAAATAAGATCATAATCGTAGGTTGTAGACAGGCCGTCTCTTACTATTCCAATTAAGAAAAAGCCGTAGGCTTTTTTCTTGTTTGTAATACACTAAGGATTTTAGTAAAGGGACGGCAATAATAATCCTCATTGGCAGAAATGGCGACAGCAGAAATGAAAATGATGATGACAGTGATGACGTTAGGGTCCAGAAAAGTCTAGGGGTCATACGGATCAGTGTTCTTTCATGATAGTATACGAGATGAGGATCGTTTGACGAGAGCTGGTAAGTTGTCAGTAACCCTCTTGGTCAGAGTAGGTTTTCGAAGTGGCTAATAATTCTTATATACTACTGGGCAAGGTTAAACTCTCAATCAAATGCATATTCACTGTGGTATCGATAAAGGAAGTACTTCTTGGTTTTTTGAATTCTTCATGTACTCTTTAAAATTATATAATTCTATACACAAAAACTTTCCATTTGTTTGTATACTTTTTTTTAGAGAATAACCAACAAAGAGAAAAATCTCTAAAAAAAAAAAAAAAAAAAAAAAAAAAAAAAAAAAAAAAAAAAAAAAAAAAAAAAAAAAAAAAAAAAAAAAAAAACAAACGAGACTGTGGCCAGTGGAGAGAAAAGGAAAACAACAGAAACAAAACAACGCGGATATTTCGCCTGTATACAAACAAGGCGTCTTCAGCACGAAAGACACAAAAACAAAAAAAAAACAAGATAAAACTAAAAACCAATAAAACCACCACCAAAAAAAACAAAAATGTACAATCTGCGCAAACTAATCCACGTAGGGAAAAGATGCTAAAATAGAGTTACTTCAGTGAGGACACCAGAGTAACTGAGGAAAAATAAAAAAAAAAAAAAACTGTAAATTACTTTAATTATTCAGTTGCGAAATAATCCTTTTGTTAGCTATTACTGAAGCAAATCGTTTTGGTCTAACAGGTAAAATAGTCCCCTGGTGATTATTTAAAATCTTTACTCCCTTATTGACAATTGATTCACTCTTTACCTGTTAGACCAAACGATTTGCTTCAGTAATAGCTAACAAAAGGATTATTTCGCAACTGAATAATTAAAGTAATTTACAGTTTTTTTTTTATTTTTCCTCAGTTACTCTGGTGTCCTCACTGAAGTAACTCTATTTTAGCATCTTTTCCCTACGTGGATTAGTTTGCGCAGATTGTACATTTTTGTTTTTTTTGGTGGTGGTTTTATTGGTTTTTAGTTTTATCTTGTTTTTTTTTTTTTTTTTGTGTCTTTCGTGCTGAAGACGCCTTGTTTGTATACAGGCGAAATATCCGCGTTGTTTTGTTTCTGTTGTTTTCCTTTTCTCTCCACTGGCCACAGTCTCGTTTGTTTGTTTTTTTTTTTTTAGAGATTTTTCTCTTTGTTGGTTTTTTGTCATGGCTGGCCGGTTCGGCTTAAGATCTTTCATTTTTAGAGAATAGGAAAGATAGTGTTTTACGTGTACTATATGCAAAAAAAATCGTACATTAATATGACGCTAGCTCCCAAACATACAAGAAGAGAGAGAAAGCGAGCGAGAGAGAGAGAGGGGAGGAGGGGGGTAATTCTGACCGAAAATCCCAACGATTAGAGAGAATTTGGCGCTAGCTCACTAATAGAGAAGAAAAAGAGACAAAGAGATTGGGGGGGGGGGAAGCAGGGATGGATTCTACTTGGAAATTCTGACAATGAGAAACAAGAAGTAAAACATAAACAAGGTTCACTTGTGGATGAGAGGAGAATTCTGAACTAATATGAGCAATGATATGTTCAAAAAGTAAGTGGAAGCTAATTAATACTAAAACTTACATTTAAGAAATAGGGTAGTGGACATTTGTAGTTGTTGCTTCAAGTTTGTTTTCAACGCTGAACCAATCCCTAGGGCTAATGAAAAAGGAGCCAAAAATTGCGTTTGGAAACATTAAGGCCCATTCAGAGTAAAATATTGCTAATACAAAAATTTATACAGAAATAAAATATATATATATATATATATATATATATATATATATATATATATATATATATATATATATATATATATATATATATATATATATATATATATATATATATATAATATATATATATATATATATATATATATATATATATATATATATATATATATATATATATATATATATATATATATATATATATATATATATATATATATATATATATATATATATATATATATATATATATATATATATATATATATATATATATATATATATATACCAATTGCTTTTCAACCAATTGCTACCGAATGAGTTACTGAATGCCACCAAATGTTACTGACTAAGGTGTCCAAAAGAAATTCTTATTCTAGTTTAACGGGTCTTGTGTTTCAGCAGTTGTTTTGAAAGAATATTCAGATAAATACAGAATTATCTCTAAATTAGAGATGATGAGAGAGTACACCATTAGAACCGCCATGTCCAAAACGCCAGTAAAGGAAACTTACCGCCCTTGGCTTGAATAACAAAAAAAAACATGTATTGGCTTGAAAATCAAGAAAATTTACTTTAACCACGTTATTCTCCACAAACGGCATATTTTTTTCTTTCTTCTTTTGCACCAATAGCTTGGCACTGGAACATCGTAGAGAATTGTTCAATGGCTCATTTTAAAGGAAATCTCTAAATCTAGTGCTATTTGTACTTATAATTTTTTTTTGAATAGAATCGATTTTTTACGAAAAACTCAATTTTTTAAGTAAAATTTTGATCAATGACGTCATAGTCGTTGGATGTAGTTATTACATATAACTACCTGACGTGAGATTTAATATGTATTTCCAGACCAAAAAAGCCAATGGCTTTTTCCTGTTTGTAATCATATAGCATAGAATGAACCCAAGTTGCAACTGACATTATCACCCGAGTTGCAGCGGTAGCTAGCAGCCTAGTAAGAGAAGATAATGTCCAATTTTAAGAAATATAATTATAGTAAAGAACAAACTCTACCCCATGGTATCCGAAACATTTAGTTAAACAGCAAATTTCGATAAATGTATTGCAAAAATAGATACAAGTTATACAGGAACCGTATTTCGATTGAGTTTCTTGAAATCAAGATACTTTTAGCTTATAGACACCATAGGTAGGCGAATATTCTATTAATTTTTTAACATTCTTTATAACAAAGAAAGAATTTCACCCATATGCCTGTACAGATATATTTAAAGATAATGTATACAAATTCCCCATCACTAGGAATTGAACCCCTGTTACCCGCATCAGAACCGGGTATAGTTACCATTTTATTATCAGATACTTATAACAAAATATGTTTCATTTAAGATATGATAAATGTAAAGGGCGACATAATGTTTTTTTCAGTGACAGTTAGCTATCTGGGCCATGATGTAATTTTTGTCTCAGAGACGAGCTACTTATCTCTCATCATATATATTTTAAATATCCAAATTGAAAAACTTGTAACTGCAAAGTGGGTACTGCCACGTCTAGAAAAAAATTCGGGACTGAGGTTCGATCCTAGCTGTTGCAAGGATTCCAAAAGACAGCAATTTTAATGTCTTAAAAATATGATTAAGCGTGATTGAAGAGCTATAGCTGAAGCTTTTATATCCTTTGGCCTTATATTTTTATTTTATACTCAATTACTTTCATAATCGTAAACAAGGCTAAATAATCAAAGGTGAGTTTAGCCACCTCTGCCTTGACCTCATCGGACGGCAGGCATGGGTTGCTGGATGTAATTTCCCTGACAAAAATTTCAACATTGCTACGGGTCTTAACAAAAATAAAAAAGTTTTGTTTATGTTTTTGGAGCTACATTTTGGCATATAGGAGCTTGGAGTGAAACTGTCACTGTGAGAAACATGAAACAGGACCACAAAAATTTGAAGAAATAGATTCAATCCTATCCTTTGTGTTGGAATTCTTCTGTTCCAAAAAAAGTGCAAAAATGCCCATTCCTATCTGAAGTGTTGGTTGATTCAACGCTAGAACAATGATTGGAAACTGAAAGATATTTATTTTTTATGTCTGACAGCTTTTTAATATATTTTTCCTCCAATAGGCTAAATCTCGGTTAATTTTCTCTGCTACAAGAATGTCGTTATTTGGTAAGAAAATACTATTCGAGCTTAAGTAAAACAGTGCTTTGTATTTTGTCATAATGAGAATCTAGGCAGAGCTTCACTACCATAAGACTTCCGTTCTCACATAAATACCATAGCAGTTTTGTTGCGTTTTAAACATGAGAGTTGTTCAATGGCTCATTTTGAAGGAAATTAATGGGGTTAAAAACCTTTTGTAATTAAAACGAATTATTTTTCTTACATTAAGAAATTTTCATTCTGTTCCTTAATAAATCATCATCAGTAAAAATTTCCCATACGCAAATTGAACTCAAGCCTCCTGGGTGAGAGCTATCCCAACCTCTAGACCATATAGGATATATTAAAATATCCGATTAATGAAGTTTATGTTTACACCCATAAACACACTCATACCCACGTATAAACACACACAAACGCCTACAGGAACACAAACATACACATACAAACGCACATAAAGACACACAAATACACACATAAACACACGAATATACACGCATACACACATACACAAAATATGCACATACACATACACGCATTCACACAATACATACAATACACACATACACACATACACACACGCATATTTACATACACACACATATAGATACGCACACATACACAAACATACACACACAAACGTACATACACACACATATACACAGACATATATACATACACAACAACTGTAACAGCCTGTAGTATGGTTTAATTGCCTATACAAGTTAGTGTAGGCAAGAGTTCGTTCTTTATTATAAAACAGGAAAAATCTACAGTTTTTTCTTATATGAGATAGATAGATAATATTTCGAGAAATTACTATAACAAGCCCTGAAGGGCCGAATTCGATTTCGAAGTCCATGAAAAAAACAAATAAACAAGAAAACCATAACAAAAGCACAACAACTAAAAAATTAGCAGAAAATGCAAAAAACATATATCAGAATGCTATATCAATCCTTTTTCAGTTCTAAAAACTCCAAAATAGCAACTAGTTAAAAAGATAAAACTGATAAAACCCCGAAAAATGAATAATATATACAATAAAAAATGTTTAAAAACAACACATAAAAAGGATGTAGGGGACAAAGAAAAGTAAAACGAAGTGTCTCTTTTATCTATAAGAGATAAGATAAGATTTATTAACTATTTAACAATATATTTATTATATTAGTAAAAAACGGGATAAGAGATTTTTTATACCGCAAGGTAGTACAAAGAATGGGAGAAAAGGTGGGATATGCTGGGACACAGTTCGTGGGGGATTTTTTATCAGGTACATGGTATTCCGGGAAAAAGTTCACAGTATGAGGGTTTAGAAGTGCCAATTTACCAAGACGGAGGCACAAACTATTTCTTTTTCTCTCGAGGGTCTCTAATTTTGAAATATTTAACAAATGCAAATGTGGTACCTTGCCCTCTTTAAAAATAGTTCTTAGAGCTTTCTTTTTTGGACATTTTCAATCTTTTGTGTTGCTTCATTTGAGAGGTCAGGGGGCCAAACAAGAAAAGCATACTCTAATATGGAACGCACAAAAGAAATGTATACTCGTTTGTAAATGTGATTGGGAGTAAATAATGTTATTTAAAAGTTTAAGAAGGGAAAGCGAGAAGTTTGCTTGTCGTAGGATATTATTTATATTGTCATTTCACTTCAAATTGGAAGAAATTTTAACACCAAGGAGCTTAAAAGATGTGACAGAGGTTTCAGGAGGAATAGAAATAAGAAATAGGGGAGGGGATTGAAACGTACTGGGACTATTGCAGACATAGAAGGTTTAACTGTCATGTCAAGGGAAGAGGGCTCACAGGCAATATCTTGGAGTATGCGAATAGAGTTTCTAAAAATGTTTTATGTCATATCTCTAAAATTGTCAAGTCATCGACATATTTCCACCTATTGTCATAAAGGGCTGAAAGGGTGCTAATCATAAGAGAAAAAAGGAGAGGGCCTAGAATAGTCCCCTGAAGAATGCCATTAAATATTGGGAAATGATCTGAGAAACAATTTAGACATTTAACTGTTTGAGATCTATTAGAGAGAAAAGAGGCAACGAGCTTAACCAGGAAAGTTTCATTGCGGAATTCGTTTATAAGTTTATCTGTGAGTAAATTGCGATTAATTGAATCGAAAGTTTTTGAAGATCAATAAAAATCAGATTCAGCTAAGTGTTAGGTTTTTCAAGTATTTTACCCATAGTAACAACAAAATGGATCAGTTAATGAGAGGTTGTTGTGGATTTGAGAAAACCAAACTGTCAAAGATCAATGAGGGGGAGGACTTTCATCTTAAGCCAGTCTGCGAGAAAACTTCCATACAATTTTGGAAAAATGAAGTGAGGGTAATAGGACGAATGCCGTCAAGTCTGGCTTCCTATTTTTATTTTTGATTGGGGTAATAAAGCCTTGTTTCCAATATTGAGGGAACTGTCCAGATTCGGTAATTTTATGATAAAGAACGACCTCATGCCTATACTAAATTTTATACGCCATTGAATTATAGTATATGTTTGTAATTCCACAGATAGCTTGGCACTGGAACATCGTAGAGAGTTGTTCAATGCTCATTTTAAAGGAAATTAATGGGGTTAAAAAAATATTATATTAAAAGACGATCATTAGAAGAACAAACCATTGCATACATTGGACTTAGTTATTACAGTAAGGAACGAAGTCTATCTCATAGTATAAACAGAGAAAAGAAAAAGAGGTATAATGTATATGAAGTCATTATAATGATAAAATAACTCTTGGCTATACTAACTGGCATAGTCAAGTTAGTAAAGCCGTTAGAATACATTTATCAAAATCTATTTATCCGTATATACACAGATTTGTGGAATTTACAATAAAGAATGATCTCTCTCCCATAGTAACTGATGTGTTACATTAAAAAGACGATCATTGGAATTAAAAGTTATTGCATGCATTGGACTTAGTTAGCTACTTGATCGTTTGAGGTTCGTTTCTTACTATTTCAAAGAAGAAAAACCCGTAGGCTTTTTCCTGTTTGTAATCCAGGTTGCAGCGGTAGCTAGCAACCTAGTAAGAGACGATCACGTCCAATGTTAAGAAATATAAAACCCACATCTCCTAAAAAATGAGTCAGATCAAAACAAAATGTACACAATTAGAAAGGCCTTATCCGAAAACCCTATAAAGGAAACTTACCGCCTTTTGGCTTGAATAACAAAGAAAATATATTGACTTGAAAATCAAGAAAATTGACTTCAACCACGTTATTCTCCACAAACGGGATATTTTTTTCTTTTCTTTCTTTTGTTTCCAGAGATAGCTTGGCACCGGAACATCGTAGAGAGTTGTTCAATGGCTCATTATAAAGGAAATCTCTAGATCTAGTGCTATTTGTACTTAATTTTTTTTTTAATTAATTATTTTTTACGAAAAACTTAATTTTTTATATACAATATTGATCAATGACGTCATAGTCGTTGGATGTAGTTAGTATCCGGGTTGCAGCGGTAGCTAGCAACCTAGTAAGAGACGATCACGTCCAATGTTAAGAAATATAAAAACCCCTAACTCTTTCAAAAAGAGTCAGATCAAAACAAAAAGTACACTATTAGAACCGCCTTGTCCGAAACCCCTATGAAGGAAACTTACCGCCCTTTGGCTTGAATAAAAAAGAAAATATATTGGCTTGAAAATCAAGAAAATTGACTTTAACCACGTTATTCTCCACAAACGGGATATTTTTTTCTTTCTTTCTTTTTCCACAGATAGCTTGGCACTGGAACATCGTAGAGAGTTGTTCAATGGCTCATTTTAAAGGAAATCTTTAGATCTAGCGCTATTTGTAATTAATTTTTTTCATTAATTATTTCTTACGAAAAACTTGATTTTTTATATACAATATTGATCTTCTGCCAGCAACATGCTTAGCTCGACTTTCAAATCTTTCCTTCTCCTTCAGTTTCTTCTTTCTTACTTGTGAAACCGTTAAAATAAAATTATTTTCTTATGGAAATAAATATTATCAAACAGTTTTTGTTTAAGTCACGTATTAAGTACCAAGAACCTAACAAAAAATAAAACTAATTTTAAAAATTTTAGGTATTTTTCTAGTATAAATTAAAATATCAAAAATTATTTCTAAGATACCATAAATATTTTTGCAGTTTATAACTTTAGCGATTCTGAACTGAAAACAAAATAAAATAAAACTTGATTTTCTCAAGTTTTACGTCATATAGATAAACGGCATCTTTATTTGACGATATTTTTGCATAAACGGCATCTTTTCTTTTTTTCTTTTTTTTCCACAGTTAGTTTAGCACTGGAACATTGTAGAGAGTTGTTCAATGGCTCATTTTAAAGGAAATTGTTGGGGTTAAAGCACGTCTCTTACTATGGCAATCGCTTTGTAAAGTCAATAATACTTTTCTGATTCATATTCTAGAATTCAAGGGTTTCGATTTGCTTATTTGAAGAAATTTTACACACAAAATTCTCGTATGAAAAATCACTTTATGTAATAGCCAAATTGAAGTTTGTAGGTTTATAACCATAGTAGCCGGTATATTCACAGCAATGCATAAAAAAACCAGACTCTTTTATTATTCCATCAATTGAAGCGTAGACCAGATTCTTCTTCCCAAAACAATTTTAAGCCATGACGATGCCAATCTCTTAAAAATAAACTGAAATCACGTTTAGGGGTATTTGCAATACCAGGGTAAGAATTTTCCTGTTGATCACATTTATCATAGTGACAACTGGAGCATAGGAAACCTCTAGTATAAGCGTCACAAAGCTCTTCAAGACAGAAATTAAAGTCTTTAATCTGCACAGCATATCCCCTATGCAATTTACATGGATTACATAATCTACACTTTTCATTATAGTCATCAGCAAAGGTACAATTCTCTCAGGATGACCAGCTGCACAATGTATACAAGCATAATGGACATGTGTAAAACTTGTTTTAGATGTTCACTGTCTCACTGTCAAAAAGAAACTGACTGATCGTCAATCAAATGAATGTCTTTTCTGGGAGGAGTGACATTATAAAACATGCTTAGACACGATTTAATGTTGTCTTGCAAATGGCCGTCTAAGCAGTGGTTAAAAGAAAAATCCCAATATTATTTTGCTTTCCCTCAGTTAATGTATCTATAAATTGAGTAAATGCAGCTGGGCCACGCTGTAAAAGTTTCATGCAATAGTCCAAAGATGGGGAATCAGTTGCCATTATATCGTTAAACATCTCTTGAGATAATTAAATAAAAAAACAAGTTTTTTAAACTGAAAGTAAGGAGCAACATTAAAACTTAAAACGAACAGAAACTATTCCGCATATGAAAGGGGATGTCCCCTCCTCAACGCCTCGCTCTTTACGCTAAAGTTTGACTTTCCCACAACTTTATTTTTTTAAAACAATATCCGGGTTGCAGCGGTAGCTAGCAACCTAGTAAGAGACGATCACCTCCAATGTTAAGAAATATAAAAAACCCGTAGCTCCTAAAAAAAAAGAGTCAGATCAAAACAAAAAGTACACCATTAGAACCGCCTTGTACAAATCCTCCATAAAGGAAACTTACCGCCCTTTGGCTTGAATAACAAAGAAAATATATTGGCTTGAAAATCAAGAAAATAGACTTTTATCACGTTATTCTCCCCAAACGGGATATTTTTTTTTTTTTTTCTTTTTTTTTTTCTTTTGTATCCAGAGATAGCTTGGCACTGGAACATCGTAGAGGGTTGTTCAATAGCTCATTTTAAAGGAAATTAATTGGGTTAAAAATCTATAGTAACTAAAATAAATTATTTTTAAAAGAGAATAAATTTTTTCAATAAAAAAAACTGTATTTTTGATGCAGTGACGTCATAATTACTATATAAGAAACGTCAAAACTGCAAAAGGTCTCATTCATGAATACATAATGGTTAGATCAAAGCAAGCTGCACGCAAGTTAAAAAATCAGTACTAAAAAATCAAGAAAAGTGGCAGCTACTGCAACATTCTGCCTAAACGGGATATTTTTTTTCTCTTTTCTTGTGTTTCCAGTATAATTATAATAAAGAACGAATAATTTTCCGATTATCCACTAATAACCATATAGAACGAATATTTTACCGATTATCCACTAATAACCATATATGACGTAATAAGTGACATGACGTAATATCTAGAACCTATTGTGTACTAATAATAGTACACAATAGGGTTATGACTTAATGAGCAACGTGACGTAAAAATTGAAAAAATTAATTTTTTATTTTATTTTCGTTTTTAGTTCAGAATCGCTAAAGTTATAAACTGCAAAAATGTTTATGGTGTCTGAACAATAGTTTTAATCTTTTAATTTAGACTAGAAAAATACCTGAAAATTTAAAAATTAGTTTAATTTTTGTTAGGTTCTTGATGCTTGATACGGGATATAAATCCGGGTTGCAGCGGTAGCTAGCAACCTAGTAAGAGACGATCACGTCCAATGTTAAGAAATATAAAAACCCATAGTTCCTAACAAAGGAGTCAGATCAAAACAAAAAGTACACCATTAGAACCGCCTTGTCCGAAACCCCTGCATAGTAAAATTTCTGTCCCTTGGCTTGAACAGCAAGGGAAATATATTGGCTTGAAAATCAAGAAAAAGTGGCAGCTACTACAACATTCTGCCTAAACGGGATATTTTTTTTTTCTTTTTTTCTTTTTTTTTTCTTTTGTATCCAGAGATAGCTTGGCACTGGAACATCGTAGAGGGTTGTTCAATAGCTCATTTTAAAGGAAATTAATTGGGTTAAAAATCTATAGTAACTAAAATAAATTATTTCTAAAAGAGAATAAATTTTTCCACCAAAAACTGCATTTTGATGTCTTTTCACACTGCAGTCTTTCAAACATAATCGTATACCAGCGGTAAGAATTGAACCCACGCCTTTGAAGAGACTGGTGGCTAACACCAGTGCCTTGGACCACTCGGCCAGGCTGCCTCATAAATAAATATATATGTGAATTTGGGTTGCAGCAGTAGCTAGCAACCTAGTAAGAGACGATCAGTCCAATGCTAAGAAATATAAAAAACCCAAAACTCCTAAAAATAGAGTCAGATCAAAACAAAAGTACATCATTAGAAATACCTTGTCTGAAACCCTACTAGATAAATAATGAACGTCATCATAGTTTTATATTAGAGTTATGACGTGAATAGAGTGACGTCATAATTAGTATATAAGGAAAGTCAAAACTGAAAATTCTCTCATTCTTGATTAGAATAATGGTTAGATCAAAGCAGGCTATACGCAAGTTGAAGAAAGAGTACTACACAAACAACAGAGATAGTAACTTGAAAGAAAAAAAGCAAAGGTATTCAACCGACAGGCTTATCGAGAAGTAATAATTGAGAGAGCAAAAGAAAACAGCAAGTTGTGTTATCATTACAGTTATAATAAAGAACGAACTCTTGCCTATAATAGATTAGATACTCAACTTAATTATAGTTAATGATATAGTAATGATAGGGTTTTATTGATAGCTGAACTACATTACATAAAGGATCGATGTGGTTCATTATAAATTATAAAAGGTTTAGAGCTTCTAATGTTCGAAGATTATAGAGTTAAAAATTTTCCAGCACCGGGAATTGAATCCGGGCCTTCTAGATGAAAGCCAGCTATCCTATCCGCTACACCACATGGGAATATAAAACAGCATGATTTAAGAACCATATGCATATTATTATTTCATCATATGATTTTACAGTAATCCGGGTTGCAGCGGTATATAATAAAGAACGACCTCTTGTCTATACTAAATTTTATACGCCACTTAATTATAGTATAGGTTAGTAATTCCACAGATAGCTTGGCACCGGAACATTTTGAAAGGGCCAATGCCCATTTAAATATCGGCGTTACTGTGGTATCCGGGTTGCAGCGGTAGCTAGCAACCTAGTAAGAGACGATCACCTCCAATGTTAAGAAATATAAAAACCCGTAGCTCCTAAAAAAAGAGTCAGATCAAAACAAAAAGTACACCATTAGAACCGCCTTGTCCAAATCCTCCATAAAGGAAACTTACCGCCCTTTGGCTTGAATAACAAAGAAAATATATTGGCTTGAAAATCAAGAAAATAGACTTTTACCACGTTATTCTCCCCAAACGGGATATTTTTTTCTTTTTTTTTTTTTTTTGTATCCAGAGATAGCTTGGCACTGGAACATCGTAGAGGGTTGTTCAATAGCTCATTTTAAAGGAAATTAATTGGGTTAAAAACCTTTTGTAACTAAAATAAATTATTTCTAAAAGAGAATAAATTTTTCCAATAAAAACTGTATTTTTGATGCAGTGACGTCATAATTACTATATAAGAAACGTCAAAACTGTAAATGGTCTCATTCATGAATACATAATGGTTAGATCAAAGCAAGCTACACGCAAGTTAAAAAATCAGTACTAAAAAAATCAAGAAAATCCGGGTTGCAGCGGTAGCTAGCAACCTAGTAAGAGACGATCACGTCCAATGTTAAGAAAAGAGATAGCTTGGCACTGGAACATCGTAGAGGGTTGTTCAATAGTTATAATAAAGAACGACCCTCTTGCCTATACTAAATTTTATACGCCACTTAATTATATTATAGGTTAGTAATTACACAGATAGCTTGGCACTGGAACATGTAGAGAGTACAGTAAAGAACCAACTTCAGCCCATAATAAAATAAAATAAGATTATAATTTATGACTCAAAGAAGTAGTTTTTTTGCTTTGGTCTAAAATACTGTCAGCGGTGGGATTCGAACCCATTACATAAAGGAATGCTTTTTTTTTAAAAGACTTATTTAGTCCAAAAAGTTTTTTTGATATAATAAAGAACGACCTCTTGCCTATACTAAATTTCATACGTTACATTAAAAGACGATCATTGGAATAAAAAATCATTGTATACATTCAATTTAGTTATCTACTTGATTACAATAAAGAACGATCTCTCGCCATTAGTAACTGATATACGGTGGCTCCAGGGGTAGCTACAAGTACATAACAGGATCGATATGGTTCATCGTAATGCGGAATATGTAAGTTTCATCAGATATAATTTCATGATCAAAATTGATCAATGACGTCATTATCATAGGTATTACCCAGATTGTCTCTTACTATTCCAATTAAGAATACAGTAAAGAACGAACCTTAGCCCATAGTAACAGAAACAAGATTTTATAATAAAGAACGACCTCTTCCCTATACTAAATTTTATACGCCACTTAATTATAGTATAGGTTAGTAATTCAACAGATAGAATGGCACTGAAAACATCGTAGAGAGTTTTTCAATGGCTCATTTTAAATGAAATTAATGGGGTTAAAAATCTTTTGTAATTTACACAAAGGACCGATATAGCTCATTATAAATGGTGTTTGTCAATTATCCGGGTTGCAGCGGTAGCTAGCTTATAATAAAGAACGACCTCTTTGCCTATACTAAATTTTATACGCCACTTAATTATTGTATAGGTTAGTAATTCAACAGATAGCATGGCACTGGAACATCGTATATAAGAACTACAATAGCCCATAACTCCTTAAAATAAAACTTACAGTCTTTTGGCTTTAACAAAATTACATTAAAAGACGATCATAGGAATAACAAACAATTGCATACATTGGAATTAAACAGCTACTTGATTGTTTGATGTTTGTCTCTTACTATATCAAAGAAGAAAAAGCCTTAGGCTTTTTCCTGTTTGTAATCAGTTTATTATCCGGGTTGCAGCGGTGGCTAGCAACTTACATAAAGGACCGAAATAGTTCATCATAAATTTTATTTGTCAATTAGCTTTTTTTATATCCGGGTTGCAGCGGTAGCTAGCAACCTAGTAGGAGACGATCACGTCCAATGTTAAGAAATATAAAAACCCATAGTTCCTAACAAAGGAGTCAGATCAAAACAAAAAGTACACCATTAGAACCGCCTTGTCCGAAACCCCTGTATAGGAAACTTTCTGTCCCTTGGCTTGAACAGCAAGGGAAATATATTGGCTTGAAAATCAAGAAAATTGACTTTAACCACGTTATTCTCCCCAAACGGGATATTTTTTTCTTTTTTTCTTTTTTTTCTTTTCCACAGATAGCTTGGCACTGGAACATCGTAGAGGGTTGTTCAATAGCTCATTTTAAAGTAAATTAATTGGGTTAAAAACCTTTTGTAACTAAAATAAATTATTTCTAAAAGAGAATAAATTTTTCCACCAAAAACTGCATTTTCGATGTCTTTTCACACTCCAGTCTTTCAAACATAATCGTATACCAGCGGTAAGATTTAAACCCACGCCTCCGAAGAGACTGGTGGCTAACACCAGTGCCTTGGACCACTCGGCCAGGCTGCCTCTCATAAATAAATATATATGTGAATTTGGTTGCAACAGTAGCTAGCAACCTAGTAAGAGATGATCAGTCCAATGCTAAGAAATATAACAAAACTCCTAAAAATAGAGTCAGATCAAAACAAAAGTACATCATTAGAATTACCTTGTCTGAAACCCTACTAGATAAATAATGAATGTCATCATAGTTTTATATTAGAGCTATGACGTGAATAGAAAAACATGAAATTATATTGTTGTTTCTGAAGACGTCATGAAATAATATCATTGCTCTATGACGTCAACAAAATCATTACGCTGTGACGTCATAATTACTACTTAAGAACTACAAAGATGAAAATGTTCTCATTCATAATTACATAATGGTTTCAATCAAGCAAGTCGCACGCAAGTTGAAAAAACAGTACTACACAAACAACAGAGATAGTATCTTGAAAAGAGAAAAGCAAAAATATTCAACCGACCAGGCGCATCGAGAAGTAAAAATTGAGAGAGCAAAACAAAGGTATTCAACCGACCAGGCGTATCGAGAAGTAATAATTGAGAGAGCAAAACAAAGGTATTCAACCGACCAGGCGTATCGAGAAGTAATAATTGAGAGAGCAAAACAAAACAGCAAGATGTGTTATCACAATGATGAAGATTATAGACATGCAAAAATTGAGACAGCCAAACAAAAGATCAAGGAGAGTTATCACAATTATGAAGATTACCGCATCAAATATAAGAAAAACCAAAAGCAAAGGTATTCAACCGTCCAGGTGTATCGAGAAGCAAAAATTGGGACAGCCAAACAAAAGATCAAGGAGCGTTACTGGGGTGACAAAATCTATAATGAAAAAATTAAATTCTCTGCGAGGTTGTACCGAAGAACGCATAAGGACAGAGGGAAAAAATTACATTCAGAAATACAAGAAGATGGCAAAAATGCAGGCTGATCTTTGTAAATTGAGAAACATTTTACGCATGTTTTATCGGAATCATGAAAAAGTATTCAAAATTACAGATTAAAATTCTCTTTGAAAGAGCGGATGCTGTTGAAAAGTCGGCTAGAAATTCTTTGGCAAAGCTTCATAGTAATATCCAAAAGATTACATAAAGGATCGATATATTAACATCATAAAACCTAAAAGTACTTTTGTATTATCGAGCGAACCGCACAGGGGCTAAAAGACTCTCTCCCAGAGATGGAAAATTGTAGTTCGAGTCACTCAGTAGTAACGATATTTAATTCATTCATAAATTTTAGGAAGTTCCATTTTTTTTGAAATTGTCTTTTTTTATATCCAGACAATATTTTTGTAAAAGTTGTTAAAATTAATTTCTGCTTGTTTTTTATTGTAATTTTTCACATCATCACGTATCAAAACAGCAATTTGTCGTAAAAATTTGATTTTATTCTAAAATAATCTTATGTTTACAAAAACGACTAGATGCAGCCATTTCCTTTATACAGAGTTATTAAATATCTCTCTATGATGTTCATATGTACCTATAGACCTGATTAAAAAAAAAAGAAAAAAGGCGAGATACATCAGTACTAGAAAATTCTTATATTTCAAGCTGGGAGACTGTAATTCTCCTGTATAAGGTTTTCAATCATGCTGATTCTAACAGTGCAGTTTTTTGTTTAGATCAGACACTCATTTTAAGGGATCTTATTTGTTTTTATAATAACGAACGAACTTTGGCCCATAGTAACTAAATATTAAATTATCAAACAGTTCGTGGTAACGAACTGTTTAGTAAGAGCGGCCCGTTTCAATAGTAACCGAAACTCTAAAAAACAGAATTTTGATACCAATAGATACATCAAGAGAATCGGATCTTTATGCTGATTTTAATGTGTAGGTTTCATCAAGTTTTAGTATTACATAAAAGACCGATATAGTTTGTCATAAATGCTGTTTTTCAATACCGCTTTTCTTATATAATTATCCATTAGTATGTAAAATGCAGTACTTTTTGGGGGGTTTTAAAAAAAAGATTATTTGTTAACTGAAACTAGAATAATTCCTGAAAATTTTAAATAAAATAATTTTATTTAACTGCAAAAATATTTATTATATCTGAGCAATAATTTTAATTTTTAAATTCAAACCCGAAAATAACTGAAAATTTTAAAATTAGTTTGGTCTTTCTTTCGCTTAAAGTGACTCGTTACGCCATTTTATCGGGTGTAATCCTAGTTGCAGTGGTAGCTAGTAAGAACAGCCTAGTAAGAGAAGACCACATCCCATAGTAAAAAATGAAATAGTCCATAACTCCTAAAACTAGCATCAAATAAAAAATGAAGTATCAAACAGTTCGTGGTAACAAACTGTATAGTAAGAGCGACCCGTCTCAATAGCAACCGAAACTCTAAAAAACGGAATTGTGATACCAATAGATGCATAAAAAAATTGGATTTTTATGCTGATTTTAAATATGTAAGTTTTCTCAAGTTTAGTTATACCCATCAAAAGTTAAGACCCTGAGAAAAATTGCCCTATTTTCGAAAAAAAAAGGAAAAACCAGTGCCGGCAGGGAACTGGAAATACATAAAGAGCTGTTTAATGACTCATTTGAATGGAAATTGATATATTAAAAAAACCTCTCATAATTAACAAAAAAATTATTTTGAAACAAAATCAATTGTTTTCCGAAAAACTACATGATCTATAACTCTGTAGTAGCAAATGTTATTATCATCTTTCATAGGCAGCGCAATCGCGCTGCCTCAGTAAAGAACGATGTTGGCCCAGTGTATTATTTTTTTTTTGTTTGTTTGTTTTTTCATACCAGAGCACTTCGTTTAGAAGGAGTTGTCATAGAAACTTCAAAAAAAGGACTCATTCGATTGAAAATTGGAGTGGCTTATGCCTGTTTGAATAGTCTAAAGTGATTGGAAGGCAACTGACAACCCTTCCACGCCCACCATTTCCCCAAACACATCCAATCAAAATTTTTAGATAGCCATTTTGTTTAACGTAGCTGAAAGCTCTGGAAATTAGGTCTTAGATAATGACAACCACCCTGACAGCCCTTAGGGTAAGGGTTGTAATTTATGCCCTGGGGGCATATAAGGTGTTTTTAGAAAGCGTTGTTGTAGAAACTCAAAAAGGGCTCATTCGATTGGAAATCGAAAGGCCTTGCGCCCTTTTTAATAGTCGGAAGTGATTGGAAGGCTTGATATGTTTATAAATAAAAGTCCACATAGGGATAAAATCCTTTTAATAGACAGTGATGATGATAAACAGTGATAGAAATTCACAAAAACACCAGATATTTCACTCACAAATGCAATGACCGTGATCAGTAGTAAAACATCCGAGATATCTGGTATTTTTTGTGAATTTTTACCACTGTTATCATCATCACTGTTTATTAAAAGGATTTAATAGACATTAAAAGGATTTAAAAGGATACATTGTATATTAAAAGGATTGTATTTATCGTCATGGAAAGGCAGTGAGGTCTTCGAATTTATTTACGACATTTCCGGGTTGCAGCGGTAGCTAGCAACCTAGTAAGAGACGATCACGTCCAATGTTAAGAAATATAAAAAACCCATAGTTCCTAACAAAGGAGTCAAATCAAAACAAAAAGTACACCATTAGAACCGCCTTGTCCGAAACCCCTGTATAGGAAACTTTCTGTCCCTTGGCTTGAACAGCAAGGGAAATATATTGGCTTGAAAATCAAGAAAATTGACTTTAACCACGTTATTCTCCCCAAACGGGATATTTTTTTTTTCTCTTTTCTTTTTTTTTCTTTTCCACAGATAGCTTCGCACTGGAACATCGTAGAGGGTTATAATAAAGAACGACCTCTTGCCTATACTAAATTTTATAAGCCACTTTCCGGGTTGCAGCGGTAGCTAGCAACCTAGTAAGAGACGATCACGTCCAATGTTAAGAAATATAAAAACCCATAGTTCCTAACAAAGGAGTCAGATCAAAACAAAAAGTTTATAATAAAGAACGACCTCTTGCCTATACTAATCCGGGTTGCAGCGGTAGCTAGCAACCTAGTAAGAGACGATCACGTCCAATGTTAAGAAATATAAAAACCCATGGTTCCTAACAAAGGAGTCAGATCAAAACAAAAAGTATACCATTAGAACCACCTTGTCCGAAACCCCTGTATAGTAAACCTTCTGTCCCTTGGCTTGAACAGCAAGGGAAATATATTGGCTTGAAAATCAAGAAAAGTGGCAGCTACTACAAAATTCTGCGTAAATGGGATATTTTTTTTTCTTTTGTATCCAGAGATAGCTTGGCACTGGAACATCGTAGATAGTTGTTCAATGGCTCATTTTGAAGGAAATTAATTGGGTTAAAAATCTATAGTAACTAAAATAAATTATTTCTAAAAGAGAATAAATTTTTCCACCAAAAACTTCATTTTCGATGTCTTTTCACACTGCAGTCTTTCAAACATAATCGTATACAAGCGGTAAGATTTGAACCCACGCCTCCGAAGAGACTGGTGGCTAACACCAGTGCCTTGGACCACTCGGCCAGGCTGCCTCTCATAATTTGGGTTGCAGCAGTAGCTAGCAACCTAGTAAGAGACGATCAGTCCAATGCTAAGAAATATAAAAAAACGAAAACTCCTAAAAAAAGAAGTCAGATCAAAACAAAAGTACATCATTAGAATTACCTTGTCTGAAACCCTACTAGATAAATAATGAATGTCATCATAGTTTTATATTAGAGCTATGACGTGAATAGAAAAACAAGAAATTATATTGTTGTTTCTGAAGACGTCATGAAATAATACCATTGCGCCATGACGTCATGAAATAAAATCATTACGCCGTGACGTCATAATTACTATATAAGAAACGTCAAAACTGTAAATGGTCTCATTCATGAATACATAATGGTTAGATCAAAGCAAGCTACACGCAAGTTAAAAAATCAGTATTACAAAAAAAAACAGAGATAGTAACTTAAAAATAAAAAAGCAAAGGTATTCAACCGACCAGGCGTATCGACAAGTAATAATTGAGAGAGCAAAACAAAACAGCAAGATGTGTTATCACAATGATGAAGATTGTAGACATGCGAAAATTGAGACAGCCAAACAAAAGATCAAGGAGCGTTATCACAATGATGAAGATTATTGACATTCGAAAGTTGAGACAGCCAAAAAAACATCAAGGAGCGTTATCACAATGATGAAGATTATAGACATGCGAAAATTGAGACAGCAAAACAAAACATCAAGGAGCGTTATCAAAATGATAAACTTTATAGAGAAGCAACAATTGAGCAGGCTAGACAAAAGATCAAGGAGCATTATCACAATGATTAAGATTACCGAAAAATATATAAGAAAAAATTTGCTACCAGAATAATGGGTAGATACTGGGGTGACAAAAGCTATAATGAAAAAATTATCCGGGTTGCAGCGGTAGCTAGCAACCTAGTAAGAGACGATCACGTCCAATGTTAAGAAATATAAAAACCCATAGTTCCTAACAAAGGAGTCAGATCAAAATAAAAAGTACACCATTAGAACCGCCTTGTCCGAAACCCCTGTATAGGAAACTTTCTGTCCCTTGGCTTGAACAGCAAGGGAAATATATTGGCTTGAAAATCAAGAAAAGTGGTAGCTACTACAACATTCTGCCTAAACGGGATATTTTTTTTTCTTTTGTATCCAGAGATAGCTTGGCACTGTAACATCGTAGAGGGTTGTTCAATAGCTCATTTTAAAGGAAATTAATTAGGTTAAAAATCTATAGTAACAAAAATAAATTATTTCTAAAAGAGAATAAAATCCTTTTTGTAATGATATAGAATATATCATTATAAAATCATTTACGTCATTTACGTCATTTAATCATTTACATTATCATTACGGATTATATAGAATATGATCCGGGTTGCAGCGGTAGCTAGCAACCTAGTAAGAGACGATCACGTCCAATGTTAAGAAATATAAAAACCCATAGCTCCTAAAAAAGGAGTCAGATCAAAACAAAAAGTACACCATTAGAACCGCCTTATCTGAAACCCCTGTATAGTAAACTTTCTGTCCCTTGGCTTGAACAGCAAGAGAAATATATTGGCTTAAAAATCAAGAAAAGTGGCAGCTACTACAACATTCTGCCTAAACGGGATATTTTTTTTTTTGTTTCCAGAGATAGCTTGGCACTGGAACATCGTAGATAGTTGTTCAATGGCTCATTTTAAAGGAAATTAATTGGGTTACAAATCTATAGTAACTAAAATAAATTATTTCTAAAAGAGAATAAATTTTTCCATCAAAAACTGCATTTTTGATGTCTTTTCACACTGCAGTCTTTCAAACATAATACCAGCGGTAATATTTGAACCCACGCCTCCGAAGAGACTGGTGGCTAACACAAGTGCCTTGGACCACTCGGGCAGGCTGCCTCTAAAAATAAATATATATGTGAATTTGGGTTGAAGCAGTAGATAGCAACCTAGTAAGAGATGATCAGTCCAATGCTAAGAAATATAAAAACCCAAAACTCCTAAAAATAGAGTCAGATCAAAACAAAAGTACATCATTAGAACTACCTTGTCTGAAAACCTACTAGATAAATAATGAATGTCATCATAGTTTTATATTAGAGCTATGACGTGAATAGAAATCCGGGTTGCAGCGGTAGCTAGCAACCTAGTAAGAGAGACGATCACGTCCAATGTTGAGAAATATAAAAACCCCTAACTCCTAAAAACAGAGTCAGATCAAAACAAAAAGTACACCATTAGAACCGCCTTGTCCGAAACCCCTATAAAGGAAACTTACCGCCCTGCGGCTTGAATAACAAAGAAAATATATTGGCTTGATAATCAAGAAAATTGACTTTAACCACGTTATTCTCCACAAACGGGATATTTTTTTCTTTCTTTTCCACAGATAGCTTGGCACTGGAACATCGTAGAGAGTTGTTCAATGGCTCATTTTAAAGGAAATCTCTAGATCTAGCGCTATTTGTACTTAATTTTTTTTTTTAATTAATTTTTTTTTACGAAAAACTTAATTTTTTATATACAATATTAAACAATGACGTCATAGTCTTTGGATGTAGTTAGTACATAAAGTCTGGATCATCGAATTAAAGCTGAAACTAAGTAAAGAACAATTATGCCTCCATATATTCACAGTGATCTATAAAATTTCCCATTACATCTATAAACTGTTCCACAGTTGCCGGTTCATACCTTGGAAGCTTTTCACTAAACATGCAACATTTCTTTTGGATATTACTATGAAGTTTTGCGAAAGCATCTCTAGCTGACTTTTCAACAAAATCCATTCTTTCAGAGATAATTTTAATCTTTAATTTTGAATATTTTTCGTAATCCCGGTAAAAAATTCGTAAAATTTTTCTAAATTTACTAAGATCAGTCAGCATTGTTGCCATGTTTTTGGACTTCTGAATATAATTTTTAATTTTGCCCTTATGCGTTCTTTGCAGCTTGTGTAAACTGCAAAATATCCATGGTATCCGAGCAATAGTTTGAATATTTCATTCAAGCTAGAAAAAATACCTGAAAATGTTAAAATTAGTTTTATTTTTAGTTAGGTTCTCTAACTACCCGATGTGGAATTTACTATGTATTTTCAGACCAAAAAATTCAATTTTTTAATATATTTCATTTTTCAGTTTAGAATCGCTAAAGTTATTATGTAAACTGCAAAAATATTTATGATATATGAGCAATAATTTTAATCTTTTAATTCAAACTAACAAAATACCTGTAAATTTAAAAATTAGTTTAATTTTTTGTTAGGTTATGGGTACATGATACGAGTCTTAAAAAGTTTCAATTAGATGAGAAATATTATTTCTTGTTTTGTAATAAGATGCGTTCTAATAGAGTTATACGTAATTTAAAAAAAACATTACTATACAAAAAACAGAGACAACATCTTGAAAAGAGAAAAGCAAAGGTATTCAACCGACAAGGCGTATCGAGATGCGAAAATTGAGAGAGCCAAACAAAAGAGTAAGGAACGGTATGATAACGATAAAGATTACCGAAACAAACATAAGAAAAAAGTTGCTACCAGAATAATGGGTAGATACTGGGGTGACAAAAGCTATAATGAAAAAATTAAATTCTCTGCGAGGTTGTACCGAAGAACGCATAAGGACAAAGGGAAAAATTACATTCAGAAATACAAGAAGATGGCAAAAATGAAGGCTGATCTTTGTAAATTGAGAAACATTTTACGCATGTTTTATTGGGATCATGAAAAGTATTCAAAATTACAGATTAAAATTCTCTTTGAAAGAGCGGATGCTGTTGAAAAGTCGGCTAGAAATTCTTTGGCAAAGCTTCATAGTAATATCCAAAAGAAATGTTGTCAGTTTAACGAGAAGCTTCCAAGGTATGGATTGGCAACTGCGGAACAGTTTATAGATGCAATGGAAAATGTTCGACAACACAGTGAATATACGGAGGCGTACTTCTTAGAAAATTCGTATATTAATTTGGAAGGAGCAATTGCAGTTTATGTAGCAGCAATAAAAATATATATACAAGCATACCTATCAACAGCGAAGGAAAAGCAATGTTTTTCAATTATGGCGAAAACGAGCCTGTTAGGGTTATTAGTAAATGTGTTTGTAAGACTAATGATTTAGAACAAATTCCTGGAACACCGACTCAAGAAAAAAGCATTTCTAACTGTGTTTTAAACAGTTCGTTTAGTTCTACTGAATATTTGGCAAAAAATTCTCTGTGTAGTAGAACAAAAACTGTCCTGAAAAGTACGAGACAACTATTGAAAAATGCTCTAGAACTAGATCTGACAAGGAAATTATGATGGCTGAAGTCACCTATAACAATCTGAGTAAGCATTCAGAACCAAAAATTGGGCAGCAGGTTACTTGGCAATGTCACCCTGATATCTGCAAGCTGTATCCGACGATATTGAATTTTGTCAAATTCTTTTTGATATCCTTGAAAATAATATAGCATTAAAATTTTCAACTGACAAAGCGGTTAATTTCTACCTTGGCGGCTTGGATATTGTGAAATCAATTACAGGGACACAAGAAAGCATGGGCATTCGTTATACTGTAGCCCAAATGAGGGATGTCAGAGCTATTTGCGTTCTCTAAGGGCACTAGCTCCACATTTTCCTGTCTTGAACTGTTTCATTAATAGCGTATATAAGGCAGTATCAAAATGTAAGATTATACAACATATTAATCTACTAAAAGTCGAGGGTTCGTACAAGGAACTAAGTCATTACATAGAAGAAGTGTCAAGTAGACTCTGTCGTAATAATAGTCAAGACTTCATTTACGGTGATAGCAATATTAGAGTTTCTGTGGATGAAAATACAATAATAAAAACTATTTGGTGAGAGCCTTGATAAGGTAGCTAACATCAGGGATGTATACCCCACAATGCATTGTGACAGTTGTGAGCGGATAAAGACAAAATACCAATTGAAGAGTCTAAGATCCCTTTCAACTAGGAAAGGTTTTGATGTAATGATGGCCACGATTTTAGAACACACCTACAACAGGACATACCCAAAGATGACAGAGAACAACTAATTCAATGTACAGGTTGGAAAGAGGACGTCATAGATTCATTCTTTGTCTGTGATTACTGTGCTGGGAAAATGTTGAAAAGTCAGGAGAATGTCCGATCAGTATTAAATAACCTTCATATAGACTGTACACCGGAATGCATAATACATTAAAAGACGATCATTGGAATCGCAAACCATAGCATACATTGGACTTAGTTAGCTACTTGATTGTTTGAGGTTCGTCTCTTACTATTTCAAAGAAGAAGAAGCCGTAGGCTTTTTCCTGTTTGTTATTATCATTACCAATAATCTGTTCAGGAAACTTAGACCACCTTAGTGGCTTGAAAAAGAGGAAAAATAATTTCTGAGAAAAACTTTTCAAACAGTACGTTGTAACAAACTGTTTCAAACATAATAATAAGGATCCTGGAAGCGAACTTGTTGAGGACCATAACAGCAAAAAATTGAAAATGAAGAATAGAAAAAAGAAAGAAAGAGAAAAACACGGGTAAATTAAAGCAAATTGGATTAATAATTTAGAGAATTTTAATATTAAAATTTAGTAACATTTTACATTAAAGAACGAACTTTCGTCCTTAGTAATTGAAGTATTATCTGTTTTGCAGCGGTAGCTAGCAACCTAGTAAGAGACGATCACGTCCAATGTTAAGAAATATAAAAACCCCTAACTCCTAGAAAAATATTCAAATCAAAACAAAAAGTACACCATTAGAACCGCCTTGTCCGAAACCCCTATAAAGGAAACTTACCACCCTTTGGCTTGAATAACAAAGAAAATATGTTGGCTTGAAAATCAAGAAAATTGACTTTAACCACGTTATTCTGCACAAACGGGATATTTTTTTCTTTCTTTTGTTTCCAGAGATAGCTTGGCACTGGAACATCGTATAGAGTTGTTCAATGGCTCATTTTAAAGGAAATCTCTAGATCTAGCGCCTTTTGCACTTAATTTTTTTTTATTAATTATTTTTCACGTTATAGTAAAGAACGAACTCTAACCCATAGTAACTTATATATTAAAATAAATAATCGTGTGAAAGATGATGCAACACACTTATCTTTTGACAAGATAATCCGGGTTGCAGCGGTAGCTAGCAACCTAGTAAGAGACGATCACGTCCAATGTTAAGAAATGTAAAAACCCATAGTTCTTAAAAAAGAGTCAGATCAAAACAAAAAGTACACCATTAGAACCGCCTTGTCCGAAACCCCTGCATAGTAAAATTTCTGTCCCTTGGCTTGAACAGCAAGGGAAATATATTGGCTTGAAAATCAAGAAAAGTGGCAGCTACTACAACATTCTGCCTAAACGGGATATTTTTTCTTTTTTTTTTTCTTTCTTTTTTTTTTTCTTTTTTTGTATCCAGAGATAGCTTGGCACTGGAACATCGTAGAGGGTTGTTCAATAGCTCATTTTAAAGGAAATTAATTGGGTTATTAAAAATCTATAGTAGTACTAAAATAAATTATTTCTAAAAGAGAATAAATTTTTCCACCAAAAACTGCATTTTGATGTCTTTTCACACTGCAGTCTTTCAAACATATTACAATAAAGAACGAACTCTAACCTATAATACCAACTGAAAGGTGTGAATGGGTGTGTTGAACGGTTTTACAGTATCCGGGTTGCATCGGTAGCTAGCAACCTTGTAAGAGACGATCACGTCCAATTTTAAGAAATATAATAACACATAACTCCTTAAAAAAAAAAAAAGAAGAGTCAGATTAAAATAAAAAGTGCACCCTTAGAAGTGCCTTATCCCAAACCCTTATATAGGGAATTTTCTGCCTTTTGGCTTGAACAGCAAGGGAAATATATTTGTTACGATTGGTTATTACATTGGTTATATACATTAAATCCGGGTTGCAGTGGTAGCTAGCAACCTAGTAAGAGACGATCACGTCCAATGTTAAGAAATAAAAAAACCCATAGCTTCTAAAAAATGAGTCAGATCAAAACAAAAAGTACACCATTAGAACCGCCTTATCCGAAACCCCTGTATAGTAAACTTTCTGTCCCTTGACTTGAGAACAGCAAGGGAAATATATTGGCTTGAAAGTCAAGAAAAGTGGCAGCTACTACAACATTCTGCCTAAACGGGATATTTTTTTTTATTATTTTCTTTTGTTTCTAGAGATAGCTTGGCACTGGAACATCGTAGAGAGTTGTTCAATAGCTCATTTTAAAGGAAATTAATTGGGTTACAAATCTATAGTAACTAAAATAAATTATTTCAAAAAGAGAATAAATTATTCTACCAAAAACTGCATTTTTGATGTCTTTTCACAATGCAGTCTTTCAAACATAATCGTATACCAGCGGTAAGATTTGAACCCACGCCTCCAAAGAGACTGGTGGCTAACACCAGTGCCTTGGACCACTCGGCCAGGCTGCCTCTTAATAAATATATATGTGAATTTGGGTTGCAGCAGTAGCTAGCAACCTAGTAAGAGACGATCAGTCCAATGCTAAGAAATATAAAAGCCCAAAACTCCTAAAAATAGAGTCAGATCAAAACAAAAGTACATCATTAGAACTACCTTGTCTGAAACCCTACTAGATAAATAATGAATGTCATCATAGTTTTATATTAGAGTTATGACGTGAATAGAAAAACACGAAATTATATTGTTGTTTCTGAAGACTTCATAAAATAATACCATTGCGCCATGACGTTTTGAAATAAAATCATTACACTTTGACGTCATAATTACTATATAAGAAACGTCAAAAACTGTAAATGGTCTCATTCATGAATACATAATGGTTAGATCAAAGCAAGCTACACGCAAGTTAAAAAAACAGTACTACAAAAAAAAACAGAGATAGTATCTCGAAAAGAAAAAAGCAAAGGTATTCAACCGACCAGGCGTATCGAGAGGTAATAATTGTCCGGGTTGCAGCGGTAGCTAGCAACCTAGTAAGAGATTATAATAAAGAACGAACTCTTCCCTATACTAACTTGTATAGGCTACTTCACTATAGTTAAGATTCCAGTTTTTATATTAAGACAATGCAAAAGGTATGAGAAAAAACTACAAAACTCTGTAAACTGCAAAAATATTTAGAATGTTTCAGTAACAACTTCACTTTATCAAAAGAAACTATATACATTCCTAAAAATATTTAAATGAGTCTTATTTTATCTTAATGTTTAAACAACTTGGATACAATATTATTATTATTAATTACCCAAATTACTTATAATTAGCAGTTTTTATTCGGGTTATAATAAAGAACGAACTCTTTCCTATACTAAATTGCATACTCAACTTAATTATGGTTAATGATATAGTAATGATATGGTTTTATTGATAGCTGAATTAAAAATTAAAAGAAAGCGACCCAGGTTAGCATTGAACGACCAACTTTTTGGTTAACGCACGATCGTGCAAGCAACTTGGACTATGACGTCATTAATTAAAGTTGTAAAATTAACAATATGATACATGAAGGATCGATACAGTTCATTATAAATGGACACTATGTAAGTTTCATCGAATATAGCTGAAACCTAGTAAAGAACAAACTACGGCACATAGTAACTAAAATCTAATATAGCACAAGCATCGGCTCTTGCTATTCCAACTAAAAAAGCCATATGCTTTTTCCTGTTTCTCATTATATACATAAAGGACCGATATAGCTCATCATAAATGTCGTTTGTCAATTATTGTTACAGTAAATACCATTATAATAAAGAATCCTGGTTGCAGCGGTAGCGAGACGTTAAGAAATATAAAATCCCATAACTAAAATAAAAATAAAATAGTTCTTTAAATAGTTCCGGTTGTGTAATAAAGAACGAACTCTTGCCTATACTAAATTGTATACTCAACTTAATTATAGTTAAATGATATAGTATTGATATGGTTTTATTGATAGCTGAATTACAAATTAAAAGAAAACGACCCCGGTTGGCATTGAACCACCAACCTTTCTATTAACGTACGATCGTGCTTGCCACTTGGACTATGATGTCATTAATTAAAGTTGTAAAATTAACAATATGATACATGAAGGATCGATGCAGTTCATTATAAATGGACACCGTGTAAGTTTCGTCGAATATAGCTGAAACCTAGTAAAGAACAAACTACGGCACATACTAACTAGAAGCTAAGATAGCACAAGCATCGGCTCTTGCTATTCCAACTAAGAAAAAGCCATCGGCTTTTTCCCGTTTCTCATTATATACATAAAGGACGGATATTGATCATCATAAATGTTGTTTGTCAATTTTTATTATCCGGGTTGCAGCGGTAGCTAGCAACCTAGTAAGAGACGATCACCTCCAATGTTAAGAAATATAAAACCCCCCAACTCCTAAAAAAAGAGTCAGATCAAAACAAAAAGTACACCATTAGAACCGCCTTGTCCGAATCCTCTATAAAGGAAACTTACCGCCCTTTGGCTTGAATAACAAAGAAAATATATTGGCTTGAAAATCAAGAAAATTGACTTTTACCACGTTATTCTGCCCAAACGGGATATTTTTTTCTTTTCTTTCTTTTCCACAGATAGCTTGGCACTGGAACATCGTAGAGAGTTGTTCAATGGCTCATTTTAAAGGAAATCTCTAGATCTAGCGCTATTTGTACTTAATTTTTTTTTAATTAATTTTTTTTACGAAAAACTTAATTTTTTATATACAATATTAATCAATGACGTCATAGTCTTTGGATGTAGTTAGTACATAAAGTCTGGATCATCGAATTAAGTTGAAACTAAGTAAAGAACAATTATGCCTCCATATATTCACAGTGATCTATAAAATTTCCCATTACATCTATAAACTGTTCCACAGTTGCCGGTTCATACCTTGGAAGCTTTTCACTAAACATGCAACATTTCTTTTGGATATTACTATGAAGTTTTGCGAAAGCATCTCTAGCTGACTTTTCAACAAAATCCATTCTTTCAGAGATAATTTTAATCTTTAATTTTGAATATTTTTCGTAATCCCGGTAAAAAATTCGTAAAATTTTTCTAAATTTACTAAGATCCGGGTTGCAGCGGTAGCTAGCAACCTAGTAAGAGACGATCACGTCCAATGTTAAGAAATATAAAAACCCATAGTTCCTAACAAAGGAGTCAGATCAAAACAAAAAGTACACCATTAGAACCGCCTTGTCCGAAACCCCTGTATAGGAAACTTTCTGTCCCTTTGGCTTGAACAGCAAGGGAAATATATTGGCTTGAAAATCAAGAAAATTGACTTTAACCACGTTATTCTGCACAAACGGGATATTTTTTTCTTTTTTCTTTTGTATCCAGAGATAGCTTGGCACTGGAACATCGTAGAGGGTTGTTCAATAGCTCATTTTAAAGTAAATTAATTGGGTTAAAAAACCTTTTGTAACTAAAATAAATTATTTCTAAAAGAGAATAAATTTTCCACCAAAAACTGCATTTTCGATGTCTTTTCACACTGCAGTCTTTCAAACATAATCGTATACCAGCGGTAAGATTTGAACCTAGGCCTCCGAAGAGACTGGTGGCTAACACCAGTGCCTTGGACCACTCGGCCAGGCTGCCTCTCATAAATAAATATATATGTGAATCTGGGTTGCGGCAGTAGCTAGCAATCTAGTAAGAGACGATCAGTCCAATGCTATGAAATATAACAAAACTCCTAAAAATAGAGTCAGATCAAAACAAAAGTACATCATTAGAATTACCTTGTCTGAAACCCTACTAGATAAATATTGAATGTCATCATAGTTTTATATTAGAGCTATGACGTGAATAGAAAAACACGAAAATTTATTGTTGTTTCTGAAGACGTCATGAAATAATATCATTGCTCTATGACGTCAACAAAATCATTACGCTGTGACGTCATAATTACTACTTAAGAACTACAAAGATGAAAATGTTCTCATTCATAATTACATAATGGTTTCAATCAAGCAAGCTATACGCAAGTTGAAAAAAACAGTACTACACAAACAACAGAGATAGTAACTTGAAAAGAAAAAAGCAAAGGTATTCAACCGACCAGGCGTATCGAGAAGTAATAATTGAGAGAGCAAAACAAAACAGCAAGATGTGTTATCACAATGATGAAGATTATAGACATGCAAAAATTGAGACAGCCAAACAAAAGATCAAGGAGAGTTATCACAATGATGAAGATTACCGCATCAAATATAAGAAAAACCAAAAGCATTTATAATAAAGAACGACCTCTTGCCTATACTAAATTTTATAGGCCACTTAACTATAGTAGCATAAAGGATTTTATAATAAAGAACATCCGGGTTGCAGCGGGAGCTAGCAACCTAATAAGAGACGATCGAGTCCAATGCTAAGAAATAAAAAAAAACCATAGCTCATAAAACAGCAGTCAGATCAAAACAAAAAGTACACCATTAGAACCGCCTTGTCCAAAAACTCTGTATAGGAAACTTTCTGTAATTTGGCTTGAACAGCAAGGCTTGAAAATCAAGAAAATTGACTTTAACCACGTTATTCTCCACAAACGGGATATTTTTTTTTCTTTTGTTTCCAGAGATAGCTTGGCACTGGAACATCGTAGAGAGTTGTTCAATAGCTCATTTTAAAGGAAATCTCTAGATCTAGCGTCTTTTGCACTTAATTTTTTTTTTAATTAATTATTTTTTACGAAAAACTTAATTTTTTATATAAAATATTGATCCATGACGTCATAGTCGCTGGATGTAGTTAGTATCCGGGTTGCAGCGGTAGCTAGCAACCTAGTAAGAGACGATCACGTCCAATGTTAAGAAATATAAAAACCCATAGTTCCTAAAAGTCAGATCAAAACAAAAAGTACACCATTAGAACCGCCTTGTCCGAAACCCCTGTATAGGAAACTTTCTGTCCCTTGGCTTGAACAGAAGGGAAATATATTGGCTTGAAAATCAAGAAAAGTGGCAGCTATTACAACATTCTGCCTAAACGGGATATTTTATTCTTTTTTTCTCTTTTCTTTTGTATCCAGAGATAGCTTGGCACTGGAACATCGTAGAGGGTTGTTCAATAGCTCATTTTAAAGGAAATTAATTGGGTTTTACATTAAAGAACGAACTTTAGTCCATAGTAACTGAAGTTACATTAAAATGCAATCATTTGGATATCATACATAAGGCATTATAGTATAGTAAAGATCAACCTCTAGCCTATTTAAATTTTATTAAACAATTTTAATTTAACATAATAAAAGTTCTCCCCGACGGGGAATCATAACTAAAACAAAATTATTTTTAAAGCAAAAAAAAAATTCCACTAAAAACTGCATTTTTGATGTCTTTTCATACTGCTGTGTTTTCAAACATATTTGGTTTTGTAGCAATCAAACAGTTTTTGGTAAAGTTATGTTAAAAACGTTATATCCCTTAGATAGCTTGGCAATGGAAAATTGTAGAGAAACTTGTTCAATGTCTCATTTTAAAAGAAATTAATGGGGTTAAAAACGTATTGTAATTAAAACAAATTATTTTTAAAATACAATCATTTTTTATGAAAAACTCCATATTTCATGCTAAAGATTGATCAATGACGTCATAATTGTATACCAGCGGTAAAATTTGAACCCACGCCTCCGAAGAGACTGGTGGCTAACACCAGCACCTTGGACCAATCGGCCCCGCTGCCTCTAATATACATTAAAAGATGATCATTGGAATAAAAAATTATTGCATCCGGGTTGCAGCGGTAGCTAGCAACCTAGTAAGAGACGATCACGTCCAATGTTAAGAAATGTAAAAACCCATAGTTCCTAAAAAAGGAGTCACATCAAAACAAAAAGTACACCATTAGAACCGCCTTGTCCGAAACCCCTTGAAAGGAAACGTACCGCCCTTTGGCTTGAACAGCAAGGGAAATATATTGGCTTGAAAATCAAGAAAATTGACTTTAACCACGTTATTATCCACAAACGGGATATTTTTTTTCTTTTTTCTTCTTTTCCAGAGATAGCTTTGCACTGGAACATCGTAGAGAGTTGTTCAATGGCTCATTTTAAAGGAAATTAATTGGGTTAAAAACCTTTTGTAACTAAAACAAATTATTTTTGAAACAGGATAAATTTTTCCACTAAAAACTGTATTTTTGATGTCTTTCCATACTACTGTCTTTTCAAAGACAATTGATTTTTGAAGCAATCAAACAGTTCGTGGTAAGGTTGTATTTTAAACTTTATATTCCATAGATAGGTTAGCACTGGAACATCGTAGAGAGTTGTTCAATGGATCATTTTAAATTATAATAAAGAACGAATATTTTACCGATTATCTACTAATAACCATATATGAAGTAATAAGTGACATGACGTAATAGCTAAAACCTATTGTGTACTAATAACCATATATGACTTAATGAGCGACTTGACGTAAAAATTGAAAAAATTAATTTTTATTTTATTTTCGTTTTTAGTTCAGAATCGCTAAAGTTGTAAACTGCAAAAATATTTATGGTGTCTGAACAATAGTTTTAATCTTTTAATTTAGACTAGAAAAATTATAATAAAGAACGACCTCTTGCCTATACTACTACTACTACTAACAACAACTCATCGCAGCACCAAGCCGCCTGAGGCCAACACAGCTACGCACGCTCCTCCTCCACCCCAATCTATTCAAAGCCTCCCTTTTTACACCCGCCCACGAAGTTCCCATTTCCTTTAAATCTTTCTTTATGACGTCCTCCCAACCCAGACGGGGACGACCTGCTTTCCGTTTAGCCCTAGATGGTTGGCCGAAAAGAACAATCTTCGGCAATCTGTCATCCTTCATCCGAACAACATGCCCTAACCACCTCAACCTTTCTTTCATTATAGACCTAGAAAGTGGTATTGAACCACATTTTTCGTATAGCCTATTGTTTGAAATACGGTCAGTCAGCCGGGTACCCAGAACAATCCTTAAGCAATTTCTCTGGAAAACATCTAGCAAATCTTCATCCGCTAAATTATATAGGCCACTTAACTATAGTATAGGTTAGTAAATCACTGAAATAACAAAACATTCCATACATTGGACTTAGTTAGCTACTTGATTGTTTGAGTTTCGTCTCTTACTATTTAAAAGAAGAAAAAGCCATAGGCTTTTTCCTGTTTGTATTTATAGTTAAAAAACGAACTCAAATCCAAAGAAACTGAACCCTGTGGTTCATTCATATTATCTTCATTATTTTAGCTAGAATGTAAATAAACAAGTTTCTTTTTTAAATTTTAAATTGAAAAGAGAGTGCTTTTAATTCAACATATTAAAAGTTCTCCCCGACGGGGAATCGAACCCTCTTCTCTCAGGTAACAAGTGAATCGAACCCCCTTCTCTCAGGCAGAATGCTTACCATTAGACCATTTAAAAACTTATAAAATTATAAGCAACCTAGTAAGAAACGATCACCTCCAATTTTAATCCGGGTTGCAGCGGTAGCTAGCAACCTAGTAAGAGACGATCACGTCCAATGTTGCTAGCCGTAGGTTGCTAGCCGTAGGCTAGCAACCTAGTAAGAGACGATCACGTCCAATGTTAAGAAATATAAAAACCCATAGTTCCTAAAAAAAGGAGTCAGATCAAAACAAAAAGTACACCATTAGAACCGCCTTGTCCGAAACCCCTGTATAGGAAACTTTCTGTCCCTTGGCTTGAACAGCAAGGGAAATAATAAAAGTTACATATAAGATATGATAATAATTTTTTAATCCGGGTTTAATATTAATCCAGGTTGCAGCGGTAGCTAGCAACCTAGTAAGAAACGATCACCTCCAATTTTAATCCGGGTTGCAGCGGTAGCTAGCAACCTAGTAAGAGACGATCACGTCCAATGTTAAGAAATGTAAAAACCCATAGCTTCTAAAATAGGAGTCAGATCAAAACAAACAGTACACCATTAGAACCGCCTTGTCCGAAACCCCTGTGCAGTAAACTTTCTGTTATCCGGGTTGCAGCGGTAGCTAGCAACCTAGTAAGAGACGATCACGTCCAATGTTAAGAAATATAAAAACCCATAGCTCCTAAAGCAGGAGTCAGATCAAAACAAAAAGTACACCATTAGAATCGCCTTGTCGAAACCCCTGTATAGGAAACTTTCTGTCCCTTGGCTTGAACAGCAAGGGAAATATATTGGCTTGAAAATCAAGCAAATTGACTTTTACCACGTTATTCTCCCCAAACGAGATATTTTTTTCTTTTTTTTTTTTCTTTTCCAGAGATAGCTTGGCACTGGAACATCGTAGAGGGTTGTTCAATAGCTCATTTTAAAGGAAATTAATTGGGTTAAAAACCTTTTGTAACTAAAATAAATTATTTCTAAAAGAGAATAAATTTTTCCAATAAAAACTGTATTTTTGATGCAGTGACGTCATAATTACTATATAAGAAACGTCAAAACTGTAAATGGTCTCATTCATGAATACATAATGGTTAGATCAAAGTTTTCCGGGTTGCAGCGGTAGCTAGCAACCTAGTAAGAGACGATCACCTCCAATGTCAAGAAATATAAAACCCCCCAACTCCTAAAAAAAGAGTCAGATCAAAACAAAAAGTACACCATTAGAACCGCCTTGTCCGAATCCTCTATAAAGGAAACTTACCTCCCTTTGGCTTGAATAACAAAGAAAATATATTGGCTTGAAAATCAAGAAAATGACTTTTACCACGTTATTCTCCACAAACAGGATATTTTTTTCTTTCCGCTTTTTCTTTCTGCTCAGCTAGCTGGGCACTGGAAAATCATAGAGAGCTGTATAATAGCTCATTTTAAAGGAAATTGCAACATCTAGTCACTTTTGTATTTAAAAATAAAATACTTTTTAAAGTAGAATCAATTTTGTCAAAAAAATTGCATTTTTGATGTATTTTCATACTGCAGTCTTTTCAAAGATATTTGAATTTTGAAGCAATAAAACAGTCCATGTAATGAACTCTATAGTAATAATAGCTACTTGTCTCAATAGTAACCGAAACTCCTGGAACCAAAATTTTCTTTTTTGGCTTAATCGCTAAAATTATTATGTAAACTGCAAAAATATTTATGATGCCTAATCAGTAATAGTAATTTTTTAATTTAAACAACAAAAATACATGAAAATTCTAAAATTAGTTTTGCTTTTTGTCTCCTGGAAGAAATTTTTTTTTTCATCTCAGTTCAAATTTATTATTGTATCCTGTAACCCGTAAAGTACATATCTCCATATTATTGTCTCATAATTGCAATTATTTTAGTTTTCAGTCCAGAATCACTAAACTTATTATTTAAACTGCAAAAATATTTATGGTGTCTAACCAATAATACTAATTTTGTATTCAAACAAGATAAATACCTGAAAATTTTAAAATTAGTTTTGTTTTATGCTAGGTTTTAGATACTCGACACGGGATTTTGTGTGCTTAATAATTTTAAATCTTGAAAAAAATATGGTCTCACGCGAGTGGAAAAAAAGAAAGAATAACCAAAAACAATATCAAAATAGAACAATCCAAATTTCTACTAATAGAAAACTTTACTACACAAAAAATAAAGCTAACATCCTGAAATATAAGAAAAGTTTATTTAAAAGAGATAAAAATGCCACCAAACGCAATAAAGCTCGAGCACGCGTAAGGATTGCTACTAAGATGTCTTGTGATCCAGGATTTAAGAAAATGAAATATGACAGAGCAAAACAGAGGTATCTTACGGATCAGGGGTATCGAGAAGGGAAAATTGAGACAGCGAAACAAAAGAGCAAGGAACGGTATGATAACGATATAGATTACCGAAACAAACATAAGAAAAAAGTTGCTACCAGAATAATGGGTAGATACTGGGGTGACAAAAGCTATAATGAAAAAATTAAATTCTCTGCGAGGTTGTACCGAAGAACGCATAAGGACAAAGGGAAAAATTACATTCAGAAATACAAGAAGATGGCAAAAATGCAGGCTGATCTTTGTAAATTGAGAAACATTTTACGCATGTTTTATCGGGATCACGAAAAGTATTTACATAAAGGATCGATGTTGTTGATTACATATGTTAGAGGAATCCGGGTTGCAGCGGTAGCTAGCAACGTAGTAAGAGACGATCCCGTCCAATGCTAAGAAATATAATAACCCAAAACTCCTAAAAAAAGCCAGATCAAAACAAAAAGTACACCATTAGAACCGCCATGTCTGAAAAATCTGTATAGAAAACTTTCTGTCCCTTGGCTTGAACAGAAAGGGAAATATATTGGCTAGAAAATCAAGAAAAGTGGCAGCTACTTCAACATTTTGCCTAAACGGAATCTTTTTTTTTTCTTCGTTCCCAGATAGCTTGGCACTGGTGCATCGTTAGAGAGTTGTTCAATGCCTCATTTTAAAGGAAATTAATTGGGTTAAAACCCTTTTGTAACTAAAACAAATTATTTTGAAAATAGAATCTCTTTTTCCACTCAAAACTGCCTTTTTGATGTCTTTTCCTACTGCAGTCTTTTCAAAGATATTTGATTTCTGAAGCAATCAAAAATTTCGTGGTAATCCGGGTTGCAGCGGTATTTACAGTAAAGAACGACCTCTCACCCATAGTAACAGATATATGGTGGTTCCAGGGGTAGCTGCAAGCTATCCAGATTGCAGCAGTATCCAGGTTGCAGCCGAAGCTCCATAGACACTGAAGCACCAAGGAAGAAAAAACGACTTTATGTGGTATATATAATTGTTATCTGGAGCACCTTCGGAGGTCGGTGGATCGAAACCTAACCAAACAGCACTAGGCCTAAGGCTCAGCGAGGTTCGATGAGTTTTCGATCCATCCATCTCCGGGGTATTTGCCCAACGCATCTTCCGCTGCATTAAGCTGCTCTCGTCAGTGATTATGGTCAAAATGGTTTATGATGTGTTATACGGAAAAGTTTTGCTAAACACAGTTGTCTGGTGGTAAAGTTCTAGATGAGGGGCTTCTTGTTCTTTTTGAAAGTAGTTGTGTTAAATGAATTAAACTTTCAGGTTTCGTGATTCACCGGTAGCTGCATCATTAGTGCAGCTGTAGCTGCAATCTGTTAAAAGATGAACTATCGCCCATAGTAACCAAAATTTGAAAAACACGCTTTGAAAAAAAGCTGCATAATGAAAAAAGTGCCATCTGAATCTGATTCAGGAATGGTAACTATTATTTCGTTTAATCTTAAATATAAAAGTTTATAAAGAAAAGAATACTATGATGGTTTTGTTACAGTAAAGAACGACCTCTCACCCATAGTAACAGATATATGGTGGTTCCATGGGTAGCTGAAAGCTATCCAGATTGCAGCAGTATCCAGGTTGAATCCGAAGCTCCATAGACACTGAAGCACCAAGGAAGAAAAAACGACTTTATTTGGTATATATAATTGTTATCTGGAGCAGGTTCGGAGGTCGGTGGATCGAAGCCTAACCAAACAGCACTAGGCCTAAGGCCCAGCGAGGTTCGATGAGGTTTCGATCGATCCATCTCCGGGAATTTGCCCAACGTATCTTCCGCTGCGCTAAGCTGCTCTCGTCAGTGATTATGATCAAAATGGTTTATGATGTGTTATACGGGAAAGTTTTGCTAAATCCACAGTTGTCTGGTGGTAAAGTTCTAGATGAGGGGCTTCTTGATCTTTTTGAAAGTAGTTGTGTTAAATTAATTAAACTTTCAGGTTTCGTGATTCACCGATAGCTGCATCATTAGTGCAGCTGTAGCTGCAATCTGTTAAAAGATGAACTATAGCCCATAGTACCCAAAATTTGATAATAAATAAACAACGAACTCTTGCCTATACTAAATTGCATACCCAACTTAATTATAGTTAATTCATATAGTAATGATATACAACATATTAATCCGGGTTGCAGCGGTAGCTAGCAACCTAGTAAGAGACGATCACGTCCAATGTTAAAAAATATAAAAACCCATAGCTCCTAACAGAGGAGTCAGATCAAAACAAAAAGTACACCATTAGAACCGCCTGTCCGAAACCCCTGTATAGGAAACTTTCTGTCCCTTGGCTTGAACAGCAAGGGAAATATATTGGCTTGAAAATCAAGAAAAGTGGCAGCTACTACAACATTCTGACTAAACGGGATATTTTTTCTTTTTTTTCTTTTTTCTTTCTTTTCCACAGATAGCTTGGCACTGGAACATCGTCGAGAGTTGTTCAATAGCTCATTTTAAAGGAAATTAATTGGGTTAAAAATCTATAGTAACTAAAATAAATTATTTCTAAAAGAGAATAAATTTTTCCACCAAAAACTGCATTTTTGATGTCTTTTCACACTGCAGTATTTCAAACATAATCGTATACCAGCGGTAAGATTTGAACCCACGCCTCCGAAGAGACTGGTGGCTAACACCAGTGTCTTGGACCACTCTTTACAGTAAAGAACGATCTCTCTCCCATAGTAACTGATATGTTACATTAAAAGACGATCATTGGAATAAAAAGTTATTGCATGCATTGGACTTAGTTAGCTACTTGATGGTTTGAGGTTCGTCTCTTACTATTTCAAAGAAGAAAAAGCCGTAGGCTTTTTCCTGTTTGTTATCATCCGGGTTGCAGCGGTAGCTAGCAACCTAGTAAGAGACGATCACTTCCAATGTTAAGAAATATAAAAATTATTACAATAAGGAACGAACTGTAACCCATAGTAACTTAAGTGTTAAATCAAATAGTTCGAGGTCATAATAAAGAGCTGTGTAATGACTCACTTTAAAGGAAACTGCTGTATATAGATTATAATAAAGAACGAATATTTGACCGATTATCTACTAATAACCATATATGACGTAATAAGTGACATGACGTAATATCTAAAACCTATTCTGTACTAATAACCATATATGACTTAATGAGCGACGTGATATAAAAATTGAAAAAATTTATTTTTATTCTATTTTCGTTTTTAGTTCAGAATCGCTAAAGTTATAAACTGCAAAAATATTTATGGTGTCTGAACAATAGTTTTAATCTTTTAATTTAGACAAGAAAAATACCTGAAAATTTAAAAATTAGTTTAATTTTTTGTTAGGTTCTTGATACTTGACACGTGACGTAAACATTCAACTAATGGTTACATAATGGTTTCAATCAAGCAAGCTACACGCAAGTTAAACAAACAGTATTACCAAAAAAAAAGAGATAGCATTAAAAATATATATACAAGCATACCTATCAGCAGCGAAGGAAAAGCAATGTTTTTCAATCTGGGTTGCAGCGGTAGCTAGCAACCTAGTAATCGATCGCAACCTAGCAACCTAGTAAAGATCGAACTCTTCCCTATACTAACTTGCATAGTTAAATTCACTATAGTTAAGATTACAGTATTTATATTATACATCATTATAAATTATAAAAGGTTCAAATTGTTCGAAGATTATAGAGTTAAAAATTTTCCACACCGGAATCGAACCCGGGCCTGTTGAGTGAAAGTTAACTATCCTAGCCCCTAGACCATATGGGGCCATAAGGAAGTATGATTTGAGAACCATATGCATATTATTATTTCACCATACCAATTATAATAAGGCCAAAACAAAATCGTCGACTTGCAACCTTACTTTTGACAAATTAGTTAAATCTTCATCAGACTTAAAAAATGTTTTGCTAGTTTTACATGAAAGAACGAACCTTAGCCCATAGTAGCAGAAATAAGAATATCTAGGTTGCAGCGGTAGCTAGCAACTTATTAATTACATAATCCGGGTTTAAGTGGTAGCTAGCAACCTAGTAAGAAACGCCAAATTAAAAGATGATCCTTAGAAGAACAAACAATTGCTTATATTGGACTTAGTTAGCTGCCTGATTCTTTGAGGTTCGTCTCTTACTATTCCAAAGATGAAAAAGCCGAGGCTTTTTCCTGTTTGTAATCCGGGTTGCAGCGGTAGCTAGCAACCTAGTAAGAGACGATCACGTCCAATGTTAAAAAATGTAAAAACCCATAGTTCCTAAAAAAGGAGTCAGATCAAAACAAAAAGTACACCATTAGAACCGCCTTGTCCGAAACCCCTTGAAAGAAAACTTACCGCCCTTTGGCTTGAACAGCAAGGGAAATATATTAGCTTGAAAATCAAGAAAATTGACTTTAACCACGTTATTCTCCACAAACGGGATATTTTTTCTTTTTTTCTTCTTTTCCAGAGATAGCTTTGCACTGGAACATCGTAGAGAGTTGTTCAATGGCTCATTTTAAAGGAAATTAATTGGGTTAAAAACCTTTTGTAACTAAAACAAATTATTTTAAAACAGGATAAATTTTTCCACTAAAAACTGTATTTTTGATGTCTTTCCATACTGCTGTCTTTTCAAAGACATTTGATTTTTGAAGCAATCAAACAGTTCGTGGTAAGGTTGTATTTTAAACTTTATATTCCATAGATAGCTTAGCACTGGAACATCGTAGAGAGTTGTTCAATGGATCATTTTAAATTATAATAAAGAAAGAATATTTTACCGATTATCTACTAATAACCATATATGACGTAATGAGTGACATGACGTAATATCTAAAACCTATTGTTTACTAATAACCATATATGACTTAATGAGCGACGAGACGTAAAAATTGAAAAAAATAATTTTTATTTTATTTTCGTTTTTAGTTCAGAATCGCTAAAGTTATAAACTGCAAAAATATTTATGGTGTCTGAACAATAGTTTTAATCTTTTAATTTAGACTAGAAAAATACCTGAAAATTTAAAAATTAGTTTAATTTTTTGTTAGGTTCTTGATACTTGATACGTGACTTAAACATTCAACTAATGGTTACATAATGGTTTCAATCAAGCAAGTTACAGTAATCCGGGTTGCAGCGGTAGCTAGCAACCTAGTAAGAGACGATCACGTCCAATGTTAAGAAATATAAAAACCCATAGTTCCTAAAAAAGGAGTCAGATCAAAACAAAAAGTACACCATTAGAACCGCCTTGTCCGAAACCCCTGTATAGGAAACGTTCTGTCCCTTGGCTTGAACAGCAAGGGAAATATATTGGCTTGAAAATCAAGAAAAGTGGCAGCTACTACAACATTCTGCCTAAACGGGATATTTTTTTTCTCTTTTCTTTTTTTCTTTTCCACAGATAGCTTGGCACTAGAACATCGTAGAGGGTTGTTCAATAGCTCATTTTAAAGGAAATTAATTGGGTTAACAATCTATAGTAACTAAAATAAATTATTTCTAAAAGAGAATAAATTTTTCCACCAAAAACTGCATTTTTGATGTCTTTTCACACTGCAGTCTTTCAAACATAATCGTATACCAGCGGTAAGATTTGAACCCACGCCTCCGAAGAGACTGGTGGCTAATTATAATAAAGAACGATATAGTTAATTCATATAGTAATGATATACAACATATTAATCTACTAAAAGTCGAGGGCTCGTACAAGGAATTAAGTCATTATTTAGAAGAAGTGTTTTTACATTAAAAGACGATCACTGGAATAACAAATTATAGTAGAGAACGAGCTAGGATCGACGTAAAGGGTTATTAATAGAAGTTTTGTTTATCCGGGTTGCAGCGGTAGCTAGCAACCTAGTAAGAGACGATCACGTCCAATGTTAAGAAATGTAATCCGGGTTGCAGAGGTAATCCGGGTTGCCCCTGTATAGGAAACTTTCTGTCATTTTGCTTGAACAGCAAGGGAAATATATTGGCTTGAAAATCAAGAAAAGTGGCAGCTACTACAACATTCTACCTAAACGGGATATTTTTTTCTTTCTTGTTATCCAGAGATAGCTTTGCACTGGAACATCGTAGAAAGTTGTTCAATGGCTCATTTTAAAGGAAATTAATTGGGTTAAAAACCTTTTGTAACTAAAACAAATTAAAACAGGATAAATCTTTCCACTAAAAAACTGTATTTTTGATGTCTTTCCATACTGCTGTCTTTTCAAAGACATTTGATTTTTGCTTTTGAAGCAATCAAACAGTTCGTGGTAAGGTTGTATTTTAAACTTTATATTCCATAGATAGCTTAGCACTGGAACATTGCAGTGATTAAATTACAGTAAAGAACGATCTCTCATCCATAGTAACCATCCATATGGTGTTCCAGGGGTAGTTACTTGAGGTTCGTTTCTTACTATTTCAAAGAAGAAAAAGCCGTAGGCTTTTTCCTGTTTGTAATGATGAAGCATTATTATCCGGGTTGCAGCAGTAGCTAGCAACTTAGTTAGAGACGATCAAGTCCAATGTTATCCGGGTTGCAGCGGTAGCTAGCAACCTAGTAAGAGACGATCACCTCCAATGTTAAGAAATATAAAAAGCCGTAGCTCCTAAAAAAAGAGTCAGATCAAAACAAAAAGTACACCATTAGAACCGCCTTGTCCAAATCCTCCATAAAGGAAACTTACCGCCCTTTGGCTTGAATAACAAAGAAAATATATTGGCTTGAAAATCAAGAAAATAGACTTTTACCACGTTATTCTCCCCAAACGGGATATTTTTTTTTCTTTTTTTTTTCTTTTTTCTTTTCCACAGATAGCTTGGCACTGGAACATCGTAAAGGGTTGTTCAATAGCGCATTTTAAAGGAAATTAATTGGGTTAAAAATCTATAGTAACTAAAATAAATTATTTCTAAAAGAGAATAAATTTTTCCACCAAAAACTGCATTTTTGATGCAGTGACGTCATAATTATTATATAAGAAACGTCAAAACTGTAAATGGTCTCATTCATGAATACATAATGGTTAGATCAAAGCAAGCTACACGCAAGTTAAAAAATCAGTACTAAAAAATCAAGAAAAGTGGCAGCTACTACAACATTCCGCCTTAACGGGATATTTTTTTCTCTTTCTTTGTTTCCAGTATAATAAAGATCAAAACTCTTGCCTATACTAACTTGCATACGCAACTTTACTATAGTTAAGATTACAGTATATATATTTTTTTTTACATTAAAAGACGATCACTGAAATAACAAACCATTCCATACATTGGACTTAGTTAGCTACTTGATTGTTTGAGTTTCGTCTCTTACTATTTAAAAGAAGAAAAAGTCGTAGGCTTTTTCCTGTTTGTATTTTCCGGGTTGCAGCGGTAGCTAGCAACCTAGTAAGAGACGATCACGTCCAATGTTAAGAAATTACAGTAAGGAACGAAGTCTATCTCATAGTAACTGATGCAACAGAGAAAAGAAAAAGAGGTATGTGTTGTATATGACGTCATTATAATGATAAAATAACTCTTGGCTATACTAACTTGCATAGTCAAGTTAGTATAGCCATTAGAATACGTTTATCAAAATCTATTTATCCGTATATACACAGTTTTGTGGAAAAATCAAATCAATCAATACCTTACTACAGCACAATGGATGAAAGTGTGCCTCATGATTCGAGGTTTGCGGGTTCAAATCCGCCTGTAGTAAGGATCAATATTAAACGATTGGCTTCTCCTTCTTTAAAAGAAGACATGTGGTAATTTATGTTCTGTTCTACTGAATCCTGGAAAGAAGTGAAATGAACCGCTTTTACGTAGTTTACAAGTGTTGAAATTTCAGAATCGTTCACTTTTTTATCTTTTATTATCTTGTGTCTCAGTGCATACGGTGGGGGTGGAGGTACCCCAGGTTCCAGTGGATAACCAGGAATTGGTTCTTGTAGTAGCATATCCCCGAAAATTTCTCGGCAATAATTGGCGGTTATACCGTTCAGTCTTTTGCTAAGGTGGTTTTCGAAGGAAAGTATAACGGGGTATTCTGAAGTTTTGAACGTATATTCTTAAGTAGTTTTTTAAAGTTGGTCTTAATTCAATATTTTATAATAAAGAACGACCTCTTTCCTATACTAAATTTTATAGGCCACTTAACTATAGTATAGGCTAGTACAGTTATTATATTTAAGGTCAATATATTAAAATTTTCCACTAAAAGACGGTCATTGGAATAAAAACCCAATACATACATTTGATTTATTTAGCTACTTGATTGTTTGAGGCTAGACTCTTACTATTTCAAAGAAGAAAAAGCCGTAGGCTTTTTTCTGTTTGTAATCAATTAGAAAGAGTTCTACCTTTAAAATGAGTTACGTAGTCCGGGTTGCAGCGGTAGCTAGCAACCTAGTAAGAGACGATCACGTCCAATGTTAAGAAATATAAAAACCCATAGTTCCTAAAAAAAGGAGTCAGATCAGAACAAAAAGTACACCATTAGAACCGTCTTGTCCGAAACCCCTGTATAGGAAACTTTCTGTCCCTTGGCTTGAACAGCAAGGGAAATATATTGCTTGAAAATCAAGAAAAGTGGCAGCTACTACAACATTCTGCCTAAACGGGATATTTTTTTCTCTTTTCTCTTTTCTTTGTTTCCAGAGATAGCTTGGCACTGGAACATCGTAGAGGGTTGTTCAATAGCTCATTTTAAAGGAAATTAATTGGGTTAAAAACCTTTTGTAACTAAAAAAAAATTATTTCCAAAAGAGAATAAATTTTTCCACCAAAAACTGCATTTTCGATGTCTTTTCACACTGCAGTCTTTCAAACATAATCGTATACCAGCGGTAAGATTTGAATCCGGGTTGCAGCGGTAGCTAGCAACCTAGTAAGAGACGATCACGCCCAATGTTAAGAAATATAAAAACCCATAGTTCCTAAAAAAAGGAGTCAGATCAAAACAAAAAGTACACCATTAGAACCATCTTGTCCGAAACCCCTGTATAGGAAACTTTCTGTCCCTTAGCTTGAACAGCAAGGGAAATATATTGGCTTGAAAATCAAGAAAAGTGGCAGCTACTACAACATTTTGCCTAAACGGGATATTTTTTTCTCTTTTCTCTTTTCTTTGTTTCCAGAGATAGCTTGGCACTGAAACATCGTAGAGGGTTGTTCAATAGCTCATTTTAAAGGAAATTATTTGGGTTAAAAACCTTTTGTAACTAAAATAAATTATTTCTAAAAGAGAATAAATTTTTCCACCAAAAACTGCGTTTTCGATGTCTTTTCACACTGCAGTCTTTCAAACATAATCGTATACCAGCGGTAAGATTTGATTTACAGTAAAGAACAAACTTCCAGCCCATAGTAACTAAAATAAGATGTTTGCTTTGGTATCAAATACTACCAGCGGTAAGATTTGAACCCACACCTCCAAAGAGACTGGCGGCTAATACCAGTGCCTTGGACCACTCGGACACGCTGTCTCTCATAACTATGTGAATCCGGGTTGCAGCAGTAGCAAGTAACCTAGTAAGAGATGATCACGTCCAATGCTAAGAAATATAAAACCCAGAACTCTAAAGATAGACTCAGATCAAAACAAAAGTATATCATTAGAACCACCTTGTCTAAAACCCTACTAGATAAATAATGTATGTCGTCATAGTTCATAGTGTCGTCATCATTCCACCAGGCGTATCGAGAAGTAAAAATTGAGAGAGCCAAACAAAACATCAAGGAGTGTTATAACAATAATGAAGATTACCGAAACAAATATAAGAAAAAAATTTCTACCAGAATAATGGGTATATTCTGGGATGACAAAAGCTATAATGAAAAAAAACAAAACCTCTGCGTGGTTGTACCAAAGAGCGCATAAAGACAAAGTTAATAGGGTGTATCCCTGGAATTCTCGTACTTTATGTTCCTTGGCAGCTTTCCAAGGCAGATTACCAGACTGGTTATTGCTAATGATATCAATTGCATATGGAATTATACACATTGCAAAAACAAGTTGGCAAGATATAATGCGGTCTAACATGTTTTGAGAGTATGGTCGTAATTATGTAACTCAACCAGACTGTTTTTTTGTTATTGATAAGAATTTCATAAGAATGTACGTCGCGAGTTCACGTGCACATTTTTTTTTAAAGCTGGCATGATATAATGTGGTCCAACATGTTTTGTGAGCATAGTTGAAATTATATAACTAAACCGGACTGTTTTTCGATCCAACATCCACTTTTTAAGAACCAATCATAGACATTGGTGCTTGCTCAATATACGGTAACTCGAGTGGTGATTGGTTAAAAAATAAAAGGATTGGTTTTTTATTCATCCTTGAGATTTCGTATAAAATGTTCATGCCTTCTGATTTAATTTTCATTATGTTTTAACATATCCTAGAAAACAAATTGAATATTATTAACTTTAAAACAATGGATACTTCAATTTTCAACGTGAGTATAGCTTACTGAATTTCTTGATTTATTTCCAGATAAAAATCATTTTACCAGTAAATTCAAATTTCAGGGGGAATTAGCCCCTCTCCCCCCTCCATCAATACAAACCCCTAAAATATGATGAGTATACTCGCTAAAAATCACAAAGTACGCTTTTTTTTTATCCACTATGTAAATAAAAAACCCATCCCACATCGCTCTGTATACGAGCTTAAATCTGTAGTTTTAGATATTTCCTACAAAAAATGCCAGTTTCCTCATTCATTCTATTTAAAATGCGTTTTCTTTATCTGCTTAAATGGATGCTTCTGTGTTACAAAGGAAGGGACAGTTTTGTTACGCTCCTGTTATCATAAATTAACGACACATGCTTATGAATTAGCAACAAGGATGTTCCTTGACAAAGAGAGAAATTGTATTCTAGCCTAATTAAACGAAATATATTATATTTTCAATTGTATTCCATGATTAAGAGGGTTTTACGATGTGAAAACAACAAACTATTTCATCGCATGGAAAGTAAGGGAGGAGGGAGGGGGGAATTCTTTGTGCAGACAAATTTTTGAAATCCCCCTTCCCCCCAAACTCAAAATTTTTCAAAATTTTACTTTAGATGCTTTTTGAATTATTTCTAAAGCGCTAAGACATAGAGTGCTACAAATATCAGAATCGACTTTATAGGGCAAATTATATTATGGGAAGATGTTATTGAAATCTCCCTTCCCCCCAAACTCAAATTTTCGAAAATTTTACATTAGAAGCTTTTTAAAAATATTTCCAAAGCGCTAAGACATAGAGTGCTATAAATATCAGAATCGACTTTATAGGGCAAATTATATTATAGGAAGATGTTTTTGAAATCTCCCTTCGCCCCAAACTCAAATTTTCCAAAATTCTACATTAGAAGCTTTTTAAAAATATTCTAAAGCGCTAAGACATAGAGTGCTACAAATATCAGGATTGACTTTATAGGATAAATTATGTTATGGCAAGATGTTTTTGAAATCCCCCTTCCCCCCAAACTCAAAATTTTCCAAAATTCTACAGTAGAAGCTTTTTTAAATTTTTCTAAAGCGCTAAGACATAGAGTGCTATAAATATCAGAATCGACTTTATAGGGCAAATTATATTATGGGAAGATGTTTTTGAAATCCCCCTTCCCCCCAAACTCAAATTTTCCAATATTCTACATTTGAAGCCTTTTTAATTATTTCTAAAGCGCTAAGACATAGAGTGCTACAAATATCAGAATCGACTTTATAGGGCAAATTATGTTATGGCAAGATGTTTTTGAAATCCCCCTTCCCCCCAAACTCAAAATTTCCAAAATTCTACATTAGAAGCCTTTTTAATTATTTCTAAAACGCTAAGACATAAAATGCTACAAATATCAGAATCGACTTTATAGGGCAAATTATATTATGGGAAGATGTTTTTGAAATCTCCCTTCCCCGCAAACTCAAATTTTCGAAAATTCTACTTTAGAAGCCTTTTCAAAAATATTTCTAAAGCGCTAGGACATAGAGTGCTACAAATATCAGAATCGACTTTATAGGGCAAATTGTGTTATGGCAAGATGTTTTTGAAATCCCCCTCCCCCCAAACTCAAAATTTCCAAAATTCTACTTTAGAAGTCTTTTTAAATATTTCTAAAGCGCTAAGACATAGAGTGCTACAAATATCAGAATCGACTTTATAGGACAAATTATATTATGGGAAGATGTTTTTGAAATCCCCCTTCCCCCAAACTCAAATTTTCCAAAATTCTACATTAGAAGCCTTTTTAATTATTTCTAAAGCGGTAAGACATAGAGTGCTACAAATATCAGAATCGACTTTATAGGGGAAATTATATTTTGACAAGATGTTTTTGAAATCCCCCTCCCCCCAAACTCAAATTTCCAAAATTCTACATTAGAAGCCTTTTTAATTATTTCTAAAGCGCTAAGACATAGAGTGCTACAAATATCAGAATCAACTTTATAGGGCAAATTATATTATGGGAAGATGTTTTTGAAATCCCCCTTCCCCTCAAACTCAAATTTTCCAAAATTTTACTTTAGAAGTCTTTTTAAATATTTCTAAAGTGCTAATAGTTATAGCACTACAAACATCAGAATAAACTTTAGAGGGCAATTTATCTGTAAAAAAGGGAAATCGTTTTTTCATGCTAAATTTTTCTTCTTTTTAAGGAGGAGGAAGATTCCTACAATTACTCCCCCTCCAAAAAGAGACCAAGATGGGGTGATATCACATCGATGCAAGCTGCAAGACCATCCATCATTAGATATGCTAGCTCCATTACAAGTTCTCTGGACCAGCCAGGAGCCACTCAAGCCAGTGTCAGCGCTGCACAAACCTCTATGCAGCCTAGCAGAAAATCCAAGAGGGAGTGGATATATTCTCATAATACATCAACCTCATCTATGCAAGATACGGACATCACCGCCCCATCCGACACACACGTGCAGTCTGAATTTGGAAATGTACGTATTTTTTACCTAATGTACTTTACGTTATTGCTATTACAAATAGTAGATTTTTAAAACGAGTAGATTTGTAGGAAAAATGAATCTGATCGCTATTTTTTATGGATGACTAGATTTGTAGGAACAAAAGAGTCAATTTTTTTTAATGAGTTATTAAGATAATTATTGAGTTTTTTTATTATTTTTTTATAATTATTGACAATTATTGAATTATTGAGATTTTTTTTACCATATTTTATTGCTATTAGTCATGCTATTAGTCATGTTGCGATAGGTGTGCGTGAACGTGTGTGCGCATACGTGTGTGTGTGTGTGTGTGTGTGTGTGTGAGTGTGTGCGCATGTGTGTGTGTGTTTGCGTGTACACGTGTGTGTGAACGTGTGTGCGCATACGTGTGTGTGTGAGTGTTTACGTGTGTGTGTGTGTGTATGCGTGTGTTTGAACGTGTGTGTGTGTGTGAGTGTGTGCGCATGTGTATGTATGCGTGTGTGTGTTATTAACAAAATTTGTAATTTATTATGCATTTGTTTTGTAAATAATACTATAAGCGAAAATTCGTAATTTATTATGCATTTGTTTGATAAATAAGAATCCAATTAAAAAAAAATTGTTTGATAAATCCAACTAAGAAAAAAATAGTGTGCTATAATTATGATAAAATTTTCCTAAAAAAAATTGTTTGGTAAATCCAACTAAGAAATAAATAGTGTGCTATAATTATGATAAAACTTTCCAAAAAAAATAAATTGTTTGATAAATCCAACAAAGAAATAAATAGTGTGCTATAATTGTGATAAAACTTTCGTCAAAGAAAAAAATACTCAATCCATTCATTTTCTAGTTACAGCGGGAAGCTACGAAAACAACTGACGTCCCTGGCCCGGGACTTCAAAGTGTCATGGGCAATTGTCCCCTCTCGCCGGATGATGATGTTAGTGAAGGTACGTTATTTGGTATCCCCTTGGATTTTCAATTTACAACTGAAGACATGGACAGCCTTATGCAAATTGTTCGACCTAATTTTTCCGGGGACATTTTTGACGATGACTTTATAATTAGTGAATTGGATCCTGTGCAAATAGGTGCAGGACATGAAAATAGCGTCATATCCCCGGAACTACGTGAATTTTATTTGTTGGAATCCGGGTTGCAGCGGTAGCTAGCAACCTAGTAAGAGACGATCACCTCCAATGTTAAGAAATATAAAAACCCGTAGCTCCTAAAAAAAGAGTCAGATCAAACAAAAAGTACACCATTAGAACCGCCTTGTCCAAATCCTCCATAAAGGAAACTTACCGCCCTTTGGCTTGAACAGAAAGGGAAATATATTGGCTTGAAAATCAAGAAAATAGACTTTTACCACGTTATTCTCCCCAAACGGGATATTTTTTTTTTTCTTTTTTTGTCTCCAGAGATAGCTTGGCACTGGAACATCGTAGAGGGTTGTTCAATAGCTCATTTTAAAGGAAATTAATTGGGTTAAAAACCTTTTGTAACTAAAATAAATTATTTCTAAAAGAGAATAAATTTTTCCAATAAAAACTGTATTTTTGATGCAGTGACGTCATAATTACTATATAAGAAACGTCAAAACTGTAAATGGTCTCATTCATGAATACATAATGGTTAGATCAAAGCAAGCTACACGCAAGTTAAAAAATCAGTGCTAAAATATTATAATAAAGATCGAACTCTTCCCTATACTAACTTGCATACGCAACTTCACTATAGTTAAGATTACAGTATTTATATTATACATCATTATAGATTATAAAAGGTTCAAATGTTATAATGATAAAATAACTCTTGGCTATACTAACTGGCATAGTCAAGTTAGTATAGCCGTTAGAATACGTTTATCAAAATCTATTTATCCGTATATACACAGATTTGTGGAAAAATCAAATCAATGAATACCTTACTACAGCACAATGGATGAAAGTGTGCCTCATGATTCGAGGTTTGCGGGTTCAAATCCACCTGTAGTAAGGGATCAATATTAAACGATTGGCTTTTCCTTCTTTAAAAGAAGATTACATTAAGAGACGATCATTGGAATAACAAACTATTGCATAATTTGGACTTAGTTAGCTACTTGATTGTTTGAGGTGCGTCTCTTACTATTTCAAAGAAGAAAAAGCCGTAGGCTTTTTCCTGTTTGTATACATTAAAGAACGACACCTAGCCCATTAAAAATGAAACATAAATAGGGATTATGTAATTTCCATCAGTATCATGGCTGTAGAGACGGCTGATACCTAGTAAAGAACAAATCATTACAGCAAAGAACATTTCATGTTAAAGATTGATCAATGATGCCATAATCATAGTTTGTAGCCAGGTCGTCTCTTACTATTCCAATAAAGAAAAAGCAATAGGCTTTTTCCTGTTTATCCGGGTTGCAGCGGTAGCTAGCAACCTAGTAAGAGACGATCACGTCCAATGTTAAGAAATATTTATAATAAAGAACGACCTCTTGCCTATACTAAATTTTATACGCCACTTATTTATAGTATAGGTTAGTAATTCAACAGATAGATTGGTACTGGAACATCGTAGAGAATTATTCAATGGCTCATTTTAAAGGAAATTCATGGGGTTAAAACTTCTTCTAATTAAAATAAATCGTTTTTAGTACCTTGAGAAATTTTAATTATGTTTCTTAAGAAATCATCATAAGTTAAAATTTCCCATACAATTTATAATAAAGATCGAACTCTTCCCTATACTAACTTGCATAGGCAACTTTAATATAGTGAAGATTACAGTATTTATATTATACATCATTATAAATTATTAAAAGGTTCGAATGTTCGAAGATTATAGAGTTTAATAAAGATCGAACTCTTCCCTTTACTAACTTGCATAGGCAACTTCACTATAGCTAAGGTTACAGTATTTATATTATACATCATTATAAATTATAAAAGGTCAAATGTTCGAAGATTATAGAGTTAAAAATTTTCCCACACCGGGAATCGAACCAGGGCCTGTTAAGTGAAAGTTAACTATCCTAGCCACTAGACCATATGGGACCTTAAAGAAGTATGATTTAAGAGCCATATGCATATTATTATTTCACCATACCAATTATAATAAGGCCAAAACAAAATCGTCGACTTGGAACCTTACTTTTGACACATTAGTTAAATATTCATCAGACTTAAAAAATGTTTTACAATAAAGAACGAACTCTTGCCTATACTAACTTGCATAGCCAACTATATTATAGGCTTGTACAGTTTTATTTAAAGTTAATATGCTAAAAATTCTCTCCAACAGGGAATTGAACCCCAATTACATGCGTAACAAGCGGCTATGCTTCCCGTTGTACCATCGAAGACTTTAGAAAAATAAGTTACATATAAGACATGATACAAAATTTGTTAATGCACTAAAAAATATATAATTAATCTGTCTGGTCAATTATAAATGGTTTACATTAAAAGACGATCATTGAAATATTAAACCATTGCATACATTGTAATTAGTTAGCCACTTGATTGTTTGAGGTTTGTCTCTTACTATTTCAAAGAAGAAAACGCCGTAGGCTTTTTCCTGTTTGTAACCAGGTTATTATTATCCGGGTTGCAGCGGTAGCTAGCAACCTAGACGATCACGCCCCATAGTAAAAACTAAAGTTACCCATAGCTCCTGAAAAAAGATTAAGATCAAAGCAAGAAGTACACTATTAGAACCGCCTTGTCCAAAACTTCTATATAGTAAACTTACCGTCCTTTGGCTTGAATAACAAAGAAAAGATATTGGTTTTAAAATCAAGAAAATTGACTTTAACCACGATATTCTCCACAAACGGCATCTTTTTTCTTTCCGCTTTTTCTTCCTCCTCAGCAAGCTAGGCACTGGAAAATCAAAGAGAGCTGTATAATAGCTCATTCTAAAAGAAATCGCTACATCTAGTGCCTTTTGTAATTAAAAATAAAATAGTTTTTAAAGTAGAATCAATTTTGTCAAAAAACTGCATTTTTGATGTATTTTCATACTGCAGTCTTTTCAAAGATATTTGAATTTTGAAGCAATCAAAAAGTTCATGGTAATGAACTCTATAGTAATAATAGCTACTTGTCTCAATAGAAACCAAAACTCTAAAGAACGAAATTTTGATACCAATAGATACATCAAAGCAAATTATAATAAAGAAAAAATACTGTCAGCGGTGGGATTCGAATCCGGGTTGCAGCGGTAGCTAGCAACCTAGTAAGAGACGATCACGTCCAATGTTAAGAAATATAAAAACCCCTAACTCCTAGAAAAATAGTCAGATCAAAACAAAAAGTATTATAATGAAGATCGAAGTCTTCCCTATACTAACTTGCATACGCAACTTCACTATAGTTAAGATTACACTATTTATATTATACATCATTATAAATTATAAAAGGTTCAAATGTTCGAAGATTATAGAGTTAAAAATTTTCCCACACCGGGAATCGAACCCGAGCCTGTTAAGTGAAAGTTAACTATCCTAGCCACTAGACCATATGAAACCATAAGCAAGTATGATTTAAGAGCCATATGCATATTATTATTTCACCATACCAATGATAATAAGGCCAAAACTAAATCGTCAACTTGCAACCTTACTTTTGACACATTAGTTAAATCTTCATCAGGCTTAAAAAATGTTTTGCTAGTTTTACATGAAAGAACGAACCTTAGCCCATAGTAGCAGAAATAAGAATATCTAGGTTGCAGCGGTAGCTATCAACCTATTACATAATCTAGGTTTAAGTGGTAGCTAGCAACCTAGTTAGAACCGCCAAATTAAAAATTACAATAAAGAACGAACTCTAACCTGTAATACTAACTGAAAGTTGTGAATGGGTGTGTAGAACGGTTTTACAGTATCCGGGTTGTTATAGTAAGGAGCGATCTAATAAGAGACGATCACGTCCAATGTTAAGAAATATAAAAAACACATAACTCCTAGAAAATTATAATAATGAACGACCTCTTGCCTATACTAAATTTTATACGCCACTTAATTATAGTATAGGTTAGTAATTCAACATTATAATAAAGAACGAATATTTTACTGATTATCTACTAATAACCATATATGACGTAATAAGTAACATGACGTAATATCTAAAACCTATTGTGTACTATTAACCATATATGACTTAATGAGCGACGTGACGTAAAAATTGAAAAAATTAATTTTTATTTTATTTTCGTTTTTAGTTCAGAGTCGCTAAAGTTATAAAACTGCAAAAATATTTATGGTGTCTGAACAATAGTTTTAATCTTTTAATTTAGACTAGAAAAATACCTGAAAATTTAAAAATTAGTTTAATTTTTTGTTAGGTTCTTGATACTTGATACGTGACATAAACATTCAACTAATGGTTACATAATGGTTTCAATCAAGCAAGCTACACGCAAGTTAAAAAAAACAGTTCAAGCATCTTGAAAAGAGAAAAGCAAAGGTATTCAACCGACCAGGCGTATCGAGATGCGAAAATTGATAGTGACAAACAGCGTTATTATAATGATGTAGTTTATAGACATGCGAAAATTGAGACATACATAAAAGATCGATGTCAGTAGAGTTATAGTAAAGAATCCGGGTTGCAGCGATAGCTAGCAACCTAGTAAGAGACGATCACGTCCAATGTTAAGAAATAAAAAAACCCATAGCTCCTAAAAAAGGAGTCAGATCAAAACAAAATACACCATTAGAACCGCCTTGTCCGAAATCCGGGTTGCAGCGGTAGCTAGCAACCTAGTAAGAGACGATCACCTCCAATGTTATTATAATCAAGAACGACCTCTTGTCTATACTAAATTTTATACACCAACTAATTATAGTGTAGGTTAGTAATTCCACAGATAGCTTGGCACTGAAACATCGTAGAGAGTTGTTCAATGGCTCATTTTAAAGGAAACTAATGGGTTTAAAAGTTTTTTGTAATTAAAACAAATTATCTTTAAAACAGAATCAGCTTTTTTATACCAAAAACTGCATATTTCATATTATAGATTGATCAATGACGTCATAATCGTATACCAGCGGTGGGATTTGAACACGCGCCTCCGAAGAGACTGGTGGCTAACACCAGCGCCTTGGACCACTCGGCCACGCTGTCTCTCATAACTACCTATGTGAATCCGGTTGCAGCAGTAGCTAGCAACCTAGTAAGAGACTATTACGCCCAATGCTAAGAAATATAAAAACCCAGAACTCCTAAATCCGGATTGCAGCGGTAGCTAGCAACCTAGTGAGAGACGATCACGTCAAATATTAAGAAATATAAAAACCCATAGTTCCTATGGGTTCCCATAGTTCCCATAGTTCCATATTTTCTACGTTTGAACGGATAGACGGGGCTGATTTTGCATGGTTTTTTTTTGTGCCTCCGAGACTGTTTTTGCGCTGGAAGTAAAACAATCTTTCAACCAATGGTTAAGCCGAGTCTGACGTATTAAGATGAATCCAAATATTAAGTGATCGACAAAACCTATAGTAAAAATCAGCTTGGGGACTATAACTAGAAAAAACTTCATTTGATGATAAACTTAAAAGTTGAAAATCCATTTCTGTATAAGTTATATAACTTCAATTTCCATTGAATATTTTTAGTGGCAATGTAAAACCCAAATGCGTCTGAATGTTTGCGTAGATTAAACAGTCTTTGCCTGTGCTCCTGACAACAACTTTCTCTAAAAAAACTGGTCAGACATAGCTAAATCAGCCAGGGTACATATAGCAACAATATGGAAAGAATTTTTAAATACGAATTTTTAATTGATCAGCTTATCCAACTTATCCAACTATAATTGTTTTTTCATCAAAGAACGAAAAAACTAAAACTCTGATCCAGTCATCTCAATTGCAAAAGGAAGAAGAGTTTTTCATCAAAATAATGGTGATAGGAAATAAGTGCTGATTTGTCAAGTTGATGCTAAATATAGAATAGAACTTCTTATCAAAATTTGCTTTGGTTGTATTTTATAATTCTTCAGGGGCTTGCCAAGTTGGAGCGGATTATGGATACACTCTTCCACGGACAAAATGTAAATAAGACATAAGATCCATATTTTATATCTTTCATCTGTGGTCTGCCTACAGTTTTTAACGGCATCTAAACAACTATTTCTCGGTAGATCTCCAAATTGCCTTCTTCTCTCAATGGATTAACCGAATAGAATATTGTATTTGTATTCCATTTGCTAGAAGAAAAGACTCTGAAAAATATCGAATTCTTGAAACATTAAAATGGTGAGTTATCTTTTCCCATCTTGGAGTGGACTGTGAGTTCGTCATTCACTTGTGTACCCTTGAAAGCCTATGAACTTCTTGGGTTCAGTGTGATGCATTCCCTTACTGACAGGCTAATTTCAAATACTTAACCTGGATATATTTTTGGCACCAATCAATCTGCTGAGGTTATACACCAAAGTTCTGGTTGAGGGGCTTCTTGCCATCTTAGAAAGTAGGGTAAAATTCTACTCAGCTACTTTTGGCTATCTTGGAAAGGGGTTAGGTTAGGAAAATGAAACTTTCAGGGAAGGGTCTACAGGCCGAGTATGTCCCAGGAAGGTATTTTGAAGTACCTACCTCCACTCCTTCTCCCTCTAGAGGGTCCTGAAGTCAGTATAAATTTAGATTGTGGCTCCTGATAAGAAGACATGTTAAGAAAACAATTTTTACTTTATAGTATGTATAATGATCCTAGTTAACATATTATCCAAGGGGAGAACCTTTATCATCAAGTCTTTCCTCTTTTTTTCTTTTTTTTACATTAAAGAACGAACTTTTGTCCATAGTAACTGAAGTATTATAAGTTATCCCAGTTGCAGCGGTATCTATCCGGGTTGCAGCGGTAGCTAGCAACCTAGTAAGAGACGATCACGTCCAATGTTAAGAAATATAAAAACCCCTAACTCCTAAAAAAAAGAGTCAGATCAAAACAAAAAGGACACCATTAGAACCGCCTTTTTCCGAAACCCCTGTATAGTAAACTTTCTGTTATTTGGTTTGAGGATGACGATCCCTCCACAGTCAATGCAAGGGTTGTAACTGATTGTAGTTTTTATTATGGGGACATCCCTCACTTTATTACTACCACCAAAACCCAGGTTTCTCATTTGAAATCCTTACAACTTCCATTTCAAACAGTTTCATACTGTTTTATTTTCCTTTCAGATTTCTATGCTTAAATTGCTTTTTTCAATACCCACTTTTAGATAAATAATTACCATAATTTTCCACTGTAATTGCAGCTTCAGGTGGTGGGCATTTTATCACATCATACAGAGCTATAATATACAATTGTTTCAGCTTCATTGCATGAAAGCCATTTTCTCCCTTTTTTGCCCGTACAACACCATGATCCCTTGAAAGGTAAAAATACTTCATTCCTCCCATCATAATACCATTCTCAGAAAACTCATTTGAATCATATTTTGATACAAACGCTTTCAGTTCAGCTGCTGTGGCAGAAAATTCCCTAGACTTTGCCCAAACTGACCCATCAACACCAATAATAGCAGCTTCCGAAATACCTTTTGATAGCAATTGACTTTTAATATGATCAATCCAAGAATTCATCTTAATAATTATTCACTTCGATAATATATTTTCACCCCATAAACTGACGTAACGAGTCACTTGAAGCAAAACGAAAAGTATACTAATTTAAAAATTTGTAGGTATTTTTCTGGTTTGAATTAGAAAATTAAAATTATTCCTCAGACACCATAAAAATTTTTGCAGTTTGCAGTTAAATAAAACCATTTTGTTTAAAATTTTTAGATATTATTTCTTTTCAAATGACGAATTAGATTTTGTTTATGTTAAGTAGTTAGAAACTAACAAAAACAAAACTAATTTTAATTTTTTCTGTTTTTTGTTTGAATTAAAAAATAAAAACTATTCCTCAGACATCATAAATAATTTTGCAGTTAGCAGCTAAATAAAATTATTTTATTTAAAATTTACAGGAATTAATTTCAGTTGGCGAATCGGTTTACAGGAATCGGTTGGCGAAACGGTTATATAAAGGGGGTGTTAGATCCGGGTTGCAGCGGTAGCTAGCAACCTAGTAAGAGACGATCACGTCCAATGTTAAGAAATATAAACACCAATAGCTCCTAAACAAGGAGTTTTACATTAAAATACGATCACTGAAATAACAAACCATTCCATACATTGGACTTAGTTAGCTACTTGATTTTTGAGCTATATTAAAAGACGATCATATCATTCAAGATCGATCGTTACCACAGAGTGGGTTGAACTCAAATCCTTCGGAATCAAAGCTAAGTCCTTACTCCACTGTACCGGTGGCAACTTGTAGTATAAATATACCATTCAGCTTATGATGTCTAAGACGTGATACAAATGTGTGAAAAATTATCTCATACGTTTGAGGAACATTTAACTTTTTCGTCTCCTCTATTATTCTTAATGGATGGTTCTCCTTGATCCGGGTTGCAGCGGTAGAAAGCAATCCGGGTTGCAGCGGTAGCTAGCGACCTATTAAGAGACGATCACGTCCAATGTTAAGAAATATAAAAACCCATAACTCCTAAAAAAAGTCAGATCAAAACAAAAAGTACACCATTAGAACCGCCCTGTCCAAAACCCCTGTATACTAAACTTTCTGTTATTGGCATGAATCCGGGTTGCAGCGGTAGCTAGCAACCTAGTAAGAGACGATCACGTCCAATGTTAAGAAATATAAAAACCCATAGCTCCTAAAAAAGGAGTCAGATCAAAACAAAAAGTACACCATTAGAACCGCCTTGTCCGAAACCCCTGTATAGGAAACTTTCTGTCCCTTGGCTTGAACAGCAATGGAAATATATTGGCTTGAAAATCAAGAAAATTGACTTTAACCACGTTATTCTCGTCAAAAGGGATATTTTTTTCTTTTTTTTTGTATCCAGAGATAGCTTGGCACTGGAACATCGTAGAGGGTTGTTCAATAGCTCATTTTAAAGGAAATTAATTGGGTTAAAAATCTATAGTAACTAAAATAAATTATTTCTAAAAGAGAATAAATTTTTCCAATAAAAATATAATAAAGAACGACCTCTTGCCTATGCTAAGTTTTATAGGCCACTTAACTATAGTATAGGCTAGTACAGTTAATTTAAAGTCAATATATTAAAAATTTCCCACAACGGGGATTTGAACCCCGGTCACCCACGTGACAAGCGGGTATACGTACCTTTGTACTATCGGAAACTTATGAAAAATATGTTATATATGAGATTACATATAAGACAAGGTAATCAAACAGTTCCTCGTAATCGTAAATAATTACATAAAGGCTCGATCATCGAATTTAAGCTGAAACTAAGTAAAGGACAATTATGCCTCCATATATTCACAGTGATGTATAAGATTTCCCATTACATCTGTAAACTGTTCCACAGTTGCCGGTCCATACTTTGGAAGCTTTTCACTAAACATGCAACATTTCTTTTGGATATTACTATGAAGTTTTGCGAAAGCATCTCTTGCTGACTTTTCAACAAAATCTATTCTTTCAGAGATAATTTTAATCTTTAATTTTGAATATTTTTCGTAATCCCGGTAAAATATTCGTAAAATTTTTCTCAATTTACAAAGATCAGCCTGTGCGTTCTTTGCAGCTTGTGTAAATTGCAATAATATCCATGGTATCCGAGCATTTCTGGTGCATAGGCTGGAGAAGTTTTGAAAAGCAGAATAAAAGCATTGTATATCTGCTTGGTCTGTTATAAGCTGCTCTACTGGTTAGAGTCTTCTATAGTTGCCCCTTGTCTGTCACATCAAAACAATGGAAAATGGTAGAAAGAGGAGACCTAGTAGTTTAAAACTTACTAGTAGTCGAGTTCCAGAGAATGAGCATTCCAAGGGTCGAGTCTGCGTCTTGGGTTCTGGGTGATTTTGGTAGAAGCCCAAGAATGCAATATCACACCCTATCTTTGGCTAGAGAGGGATATTCGGTTGATGTTATTGGCTATGGGGGAAGTATGTCAACAAATGAAATTCTAATGAATGACAATGTTGCAACGCACTATATAAAACCACCTCCTGCCTTTGAAAAAGTTCCTTTTATGCCTCGAATATGTTCTTATGTTTTCAAAGTGCTATGGCAAACTGTGACACTCTTCTTTGCTTTGATGTTTATTAGTCGGCCATCAGCTGTTCTTGTGCAGAATCCGCCTTCAGTGCCAATGCTCCCTGTGACTTGGTTTGTATGTAAGTAAAGCGATGTGATCTAATTGTGGATTGGCACAACTATGGTCATTCAATTTTGGCTCTAAATTTAGGGACAAATCATTTTTGGCGAGATTACAGTAAAGAACGAACTTCAGCCCATAGTAACTAAAGTAAGATTATAAATTTAAGACTAAAACAAGTACTTTGTTTGCTTTGGTATGAAATACTGGCAGTGTTGGGATTTGAACCCACACTTCGAAAGATACGGGTGGCTAAAACCAACGCCTTAGACCTCTCGGCCAAGCTGCCTCGGATAACTATGTGTATATCACGTATAGTGACAAAAATGACTACCCAGTATCAAATCATACAGTTCGTAGCAATACGGGTTTATATTAAAAGGCGATCATTAGGAGAACAAACAATTGGATACATTGGACTTAGTTCGCTGCCTGATTTTTTGAAAATTGTCTCTTACTACACCAAAGAAGAAAAAGCCGTAGGCTTTTTCCTGTTTGTAATCAGGCCTTACATAATCTGGGTTGTCAAACAGTTCATGTTATAGTAAAGAGCGATAACTAGCCTATGGTCATGTAAAGGAATATAAATGGGGGACAGCAGTGTTATGTATGAAAATCCGGGTTGCAGCGGTAGCTAGCAACCTAGTAAGAGACGATCACGTCCAATGTTAAGAAATATAAAAACCCATAGTTCCTAAAAAAGGAGTCAGATCAAAACAAAAAGTACACCATTAGAACCGCCTAGTCCAAAACCCCTGTATAGGAAACTTTCAGTCCCTTGGCTTGAACAGCAAGGGAAATATATTGGCTTGAAAATCAAGAAAATTATAATAAAGAGCGACCTCTTGCCTATACTAAATTTTATACGCCACTTAATTATAGCATAGGTTAGTAATTCCACAGATAGCTTGGCACTGGAACATCGTAGAGAGTTGTTTAATGGCTCATTTTAAAGCAAATTAATGGGGTTAAAAACTTTTTGTAGTTATAAAAACAAATTATTTTTAAATAGAATCATTTTTCTTACGAAATTATTATAATTGGTAATTCCACAGATAGCTTGGCACTGGAACATCGTAGAGAGTTATTTAATGGCTCATTTTAAAGCAAATTAATGGGGTTAAAAACTTTTTGTAGTTATAAAACAAATTGTTTTTTAATAGAATCATTTTTCTTACGAAATTACATTAAAAGAAGATCATTACAATAACAAACCATTGCATACATTGGACTTAGTTAGTTATAATAAAGAAGAACGAACCCTCGCTTATACTAACTCAAATCTTTAATATATTCCGGGTTGCAATGGTAGTCACATTAAAAGACAATCGTTGGAATAACAAACAATTGCATACATTGGACTTAGTTAGCTGCCTGATTTTTTAAGAGTCGTCTCTTACTACTCCAGAGAAGAAAAAGCCGTAGGCTTTTTCCTGTTTGTAATCAGGGTTATAATAAAGAACGACCTCTTGCCTATACTAAATTTTATACGCCACTTAATTATAGTGTAGGTTAGTAATTCCACAGATAGCTTGACACTGGAACATCGTAGAGAGTTGTTCAATGGCTCATTTTAAAGGAAATTAATGGGGTGAAAAATATTATCCGGGTTTCAGCGGTAGCTAGCAACTAGTAAGAGACGATCACGTCCAGTTTTTAGAAATATAAAAACCCATAGTTCCTAAAAAAGGAGTAAGATCAAAACAAAAGGTACACCATTAGAACCGCCTTGTCCGAAACCCCTGTATAGGAAACTTTCTGTCTCTTGGCTTGAACAGCAAGGGACACATATTGGCTTGAAAATCAAGAAAAGTGGCAGCTACTACAACATTCTGCCTAAACGGGATATTTTTTTTTTCTTTCTTGTTTTCCAGAGAAAGCTTTGTATAATAAAGAACGACCCTCTTGCCTATACTAAATTTTATACGCCACTTAATTATAGTATAGGTTAGTAATTCAACAGATAGCATGGCACTGGAAAATCGTAGAGAGAGTTGTTCAATGGCTCATTTTAAGGAAATTAATGGGGTTAAAAAAAATTCTGTAATAAAAATAAATTATTTTATTACATTAAGAAATTTTAATTATGTTCCTTAAGAAATCATCATAAGTAAAAATTTCCCATACAGAAATTGAACTCAAGCCTTCTGGGTGAGAGCTATTCCAACCTCTAGACCATATAGGATATATTAAAATATCCGATTAATGAACTTTATGTTAAAGAACAAATTATAAACCTAGTTAGCTGTCTGATTATTTGAGGATCGTCTCTTACTATTCCAAAGAAGAAAAAAGCCGTGGGCTTTTTCCTGTTTGTAATTTATTTTATAATAAAGAATGAACTTCAGGCTTTACTAACTGAAAAGTTTAATTTACAGTAAAGTACGACCTTTCGCCCATAGTCCGGGTGCAGTGGTTTTTTTTTCCGGGTTGCAGCGGTAGCTAGCAACCTAGTAAGAGACGATCACGTCCAATGTTAAGAAATATAAAAACCCATAGTTCCTAAAAAAGGAGTCATATCAAAACAAAAAGTACACCATTAGAACCGCCTTGTCCGAAACCCCTGTATAGGAAACTTTCTGTCCCTTGGCTTGAACAGAAAGGGAAATTATATTGGCTTGAAAATCAAGAAAAGTGGCAGCTACTACAACATTCTTCCTAAACGGGATATTTTTTTCTTTTTTTTTTCTCTTTGTTTCCAGAGATAGCTTGGCACTGGAACATCGTAGAGGGTTGTTCAATAGCTCATTTTAAAGGAAATTAATTGGGTTAAAAACCTTTTGTACTTAAAACAATGTATTTTTTAAAATAGAATCAGTTTTTTACGAAAAATCGCATATTTCATATTAAAGATTGATCAATGACGTCATAATCGTATACCAGTGGTAGGATTTGAACCCACATTTTCTAAGAGACTAGTGACTAACACCAGCGCCTTGGACCACTCGGCCAAGAAAAATATCCCACAAACGGGATATTTTTTCTTTCTTTTCTTCTTCTTCTTCTTTTCCACAGATAGCTTGGCACTGGGACATTTGTAGAGAGCTGTTCAATGGCTCATTTACATAAAGGCTTGATCATCGAATTTAAGCTGAAACTAAGTAAAGGACAATAATGCCTCCATATATTCACAGTGATGTATAAGATTTCCCATTACATCTGTAATTATAATAAAGAACGACCTCTTGCCTATACTAAATTTATATACGCTACTTAATTATAGCATAGGTTAGTAATTCCACAGATAGCTTGGCACTGGAACATCGTAGAGAGTTGTTTAATGGCTCATTTTAAAGAAAATTAATGGGGTTAAAAACCTTTTGCCTTTAAAAAACAAATTAGTTTTTTAAAATAGAATCATTTTTCTCACGAAATTACATTAAATTACAATAAGGAACGAACTGAACCCATAGTAACTTAAGTATTAAATCAAACGGTTCGTGGTCATATAATAAAGAGCTGTGTAATGGCTCATTTTAAAGGATACAATAAGGAACGAACTGTAACCCATAGTAAACTTAAGTATGAAATCAAACGGTTTCGTGGTCATAATAAAGAGCTGTGTAATGGCTCATTTTAAAAGAAAACTGCTGTATATAGAAAACCTTTTGTAATTAACAAAATTAATTTTACATTAAAAGACGATCATTGGAATAAAAACTTATTGCATACATTGGACTTAGTTAGTTACTTGATCGTTTGACGTTCGTCTCTTACTATTTCAAAGAAGAAAAAGCCGTAGGCTTTTTCCTGTTTGTAATACATTATAATAAGGAAAGAACTGTAACCCATAGTAACGGAATATTAAATCAAACAGTTCTAGGTCATAATAAAGAGCTGTGTAATGTTTCATTTCAAAGGAAGTTTCTGTATATAGAAACAGTTTAACAGTAAAGAACGATCTCTCGCCCATAGTAACTGATATATGGTGGTTCTAGAGGTAGTTATACAAGACCGGGTTGCAGCGGTAGCTAGCAACCTAGTAAGAGACGATCACGTCCAATGTTAAGAAATATAAAAAACCATAGCTCCTAAAAAAGGAGTCAGATCAAAACAAAAAGTAACACCATTAGAACCGCCTTGTCCGAAACCCCTGTATAGGAAACTTTCTGTCCCTTGGCTTGAACAGCAAGGGAAATATATTGGCTTGAAAATCAAGAAAATTGACTTTAACCACGTTATTCTCCCAAACGGGATATTTTTTTCTTTTTTTTTCTTTTGTATCCAGAGATAGCTTGGCACTGGAACATCGTAGAGGGTTGTTCAATAGCTCATTTTAAAGGAAATTAATTGGGTTAAAAATCTATAGTAACTAAAATAAATTATTTCTAAAAGAGAATAAATTTTCCAATAAAAACTGTATTTTTGATGCAGTGATATAATAAAGAACGACCTCTTGCCTATGCTAAGTTTTATAGGCCACTTAACTATAGGTATAGGCTAGTACAGTTATTTTAAAGTCAATATATTAAAAATTTCCCACAACGGGGATTTGAACCCCGGTCACCCACGTGACAAGCGGGTATACGTACCTTTGTACTATCGGAAAACTTATGAAAAAATATGTTATATATGAGATTACATATAAGACAGGGTAATCAAACAGTTTCCTGGTAATCGTAAATAATTACATAAAGGCTCGATCATCGAATTTAATCTGGAAACTAAGTAAAGGACAATTATGCCTCCATATATTCACAGTGATGTATAAGATTTCCCATTACATCTGTAAACTGTTCCACAGTTGCCGGTCCATACCTTGGAAGCTTTTCACTAAACATGCAACATTTCTTTTGGATATTACTATGAAGTTTTGCGAAAGCATCTCTAGCTGACTTTTCAACAAAAATCTATTCTTTCAGAGATAATTTTAATCTTTAATTTTGAATATTTTTCGTAAACCCGGTAAAATATTCGTAAAAATTTTTGCATTAAAGGACAATCATGGAATAACAATACATAGAGGACCGATAGAGTTCATTTTAATTATAATAAAGAACGAAAAAACTCTTGCCTATACTAACTTGTATAGGCCACTTAACTATAGTATACTCTTGTACAGTTGTATCTGAAGTCAATATATTAAAATCCGGGTTGCAGCGGTAGCTAGCAACCTAGAGAGAGGACGATCAAGTCCAATGTTAAGAAATATAAAAACCCATAGTTCCTAAACAAAGAGTCAGATCAAAACAAATTTAATAAAGAACGAATATTAAGTTACTGTAATCACAGTGAAAAGGTTACTGTTTACAATATTTACATAAAGGATCGATACTGTAAATGGTGATATTGTACGAATCATCGGTAAACAGTAAAAGATCGAACTCGAACGGATAGTAATGGAATCATGAATACAGCTGTAGCTGCAACCTATTAAATTATAATAAACAATCTTGTTTGCAGCGGTAGCTAGCAGCCTATTAAGAGAAAATAACGTCCAATATTAAGACACATAATAACCAATAACTCGTAAAAATAGAGTCAAAAAACAAAAAGATCAAAACAAAAAGTACACCATCAGAACCGCCGTTTCCGAAATTCCTGTATAAGAAACTTTCTGTCCCTTATCTTGACTGAAAAGATACCAAGGAATTAATTTTTCTCGTTTATCTATATATGACGTAACAAGTGAATGGAATGTTTATACACGTTTATCTTTCGACAACAAATTTTAATTTTATTTTTGTTCTCAGTTCAGGATCGCAAGTTATTATGTAAACTGCAAAAACATTTATCATATCCGAGAAATATTTTGAATTTTTTAATTCAAACTAGAAAAATACCTTAAAATTTAAAAATTAGTTTTATTTTTTGTTTGGTACCATTAAAAAATCATGTAATACAGTCCTGTAAAATGTAGTAATTTTTGGAAGGTCTTAACAAAAATCAGATTCGTCAACTGAAACTAGAATAATTCCTGAAAAATTTAAATAAAATAATTTCATTTAACTGCAAACTGCAAAAATATTTCTGATTTCTGAGCGATAATCTTAATTTCATAATTAATTCTAGAAAAATACCGTTAAATTTTGAAATTAGTTCTGTTTTTGGTTAGGTTTTTGGTACTTGGTACATTATAAAGTTAAGCCACGTCAGGTATATCGTGAACTTATCGCTACAGCATGAGGTCGGTGTATACTCAATTTGTTATTTTGGCCTTCGTCTTGTTTTCAGTGGCACGTGGGTATGGTAAAGACGAGTCTGTAAGGCTTTCTGATATTGAAGTTTTAACTCTTCATAAAGGCCGTATGACGACAGGTCGTCGATCAAGCCCAGTTCCACAACTGAGCTGTATTGGAGGAACGGCTGCCGAAGCTTTCAAACCTGATGTCGTACAGTGCAAAAATGTTGGAACTGATGGCATTGACGGTCAGTGGAAGTGTGAAGCAGACATATCTTTGGATTATCGTTTTGGACAAATGGATGTAGTTTGCGAAGGTTATAGATACCCAGAAGATCCATACGTTCTCAAAGGCTCTTGCGGTTTGGAATATACTTTGGACTACACTGAGTCAGGTTTTTTTAAAAACAAAGTCAAATCTCACGAGAAACCATCGTATGGTTGGAGGGATAGCTACCTTAATCAAGAGGACAAGGGGAAAAGCAGAGGATTCAAATTTGCTGATTTACTACTGGTAGCTGCTGTTGGCTTGATTTTTTATGGACTATATAGAACATGGTTACGACCTAGGACAGATCAGCGAACTCATACCAGTTCCACCAATGATGACTACCCGGGATATCCTGGATCTGGTAGTGGTTTTGCCCAATTCTTTGGAGGCCAGCCATCTGCTCCGCCTCCTCCTGGTTTTCAAAGTACTTACACTCAAGGCAATGCAAGCTGTGGAGCCCAAGCAAGACCTTCAGGACCTGGATTTGGAGTGGTGCAGCGACTGGAGGTGTCCTAGGATACATGTTTGGATCCAGAACTGGTGATACGGGAGGTCCATCGACCTACACAAGGACAACTCATCGAGCTTACGCATCTCCTGATCCTTGGAGAGGTACTTCTTCAACAACCTACTCTTCAGAAGCTACTACCTCTCAAACAAGGACAGCTACAGGCTATGCAGGTACAAGAAGGAGGTAGATGACGGATTAGTTTTGTTTTATAACTATGTGAAGATTTTAGATATATTGCTACCGTATAAAATGATTATTTATTTGCTTTATCCGGGTTGCAGTGAAGCTAGCAACCTAGTAAGAGACGATCACGTCCAATGTTAATAAATATAAAAACCCATAACTCCTAAAATAATACTAAAAAAATATTTCAACCCCAGAGCCATGGTTATTTGACCTTGGATGATTTCTAACAAAATGGCTAGCTCAAAATATTTGATCGGATGTGTTCAGGAAAAAACTCCACGTGGAGAGGAGGCTGGTTGCCCTCCAATCGCTGTTGACACCTTTAAAAAGGGCACTAGAGCTTTTAATTTGCAGTTGAATGAGGTCCCTTGCGAAGTTTGTACGAAAACCCCTTCCATATGAAGCACCTCTGGGAAAAAAAATAAACAAATGAATAATAATACATTGAAGCTTTATGGCTGTTTACTATAGACAACACCAAAACTTTGCCTCTGACTCAAACAGATGAGTATAACTTTCAACTTCCTTTCTAATGACTCATTGGCAAGAGGCAAATGTAGCATTTGCCTTTTGGCTTTCACATGAAACTTTCTTACAAGTTTGGTGATGGTTCAGAGCTTTTATTTATTTCTGTCATTTCCTGTTTTAGGTGTATCTCCTGTTTTGGATATGTATCCTATTTTGGACATCCAGCCCTAGTTGACGTATGAATACCTCGCCTAGATGGTGAGGAATCTTTACTTTGTTTTCAATGTGTGATGCCAGTTTGAATATGTGATACAACTTGAACTAGTTTACTCGCATGAACAACACTTTTTTCTTGGTCTTTCTCCTGAGAAGTACTTTTATATCTTATCTCCGCGAGCTCTAGCAGAGATCTAGGGGGTAATTTCTATAGAATGCCCCAAAGAATATCAAATTTTTTTTGGCAATGACCGTAAAAAAACTGACAAACCTTTCTTAGATTAAGAAGCGTTTGCCAATTTTTTATGAAATTAAAGTAAATTATGAAAATCAAGAATCTTAATTTTCATAATTTCTGACCTGTGGCTGGATTTGTTTACAAAATAGTCATATATACATAAAAAAAGCTGACTTAAGTTCCATTATCTTTGTTGCCAATTGGAAAATCTTGTCCTGATGCGGCAAAGTTTAATTCAGATCGTTCACTGCTGAAGTTTTATGTCTTCAGTTCAAACAAAATACAAACAGCCATTCGAGACTAATTTTCTAATCCCTGATTAACAGATATAGAGTTTGTGTGAATGCATGGGGGGTCATATATTAAGAAGTGGGTCTTGGTTGGATGGAAATTTAAACCAATTTAGGTATACAGTTATTTTGAGCAATGTATTGAATCTTCAACGTCAGTAACTTCATTTAGTTTTAGTTAAAGCCCGTAAGCTCTACAATATAGTGCTTAGAGGGCTCGTCGAAACGATAGCAATCAACAGTCATGACGTTTTCAGAACTAGTCTCTGAGGATTACTTACCTAATAATATGCTCGCCTTTGGTTCAAATGAAGAAGCACATTTCACTGCGTTCTCTCTCGAACAAAAGGACTCTAAGCTTTTAGAAAAGTGAAACACAACTACATAGAACTCGCTGACCAGATACATAAGCGAATTAACTATCTCGATGAAACGCTGTCTAATTTGAGAGCTCTTGATCGTCATGAAGCTGTCTCTCTCGAGAGACAAGTGCTATCGGTTGTGCCTTTGATGCTACGATTTGCATAGATAGCCTTCAGAGCCTATAAGACGGAGGAGAAGCCAATAAAAATGAGTGAGGCATCACACTCTGATTAGGAAGAGCTCCAGTCACGGAGGAAAAACGACTATCCGTCACATTCCGAAGTCAGATATCGAAAATCTCTGCAAATTTTGGAAACCTTTGTCCCTTTTTAAACATGCTACTTGAAGCGAGTTTTTTTCATGCTTGGCCAAATTCTTTCTGACTCTGCAGCTTGTTGCATTCAAGTGCTGGACAGAAAGACAGTTTTGATGTCGTTGGTTATCAACACTAAGGCACGGAATGGGCGAGATTTCTCGAGTTGTTCGTCTCTGATGAAAACAAAGCAGCTCGTTCTCAGGTCGTCAAGTGGAGGATATGCTTGGGTTATCTCCACCAATTTGACTTAGGCTACCAAGAAATAGATAAAACTATAAAACTTCAGTCAGGGTTCAGCCCTAGTGGACACTTTAAATTCGGAGGTGTCTGATGACGACTAAAGTCTTTTAAATGCGACTTCCTCTCGTTTCATTGTTTTTCTTCTTAATTTTCAATTTGTATGATTTGCTGGGTCTGAAGACTATTGGCACAATAGTATTTTTTAAATCTAATTGTTGCAAATTACATAATTTTTCTTTTTCTTGGCAGCCCGAGTCCAACCGGAGGTATTTTTTTTTAATTGGCAGAATTTTAATTAACTGAAACCAGTCGCCGATTGCGTCCTTTCCGTTTTTAAGTGACATAGATTCTATCAGTTTTTGATACCATAAAAAATGGAACAAGTGAAAATCCAAGAAAAAACAAAATAACCGCCCACCACTTCGTCAGTTAAAAAAAATGATTCCCAAAACAATGGCTTTGAAGTTCTCCAGAAATCTTTGTAAGCAGTTCATCCTAAATTAAAAACCAGCCTGATTAGTGTTTAAAAACTTCAAATTACCACTTAAAAACGCAAAATTAAAGGGTTTAGAGTTCACAACCACAAACAGAAACTAGGGGCCAATTTTCAAAAACTATTACCTTCAAGCACACCTCGAATTCTGTGCAATTCCGTCCCTTGGTTTTTTTTGTGAATATGATTCGTAAATGTTTTTCTTCTATGATTGTTTTTACTTTTTTCTATACATCGAATTCTATGACCTGAAGACTATTGATAAATGTAAAGCCGGACTTCAACACTAGAATTCCCAGTTGACGTCTTCTGTATACTGCCTTAGGAATATGAAGCCTTTCCAGTTGTACATCTGAATAATCCGAAAAAAGGGGTTTCGAACTAATAGGTCTCCAGGATTTTCAATCATACTGTGACAGAAATAATCCAAAAAAACCTGATAAAATCCAGGAACGAAAATTCTTATTGTAATTTTAAGGTCTGGCTTTCCTTCCGGTTTTCTGTCTCCGGGTTTCCCTTTCGTCTGTATTTCCCTCCCGGAATCTCCGTGATCTATTTTTTATTCTTCTATTGCACAAAAAAATCCATGGTGGAGTTTTTTTACTGAATTCTTTTATTTTCATCGTCGTAGAAGAAATTTCAGTAAAAGAAATGTTATTGTTATCCTACCCTCAACCCCTAAGAATGGGCAAAAGATTGTTTTTTTTTTCATCAAAAACTGCCGAGATCGAAAGCTGTGTTTAGCTAATAAATTGTACTCTACATCTGAAGAGAAGGAATTTCAAACAGAAAAAAAAACTCCAAAATTGTTGTCTTTTTTTTGTTATTTTTTAACAGAATCAGATGTGCTGATCTGTTATAGCCACAGCATTCAAGTTCTTGGTCTGACAGAACCAGTCTCTTTCTGTAGTTTCTTTCTGCTTAGTATGAGAGAGTGTATATACAGTAAGCATATTTTTATTATATGTTTTAGTTTCTATTTTGGTTATGTTAGGCTAGAAACCGTTTGATATAATGAATTCGGGGGGGGGGGGGCTGATTTATATATATATTTCTGGTGTAGTTTCAATAATTTTGTAAATAAAGTATTTTCAGCATGCTTAGACATTATTCATTATGATTAACCTAACTATTACGATAATTCGTTACGATTAAACAAAGTCATTACGTTTTTCCTTCTTTCTTATTTTTTTTACCTGGTTATCAAATCCACGCTTATTTTTGGAGGGCTCTTAAGACTTGTGGCAATCGATTTATATACAAATTGTTGAAGCTATCAAAATTGTTACAATTACGAGACAAAAAATCATTGATCGAAATTATTGTCAGAATGAAAAAAAAAAAATGTCAAAGTTGACAATTTTAATAATTTGTTGTATAGAGCTCATATAACGCGTCACTAATGGATTTGTTCTTTTCCATCACTGCAGATTAACCATTAGGTGAAGGGGAGGGTCAGTGAGTTCCAGATATGATCTAGCAGCTTTCTAGCTAATACTTTTGTTTCTAAAAACCGAAAAACTTAATAGCTAATACAGTTAGCAGATTTGATGCTAAGCAATAGCTGGCTCGTACCCGGGGATGCCTTTTTGGTCGTGAAAAGAAAGCTACGAAAAAAAACTTGTTGATGGTTATAATCAAAACAATTTTTAATTTAAAATAAATTTGAAGCAGCCAAAAATTAAAGAAAATTTATGATTTTTACTGTAATTACATTAAAGAATAAATTAGATCCAGGTTGCAGCGGTAGCTAGCAACCTAGTAAGAGACGATCGCGTCCAATGTTAAGAAATATAAAAACCAATAACTCCTAAAAAAAAGAGTCAGATCAAAACAAAAAGTACACCATTAGAACCGTTTTGTCCTAATCCCCTGTATAGTAAACTTTCTGTCGTTTGCTTGAACAGCACAGGAAATCTATTTGCTTGAAAATCAAGAAAATTGGCAACTACTACAGCATTCTGCATAAACGGCATCTTTTTTTTGTTTTTTTTCTCCAAAAATAGCTTGGCATTGGAGCATCTAAAGAGTTGTTCAATGGCTCATTTTACAGGAAATTATTGGGGTTAAAGAGCTTTTGTAATTAAAACAAATAGTTTTTAAAATATAGTTAATTTTTCTATGAAAAACTGCATATTTCATGTTAAATATTGATGTTATATTAAAGAAGGAACTGTAGCCCATAATAAACGAAGTATTGAAGTTATCTGGGTTGCAGTGGTAGTTAGCAACCTAGTAAGAGACGATCACGTCCAATGTTAAGGAAACCCATAACTCCTAAAAAAAGCATTGCATAAACTACCGATATCGCTCATCATAAATAGTGTTTGTCAATTAGTTTTATCTTACATAATTATCCATTATACATAAAGGATCGATTCTATAGACATGGTTTATTGACAGCTGAGTATCAAACAAAAGAAATCACATCCGGGTGGGCTTGAACCATCAACGTTTCGGTTAACAACCAATTGTGCTAGGCAATTTATGTTAAAGAACTAGCTATAGCCTATAGTGATAGGACTACTAATCCGGGTTGCAGCGGTAGCTAGCAACCTCGTAAGAGACGATCACGTCCAATGTTAAGAAATATAAAACCCATAACTCCTAAAAAAAGGTCAGGTCAAAACAAAAAGTACGCCATTAAAACTGCCTTGTCCCAAACCCCTCTATAGGAAACATTCTGTCATTTGGCTTGAACAGCAAGGGAAATATATTGGCTTGAAAATCAAGAAAAGTGGCATTTACTACAGCACTCAGCCTAAACGGCATCTTTTTTCTTTCTCTTTTCTTCTTTCTTTTCTACAGATAGCTTGGCACTGGAACACCGTAGACAGTTGTTCAATGCCTAATTTTAAAGGAAATTAATTGGGTTAAAAACCTTTTGTAACTAAAACAAATTATTTTTGAAACAGAATAAATTTTTATGCTAAAAAACTGCATTTTTGATGTCTTTTCAAAGATATTTGATTTTCGAAGCAATCAAACAGTTTGTTGTAAAGTTGTATGAAAACTTTATATTCCATAGATAGCTTGGCACTGGAAACATCGTAGAGTTGTTCAATGGCTCATTTTAATGTAAATTAATGGGGTTAAAACCTTTTGTAGTTAAAATAAACCATTTTTAAAATAGAATATTTAAAAAAAAACTGGGAATTTCATGTCAATATTCATGTCAATATTGATCAATGACGTCATAATCGTATACTTATAATAAAGAACGACCTTTTGCCTATAAAAATTTTTATGCGCCACTTAATTATAGTATAGGTTAATAATTCTACAAATTGATTGGCTCTGGAACATCGTAGAAAGTTGTTCCATGGGTCATTTTAAAGGAAATTAATGGGTTAAAAACATTTTGTATTGGAAATAAATTATTTTTAAATAGAATCATTTTTTTACAAATAACTGCAAATTTCATGTTAATCTGGGTTGCAGCGGTAGCTAGCAACCCAGTAAGAGATGATCACGTCCAATGTTAAGAAATATAAAAACCCATAACTCCTAAAATCAGGGTTGCAGCAGTAGCTGGCAACCTAGTAAGAGACAATCACTTCCAATGTTAAGAAATATAAAAACCCATAACTCCTAAAAAAGAGTCCGATCAAAACAAAAACTACACCATTAGAACCAGCTTGTTCGAAGCCCCTGTATAGGAAACTTTCTGTCCCTTGGCTTGAACAGCAAGGGAAATATATTGACATGAAAATCAAGAAAAGTGGCAGCTATTGCAACATTCTGCCTAAACAGGATATTTTTTTCTTTCTTTCTTTTTCTTTTCCACAAATAACTTGGCACTGGAACATCGTAGGGAGGTGGTCAATGGCTCATTTTAAAGGAAAAGTAATTGGGTTAAAAATATTTTGTAACTAAAATAAATGATTTCTAAAAGAGAATAAATTTTTCCACTAAAAACTGAATTTTTGATGTATTTTCATACTACAGTCTTTTCAAAGATATATGATTTTTGTACATAAATCATAATCGTATACCAGCGGTAAGATTTGAACCCACGTCTCCGAAGAGACTGGTGACTAACACCAGCTCCATGGACCTCTCGGACACGCTGCCTCTCAGAATCCGGGTTTGTTATTATAATAAAGAAACGACCACTTGCCTATACTAAAATTTTATGCGCAACTTGTTTATATCCGGGTTGAAGCGGTAGCTAGCAACCTAATAAGAGATGATCACTTCCAATATCAAAAAATTTAAAAACCCATAACTCCTAAAAAAAAAGAGTCCGATCAAAGCAAAAAGTACACCATTAGAATCGCCTTGTCCGAAACCCCTGTAAAGGGAAGTTTCAGTCATATGGCTTGAACAGCAAGGGAATGGCTTGAAAATCAAGAAAAGTGGCAGCTACTACAACATTCTGCCTAAACAGGAGATTTTTTTCTTTGTTTCTTTTTCTTTCCCACAGATAGCTTGGCACTGGAACATATTAGAGAGTTGTTTAATGGCTCATTTTAAAGGAAATTAATTGGGTTAAAAAGCTTTTGTGGCAAAAATAAATTATTTCTAAAGAAGAATAAATTTTTCCACTAAAAACTGCATTTTTTGATGTCTTTTCATACTGCATTCTTTAAAAGATATTTGATTTTTGTACATAAGTCATAATCGTATACCAGCGGTTACATAAAGGACCGATACAGCTCATCATAAATGATGTTTGTCAATTAGGTTTATTTTATATAATCCGGGTCGCAGCGGTTGCTAGCAACCTAGTAAGAGATATATTAAAAGATGATCATTATAACTCAAAACTATTGCATATATTGGCTTTAGTAAGCTGCCTGATTCTTTGAGGTTCGTTCATATAGTACGTAAAGGCTAGATCATCGAATAAAGCTGAAACTAAGTAAAGGACAATTATGCTTCCATATATTCACAGTGATGTCTAATATTTTCCATTTGATCTGTAATCTTTTCCACATTTCTCTACATTAAAAGAGGACTATTTGAATAACAAGCCATTGCATACATTAGAATTAGTTAGCTACTTGACTGTTTGAGGTTCGTGTTTTACTATTTCAAAGAAGACTATTTCAAAGGCACTTTCCTGTTTGTAATCATATGGCATAGAATGAACCCCAGCTGCAACTGATCTGGGTTGCAGCGGATGCTAGTTTCTTTTGTAATTAAAAATAAATATTTTTTAATAAAAAAAATCAATTTTGACAAAAAAGCTGCATTTTCATGTACAAGCTTGATGAATGACATTATAATCGTATATAGGTTTGTATAGAAAGAGCGACTCGTCACGATAGTAACTTACTACATCTAGTTCCTTCTTTAATTAAAGATAAAATATTTTTTTTAATAGTTCCAGATTGCAGCGGTAGTCCGGGTTGCAGCGGTAGCTAGCAACCTAGTAAGAGACGATCACGTCCAATGTTAAGAAATATAAAAACCCATAGTTCCTAAAAAAGGAGTCAGATCAAAACAAAAAGTACACCATTAGAACCGCCTTGTCCGAAACCCCTGTATAGGAAACTTTCTGTCCCTTGGCTTGATCAGAAAGGGAAATATATTGGCTTGAAAATCAAAGAAAAGTGGCAGCTACTACAACATTCTTCCTAAACGGGATATTTTTTTCTTTTTTTTCTTTTTTTTCTTTGTTTCCAGAGATAGCTTGGCACTGGAACATCGTAGAGGGTTGTTCAATAGCTCATTTTAAAGGAAAATAATTGGGTTAAAAACCTTTTGTAACTAAAATAAATTATTTCTAAAAGAGAATAAATTTTTCCACCAAAAACTGCATTTTCGATGTCTTTTCACACTGCAGTCTTTCAAACATAATCGTATACCAGCGGTAAGATTTGAACCCACGCCTCCGAAGAGACTGGTGGCTAACACCAGTGCTTTGGGACCACTCGGCCAGGTTTCCTCTCATAAATAATATATATGTGAATCCGGGTTGCAGCAGTAGCTAGCAATCTAGTAAGAGACGATCAGTCCAATGCTAAGAAATATAACAAAACTCCTAAAAATAGAGTCAGATCAAAACAAAAGTACATCATTAGAATTACCTAGTCTGAAACCCTACTAGATAAATATTGAATGTCGTCATAGTTTTATATTAGAGCTATGACGTGAATAGAAAAAACACGAAATTATATTGTTGTTTCTGAAGACATCATGAAATAATGTCATTGCGCTATGACGTCAATAAAATCATTACGCTGTGACGTCATAATTACTATATAAGAAGCGTCAGAACTGTAAATGTTCACATTCATAATTACATAATGGTTTCAATCAAGCAAGCTGCACGCAAATTGAAAAAAACAGTACTACACAAACAACAGAGATAGTATCTTGAAAAGAAAAAAGCAAAGGTATTCAACCGACCAGGCGTATCGAGAAGTAATCAAAACAAAACAGCAAGATGTGTTATCACAATGATGAAGATTATAGACATGCAAAAATTGAGACAGCCAAACAAAAGATCAAGGAACGGTATGGTAATGATGAAGATTACAGAGAAGCAACAATTGAGCAGGCTAGACAAAAGAGCAAGGAACGGTATGATAATGATGAATATTACAGAGAAGCAAGAATTGAGCAGGCTAGACAAAAGATCAAGGAGCGTTATCATAATGATAAACTTTATAGAGAAGCAACAATTGAGAAGGCTAGACAAAAGAGCAAGGAACGGTATGATAATGATGAAGATTACCGAAACAAACATAAGAAAAAAGTTGCTACCAGAATAATGGGTAGATACTGGGGTGACAAAAGCTATAATGAAAAAATTAAATTCTCTGCGAGGTTTGTACCGAAGAACGCATAAGGACAAAGGGAAAAATTACATTCAGAAATACAAGAAGATGGCAAAAATGCAGGCTGATCTTTGTAAATTGTTACATTAAAGGACGAACTTTAGTCCATAGTAACTTGAATCCGGGTTGCGGTGGTAGCTAGCAACCTAGTAAGAGACGATCACGCCCCATAGTAAAAATGAAATAGTTACATTAAAATACGATCACTGGAATAAAGACCATTGCATACATTGGACTTAGATAGCTACTTGATTGTTTGAGGTTCGTCTCTTACTATTTCAAAGAGGAAAAAGCCGTAGGCTTTTTCCTGTTTGTAATCAAGGTTTATCCGGGTTGCAGCGGTAGCTAACAACCTAGTAGTACACTATTAGAACCGCCTTGTCCAAACTTCTATATAGCAAACTTACCGTCCTTTGGCTTGAATAACAAAGAAAATATATTGGCTTGAAAATCAAAAAAATTGACTTTAACCACGTTATTCTCCACAAACGGCATCTTTTTTTCTTTCTTCTTTTTCACAGATGGTTTGGCCCTGGAACATCGCAGAGAGTTGTTCAATGGCTCGTTTTAAAGGAAATCTCTAGATCTAGTGCCATTTGTACTTAATTTTGTTTAAATAGAATCAATTTCTTACGAAAAACTTAATTTTTTATGTACAATATTGATCAATGATGTCATAGCCGATGGATTTAGTTAGTACATAAAGGCTCGATCATCAAATAAAGCTGAAGCTAAGTAAAGGAAAATTATGCCTCCATAAAGCCACAGTGATGTCTAATATTTCCCATTACATTCAAGCTATCTTTCAATTCAAGCTAGAAAAATACTTTAAAATTTTAAAATTAGTTTAGTTTTGGTTAGGTTCTAATTTCCCGACGTGGGATTTAAAATTTATTCCAGTAAAAAAAATTAATTTTTTTTATATATCTTATTTTTTCAGTTTAGAATCTCTAAAGTTATTATGTAAACTGCAAAAACATTTATGATATCTGAGCAATAATTTTAATCTTTTCATTCAAACTAACAAAATACCTAAAAATTTAAAAATTAGTTTTTTTGTTAGGTTATGGGTACTTGATACGAGACTTAAGAAATTATAATAGGATAATTAAGATAGTAATAAGATGCCTTCTAAGCGAATTATACATAATTTAAAAAACAGTACTACACAAAAAACAGAGATGGCATCTTGAAAAGAGAAAAGTAAAGGTATTGAACTGACCAGGCGTATCGAGATGCAAAAATTGATTGTGACAAAACAGCGTTATTATAAAGAAGAAGTTTATACACATGCAAAAATTGAGACAGCCAAACAAAAGAGCAAGAAACGGTATGATAATGATAAAGATTACCGAAACAAAACATAAGAAAAAAGTTGCTACCAGAATAATGGGTATATATTGGGGTGAAAAAAGCTATAATGAAAAAATTAAAACCTCTGCGAGGCTTTACCAAAGAACGCATAAGGACAAAATGAAAAATTACATTCATCCGGGTTGCAGCGGTAGCTAGCAACCTAGTAAGAGACGATCACGTCCAATGTTAAGAAATATAAAAACCCATAGTTCCTAACAAAGGAGTCAGATCAAAACAAAAAGTACACCATTAGAACCGCCTTGTCCGAAACCCCTGTATAGGAAACTTTCTGTCCCTTGGCTTGAATAGCAAGGGAAATATTGGCTTGAAAATCAAGAAAATTGACTTTAACCACGTTATTTCCCCAAACGGGATATTTTTTTTCTTTTCTTTTTTTCTTTTCCACAGATAGCTTGGCACTGGAACATCGTAGAGGGTTGTTCAATAGCTCATTTTAAAGGAAATTAATTGGGTTAAAAACCTTTTGTAATTAAAATAAATTATTTCTAAAAGAGAATAAATTTTTCCACCAAAAACTGCATTTTCGATGTCTTTTCACACTGCAGTCTTTCAAACATAATCGTATACCATCCGGGTTGCAGCGGTAGCTAGCAACCTAGTAATAGACGATCACGTCCAATGTTAAGAAATATAAAAAACCCATAGTTCCTAACAAAGGAGTCAGATCAAAACAAAAAGTACACCATTAGAACCGCCTTTTCCGAAAAACCCCTGTATAGGAAACTTTCTGTCCCTTGGCTTGAACAACAAGGGAAATATTTTTATTTTTCAGTTTAGAATCGCTAAAGTTATTATGTAAACTGCAAAAATATTTATGATATCTGATAAATAATTTTAATTTATAATAAAGACCTCTTGCCTATACTAAATTTTATACACCACTTAATTATAGTATAGGTTAGTAATTCAACAGAAAGCATGGCACTGGAACATCGTAGAGAGTTTTTCAATGGCTCATTTTAAAGGAAATAATGGGATTAAAAACCTTTTGTAATTAAAACGAATTATTTATATTACATTAAGAAATTTTAATTATGTTCCTTAAGAAATCATCATAAGTAAAAATTTCCCATACGGAAATTGAACTCAAGCCTACTGGGTGAGAGCTATTGCAACCTCTAGACCATATAGAATATATTAAAATATCCGATTAATGATCCGGGCTGCAGCGGTAGCTAGCAACCTAGTAAGAGACGATCACGTCCAATGTTTTACATAAAGGATCGATGTGGTTTATAATAAAGAGTGAACTCTGGCCAGAACTAAATTGTATAGGCAACTTAACTGGTAAAGCATCATTTATTGTAATTTATAAAAAGTACACCATTAGAACCACTTTGTCTGAAAACCCTGTATAGGAAAATTTCTGTCCCTTGGCTTGAGCAGCATATCCGGGTTGCAGCGGTAGCTAGCAACCTAGTAGAGACGATCACGTTCAATGTTAAGAAATGTAAAAACCCATAGTTCCTAAAAAAAGGAGTCAGATCAAAACAAAAAGTACACCATTATAACCGCCTTGTCCGAAACCCCTGTATAGGAAACTTTCTGTCATTTGGCTTGAACAGCAAGGGAAATATATTGGCTTGAAAATCAAGAAAAGTGGCAGCTACTACAACATTCTGCCTAAACGGGATATTTTTTTCCTTCTTGTTATCCAGAGATAGCTTTGCACTGGAACATCGTAGAAAGTTGTTTAATGGCTCATTTTAAAGGAAATTAATTGGGTTAAAAACCTTTTGTAACTAAAACAAATTAAAACAGGATAAATTTTTCCACTAAAAACTGTATTTTTGATGTCTTTCCATACTGCTGTCTTTTCAAAGACATTTGATTTTTGTTTTTGAAGCAATCAAACAGTTCGTGGTAAGGTTGTATTTTAAACTTTATATTCCATAGATAGCTTAGCACTGGAACATCGTAGAGAGTTGTTCAATGGATCATTTTAAATCCGGGTTGCAGCGGTAGCTAGCAACCTAGTAAGAGACGATCACGTCCAATGTTTCCAGGTTGCAGCGGTAGCTAGCAACCTAGTAAGAGACGATCACGTCCAATGTTAAGAAATATAAAAACCCATAGTTCCTAACAAAGGAGTCAGATCAAAACAAAAAGTACACCATTAGAAACGCCTTGTCCGAAACCCCTGTATAGGAAACTTTCTGTCCCTTGGCTTGAACAGCAAGGGAAATATATTGGCTTGAAAATCAAGAAAATTGACTTTAACCACGTTATTCTCCCAAACGGGATATTTTTTTCTCTTTTCTTTTTTCTTTTCCACAGATAGCTTGGCACTGGAACATCGTAGAGGGTTGTTCAATAGCTCATTTTAAAGGAAATTAATTGGGTTAAAAACCTTTTGTAACTAAATTAAATTATTTCTAAAAGAGAATAAATTTTCCACCAAAACTGCATTTTCGATGTCTTTTCACACTGCAGTCTTTCAAACATAATCGTATACCAGCGGTAAGATTTGAACCCACGCCTCCGAAGAGACTGGTGGCTAACACCAGTGCCTTGGACCACCGGCCAGGCTGCCTCTCATAAATAAATATATATGTGAATTTGGGTTGCAGCAGTTTACATAAAAAGACGATCATTGGAATAGCAAACAATTGCACACATTGGAATTAGTTAGCTACTTGATTGTTTGAGGTTCGTCTCTTACTATTTCAAACAAGAAAAAGCCGTAGGCTTTTTCCTGTTTGTAATCAGTTTATTATCCGGGTAGCAGCTATATATATAAGGGCCGCACAAACATTTAACCAGACTATTTATCACGAAATCCCGATAAGGAGGAAAATATGATTACAACCATCCAGAGTGAACTGCAAGGGGTAGAAATACTATGTATTGAAAATATTTTGAATCATCAAGATAAAGATGATTTTTGTTTAGCGATGAAATCCTTTTTATCAAAAGGAACGGAACTGCCAGAGCACTTTAAACATTTTTAAAGGACTTAGATAATTTTGATATTGACGAAAGTAAAAATCTTTTAGTAAGATATCATAGACCATCGCAAGAATATAGAAAAAAATGGCTTAAAAATTATTCCAGTAATTCCAAAATCACTGGAAGGAGAAATTTTACAGATGGCACATGCAACGATTGGCTGTCACATGGGAGAAGCAAAAACAATGGGGAGGCTGAAAAGAAATTTTTATTTTCCAAAATTATATTATAATAAAGAACGATATCTTGCCTATACTAAATTTTATACGCCACTTAATTATAGTATAGGTTAGTAATTCCACAGATAGGCTGGCACTGGAACATCACAGAGAGTTGTTCAATGGCTCATTTTAAAGGAAATTAATGGGGTTAAACCTTTTTTAAACTTAAACAAATTGTTTTTAAAACAGAACACATTTTTCCACTAAAAAACTGCATTTTTGATGTCTTTTCATACTGCCGTCTTTTCAAAGATATTTAATTTTTGAATCCGGGTTGCAGCAGTAGCTAGCAACCTAGTAAGAGACGATCACGTCCAATGTTAAGAAATATAAAAACCCATAGCTCCTAAAAAAGGAGTCAGATCAAATTCAAAAGTACACCATTAGAACCGCCTTGTCCGAAACCCCTGTATAGTAAACTTTCTGTCCCTTGGCTTGAACAGCAAGGAAATATATTGGCTTGAAAATCAAGAAAATTCGCAGCTACTACAACATTCTGCCTAAACGGGATATTTTTTTCTTTTTTCTTTGTTTCCAGAGATAGCTTGGCACTGGAATATCGTAGAGAGTTGTTCAATAGTTCATTTTAAAGGACATTAATTGGTTTTAAAAATCTATGGTAACTAAAATAAATTATTTCTAAAAGAGAATAAATTTTTCCACCAAAAAACTGCATTTTTGTCTTTTCACACTGCAGTCTTTTCAAAGATATTTGATTTTTTGTACATTAATCATATCCGGGTTGCAGCGGTAGCTAGCAACCTAGTAAGAGACGATCACGTCCAATGTTAAGAAATGTAAAAAAAAACCCATAGTTCCTAAAAAAGAAGTCAGATCAAATTCAAAAGTACACCATTAGAACCGCCTTGTCCGAAACCCCTTGAAAGGAAACTTACCGCCCTTTGGCTTGAACAGCAAAGGGAAACATATTGGCTTGAAAATCAAGAAAAGTGGCAGCTACTACAACATCTCTGCCTAAACGGGATTTTTTTTTTTTTTTCTTTTCCACAGATAGCTTGGGGTTAAAAAATTTTTATATAGTAACTAAAATAAATTATTTCTTTAAAATATAATAAATTTTTCCACTGGAACACATCGTAGAGAGTTGTTCAATGGCTCATTTTGAAAGGAAATTAATTGGGCTAAAAATATATAGTAACTAAAATAAATTATTTTCTAAAATATAATAAATTTTTCCACCAAAAAATTCATTTTTGATGTCCTTTTCACACTGCAGTCTCTCAAACATAATCGTATACCAGCGGTAAGATTTGAACCCACCACTCCGAAGAGTGGGAAATATTTGAAACTGGGTGGGGCGACACCACCAGTGCCTTGGACCACTTGGCCAGGCTGCCTCTCATAAATAAATATATATATGTGAATTTGGGTTGCAGCAGTAGCTAGCAACCTAGTAAGAGACGATCAGTCCAATGCTAAGAAATATACAAACCCAAAACTCCTAAGAATAGAGTCAGATCAAAACAAAAGTACATCATTAGAACTACCTTGTCTGAAACCCTACTAGATAAATAATGAATTTCATCATTGTTTTATATTAGATCCGGGTTGCAGCGGTAGCTAGCAACCTAGTAAGAGACGATCACGTCCAATGTTAAGAAATATAAAAACCCATAGTTCCTAAAAAAGGAGTCAGATCAAAACAAAAAGTACACCATTAGAACCGCCTTGTCCGAAACCCCTGTATAGGAAACTTTCTGTCCCTTGGCTTGAACAGAAAGGGAAATATATTGGCTTGAAAATCAAGAAAAGTGGCAGCTACTACAACATTCTTCCTAAACGGGATATTTTTTTCTTTTTTTCTTTTTTTCTTTGTTTCCAGAGATAGCTTGGCACTGGAACATCGTAGAGGGTTGTTCAATAGCTCATTTTAAATGAAATTAATTGGGTTAAAAACCTTTTGTGACTAAAATAAATTATTTCTAAAAGAGAATAAATTTTTCCACCAAAAACTGCATTTTCGATGTCTTTTCACACTGCAGTCTTTCAAACATAATCGTATACCAGCGGTAAGATTTGAACCCACGCCTCCGAAGAGACTGGTGGCTAACACCAGTGCCTTGGACCACTCGGCCAGGTTGCCTCTCATAAATAATAATATATATGTGAATCCGGGTTGCAGCAGTAGCTAGCAATCTAGTAAGAGACGATCAGTCCAATGCTAAGAAATATAACAAAACTCCTAAAAATAGAGCCAGATCAAAACAAAAGTACATCATTAGAATTACCTTGTCTGAAACCCTACTAGATAAATATTGAATGTCGTCATAGTTTTATATTAGAGCTATGACGTGAATAGAAAAACACGAAATTATATTGTTGTTTCTGAAGACGTCATGAAATAATATCATTGCGCTATGACGTCAATAAAATCATTACGCTGTGACGTCATAATTACTATATAAGAAGCGTCAGAACTGTAAATGTTCACATTCATAATTACATAATGGTTTCAATCAAGCAAGTTATAATAAAGAACGACCTCTTGCCTATACTAAATTTTATAAGCCACTTAATTATAGTTAAGATTAGTAATTCCACAGATAGCTTGGCACTGGACCATCTTAGAGAGTTGTTCAATGGCTCATTTTAAAGGAAATTAATTGGGTTAAAAGTCTTTTGTAATTAAAAAATATTATCTTTAAAATAGAATCAGCTTTTTTACGAAAACTGCATATTTCATATTAAAGATTTTACAGTAAAGAACGAACTCTAGCCAACAGTAACTGAAATATAAAATAAATGACAACGTGGACAAGTGATGCAACACATATGTTTTGACAAAATAATATAACACATGTATCTTTTGAATAGTTGCTTCTCTGGGGTATGGTGCCATATTTGACTGATTTCACAGCCTTATTTACTGGGATTTGTCTTTTATCATCCCAACCAAGGAAAAGTGTTAAGATTGTTTTCGGTTTTAATTACATGTGAGAAGATTACTAAAAATCATGGTTGCACCTAAACTAAAACTTCCGTAAAAAATAGACACTTGTACACTTAAGCATAGATTTGAACATATAATAAAGAAACGACCTTTTGCCTATATTAAGTTATATTAAAGTTTTTATATTTAGATAGGAGGCAGCTAAACTGAGTTTCTTTTAAACTTTAATAACTGTAAGAGACAAGAAAAACGCATCAAAGCTGAACCTTTTTTTCTTTTCTTGAAGTAAACAAAGAAGAAGAAAAAAAAACGAAAACAAGACAGAATAAATGAATGAAGGGAAAATAAGAAAAAACATTTCCTCATTTACTTTTAGCTATTGTGGAACAAAATAAAACTCAAATAACAAAGTACTATTGTGATCTCTCGTCCAGGGCAAAGAATCCGCATTTTTTTCACTTCAAGCCATACTTCTGTACCATGATGCTTAACTTGTGATTTTACTATTTGACCAAGATCCTTCATGCACCTAGCTTTTGCCAAAAGTTCGTTTTGTATGGAATTCAGTGTGGGCAGCAAATCTGTGCAAATCTGAATGGTTGAACCCTTTAGTTTACTGACACACTGCATGACAAGCTAAGAATTAGCTTCACTACTAATTTGACTAAAACAGGACCTAGAATGATACGGTTGTTACGACTTTGACGATCTGTAATAAATGAATTGGGCTTTGGTGCCAGGAGCCTGAAACACTTAAGGATAGGAACTGCAGTTTTAATTCCGAGAGAATTCATTAGCAATTTCTTAACTGTCTCTTCAGTAGGCTGATTTGCCTTTGTAGGAAGATTATCAATAATCCCATTCATGTTGTGCTCCTTAACATCAAGAAAGAGCAATTGCTTTTCAAGCTTCTCAGTTCTTTCAGTCTGTAGTAATAGGGATCCCTTGAGACTAGATATCCTCTTTTCATGCTCCATAGCCTCAGATCTCAAAAGTTCAATTTCCACAGACAGTTGGGTTAGCACATCAGACTGAGCCTTTTGTTCAGCTAAGATTTAGTCTAGTTTTTCCACCATTTGACACCAGCAGCCCTTTAAGTTCTTTGAATTGGAGTTGGGTTATTTTTTCCATCATAAATGTAACAATAATCCGCAAATTAGCTAACTCATAAAACTAATTACATTGTAAAATCAACGCACTCTAGAATCTGCTAGTGAGAATTACTATAGATGAGGCTATTTTTGCTTCCAAGCAAGCATCATAAATTAGTAATAATGTTTCAAGACAACTCCAGAAAAATAAATTTATTCAGTACATGAAAAAAAAATTCAGTACATATGAAATGAATTGAGAACAACTGTGTTTTCTTGCTGTTCCTGGGATCACAGAATACAAAGTGGACACAGCCTTGGTCAAAGAACCAAACTATTTCCAAATAAGTTTGAATTATTTCAAACTTGGTATTTTATTTGCTTCTACGGCTTAGAAAGTTATTGATATCTGTGGCAAGTTTCTCCTATTACTCAGACATCAGTCTCCTAACTACATTGGAGGCAATGTTCTAAGCCTTCACATACCTCTGCCAATTTTCTTGTGTTTTTTTTCCTCGTTGTACCTTTTCCAGGCCCTGGCTTTCCTGTTAATTATTCTCTTTGCATTCTTTGTGAGGTTTGAAAGTGTTTTCAGTAGATGACATGGGAGTGCTTTTTCTCAGTTGATAGGAGGACTTTCTTAACATTTGTCCATGATATGTTAATACCAGAAATGATTAGTTCTGACCAATTTACTGAGGCTAGTTCCTTCTGTACTGCTTGATAGTCAATGACAAAGAAAAAAATTAGGATGCTGCCAACTATTCAAGGATAACACAGATAGGATTGCTGTTGCCAATAGGAGGAAAAAATTCCTTTCTGATGAGGGAATCTGGATTACTCTAAATTACAAGATTGAAAAAGGAAGGACTATGGTCACCATGATGTTTGATAAAGGAAGATCAACTGTTTGATAAAGGAAGTTATCAGATAGACAAGACACAAATGGTAAAACTCTATTGCTAGTACTGCATGACAAAGACTGTCAATCCACTTGGTTAATGAGAAGTTGAAATCACCAATAATTATCAAATATCAGATTTCCATTCTCAAAGACTTGTAAGAAAGACTTGTTTGTAAAAGTGAAAGCTTGTGGATACAAGTTCAGCATCGCATATCAGGAAGATAAAGAAATGATAATTCATCTGGTTGCAACTAATTTATCCGAGCCTATTCAGCTCCACTTGAGGACAACAAATTGTCTCAAACGCTGGGGCAAAGGAAAAATTGGCCAAAATCAACTTCCATTGACTTCCATTGGCCAAGGACCAATGGAAGTCGACATATTCAACGGAAAACAAATTTAAAGGAAGTATCTCCTGTTCAATCGAAGAAGTGAAAAAAAAAGAAGAAGAGAAAACAAATTATGTATTTACAAAACCGGATAAAATAGGCTACGATCAAAACTACTCGGCATGGGGAGAAAACATCTACTCGATGATCGGGATATTGGGTATACGTTAGGTGTTCCGGGTATTTTTAAGATCGATCGTCCAATGTTAAGAATATAAAAACCCATAGTTCCTAACAAAGGAGTCAGATCAAAACAAAAAGTACACCATTAGAACCGCCTTGTCCGAAATCCCTGTATAGGAAACTTTCTGTCCCTTGGCTTGAACAGCAAGGGGAATATATTGGCTTGAAAATCAAGAAAAGTGGCAGCTACTACAACATTCTGCCTAAACGGGATATCTTTGTATCCAGAGATAGCTTGGCACTGGAACATCGTAGATAGTTGTTCAATGGCTCATTTTAAAGGAAATTAATTGGGTTAAAAATCTATAGTAACTAAAATAAATTATTTCTAAAAGAGAATAAATTTTTCCGCCAAAAACTGCATTTTTGATGTCTTTTCACACTGCAGTCTTTCAAACATAATCGTATACCAGCGGTAAGATTTGAACCCACGCCTCCGAAGAGACTGGTGGCTAACACTGGAACTTGGCACTGGAACATCGTAGATAGTTGTTCAATGACTCATTTTAAAGGAAATTAATTGGGTTAAAAATCTATAGTAACTAAAATAAATTATTTCTAAAAGAGAATAAATTTTTCCACCAAAAACTGCATTTTTGATGTCTTTTCACACTGCAGTCTTTCAAACATAATCGTATACCAGCGGTAAGATTTGAACCCACGCCTCCGAAGAGACTGGTGGCTAACACCAGTGCTTTGGACAACTCGGCCAGGCTGCCTCTCATAAATAAATATATATGTGAATTTGGGTTGCAGCAGTTTACAATAAGGAATGAGCTGAACCCATAGTAATTTAAATATTGAATCAAAAGTTTGTGGTTGTAATAAAGAGCTGTGTAATGGCTTATTTTAAAGGAAACTGCTGTATATAGAATCCTTTTGTAATTACATTAAAAGACGATCATTGGAATTTTTTATAATAAAGATCGAACTCTTCCCTATACTAACTTGCATAGGCAACTTCACAATAGTTAAGATTACAGAAGTTATATTATACATCATTATAAATTATAAAAGGTTCAAATGTTCGAAGATTATAGAGTTAAAAATTTTCCCACACCGGGAATCCAACCCGGGCCTGTTAAGTGAAAGTTAACTATCCTAGCCACTAGACCATATGGGACCATAAAGAAGTATGATTTAAGAGCCATATGCATATTATTATTTCGCCATACCAATTATAATAATCCGGGTTGCAGCGGTAGCTAGCAACCTAGTAAGAGACGATCACGTCCAATGTTAAAAACATAAAAACCCATAGTTCCTAAAAAAGGAGTCAGATCAAATTCAAAAGTACACCAATAGAACCGCCTTGTCCGAAATCCCTGTTTAGTAAACTTTCTGTCCCTTGGCTTGAACAGCAAGGGAAATATATTGGCTTGAAAATCAAGAAAAGTGGCAGCTACTACAACATTCTGCCTAAACGGGATATTTTTTTCTTTTTTTTTCTTTTGTATCCAGAGATAGCTTGGCACTGGAACATGGTAGAGGGTTGTTCAATAGCTCATTTTAAAGGAAATTAATTGGGTTAAAAATCTATAGTAACTAAAATAAATTATTTCTAAAAGAGAATAAATTTTTCCTCCACTAAATAAAGAACGAACTCTTGTCTATACAAACTTGTACAGTAGTTATAATAAAGATTGAACTCTTCCCTATACTAACTTGCATAGGCAACTTCACTATAGTTAAGATTACAGTATTTATATTATGACAAAGCAAAAGGTATGAGAAAAAAGCGCAAAACTCTGTAAACTGCAAAAATATTTACAATGTTTGAGTAACAATTTCACTTTATGAAAATCTGGGTTGCAGGGATAGCTAGCAACCTAGTAAGAGACGATCACGTCCAATGTTAAGAAATAAAAACCCCATAACTCCTAAAAAAAAGCAGATCAAAACAAAAAGTACACCATTAGAACCGCCTTGTCTGAAACCCCTGTATAGTAAACTTTCTGTTATTTGGCTTGAACAGCAAGGGAAATATATTGGCTTGAAAATCAAGAAAAGTGGCGGCTACTACAACATTTTGCCTAAACGGCATATTTTTTCTTTCTTTTTTTTTCGTTTCCACCGATAACTTGGCGCTGGCACATCGTAGAGAGTTGTTCAATTATAATAAAGAACGACATCTTGCCTATACTAAATTTTATACGCCACTTAATTATAGTATTGGTTAGTAATTCCACATATAGCTTGGCACTGGTACAGTAAAGAACGAACTTCCAGCCCATAGTAACTAAAATAAGATTATAATTTCAGGTTAAAGATTGATCAATGATGTCATAATCAAAGGTTGTAGCCAGGTTGTCTCTTACTATTCCAATTAAGAAAAAGCCATAGGCTTTTTCCTGTTTGTAATACAGTGAGGTTTCCGGGTTGCAGTCTTTGAAAAGATGGGTCATGCAGTAAAAGACATCAAAAATAAAGTTTTTTGTTACATTATGTCCGGGTTGCAGCGGTAGCTAGCAACCTAGTAAGAGACGATTACATTAAAACACATATTCATCTTTAGATAAGATAGTATAACACAAATTAATTCTAAGTATTTTTCTTAAGAATTCTCATAGGTAAAAAATTTTTCATACCGGGAATCAAACTCGGGCCAACTGAATAAAAGCCACCTAATTTAACCAATAGACCATATAGAATATATTAAAATGTCTGATTAATAGTGTTTATGTTAAATGTTGTATAAAGGATCAGTCAAGTTAATTATAGTCAGTGGTTTTCCTTTTCCTCCTCAGACAACATTGCACTGGAACATCGTAGAGAGCTGTTTAATGACTCATTTTAAAGAAAATTGATGTGGCTAAAAGCTTTTATGTAATTGAAAAACTTAGTTTTAAAATGTTTAATGTTAAAAATTGATCAAAAATGTCATAATCGTAGGTTGTAGCCAGGTCGTCTCTTACTATTCCAATTAAGAAAAAGCCATGGGCTTTTTCCTTTTTGTAATACAGTAAGGATTTTGGTATCTATCAGTAAAGGAGGGAAATTCAAAGGGCTAGTACCCTTTTTAATAGGCGAAAGTAATTGGAGGGCAACTAACCCCTCCAATCACTCCAAAAATGGCTATCTTACAGTTTTGATTGGATGTATTGGGGGAATGATGGGCATGGGGTACTAGGTTGCTAGCTGACATGATCGCGGTAGCTAGCAACCGCGCTTTTCTCAAACATCTCTTTCATTATTGGATCGTCTTTCATCCGATAGACTAGCAAGGTCCTAAAATTTCCATCGTTTTTTACTGGCTCTACAAAGGTAAATTTCCCCGAATCCTCGTCCCCACGCATTGCAAGTCCTTGCCGTCTACACAACAGTATTGTTTCTGTGATGAGACGAAGCCTTTTTCTGTTTATTTCTATTTCATCACTTTTCTGAGTATTCAAGACTTCCACTATAGAGGACTTTTGCCTGCTCACTGTTACCAGAAAAATTTCCCCCCAAACAACAGTGTTTTTTGGTAAGAGTTTGATTGATGTTTAGAAAAGTCTTTCAGGGCGTTTTTCCAATTCACGTGAGGCTCCATGACAAGCTGCCCTAATTTTTTGTGAGACCCCCTTCCGGCTTGATCGCAAGCAAACAAAGCACAATATTTGCAGAAACACCCTTATTTCACTGAAGAAAATACTAGCCAAGCGTACTTATCCATCCAGCTAACTTGAAACATCCTTGTTTTTTGAGCATGTGACATGAACTGGAAAAGGATAGTCATTGTTTGGCTTAAAATGCCTTTTCAGTAAACTATAATTTGTTTCATCGGAAACCGAACCTCTTCTTTCAAAAAAGGTTCTAATGTCAAGCTCAACGTCAATATTTATTTCATCACGTTTGTCTGCTACAACCTCAGCATTTGGTATTGATTCTTGAGCTGAAGTCAAAGGCTCAGTTGCAACTTCAATGTTCAGCTGATCACCATTGCCACTTTTTTCCCAAGAAACCTCGCTAATTCGTCGTTTTTTACCCCAAAGCTGGAGAACACTCTGTTGTTTTTTCGACATGTCACACTTGTCCTATCTTTAGCAACACTTGGTTTTAGACTGTCAACTGCAAGAGCAAAGGCCTGGGCTTAATTGCAAGAATGGCTGCTTCATCCCCTAGGGAAGGACCACCTACGAACAGATGATCGTTAAAAACTAACAGTTAGCTCAAAAAAGTTGAACAGGAAATGGATTAATACTATATTGGTGACCAAATCAGGTAATTACAGGCCAAAAAATCATCGAAAACGGTTAACACATTATGTCCAGATCAGTAATTAGCCACTATCCCTTATTCTGTGAGAAGTATCAGAAAATTACGGGAAAATAAAACAGAATCGTGAGATTTCGGGGAGAGGGGCCGTCCCGGAGGCCCCTCCTGCGTACCTGCTTGGTAGGGAGGGTGTTTTTTAAAAACTAGAGATGATAGACATACAATTTGGTAACTAAAGGGAATGTAAATGGCTTTCGATAAACCAAAACAGTATGAATAATAGTCCTCGTCCACTAAACATACAACAAAAAATTACCATATAGATTACGAACCTCTTGTATATTACAGTTCCTCATCAACATTCTTTTATTAGAAATGTTCCTTGATCAAACTCAATTTATTGATTGATAATAACCTGGACCAATTTCCATTCTTTTATATCAAATATTTTGGGCTTTCAAAGCAATATTTCCAAGAACGACCTTATCGGGAAGTTTGCCAATAACATATCTTTGAGATAACTCTATAACGCTATGGCTGTTGTCAGAATATAGGCCCATTTTACCGAGAAATAACACCTGGCAAGCAATGTTTCCTTGAAATGTTATGGCTCTCCGACGGGAATATAGGTTGATACAAGGGGCTAGAAACTCCAATAGTAGCCCGGGATAGGGCTCTCACTGGAGCACAGGTGGATACAAGGGGATAGCAACTACAATAGTGCACCGGGATATGGCTGTTGAAGTATCCTAAAGGCCTATACTACTGGCTTGGCCCTCCAATATTTTTGGTCACTTAAAAAGACGCTAGAACTTTTGATTTTCGTTTAAATGAGCCGATCTCTACCGATCTTATAGGAATACTGGCTCGATACGATCCACCCGCGGGAAGAAAAACAAACAGGTAAACACGCACTCGTGATTTTTTTTTCTGAAAAAAAAAAAAATACAAAATTCCACTTTGTAGATAGGAGCTTGAAAGTTTTTCGAAAGGATTTTCTGATATTCTGAATCAGATGGTGTGGTTTTGATTAAAATCTCTTAACTTATTGTGGATGTTTCCACCCTTTTTCAAAAATCAGGCAAATTTTCTCAGGCTCGTAGCTTTTGGTGGTAATGCTAAACTCAATAAATTTTATACATTTGATATCAGCAGAAAAGTTAATCCTTTTTGTGTATTTATTGTTGTTAAAACTCTGTATTTTAGAATTTTGGTTACTATTCAGACGAGTCGCTCCTTATTTACGTTACCACAAACTTTTTGAAAGTGTTTGTTTATAATTCCTGATGTGCCCAATCATTCGTTTATGTTTCTTATGGGGGAGACATGTTGTCTATGGAGGACCAATGGGGAGTAGACAAGATGTTGGAATTTGATTCTGTATTATTGGACGTCATTGGAAGTGCATAAGCTTTAAAAGTAATTGAATATTCGGAATTGGTCGAAAAATGGCATACGAATTAAAAAAGAAAGTATATGAGAAAATTATAAAAATATTAAATACGGAGTAAAGAATTGAAACGAAAGAAATTAATTGAACGAATTTCTCGAGAAAAACGAATAAAAAAATGCTAACGGAAGTAAGGTAATAATCCAATTTAACGTGCAAGTTACAGTGATCTCCTCAAAATTACACTGATGAAACAAGTCGGAACTCTTATGCATATAGGTAAAAAATCACCATATTCAGGTAGATCTTGTATTCAGACTCTCTTGTATTATGTACGATAAAAGGAACTAACTAAATGCTTCATAGCTATATAGTTTCAAGAAATTTCAAGACATCATTTTCCAAAGTTCATAAGATAATACGCGGATAATGTCCACGTTTTTTTTTTTTTTTTTCATTTCATTGTTTTGCCGAACATACTTTATTCATTGCAGGAACCTCCTTCGAAATACTTGCACACTATATTTACGGGTGAATTTTCTCGTTGATTGGGTAGTTTCTTCTTATCAGTAACATTTTTGCTTTCGTGAGTAAATTGACATCGTTCAACAAGTTTGCATGCACCAGTTGACATAAAAACCTTTCTTAGTTTCTCGTCTGTCGGTAATTCCTAGTCCTTCAGCAATTTTCGCGACAACGTCACAACATTTTTCGAATAGCTGTAAATTAAGAGCGTTGATTTCGGTCTGTTTCATCAACAGGGATCGGGCTTGAGATTCAAGTTTTTACTTTCATGCTTTGGATCTTTTTTTTCAAGTTGCAGGATTCAATTGTCTTTTTGATCTTGGGGTTTACGCCGCACTCACGCAATAACACTCAAACTCAATTAGAGTTATACAATCTGTAATGATATAGCATATGGGGATTTTACCTTATATGGGGATGTGGGCAGGTAATGATATAGCATATGGGGATTTTACCTTATATGGGGATGTAAGCTGATTGGCTCAAATTAGCGCTAGATAAACCATGGCATTAGTAAAATCTAATTATGAATGGGCCTTAAGAAAAAGAATGCTGCAGTAATTTAGCATAATTAGCACTATTCGTATTGTTCATGCTATTCCCCGAAAATGCCATCCTAAATGCCCCAAAAATGCCATTTTTATACAACCATATAAAGGGCTTATCTCAGATTTGCCTCACAATCACTCGGACTATATGTCTTGGCTTTTTCTACAATTATCCATGTCTTGATGCCTGCAAAATACTTGACTTTAATTCAAAATCAACGGAGTCGTTCGAGGCCTTCGGCCTCGAAAATGCTAAATAATACACAATATTATACCAATTAAGACGGGAGTTAATTCAAAACTCACCTTAATGGAAACAAAGCTTAACGGAGAGTAGGAAAACTTCTTTTTTTCATCCAGTCGTTGAATATGGGAAGTTGGCTTAAGCATTATAACGGGATAAGAAAAATATCAATCCTTAAATGCTGATATTTTTATATTTTTGGATCTTATTAATGAAAATATCTGGAGAATGTAAGAAATTGTTTCAACAATCTTAAAACTCTTGGGACTTGAGAAGGGAAGGGATGAAGGCTACTCTATACGTAACACTTCCGATCACGTCAACATTGTGGCACCTAAAGATAAAAATTACGAAAGGAAAAATGTCTTCCTGTCTGAATTTTGTTCTGATTGAATGTCCTGATCTGAATGTCCCTGGTTTTTAGAGTCCTTAACAAAGTCCTTATTGTTTGACTCTCAATTAAATTCTTAAATACAGTTTTCGTTTATGTCAAAACCTTATGTTAAAAAAAAATTATTTTTTCAAAACGTTATTATGTTTGAAAAAATTTTTACATCTACTAGTACTAATGTTAGCACTATCGAATTACTGATAAAAGAACCACTACATATGTATTTTATGAAATAATTTCTAATTTTTTTAATTGGACCGTCGAAGTTCTAAAAACAATTCTTAAAAAAAATGGAATTTTAAAAACAGAAAAACAATGAGGGATGGTAAATTTTAAATCGCATTTTTCAACTTAATTAAGCTATGTTTCTAAGTAATCTGCCTCGTTTACCAGTGCTTTTAGTAATAATATGTTCATTCATCCCTGATAGGAAGCTATCTTCTGGCAGAAGTGAAGTTTCGTCTCGGTAGCTGAAATTTTGGTTCTAGGCGTATAGCCCCCCCCCCAGAAATACCCCCCGTGGAAAATAAGGATTTCCAAATTTCAGAATTTTATTTGAGTTTTATTTGAATTTTTATTTCCGTAGGGGGAAGGAATTTTGGTACTTTCCGGGGATGTATTTTCCGCGGGGGGGGGGGGGTAGACGCCGGCCACCGAATTTTTGCGTCGCTTCATAAAAAAAATCTTCATCTGAGCTTGTACCTAGTGGTCATAAGCTAAGGTCGTACGAAATTAGTCTGTAGTGAGTGAATATTGGTAACTCTGATACTCAAGCTACGCGGCTGGGTTGCCATGCCAAAAATACATTAAACCCAATTTTTTTTTCAAGTGAACAGTCTAAAATCTTTAAGTAAGCAGGCTTTAGAATTTTTTGCTTAAAAACCGTGAGCGATTGTAAAATTATAATTGCTTTTTCTAATTCTAAATTTTTTATTCAATTGCACTTATTGGTAATGTAAGGTACGCCTACACGTAATAAAAAAAAAGGTAAGCCACTTTTTTCAAGAAATGCTAATAATAATAGTATACGTATTCAGTTTATCTTTGCTAGGAAGCTATGTTCTGAGAAAGTCGTCTTTACAGCGAAATTCATGTCCCTAAAAATAATCTTTTAAATAAATAAAATAAAAAATAAGTATATATAAAAAATAGTAAATAAAAAAAAAAGTTAATAAAATAAAGCCTTATAAATATAGTCTGGAATGATTTTGGTTGTGACACCTACTATAGTCGAAGTCTGAAGCAAGGTTGCCAACATATCTTTGCCATAACAAATAGCTCATCTGAGCGCGGTTGAAAATCCTAGGTAGGATTAATTAAAATATCAAATTATGCACCTATGGCGTTCTTACTGAGTAAAGTGTCTTATCTCTTTTTTGTATATTTGTTTTGTTTACAGGGTAATGAACACACGGCAGCCCAATCTGATACAGATCCGATAAAGATCGTGACAGATCAAGATGTGGCAGAAACAAACCGAACGAGAACCAGACGTATTCAGAGAAAGAAGCAGAATCACCAAATGTACCATCAGCTGTGCCACCGACCATAGACATGGTTGAAGATGATATGGTTGAAATGCCGAATAAGAGAACTAGGCTGATTCAGAAAACTACCCAGCTTAACACTGAGGAAATAACCAACTCAAATAGTTGCAGCGTCCAGCCAATATTTGACGGAAAGCGTACCCAGGCAGTGGAAGCGGCTTCAAAATCAACAAGGACGATGAATGTGCAGAAGAGTAATACAGTCACGGAATGTGTTGCAAATTTTGATGCTGAGAAAAATGCCCAATTCGTTGGAAAGGACGACCCATGTGATGAAATGTCTCAGGCTGCTTTTTCGAAATCAGCAAGCAAGAACGGAAACGATTCAATCTAGTAGAGAAGCCATGCCAGAGAGGGCCAGAGAGGCCTTAGTTTCAAACATGGTGGTTATTTCAGAGAATGTTGAGCCTTTGATTGATGAAGACCTCTCAACCTGATCAACCATCTGAAGATGCCGTACCAAAACCGACAAGAACCCGAAAAATACAGAAGATGAATGTTAACGAGTTGAAGGATAATGCTTCCTAAGCAGAGGGTATGAAATGGGAAGAAAGTCAGCCGATTTTTGGTATTATTGAAGAAGAAGCCAAAACTAGACAGACAAGAACGCGGCAGAAGAAACAGGAGTTAATTATTTTTGAAGGTAAGGTTTGTTTATATCATATGGCAAATAGGAAGACACATGTCTGACCCATAGACAATAGGTCAGATCTTTTTTCGTGGGGGACAGAGTGGACTGAAAGTCAAAGACGGTTATTTTTAGCACAAATCAAAGCTCATATAGGGATCAATCTTTTTATTAGAAAGTGAAAAACAATGACAAAAATTCGGGATATTTCAATCACATATACAGTGACCGTCATCAGCTGATATACTGATAGCTGACGACGGTCACTATATATGTGATCAAAATATCCAGAATTTTTATTATTGTTTTCCATTGTCTAATAGAAGTATTGATCCTTATTTGAACTGTTGTTTGTGCGTAATGGAAAAGCAGTGCGGCCTTCGAAAATACCTAGGTTATCTTTAGGCTCTGTTTTCGTTAATTAGCTTGAAAGGTAAGGTTTGTTTGGATCATGTGGCACATGGTTGGACTCAGGTTTGACCCTTAGATTGTATCGTAGGATTTGTCTTGGGAGGAGAGGGTTGAAGCTATAAAAAAGAATATTTTTTTGAAAATAAAGAAAATTTACCTTCCGCATTTCCCTCTAATAATGTTTATTGAAAGTAACAAGTCTGTAAACACGACGTTTTCAGACGAGCAAAAAAAAAGAAAATGATAAAAATGTACCTTTGGCATTTTTTTTTAGATATGTATTCATTTTTTTTTTTTTTTTTTTTTGAGGACATTTCTAGGAAGACTTAGAAAATTCCTCGATCAAGAGGCATGCCATCTACAATTTGTAAAGTCATTTTCCTTGGTGCTTTGTGCTCGAACAGCTATTAGAAAATTTCGGTGCCACACCCAGAAGCCTTTATCAACAACAACAAAAAAAAAATAAATAAATAAACAAGAAATTAGCCTACACAAATAAGATGAAAAAAACAAGAAAAACAAGAGCTATACAAACGGAACACAAAAAAAGAAACGTAAGGAAAACTCACATTTAAATAAAATCCAATCGGGTATTTCAATGCAGCACATCTGCTGTGGACTATTGTATATCCTAATTATCTTCTGATATGGGATGATAAAAAAATCAAACAGCCTTTTTATTAGATAAACAAAACCATAGATTCTGAAATAAAACTTACCATAGTAACCTATAGCGTTACCCACCTAACGTTACCTATAGTAAAGAACCATAAGGTGTCAATGTGCTAATGCTATTTATCTATTTTCTAAGCTGCTATACCAAGTTAAAATCCAAAAGATCTCATTATTTTAGATATCACAGTGACAATTCAAAATACAAAATATGTTGCAATCTCCCTGAATGAAATATTGGGATATATTTCACGCATATAAGGGAAGAGACGCTACATACATATCAAGGCACAGTGCCGTAAAACTAGCAAAAACAACTTGGCCTAGAATTATATAAAACTGGGCTAGTATAAAACTATATAGCTACTGACTTAGTAGTTAAAAGCATAACTAAATAAAAAAATCTGGGCTAGTAGTGGGCTAATAATGGGCTAGTGCAGAACTAGCCAAAGAGCCTATGACAAGTATAAGAAGAAAGAAAATCACAGTGAATACTATTTTGTGAGGATCGAGAAAAAACAGTTTGCGCGCTTATCCTCCTCCAAAAAAAAGAAAAACCTTTCCTGGAAACTTTCCAACTCGATACACGATACAAAACAGTATAAACTCCCTATTCTAATTGTATGAAATCCTCTATCCCTATTTAGAGGATTCTGTATTGGAGGATTAGTATCCCTTTCTGTATGAAAAATTTCCTCTTTTAATGAAACTTTTTGACAGCGTACAATCTGTATATTAATTTTAGTCGCTTTTCTTTAGACAAAAACGCATCCTACCGTGACTAATAATAACAGCACACTGCAGCACCAAGCCGCCTGAGGCCAACACAGATATATACACTCCTTCATCACATATTCAAAGCCTACCTCTTTACACCCTCCCAGAAAGTTCCTATTTCCCCTATATCTTTCCTTAGTCTCACCCCAATCGGGGACGACTACTTTTCGTTTGGCCCTAGATGGTGAGCCAAAAAGGTTGATCTTTGGTAATCTACCGTTCATTCACAGAACCTGTCCCAACTATCTCAACCTTTCTCTCATTATAACCCTTGAAATTGGGATTGAACCATATTTTTTGTACAGCTTGCTGTTTGAAAGACGTTCAGTAAGACCGGTACCCAAAACAATCCGTAGGTAATTTCTCTGGAAAAACATTCAATAAATTCTCCTCCGTCTTTCGGAGTGCCCACAATTCCGGACCATACTAGGTACCTCAGTTATGAGTATTCTAAACTAACTGACTGATCTAACCTCCACCCCATGAAATCACCCGCTCCATAGCATCCTGTAATCGTGTTCAAGATAAATTCCAAAATTAATCAGTACAGATTCTAATATTTGCAAATGTCTTCCTGTATCTCAGATTTAGGAGAAATGAAAGACAAAGAATTTACCATAGTCATGCACAGATAAGAGGGAGTTTATCAACATATTCGTTAGATATTATGAATGAACCTTCAGTGATATTGAATGAGCATTGTGAATGAATCATACGCAAAAATTGTTTCTTTCTAAGTGAAACTGAGTCTGACTTTCCGTCTTTTTTTTTTTAGTTAGCTATAAAATTTGATGGCTATGAAACTGGATTGGTTATAAAATTATGAATGCTACGAAATTGGATTGGCTATAAAAACTATGAATGCTATGAAAATGTGTTGGCTATAAAATTTTTATGGCTGTGAAACTGTGTTGGCTATAAAACTTTGATGGCTATAAAACTATTTACTATAAAACTTTGATGGCTATGAAACTGTATTGGCTATAAAACTATGAATGCAATGGCATTGTATTGGCTATAAAACTATTATGGCTGCGAAACTTTATTGGCTATAAAACTTTGATGGCTATAAAACTATTTTCTATAAAACTTTGTTGGCTATGAAATTGTATTGGCTATAAAACTAGGAATGCTATGACATTGTATTGGCTATAAAAATATTATGGCTGTGAAACTCTATTGGCTATAAAACTATTTGCTATAAAACTTTGATGGCTATGAAACTGTGTTGCCTATAAAAACTTTGAATGCTATGAACTATATTGGCTATAAAACTATTATGGCTGTGAAACTACATTGACTATAAAACTTTGATGGTTATGATATTGTATTGGCTATAAAACTATGATGGCTATGAAATGTAATGGCTATGAAAATATGATGCCTGTAAAACTGTATTGGCTATAGAAACTATGGATTCTATGAAACTGTATTGACTATAAAACTATGAATGTTATGAAAAATGTGTTGGCTATAAAACTATTATGGCTGTGAAACTGCATTGGCTATAAAACTATGAATGCTATGAAATTGTATTGGCTTTAAAACTATGAATGCTATGAAAATGTATTGGCTATAAAATTATTATAGCTGTGAAACTGTATTGGCGATAAAACTATGATGGCTATAAAACTATTTGCTATAAAACTTTGATGGCTATGAAACTGTATTGGCTATAAAACTGAATGTTATGGCATTGTATTGGCTATAAAACCTTTTATGGCTGTGAAACTTTATTGGCTATAAAACTTTGATGGCTATAAAACTATTTGTTATAAAACTTTGATGGCTATGAAACTATTTGCTATGAAACTTTGATGGCTATGAAACTGTATTGGCTACAAAACTATGAATGCTATGAAGTGTATTGGCTATAAAACTATTATGACTGTGAAACTTTATTGGCTATAAAACTTTGATGGCTATGAAATTGTATTGGCTATATAACAATGATGGCTATGAAATTGTATTGGCTGTAAAATTATGATGGCTGTAAAACTGTATTGGCTATAAAACTATGAATGCTATGAAACTGTATTGGCTATAAAACTACGAATGCTCCGAAAATGTGTTGGCTATAAAACTATTATGGCTGTGAAATTGTATTGGCTATAAAACTATGAATGCTATGAAATTGTATTGGCTATAAAACTATGAATGCTATGAAAATGCGTTGACTATAAAACTATTATGGCTGTAAAACTGTATTGGCTATAAAATTTTGATGGCTATAAAACTATTTGCTATAAATCTTTGATGGGTATAAAACTAATAAGGGATTTTTTTTTTTTTTTTTTTTTTTTTACTATGGTTCCGATCGTTTTTTTTTTCAAACACGTCCTTTAAAAAAAGAGAAACGCTTCAAGAAAAAGAATAAGCATTAAATAGAAAAAAATTTGTGCAAATTAACAAAACCAACTGAAAATAGGATTAGAAGGCTATTTGACCAACACTAGTATAAAATGCATGTACATACTCTCTGTAATAGACAAAAGACGAATAAACTAAACAATTTCCTAATAAGATTACTAATATGTATGTTAGAAATGCAACTAGCAATGCTTCTTTTTTGTCATTTTTCTCTTTTGCTAGTTTTGTATAGTTGATGAATTGTATAACTTAACCACTCAGATCTTTGTCAATCACATTGCCCCGGACTCTGGACTGCCACAAATGTGACACAAACTGACAAAAATAAGGTTCCAGAAATTTCTAATCTAAGGTGAAGTGCATTAATAACTTACAAAAGTGTAACTTGTCAGTTACAAGACTAGCGCTAGTGTCACCGAAAGATCACTATTCCATCTAACGTTTGACGTTTCATGATATTTTTGCAAGCTTTTTAATAGTGTTTTTTTTACAAACTGAGATCGGGCACTTATTTCTCCCTTAATTTTGCCTTGTTAATACATTGATAAAACGTCTAGACACGCCAAAACGCTAGAAGGTGTTGGCCACTTTCGTTTCGTCGGCATTAGCTCAAGTTTCAACCCTTGTAAGTAACCCAACTTTTTGGTTTAAGCAATAAATTCTTTGGTTTAAGCCGCTGAACAGCACATATTTTACACATATACCTATTAATTTGGTTGACGAAAGAAGTACAAAATCACAAATTTAGCAACATTAAGTAGCGTACATTGTATACAACTACAGCGGAGCTATGGTTTGAGATACGAGGTTTCCAATGTTGGCCTTGGTTGAAAGTCCAAGTTTTGACTAATAATCAATGAATAACGATTCAATCAGTGCCATTTGTGTTAATGTATTCTTTAGCAAATTTATTTGACTCTTATTTTAAACAATCTAATGTTTATGATGTCAAATCCTGCTTATTTTACTTCAAAATGCGTATGGGGTTTTGATGGTCCATTAAAAAAAAGTAATCTTGTCGTGTCTCATTTATCGTACCTAGTCGTGGCATATGCTGAAAACATTTTTAAAAACATTTTAGACCACTTGAAGTATCGGGTAACTAGTTTTGACAGTGCGAGGCAACATGGGCAGAAACCACCATTAGCCAACCGTTTATCGTACCTAGTCGTAGCATATACTGAAAAACATGTTTAAAAAACATTTTAGACCACTTGAAGTAATCGATAACTAGTTTTGACCGTGCGAGACAACATGGGCAGGAACCACCGCTAGCCAACGTCAGCCAACCGTAACCACCGTTTATCGTACCTAGTCGTGGCATATACTGAAAACATGTTTAAAAACATTTTAGACCACTTGAAGTAATCGATAACTAGTTTTGACAGTACGAGGCAACATGGGCAGAAACCACCGCTAGCCAACGTCAGCCAACCGTTAACCACGGTTTATCTTACCTAGTCGTAGCATGTGCTGAAAACATGTTTAAAACATTTTTAGACCACTTGAAGTAATCGATAACTAGTTTTGACCGTGCGAGGCAACATGGGCAGAAACCACTAGCCAACGTCAGCCAACCGTTAACCACCGTTTATCGTACCTAGTCGTGGCATATACTGAAAACATGTTTAAAAAGCTTTTAGACCACTTGAAGTAATCGATAACTAGTTTTGACCGTGCGAGGCAACATGGGCAGAAACCACTAGCCAACGTCAGCCAACCGTTTAACCACGGTTTATCTTACCTAGTCGTAGCATGTGCTGAAACATGTTTAAAAACATTTTAGACCACTTGAAGTAATCGATAACTAGTTTTGACCGTGCGAGGCAACATGGGCAGAAACCACTAGCCAACGTCAGCCAACCGTTAACCACGGTTTATCTTACCTAGTCGTAGGCATGTGCTGAAAATATGTTTAAAAACATTTTAGACCACTTGAAGTAATCGATAACTAGTTTGAGCGTGCGAGGCAACATGGGCAGAAACCACTAGCCAACGTCAGCCAACCGTTAACCACCGTTTATCGTACCTAGTCGTGGCATATACTGAAAACATGTTTAAAAGCTTTTAGACCACTTGGAAGTAATCGATAACTAGTTTTGATAGTGCGAGGCAACATGGGCAGAAACCACAGTTAGCCAACCGTTTTTAACCACCGTTTATCGTACTTAGTCGTAGCATATACTGAAAACATGTTTAAAAAACCATTTTAGACCACTTGAAGTAATCGATAACTAGTTTTGACCGTTTTACATGGGCAGAAACCGCCGTTAGCCAACCGTAACCACCGTTTACCGTACCTAGTCGTGGCATATACTGAAAATATGTTAAAAACATTTTAGACCACTTGAAGTAATCGATAACTAGTTTTGACAGTACGAGGCAACATGGGCAGAAACCACCGCTAGCCAACGTCAGCCAACGGTTAACCACCGTTATCGTACCTAGTCGTGGCATATACTGAAAATATGTTTAAAAATATTTTAGACGACTTGAAGTAATCGATAACTAGTTTTGACAGTAAGAGGCAACATGGCAGAAACCACCGCTAGCCAACGTCAGCCAACCGTTAACCACCATTATCGTACCTAGTCGTGACATGTACTGAAAACAAGTTTAAAAACATTTTAGACCACTTGAAGTAATAGATGACTAGTTTTGACAGTGCGAGGCAACATGGGCAGAAACCACCGTTAGCCTACCGTTAACCACCGTTTTATCGTACCTAGTCGTGGCATATACTGAAAACATGTTTAAAAGCCTTTTAGACCACTTGGAGTAATCGATAACTAGCTTTGGCAGTGCGAGGAACATGGGCAGAAATTCACCGCAGGCCAACCGTTAACCTCTGTTTATCGTACTTAGTCGTGGCATATACTGAAAACATATTTAAAAACCTTTTAGACCACTTGGAGTAATCGATAACTAGTTTTTGACAGTGCGGGCAACATGGGCAGAAATTCACCGTTAGCCAGTTAACCTCTGTTTATCGTACCTAGTTGTGGCATGTACTGAAACATGTTTAAAAAAACCTTTTAGACCACTTGGAGTAATCGATAACTAGTTTTGACAGTGCGAGGCAACATGGGCAGAACCACCGTTAGCCAATGTTAGCAAACCGTTAACCACCGTTTATCGTACCTAGTTGTGGCATATGCTGAAAACATGTTTAAAAACATTTTAGACCACTTGAAGTAATCGATAACTAGTTTTGACACTGCGAGGCAAAATGGGCAGAAACCACCGTTAGCCGACGTTAGGCAACCGTCAACCACCGTTTATCGTACCTAGTCGTGGCATATACTGAAACATGTTTAAAAAAATTTTTAGACCACTTGAAGTAACCGATAACTAGTTGACAGTGCGAGGCAACATGGGCACAAACCACCGTTAGCCAACCGTTAACCACCGTTTATCGTACCTAGTCGTGGCATATACTGAAAACATGTTTAAAAAACATTTTAGACCACTTGAAGCAATCGATAACTAGTTTTAACAGTGCGAGGCAACATGGGCAGAAACCACCGTTAGCCAATCGTTAACCACCGTTTATCGTACCTAGTCGTGGCATACACTAGAAACATGTTCAAAAACATTTTAGACCACTTGAAGTAATCGATAACTAGTTTTGAAAGTGCGAGGCAAAATGGGCTGAAACCACCATTAGCCAATAATTAATTAAAAATTAGAAAAGCAAAGATTTATGCTGAACCAGCCAATGACCACAGTTATGGGGCTCCAACTACTAAAAAACTATCAACAGATTATTGTAAAATCGTTCTTTATTCGGTATTATACCATGTTGGAATACTATAAACACATTAGCATGAGAAATGACATGAAATCACAGCGCTACACATATTTTGAGGAAACTAAATGGAATAGGAATCTGTTCCCGTTGACAGTGCACCCTCCTTAAGCCTCTCTATAAAGAAACGACACAGCATTCCTCGGAACCAGAGTCCCTAAAACAGAAAATAACATGGTTAACTTGTCACCGAACATTTACTAAAATTGTTAGGCATGGCATAACTTACAGACTAAGGACATTATATCACATTAATGGGTTTCGATAGAGAGATAAGAAAGGAAAAAAGAGAGAAAAGAGAGAGAAAAAAGGAAGGAAAGAAAGAAAAAAAGACAGATAGATAGAGGGAGAGAGAGAGAAAGAGAGAGAAATAAACAGAGAAAGAGATAAATAAAAAACAACAGGCAAAAATCATTAGATGAATTAACGTATGTAATACAATGGGAAGGTGGAGTCAAAGTTCGAGAAGGATAAGAACACTATCTGTAACTTAGCGAGATTATTTTGTACTAAATTTGTTGTAACCAATTAAACCAAAAACAGCAAGTGATTTTGGGAAAAATTTAAAATCTTATATTACTCGGTTCCAACTGTCGGGGAAATTAAATTTTACAAGGCGAGAAAAGTTAAGACTTCAGGGAAACGTCAAGTAAAACAAAAAGATTTGGAAAGTTTGAGAGAAAGAGAAAACGGATGAGGAGGATAATAGTCAACACAATAGCTTTATAAGACTTAATATTACCTTAACAAGATCGATATTTACTTATTTATTTTGAAAAAACGGAGCAAGCCACAGCTTTGAGCTTACTACGTATTATTTTTTTTTCTTCCCATGAGTCATCATATAGAATGGATGGTCGTTAGAAAGCCAAAGACTGGCTCATTCCATCAAAAATTTCAGAGGTCTAATTTCTCTTTCAAGGACAAAACCAAGCAGAGGACAGCCTGACTCCCCCCATGTGCTCCCTCCCGTCCTTTACATCAAAGTTTTAAAGACAGCCAATTTACTAAAAACAAGCAAAAGTTCCAAGAATATGACCCTGAGGTAACACAATAAGTACATCCCAAGGAAAAGGACCACAAATAATACAAGCAATCAACAGAAACTTCTGTTTAGCAAAACAGAAGCTTCATTGATACACTTCGGCAGAAATAGGTGAATATTTTTTACCCTGTTTAAATCAATCCTATAACAATTTGCAACCTGTATGATCAATAAGCACCAGGCAGGGCCCCTGGGCCCATTTCCCAGATCCCACTTCAAACCCCTTCCCTTTTTCTGTACAAGAGAACATTTTGTATGTTTTTGCAATAAGAATCATAGGAAGGTTTTCAATTTCTATGGCAGAAGGGACCAAAGATCTGTGCCTCCTCCAGCCTCCCTCCTCCATATTCGGTCCACCAGATACACTATTTAAAAGTTTCTAAGCTAGCTGGTTACAAGTCTGAGGCTAATTTTGTAACGAAGATGTAAAAAATCAAAACAAGTACATTTTACATTACCCGAATTATTTTTTATTTCCATCAAAATTGGTTTATAAGTATTTCTGATCTTGCTAATCACAAGTCTGAGGCCAATATCGCAATAAAACAAATCAAAATCGGAACACTCCTAGTTTGCGCTGCAGAGGGGGTACATTGATGGCACCTCTTATGTATTATAAGTGTTTTAGGAGCTAAATGTATTGTTATCTGCCACTTTATTCCAACTATTGCAATATAGAATATGGTACATTTATAGAAATCAAGCATCGACTAATTAGCAACTAGGAGGTGGGAGATTCGCATGCCTGTTATAGGCTTATTTAAAACTGGCTCTTGTCTCAAAATCCATTGTGGAAAACCATTAATTCATAACTTGACATCTTAAGTGTCACACTTATTGAGCTTGAACCAGACTACGGATATAGCCAGTGCTAAGCCTTAATAAAAAATCTTATCGACCCCCTCTAAGTAAAATAAAAAAAAGTATGCTTTTCTTGAATGATATATTTTGAAAAAATCCAGCTTTATAATTTCTAGTCCACCCTAGCTCGGTGTCAAGATCCCCCCCCCCCCCCCCCGAGAGGCTGTTTTGACATGCAACGAAATCCACAATTTCAAACTTTTGGCATATACACCTTTCTCCATTATATTTGTCATTAACATTAGATTTTGCAATTTAAGAATACCCTTTAAAACGTTTTGACTAAAGATACCTACCAACAACTTTTTGAGTTTTTGTCTTCATTCGAACTACTTGAAGCAACTGACTCTGCTGTGTGGCTTGTGCTATAGACTCTAACTTCGGCCAAACAGCCATAATACTCCCTGTAAGCATCCAATAGTTACAACGACGCTTGCCCAAAGTGCAATCACCTGTAATAAGCTTCTTTCGACATCGACCAGTCCAATAGACATGAATGCAATTTTCCTGCGAATGCTCGTAGTGTTTCTCCCAGTGTCCTCTAGCTTCATCGGCATGAACCTGACGATATCGTCGTTTCAAATCGGCTAATGGCACTGTTTTACTCTGAAATAAACGTCAGTGAATAGAAAAAATTACAAGAAAAATAAAATGTACATTTCCGATACTAAATATCGGGGGTTTTGTTAACTTTTTTTCACGGACTTTCTATGTGGATGTGGGGATTCTCTCTTGAACGTAACGCGTCTGCCTAAATTCCTGGACGTACCTGGGTCTTTGTATAGATAGCACATAGATGCTACTCCTCGTAAAATCGGTTATACTCTCAAACAAATTATATGCAAGTAAAAAAAGCACTGTCGAGTGAAGTGAGGGTGGAAAATTTTGTTTTTAGACCACACTTTCTTTAATTTTCCAGAGATCTTTTCGATAGAATCTTAGGCACAGTTTTACTCAGAAAAAAAGGAAGAAAATTAGCAGTCAGTCAACAAGTTTGATTGCGATTGACATAAAGAAGAAATAACCCCACTCAGAACTATCTGGACTCAAAACACATTTTTCTGATAAAAAATCTTGCTTGTATTGACTATTTATCATCGCTAATTAACTACCTCAATTTGGTAGCGATAATCACGATTAGACAACAATCAAAAGTAGGTTTCTCTCTCCTCAATTTCTTTTCTTCCTACAGTCCTCTGAAAAAGACATTTGAAGGAAATACAACTTTCGTCAGTGTTGTCAGTGTTTCGTCAGTGTTGTCACAGAAAACATAGTTATTGACAGCTAAAAACAAAAGGGCAGCAAGTTTAGTCTCTTGTGGAACACCACATGTTATTTCTGACCTCTTTTGTCTATCCATTCTTTCCCTAGTCAAGGGTTGAGTCGTTACTTTAATTTCTTTGCTTTTGGAAAGTTGGCTTTGCCTCCCAAAACTTAAAAGTAGTCAGAGTTTTGTAGTGGACCTAGTGAACGTGTTGGTAGGTAATGGTTGTCTTTCAGGCACGAAACCTTTTTCAAAGCTTAGCCCCTCACAATTGTAACATTATTTCGTAGTGAGAAATAAAAATGCTATAAATCATAGCGTTCTATAAATCTGCATTCAAGTAACAGTCAATCGACACGATTAACGAAGAAGAAAAAGAAGAAGAGATAACTTGTATGGCTTAGGAAAAAGAATAAAAACCATTTTGGGTTCTAATTGTTCATGATTCTACTCAAATGTTTTAAAAGTGACTATTAATTTTACACGCGATAATAAAGAAATAAAAATATACTGATTCAAGACAAAAACATTGTTGCCATTCAGTAAGTGGTACAAAAAACAATGTGTCAGATTAACCACAATTAAAGAAGTAACAGTAATTTTTACTACTGTTAGGTTTTCTTTTCATCGAAATAGCAAAAAAATAGCATATATTTAGCGAAATAGCAAAATAGCAAAAAAACTATTAAGTAATAAAAATTTGCGCTAGGCCAAATAATTCCCCTCTCATCCAACTTGAAACAATAAAACAAGTACCACATACCAATTGGACACGAGAATCAAGATTTTCAAAGGAACGCACTCCTTCTCCTACCTTATATGAAATCCCACTATCCCCTTGTAACTGATGGGGCAAGAACTATGAAACTTCCCCCCATCCCCATAATCACAGTTCATCTTAATTTTAAGCCAAGCTCAAAACACCCATGGAAAATGATTTGTCTTAAAAATAATAGTATGTGTTATTTCCAGTCTTTCTCTCATTATTGCCCTCAATACAAAACAACCGTATAAATACATTCTACTGTGCAATCCCTCTTGTAATCCTTAGAAAAGTTCCACCCGCATACATGCTATGTACAAGTATAGGTTTAGTCTATTTAAGTGTCAGCGAATTTTACCTTCAAATTGAACGTCTTTTTTATTATTATTTTTTGTTCATGCGTGTTCGGATTCAAGTGTGTTCGGATTGAAGTTCCTTCAAAATTATTCTAAATATTTTCGCCTAGAATTTTTTTTTCATCTTGCCGACGGATAAACGGCATCACCAATTGCATCACCCATTAACCTGATTCCCACTTAATCATTTATTGGTCTACGTTTTGTTGTACTTTCCTTTTTTGATTCTTAACCTGACAAGACAAAAAAAACGGTGCCAATCACAAGACCCAAAAAACAAGCAGCTTGGCAATTTACAATGATATTATAGGATTTGGATTAGATGTCCGGCCCTAAATTCTTCTCCAACTAAGAAATTTTGCCTTAAGAAATCTTACAAATGAGAAATAGATAAACAAACCTGGTATCCAGTGCTAGGTCTTATGATAACAAACGATGCATCAGCACTCTGCTTTCTTGTGGAGCTCCTGGTTGCGAGAATTGGCCCATAACGACTACCCTGACGAGGCTCTTTCAATATATAAAATCCTTCATGATTGTCACTCATTATCTCGTACCTACAAATAAGTATAATCAAGTGAAAGGCTCTGGGAAAAAAAACCAAGAAGTATTAACAGCAAGTAAAAATTTGAACTTTGTTGTTTCTCAGGGTTCACTAAACTATCTTGCATGATATTCAATGTTTTTTTGCCGCTTCTTCATGCGTTAAGACAGTTTGCAGCAGTCGAGCAGGCAAAAAATTGCATCTATTTTTAACTTCAATAATTTAATTTCAATAGAAAAATAGAAGTTTAAGGAGAAACTAATTTTAACTGGGAGAAGCTACCGAAGCTGTACTGTATGAGATCTATCAACAGAGCAAATAAAACAAATTGACTCCTCAATATTTGATGGGAAGAATTCAGTTTATGCTGCATCGGTCATGCGTGAGTTGTCTTGTACATGAAAGACGGATCAAACAAAAGTAAGAATTAGACAAGAAAAAAATGGATAGCTGTGGGACCTACAGTTAAAATCTGAATACGTAAAATGTAACTGACAATTTAAATCACTAAGCAATACTTTCAAGTTATGCTGCATCCCTCATGAGTGAGTTTGTATTGTATCAGAAAGAAAAGAAAAGAAAGAAGAAGAAATAAATAAATAAAAATAAATAAATAGCAATGGGACGTATGGTTAAGACTCTAAAAACAAATTGATAATGTAAATCCCAAAGCAATATTTTACTTGAAACAGTGACAAAATTAAACAAAGGTACCTTCTAACTTAAAGACCCACCAGCTTAACAACTGATCAAACTTAACACCTGTCCAACTTTAAAAGTGATTATTTAGTACATGTTATTGCTCTCTAACCCATTGAATTGCTAACAAAAATAACGGAAAAAAAAGAAGGATAGAAGGGCCGTCAAGACTACAAGTCGATTCAATTCATTAAGCATACAACTTAGTAAATTCCAAGGAATATATATTTTAACTTCCAAGAATTGAGGTTTTTTATTTTTGTATATTTTCCATGTATTTGAGCATGCAGAATATGATGAAATAATTGCACAGAGGAGACACAGAAGATATAAATATCTGAAACAAAATTCTGCATTTACAACAATATATGCACTTTTAGTTTGTTGCTCATGTATTTGAATATAGAGAAAGCAGTAAAACTGTACAATGCTCAATACCTCAAGTACATGCTCAAATATATAAGCAGCGTTATACTGCTCATATATTTCGGATGGATAATCAGGACATATCTATAAATATAGAGAATTTCAAAAAGTTCATCAAAATTCTACATCAGTATTTACACGTTTTGTATGTTACTTATGTTTTTGAATATGGAGAATCCACTGAAATTGTTTATAGCTCAATAGCTGAAATACATGCTAAAATATACAAGCAACGGTAGACTTTTAATATATTCGACCGTGAGCAATAAGAACAGATTATTCATAAAAAGTTGTGGATAAACAAGGTTGTGGATAAACAAATCCACAAACTTAGTTAAATTCTGCATCTACAACAGTTTATATACTTTCAGTTTGTTGCTCATATATTTGATCATGGAGAATGCACTAAAATTGTATATTGCTCATAAACTGAAAAACATACTCAAATACATGAGCAAATATGTACTTCTCATACATCCAAGTATGTAAAATAAGAGAAACATAAGCAAATCCATAAACTTAATCAAAATTCTGCATCTAAAACAATTTATATACTTTTAGTTAGCTGGTAATTTAATTGAGCATGGAAATGCACTAAAGTTGTTTATTGCTCAAAAACTGAAATACCTACTCAAAAACATGAGCAACTGCGTACTTTTCATACATCCAAGTATGTAGAATAACATAGCATAGGCAAAACTGAAATCAAAATTCTGAATTTACAACAGTTTATATATTTTAGTTTGTTGCTTATACATTTGAGCATGGAGAATGCAATAAAATTGTTTATTGCTCAAAAACTGAAATACCTACTCAAAAAACATGAGCAACTGTGTACTTTTCATACATCCAAGTATGTAGAATAACATAACATAGGCAAAACTGAAATCAAAATTCTGAATTTACAACAGTTTATATATTTTAGTTTGTTGCTTATACATTTGAGCATGGAGAATGCAGTAAAATTGTTTATTGCTCAAAAACTGAAATACCTACTCAAAAACATGAGCAACTGTGTACTTTTCATACATCCAAGTATGTAGAATAACATAGCATAGGCAAAACTGAAATCAACATTCTGAATTTACAACAGTTTATAGATTTTAGTTTGTTGCTTATACATTTGAGCATGGAGAATGCAGTAAAATTGTTTATTGCTCAAAAACTGAAATACCTACTCAAAAACATGAGCAACTGTGTACTTTTCATACATCCAAGTATGTAGAATAACATAGCATAGGCAAAACTGAAATCAAAATTCTGAATTTACAACAGTTTATATATTTTAGTTTGTTGCTTATACATTTGAGCATGGAGAATGCAATAAAATTGTTTATTGCTCAAAAACTGAAATACATACTCAAATACATCAACAACTGTGTACTTCTCATACATCCAAGTATGTAGAATAAGGTAAGCATAAGCAAATCAACAAATTTAATCAAAATTCTGAATTTACAACAGTTTATATATTTTAGTTTGTTGCTTATGTATTTGAGCATGGAGAATGCGCTAAAATTGTTTATTGCTCAAAAACTGAAATAAATACTCAAATACATGAACAACTGTGTACTTCTCATACATCCAAGTATGTAGAATAAGAAAAACATAAGCAAATCACCAAATTTAATCAAAATTCTGCATTTACAACAGTTTATATACTTTTATTTTGTTGCTTATATATTTGAGCATGGAGAATGCACTAAAATTGTTAATTACTCAAAAATTGAAATACATACTCAAATACATTTGCAACAGTTTATATACTTTTAGTTTGTTGCTTATATATTTAAGCATGCAGAATGCACTAAAATTGTTTATTGCTCAAAAACTGAAATGCATACTCAAATACATTAACAAATGTGTACTTCTCATATATCCGAGTATGTAGAATAAGGTAGCATAAGCAAATCAACAAACTTAATCAAAATTCTGCATTTACAACAATTTATATACTTTTAGTTTGTTGCTTCTGTATTTGAGCATGGAGAATGCACTAAAATTGTTTATTGCTCAAAAATTGAAATACATACTCAAATACATGAACAACTGTGTACTTCTCATACATCCAAGTATGTAGACTAAGGTAAGCATAAGCAAATCAACAAATTTAATCAAAATTCTGCATCTACAACAGTTTATATAATTTTAATTTGTTGCTAATTTAATTGAGCATGGAAAATTCACTAAAATTATTTATTACTCAAAAACTGAAGTACATACTCAAGTACATGAACAATTGTGTATTTCTCATACATCCTAGTATGTAGAATAAGATAAGCATAAGCAAATCCACAAACTTAATAAAAATTATGCATCTACAAGATTTTATATACTTTTAGTCTGTTGCTTATACATTTGAGCAAGGAGAGTGCAATAAATTGTTTATTCCTCAAAAACTGAAATACATACTCAAATACATGAGCAACTGTGGACTTCTCAAACATCCAAGTATGTAGAATAAGATAAGCATAAGCAAATCAACATATTTAATCAAAATCCTGCATCTACAACAGCTTACATACCTTTAGTTTGTTGCTTATGTATTTGAGCATGGAGAATGCCTAAAATTGTTTATTGCTCAAAAACTGAAATACATACTCAAATACATGAACAACTGTGTACTTCTCATACATCCAAGTATGTAGAGTAAGGTAAGCATAAACAAATCCACAAACTTAATCAAAGTTCTGCATCTACAACAGTTTATATACTTTTAGTTTGTTGCTCATTTAATTGAGCACGGAAAATGCTCTAAAATTGTTTATTACTCAAAAACTAAAATACATATTCAAATACATGAGCAACTGTGTACTTCTCATACACCTAAGTATGTAGAATAAGATAAGCATAATCAAATCCACAACTTTAATCAAAATTCTGCATCTAAAACAGTTTATATACTTTTAGTTTATTGCTTATATATTTGAGCATGGAGAATGCACTAAAATTGTTTATTGCTCAAAAACTGAAATACATACTCAAATACATGAGCAACTGTATACTTCTCATGCATCCAAGTATGTAGAATAAGATAAGCATAAGCAAATCCATAACTTAATAAAAATTCTACATCTACACAACAGTTTATTGCTAAAAAACTGAAATCATACTCAAATACAAGAGCAACTGTGTGCTTCTCATCACCCAAGTATGAAGAACAAGATAAGCATAAGAAAATCAATATATC
>CM051268.1:58343797-58651297 GCA_027921565.1 Artemia sinica
AGATGATTAATCAACGATAAAGCGTAAATGTGTAAAGATTCACTTCAAATGGGGCTTTCGTCATGCGGTCATTTCATCATTTCTTAGGTTAATCAAAAGACGAGTTGTGTGCCACTTGAAAATTGTTTATTGAACTGTCCAAACCTCATGTTTACGCACCTGGTCACGGAGGCACGAGTAGGCTTTAGTAATATCAGAAGCTTCAAACGATACTGCATATCTCAGGGCCTCCAACGCACTGCACAAGATCCAAATTCGCTCCTTCACTACAGTTCAGAAGTTATGAACTATCGAATTAAATATTTGAATAAAGATTTTATAGGAGTTTCGAGTAAATTCATACCAGCAAATACTTTCGTTCAGAACACACTATTTATAAAGCTGATTTGCAAGATACATTTCGACAATTTGCAAACACAATGTCAAAAACGTATTAAAAAACTCAGGCAGAGGGTTCTCTGAAGAAGGTTGTATAATCTTGTACAAGCAGATATAATCATTTTTTTTTTTAAACTGCTTTCTAAAAATGTAGGGGGAGCTGTAGTCTTAAAATACAAAAAAATGAAACATTTGTGATTGTGTCATTTTTTATTTATTGCTAAACATGTGTTACTTTTCAAATAACCCCCTTAAGGATACCTGTTCTAGAAACCCACTACTCATAAAGAAGGATAAATATACAGGAATGGATGCACACAGGTTTGACCCTTATGAGATTACGTGGAAGGGTGGGGAGGAGGTACACTGAAGTGTATTTCACATTTTTTTTTTTTTTTTTTTTTACTTTTTCGCAAACAAGCTCTTTTAAAACCATCTCAGGAGGCGAAGTCTCCTCTCGTTAGCGTAAGGTTAGAAGAAACACAATGCTTACCGCCTCCAAGATCCCGAATCCCATGATCGTATCTTCCCGTCCTCTTGGCTTGATTAATAACATGTACTAAAGTGTCCATATAAAATTTAAAAATAGCGTTTTGTAAATGCACTTTCACACCAAGTAGTCTGTTTAGAAACTTCACAATTTTATTATGGTCTTTATCAAGTTCATATCCCTTGCTTTCCGAATCACGTAACATTCCAACCGAAGCGAGAGCCGCACGGGCATCTGAAATTAAAGAAACAATTTTGACTAATTATTCTATTTTCCTTTTTAATAGACACAACGACTAAGGAAGATCTAGGTGATTGATTTGCATTATTTATTTATAAACAAAGCACAAAAACACTCTAGAAACAAAGTTACATATCAAAATCGTAGGCTGGGGTAAACACGAAGGAAAGGGGATGGGAAAGGGGGATCAATGATTAAAAAAAAAAAAAATCATTTGATAGTCTGAATAAGAAATACCAAGAAATCCAGGGTAACATAGGATTTAGGGAGGTATGGCCCTAAGCTTCTGTGTACGTCACTGCCTACGAGAATATACCATAAAAAAAAACAAGAAAAGCCACTGAAAAAAAAAAAAAAAGAAAAACCCAACTGAAAGAGAAAACAAAACAAAAAAAAAGCCACTGAAACAACCAGGCAAACGAATAAACAACACATTTCTAAGGTTATAGTTTTGCGAAAAATAATTTGTATATTTCTAATTTAGACATCGATTTAATGTAAGTAAGTTCTGTTTACGTTTTACTAGCACATGAGACATGTACAGACGAGAAATATACGAAAAAAATAAAACAACTTCTATCAGTAAGTACTAAGAGAAGACTATAAAAAAAATTATTGGTATAGCATATTTTGATACATCCGTCAGAAGAAAATGTTTTTTGCTCCAAATTATTCACTATTGTCTATACTAGATTATGAATTAAATTTATTTATTCAAAAACAAAAACAAAAAAGACATAATAAAAATAAGCAGCACACCAAAAAAAGTAGCGAAGTCCCATCGCCATAAGATGTAGGGGGAAATCAAAGAATGATCTCAAAACCCCTCTCCTCCTCCCCCGCACAGAACTTGAATAATCAAAATTCAAAATTTTAAAACCCCTTTCCTCCTCCCCCGCACAGAATTTGAATTGGCTATAAAGCAAATTATTACGGATAATGATAAATGATAAGGTCGGAGCAGATATGTAGTACTTCTTAAGAAATCCTTGAAGAGTGAAAGGAACCTTGCCAGTTTGACAATGTTGACACTCAAATTATTGATTTCAGCAATTTTGCCAGAATTCAAATTTTGGTTGGTTTAACCACCTCCTGTGGCTCATTTTTTTTAATATCTTATTAAACTTCTTCTGCATAAAATTCGTGTTGACAAGTATGAAATTGTCACTTTCATACTTGTGAAAGCGTCACTTTCACACTTATGAAAGTCTGAAAAGGAGGCCATGGATAAAATTGCTGAAGAACCGGAAGATTCAACCCGACGACGGCATAATAGTAAAATATTGTATTGGTACAAAAAAACACTTTGAAGAGCAAATAATAAATAAGAACAAAAAGCGATGATATAGTGTGCCCAAAGAGAAAAGAAACACAATTATTTGGCAAGAAAAACAAAAAAAACGATAGGTGGGGGCCTTTAAAATTTTTTCTATTTATATTAACCAAGCTCAACACGATTCAAAACTTTAGGGTATTTCCTTTCCTATTTAGGGTACTTCAACAATGGTGATTTTAGTGATGTACTTTTTGTTTTTTCTGTGCCGCCGTTTTCGTCGCGTCTCGTAGAGTCTCGTAGCTTCTATTTAAAAAAATCAAAATAAAAAAATCCAAAAATCCAAAATCATTATATCTACGCTTTCTCTTAAACTACTAACCCCCTACGAATAGGAAGATGATCGAATAAATAAACACAAAAACAAGAGAAAATGATCTATTTGGAAGAAGGTTGGAAATTCCAAATCTATTAATTAGACCAGATCACTTAAAAACTTTGCGTTGGAGAAAAAATATTTTTTTTACGAACGTCAAAAAAGAATATGCACCACGGCTTTTAATTTTGATGCCTTTCGTCCGACAGGCTTGTTGCTTAGTTCTATAACAATTCAATAATTTATAATTATAATAATAACTAGCTTACCCTTCGCGCGTTGCAGCGGTCTCAAAAGAAAGGAAATTCAAACAAGATTCCACCCAGTGTAAAATTCCCCTTATATTTAGAGCCAATCGTATTTAAAATCCCCCCTACCCCACGGATAATTCTTCTTTATTGGAGAATCGAGTCCATATATCGAAAAAAAAACACAATAATGCACTGCATCTATAGACAAAAACATCAATTTTTTTACGTAATGCTTCTACAATAGAGCTAAATCCCAGAATGAATAAAGTAGTTCATTACCCTACATTTATACAAATTAACGAATTGATTAATTTTGATTACATACACAAAGAGTCGAAAAAAGATATGCAAATCAAATTCATTTTAATTTTTGAAATCCCCCCCCCCCCCAAAAAAAAAATATTCCCATGAAATATTTTTCCGACATGTAAAATAACGATAGTATTTTAAAACCATTTGAAAAATTAGGCTGAATACCAAATTGACGAATTCATAGAAATTTATTGAAAAATAAATTTTATTATTTCAGAAGCTTGTTAGATGACAGAATTCATAATTGACTAACCCGTAACTTGACTCTCCAGAAAATAGTGAATAATATGACCGGAAGAAACTGTCAATTATTTGTGCTGAGGGGTATCTAATTTCAGTCAGCATGACCAGTATTAAGGCAGCCTTGGGGGGATTTTATAAATGTAACCTTTGCAAGAGCGAATTCAACAACTTCTTAAATTATCCTGGCGATCGGATGAACACAGTAGTAATGCATGCAGGACAACCACCCACACACCACATACATTCGGCTTTAAATGTGCACATATATATATATATATATATATATATATATATATATATATATATATATATATATATATATATATATATATATATTTCACCAGTATTCCTATCTGTGTTTTATTGCCAATTGGGAAAAATGAAAAAGATATAGAAATGACCAAAAATAGTAACTTAATACCCCCCCCCCCCCCCCCCCCCCATCCTAAGAAAATTAATCCGTGGAAAAGACCAGTAAAGAGAATAAGAAATATAAACCAAAAAGATAGATAAATCATGAAGTAAAGTGCTACACAACTTCTATGAGGTTTCTTTTATAATTATTATTTTGTCATTAGTATCTTGCAATTTACAAAACTATTTAACACAACAAAAAAAAAAAGAACCAAAAAAAAAAAAGAAGAAAAAGCTATCACTAAAAACTTTAAAATCTTACCATTTTTATTTAAAAGAAAAGGTAATGATAAACTAAACAGACAGGAATAAAACGTAACCCTCCTCCCTCCACAAAAAAAGGAACCGAAGCTTGAGGTTGTAATGAAAGATAACCATATAATATTTAAAATAAACTTATGAAAGGTTACCTTCCATGAAGTTGCCTTTATAATCAGGTATCTGGACAACCGCTTCTTCTTGCCCAATAAATGCTCTCATGACTAGTTCCAAAGCTGATCGCCCGTATTTGTCATCGATATTAAACTGGGATAAATCACGAGCCTCTCCTGCTCTTCGGTCCCCGTGAGTGAGTGCGCCCAGGGATTCCAGACGTTTGGCTACAATAGACGCAAATCGACGCTCACCGGCAAGATCAGAGATAAGGAACATGTACTCAGGTGGATATAACTGATTTGAACGATGAGTTCGACCTAAATGACAAAACTGTCGAAATAAAAACGGAGAAAAAAAAAACAGAAAAATGTTTCATAATCAGAACATATCTTAAAAAACTGCCACTTAACAAACAGCAAATACCAAATATAAAACCAGGTGACTTGCAACACACGAAAAAAACCACCCATCAAGCACTAAAAACGCTTTAGCCTGTCGCGGGGACGTCCACTCGATGGTCACGATACAATTGAACAAAAATAAAAGGAAAATGAAAACCACCACTTAGAAACCAACAAGCCCCAATAGCAGAGTCAAGTGGCCTTCAATACAAGGTAAAACCACTCACCAAACACTAAAACACCTAAACCGGCCCCTGAGATGTCCAATCCATGAGCAAAACACAACTGAATAAAAGTAATAATAAAACAATAATTTAATACGTATGGAGAAAAAGAAGAAAGACGGATGTTGAAAGGTGGAGGGTGGAAATGTAACCACGAGGAGCATCTGCTGAAGCACATACAAACGATTTGAACGTTGTGTTTCAGCAAAATTGTAAAACTATGACCGTTAAAAAATAGAAAAAAAAAAACAAACTTAAAAACAAGAGCATGTTATTCGGAAGAATTCAGACACAGGGCAAAGACAAGATTTGCATCTGTGACAGCTCAGAAATAATACTAAAAAAACGGATATGTACATTTGCAAAGGGGTATGTCCATTTTTTATGTCACTCTAGTTCTTGTAATGAAATTTCTGGCAAAGGGTATTAAACATCAAACCCGTCTTTTAGCTCAAAGATAAACAGTTGTCGTCGGAAAAGCGGCCAGAGCAGTGAGTTGATAAGGACTACTCTTAACGCAGTAACAACTCTTGATGATTATTACATATCAAACAAATGTATATGACATTCTTTCTATTCCAATTATTACATTCTAATTATTCCAATTGGAAAGACCAGTTCTTTCTAAAATGTCTTAGTTCGGTTTCTTCTAAGACGACAATCAATATGTCGTCTATTCTTAATGTGTTACTTTTTTTCTTTTAATGTCATGGCCCGTTTGATATATATATATATGTATGTTTTTAATTGTTTTTATTGCGATGGTTTTTGACAATATTGACAAAATTGTCTATGATAATTATCAAACCTTTTTCTTTTATGTTATTCTGCTTTGACTCTAAAATACAAATTCGGCCTAGCCGGGCTTGTTGCAGTTTATCTTTTTTTTAAACAAATCTTATCTATCCACCGTTGTATAGTGGCATTCCTGTTGCCACTGCAAAAAAAAAAACACCATATAACCAAAAAGTAATAATCCCTATTCTAATCTTACCGTCATTGTAGCCATTATAAACAAAGAAAAAGTCAAGCATCAAAGTGTTTTTTTTTCTGTTTTTTTTTTGCAGGTCCTATAATTTTGCTCTCAATGACCAAATCATGTACAGTACTTACGGTTCTTTCTTAAGAAACAAAATTGTAACGTTTATTCTATCCGTTTATATGCTTATTGTGAAATTTTGCAGGGAATTTGGCATATGTGAGCTGAAAGTAAGCAGGAAATTAAGGAAAGATAGGAAGAAACTATACAAAAAGGGTCCAAGAAATCCCTACCAAACTGCTGAATAGCTCTGTCTGCACTCCATGGAAGTTCCAGAGTGATGTGAACTCGTCTTTTTTGTGTTCAAGGCCCTCTTATCAGCATGTAAAGAAATACCGCTACTTGCAGCTTCACTGATGATAGCAATATCTTTATCACCGTTTTGAAATCTTTCTCGTTCTCGCACATTTAACATGTCCACTGGTCCTTCAGCATCGGCACGAGATTCATACGTGACGTTACCTAGGTCGTCTTGAACCATTCTACCTTTTCTGCCAGTCATCTCAGCCACTTCATCTGGGCCTTCAAAAAAAAAAAAACGGAGTCAAAATTCAAGCAAAACAAAACTGGAAGATATGAAAGTACTAAAAGCAACTGTGAAAGTACAAAGTTCAGTGTTCAATATTGTACTTGGAAGCCATTATAATAGATCCAGGCAAAATAGGTAGGGGGGGCAACGGTAAAAATCAAATGGCTTAAACCCAGGCAAGCAACCAAAGCAAATCAATGAAAGGTGTAGAACTATGAAGGAGAGACATAGACAATTTCTACAATGAGAGCGAAGGATAGATCACGAGATGTAAAATGGAAGGGGAGGGGTTAGTGCCTCAAAACCGCATTTAATACACTAAATGTTTCCCAACGGCCGTTACTCCATCATAGTGAGAGGTGGAGGGGGGTAGGGGCGGTGACAAACAACCAGTTTGTGTACAAGTATACTTTGAGAGATATAAACTGACTCTTCGTAAAAAAAAAAACTCATCCAAATGAATGCCTATCCAACATAGTCAATAGATAGTACGATTGCAATTATAGGGTTTCATTAAAGTTGGATTTATAATCACAGTATGATTTTCATTTTGTTTGAAGTCTCAACTACGATCTTTTTTAATTTCTTAGGAGACATCATTTTCTCATATTTAGCTGCACCATTGTTGAACAGTTTAATTTTTCTCTTAATATATTTATTCGTTTTTTCTTTTAACACTAAAACATGAACATGGGAATGACTTATATATATAAAAATGGTCTGAGGACTCAAAGTTCCTGAAAATTCGTCAAGGTGGAATTCAAAAACTTTTTTTTTCCGCAAAACGACTGAAGCTAGTGTTTTGTCTAAAGAAAAAAGTCACAAATTCATTCATTTTAAACAAAGTTAAAAAGGTTCAGTCCATAGCACACTTAAGACTACAGAAAAAAAAAGACAGTCCCCTTGGCATTGGTACAAAGGTCCCCCCAAAAATAGTAGCCTAAAAATACATTTTCTTCGTGTCTTTACCCGTGCCTCCAGGAAACTGTGAGACGTTGTCTGAGACTTCGCTATGACCAACTTCTTAGTATTGCTGTAACTGCCTGAAGAGTGCCTGGAGCCAGAAAAGTGAATTTTTACAGCAGAAGGCCCAATAAATTATCCACGGTTTGGTAATTTAGAGTCAACTGTCGGGAGCATCACGATGGAGAGGGATGTGAAGTTCTTAAGGCTCATTGGTAAGCATTTAAACATTTTCAATCACATTGAATTCGCTGAGGATACAGACGTTATGTTTATAAAACTGTTGACAATGTTCAAACCGAATAAGGTAGCGGGTAAAACCACTAGCTTAATCTCTTTGAATATTACTACTAGTGCCAAGTTGTCAAAGTCTTAAGCTACCTGAGCTAAAGATCGGCTCCTGAATATTAAACACCTACTTTGGCAACCTCCCAAGATATCCAAGCAGATTTTAAGCCATTTTATAACATCTTTCTTGTGTAGGGTATTCAAAATTACTCTACCCGCTTTACGAGCTGTCTAATACCCCTATTCTAGAAATACGGTTTAATCTTCTTTGACTAAACCGTATTTAACTAGACTAATAACTAGAAATACGGTTTAGGATTCTTTTTTTTTTTTTTTTTTTTTTTTTTTTCACATTCCATATAATTAAATTATTCTGGAGACTTTAGTCAAATGTGTTCAGAGCTTATTTATACTTCTTTTCCAACCCACTACACTGAAAGCTTCTGTATATATCACTTTTAAAAATATTCCACAGATATTGATCTCCAAAGCTTGGCCCAAGCATGAAAGGACTGCGTAATCTTGATCAAGTAACGTATGGAGCTGCCAAATAAGTTTATTTTTAATTTGCTTGAATGACTGTCCTGAGTTACAGAATGTTTTACGAGTTACAAGGTTTCACACCCTTATTCTTAAAATAATTTAAAAATTCACTTACATTAAACTTATTCAATTATACCTATTAACATTTTCCTTTTTAGTAATTGTTTCGTCAGCATGCCCTAGCAGGATTAGATTGTGCAGGTGCGCAGGATGCACACCTGCAACAGTAGGTGTGCTGTTGATAAGTCTTTTTGTGTTTTGGTTTATAATAAACTATTGTGCTACTACTACCACTACTAAATGTTGGCAAAAATCAATCTAAAGTTTCTGCTAGCACCTCTTTCTTTGAGATGAATCTCGACAACCTCCGGTATCTTTTAGGAGTAGAGGCAGCTCCTCAATTACGTTTAATTATAAATTAAAAAAAAATGAGGTTCTAGGCATTTAAAAAGGGAACAAAAGTTGGCACAGACAAAAAAAAATTTACTAGAAGACCAATTTTCCAATTTGGCCAAACAATGAGACAAAACTTGACATGAGAAACAGTGGGCGTCATATCACGGAAATGCACGAGGGGGGGGGGGGGCAATTTTATTGTGTTGGAATTTTTTCAATAAAAATATAAAAAAGCTATTCTCAATGAAAATACCAAAAACATATTTCTTTAAATCTAGAAAGAGGGTGCAGGGGGGGGGGGCTGGGAGAGGGGCTGGGGGAGACACATACCTGGAGAGAAAACCTGGGAGAAAAAAGAGGGAAATTGGTGGAACAATGAGAAGTTTAAGGACCTTGGCTCTATGAAAGTACAACAATTATCTTACCCCCAAGCTCATCAATTAGTTGGTCCAATGTGTTAGGAGGCAGCTTTTTCCCCAATTCTTCCAATCTTCGTATGATTTCCTTTTTCATTACAATAACCCTGTCTGTATTGGAAGGGCCATCTTGAATCCGTTTGAGAATTGGAGTGCTAACTGCTTTTTCAATGTTTGGAACAGGTTTTGGAATGCTTTCTTCTACCTTCAGAAGTTTTTTCTTCAACTTCTTCTTGGGCTTTCTCTTTTTCTGCCTTTTCTTTTTTCTTCTTCTTTAACCATGGATCTACGAGGATATCCAATTTTAATATCAAACAAATCTGTTCTGTCAAAACCTAGTATCTGCGTTTTTTTTCAATTTTTCGAGAAAATAGTAAATTAAAAAATATTTTTCGTTTTTGAATGGAAGGAATAGAAGAAAAAACAATTTAAGCCTTTGTAATTCTAGCATGTCCCTGCTAGGTTTTGGCTGGAAAAATCTGTAAAATCAGTTTTTACCATGTTTGTACTAGGTCATATCTTAGAAAGCACAGTGTACGGAAAATTTCCAACTGCGACATTGGACTCACTGTGTCGAGATTAGGAGAGTCCATCCTTAACTCAAAAATGATTTTTTTTTTTTTTTTTTTTTTTTTTTTTTTTTTTTTTTATAGATGCTAGGCTTTGGCCGAGTACAGCCAAAATATCCTCTATTTAATTGAACAAATGACATCAAACACCCCCCCCCCTACACAAACACACACACAATTTTATTTTGCCAACACTTGCAAGAAAATAAATATTTTTCTGCCTATGGAGTGTGACATGAGAGACTATATTGAATTTAATTTTTTTTTTCAGTTTTAAGCTTATTGTTATTAATCTATATTATTATATCATTCTGAAGTGGAAAATATAGTCTTATTTTATACAATCTTACTTGATGTGTCGTTAGCCTCATTAGTTTTTACTCTAAACCCGTGGCTCCCAAACTTATTTGGCGTACCACCCCTTTCCAGAAAAGATATTGCTCAGCACCCCCTGCGCTCAGTAATTTAACACAGCAATTAAACAAAATTATCTATGTATTAAAGCTTCTACCTTTTTTGGGAAAATGCAGTAAAGAATTAAGATTCATTATTTGGCGTTCTTTCCATACATCATGGTAGCTTTTCTGACAATGCACTTCATTCCTCCTCCCACCCCTGGTGGTCCAAGATATAGCCACTACTACTAACAACAACTCACCGCAACACCAAGCCACCTGAGGCCAACTCAGCTACACACGCTCCACCTCCATGCTAATCTATTCAAAGCCTCCTTCCTTACACCCTCCCAGGATGTTTCTCATTAGGGCCCAACCAATATTATCGGACCGATATGAGAGTCAGTATCATTATCGGATATCAGAAAAAGAATATCAGTTATCGGCCAATAGTTTTTTCTTTTACCAGCAACTTCTCCAGAAGAGGGCACCAGAATTCCTCAAGTAATTTTTCCCTTGTCTTGCCCTTGGTGGTGGAGCCCCCAGCTAAGCTTGACCATGGTGGAGAGAGCAGCAGAGGTGAGTCAAATGAAGTCAAAGTATATTTGTTGTCAATACTTGTCAATACATACCCAGTGCAGCAATGTTCTAAATGAGTGGTGACTTCAAGAACGTACACCTTCTACCAGAACAGTAAAAAGGATACAACGAACCATACATTTCTGTTTAATATGAAAGTTTACTTGCGTGAGTGAAAGATCCAAGATGCAATCAATTAAAACAATGAAATCCAGTCAGGAACGCAGCCAAGGAGGAGAGGGGGTGCTATCAGGTGTGGAGGGGGCGAGTTCCAAGGTGTCGCCACCGCGTGTCAACATCTCGGAAAATTTACCTATTTACCTTGGAAATTCAGCTTGTGTGTCTGCATTTGTCGGCATACTGGACAATTTTGTCGACACATTTTTAAATCACTCCTCAAAACTTAAAACTCTTAGCTGCACATCTGTATCTAGAGTGCCTTGCATGAATTCATTCGCAAGAGACCATATCATATGAATGTAAAGAAAAGTTTTCACATTAATATGTGAATGATTGAAATTCATAGTCCCCCTATTGAAATTTGGGTTTTTAATAACCAATTTCATAAATATCTAACGCTTCTTTCAACCATATTTTCACGCATTAGCGTTTATGTAACTAAACCGGCTTCTTTGCTTAAATTTTTCTTATCGGACACTCGCGCAAATATTCGCCATTTCTTTTGTGTGCTCAGAAGCTGCAGATCAGAAAAAGGTAAAGAAAATCATACAATTCTTGTAAACGGCCTAACTTATCGAATTCACAGTGGATTATTGAGGCTGTTCTTTGGTGTGTAACAGACCAGGCGAAACATTAAGTATGAATATGGGCTGAGAATGGAGGATTTAAACCTTAGGTAAGGTTATTTCCAGAGGGGAATTTATCGGCAAATTATAGCGGTACGATACTGATATATCGGTATCAGACCCCAAAAATCCCTATCGGTCTGGCCCTAGTTCTCAAGTCCCTTAAATCTGTCTTTGCATCCTCCCACCCCAACCGCGGGCGACCTGCTTTCCATTTAGCTCTAGACAGTTGGCAAAAAAGGACGATTTTTCATCCTTTATCCGGAAAACATGTCCTGGCCATCTCAACCTTCCTCTCATCATAGCTCTAAAAACGGGGACTTCTCGTACAGCCTACTGTTGGAAATATGTTCAGTTCAGTCAGGTACCGAAAACACTTCGTCGGCGATTTTTCTGCAAAACACCTAGCAAATCTCCTGATACGTCACGTCTTCTTCTTCTTCTTCTTCCAGTTTCCTTGCATTCTCGACATGGTGAGAAACATTCCACCAAGTGAATTCAATAAACTGTTGGGTAAATATATTATTAAAGTAAAATTTTTGGGTTCCTTTGCTCTGCAGTTCCTATGTTCCTGTCTCTTATTATGTGTTTTTGCAATAAAAAAGGACAACGTTGACTAGTGACTAAAGTTTAAGTAACTACAATGGGATTTTAAATAAAATATTATACAGAATAATTTGAAATATGGATAACAACGGAAGGAGGTATGATAAGTCTTATAAATGGAAACATGCTGCATATTATAAAGTAAGAATTCCATTGTTTCTATGCTTTCTTTTAGTTTTTAATAAGCATTTTCAATAAATTTTAGGTTTTTATATATCTTAGGGATATTAGGAGTATTTTAAATAAAAAGTATTTATAATTAATTTCGACGGTCAATCAAAGCTCATTCACCTTGACATTTGAACCGTCTCCATGCAGAAGAATTATTCCATAAAAAAAAGAGATGGCAAAAAGACAGTGCTTGCAATCAGAGATTCTGTCAACCTTATCTTTCAAATATATAGGCTTTCAAATTACCTTACTCCTAAGCTCATCAATCAGTTGGTCTCACGTGTTAAGAGGTAAGTTTTACTAATCTTAGCACGATTCCTCTGTCAAAAATTATATGTCAGTTCTTTTTAAGCTTTTGTAAGCTAATTAAAACAGCCACGTATCATTAAAAAATCACAAAATAACAATAACAGTATATTTTTTAAAGAAATTTACTAAGTTGAATTACATGTGGGTATTATTTTTAATAAATTTTGTTAGTCAATCGAAGCTTGTTCACCTTGACATTTTTATTTTATACATTAACTTTCTTATATTTAAAAGAACCTATGTACTCAAACCTAGATGTTTTCTCCTGAAGGCTAACCAAGAGGGCCACCCTAGCTGAGTGGATGGCATGCTGGACCTACGTTCTCCGGAACAAGGGTTCGAATCTTAGTGTAGCAGTTCCTTTGGCTTTGGGGTCATTGATGTGACTCTGCAAGCTCAGCCACATGAGTCTGGGGACGGTTAAACAAATCTCATTGTAACATTAAATTTCACTGCCAGATGAGGCAGAGAAACATCTTGATATATGTCATGATATATATATCGCCATGACATATATGGTGATACATGAGGAGGTTGGTTGGAAGAATTATACATTCTTATGGTTATCGATTAGGGTAATCATAGCACAAGAATCTGGAAAAAAGTTTGGATTCTTACCAGTGTCTGAATCAGAATCTGATCCAAAGAATGGATTATCGGAATCACTGGGATTTTCTGAGACACTTTCATCTTCATCTTCACTTTCTGAAAAATCAAATTCGGAATCCGAATCTTTACCATCAGAAACGGAATCATCGAACCTCATCTTCTTAGTCTTCTCTATTGCCGAGGTTGCTAAAAAAAAAAAAAAGGAAAAAAGAACAGAAGTTTACAATCAGAAACAGAGTCATCTAGCTCATGGCAGACATTACTGAAAAAAAAAGAAGAATACAGCATTGGACTTTACAGTCCCTACCGGCGGTGCTGATTTCCGTTTCTTGGCCCTTCAGCCAGGAAGTGCAATGGGGGGTTGGGGGCCAACCATCCTGTGCTTTCGCACACCCTTCCTGATTACCTTCCCCAGATTTCTCCAGGTACCCATTTACGGCTGGGTCGACTTGGCTGAGCTTACAGAGTCATGCCACTGACCCCGTCCCAAACCAAATAATTGGATACACTAGGATTCGTACTCTCGCCCTCGCCCAATCGGACAAAGAATGCTAAATCCAGTGCACCAAGAATCCTACTTAAAAAAAAAATATAATGAAAGATGCTCTTTGCCCAGGACTGTCAATCCACGAAAATGTCAGGAAGGGGAGGAGGACAAATACAGGGGTCTAGCTTTTTCAGTTTTTATTTCACTTAATATACCAAAACAGGCGTTTTTTAGAAAATATAGAGGGGGGAGGATTTAAATTTAGATGGCAATTGCCCCTTTATATTACCCTCCTCCCATCCAATCGGCACTCATGTCTTTACCATCAGATAGAGAAACTTTACCACAAGAGACTGAATCATATATATATATATATAAACAAATATATGACTTAGGCCTTTTTACTTAGGCCTACATTTGTCGTTTACCTTGCAAGATCCTTTAAAGCAAACCTAAGAAGGAATTTCCCTGTATAGACACATGGCAAGCGATGTCCTTGGCAAGCAGAGGTTAGGCTGTTATGCATTTGTACTTTGGTGTGGAGACGTATTTAAAAATAAAACAGCATTTTATAACATAAAACTTAACAATAATTTCAAAATGATTTAAATGTTTCTAACTGTGTACTTTGAAAAAAAAACAAAACAATTGGCAAAACCATCAGCATTGATAAAATCCTGAATAGTTGCAAAAACAGCTTTACAAATAGAGAATATTATGCAGACCTTGCCCCAGACACTAACGCAAGTCAAGAAGATGAGGACATATACCTTCGAATCAGATTCTGATTGGACGGGAATGAAATTGGTAATAATGTATTGCAAAATTTGTTTTCTTTTCATAATTTATTGCAGTGTTTTTGGAATTATGATTAAAATTATGAATTTTTTTTTTTTTTTGCTTCAAGATCATGACGTTATATAGTTTTATTGTGTTGAATTATTTATGTAAATATACATCGATTCACGTTCCACCCTCCACCCTCCTAATACTGCTTATATCTTATATTTGTTGCTTTGGTGAGCTAGCGATTGATTTCGTTTGTTAAGTTTGAAAGTAAGTCATCACTACCACTACTAGTGTGACGAAGTTAACTATTCTCTCCAACCCAAATAAGCTCTACCTATTGGTTATATTGGTTATTGGTTATTTGTTGCTTTGGTGAGCTAGCGATTGATTTCGTTTGTTAAGTTTGAAAGTAAGTCATCACTACCACTACTAGTGTGACGAAGTTAACTATTCTCTCCAACCCAAATTAGCTCTACCTATTGGTTATAGAATACAGCACAAAAAGTGACTAGACGTTTTTTGTCCAACCTTCAACCATCACTTCCCCCACCTAAGGAAGCACACCAAGATCGGTACATAAGGGACAATTGTGCCACCTAACGGCAGAATGGTCGCTGGAACTGGGAGGATCTAAAATAATAGCCTTTCAAAATATCCAAGATGAAGGCATCTCCCGATGTTTGCTCGAGAACATTTTGTCCATATTTCTAACATGTTTGCTTTGTAGCACAAAATGGTGGAAACTTGCATTTTGATTTTGGTGCCATCTTTGTTATACAGATACAAAAAAAATGGTCTCACGCATTCTAAATATGAAAATATTTATATATTTATTTCTAACCCGTCATACAATACAAAAGTACGCAGAGATGGAGTACACAGAGAAAAAACGACAAAAAAATAAACAGGAATAAGGGAAAAAAGAAACACCACAACTATGAGAACAATTTATAAAGAACATCTATAAAACACAGAACAGCTTTTAAATACATAAATTTTGAATATCACTGTATAAGAAGGGGATACCATGGATGAAAACTGATTTTGCGATTACGTTTCGAAATACGTTTTTGATAGAGCTATTGCTGGGTCGGCTATTTTATAATTGCGGATTAATACTGAATTTCGGGTCCACGAGAGCAACTGAAGTAAATATTTTGCAAACTTGAAATATACTGAACGGAGTTTACGTTTCTCTGTTTGTGAGAAAATCTTCCAAAATGATGCTGTGTATAGAAAATGGGGTAGTAGTGTTGAATTGTATAGTTTAGCGAGGATTATTCGGTTGAAACATTTTTTATTTCGGACAACTGAAGCATTAGACGCACCACATTTTTTTTTTTCAAGGTGGGTAATCAGCAGTAAACGGGTTTGCTTTAGGGATGGGCCAATTGGTTGACCAAGATAAACAAGTTTTTCAACTAGCTATCCTAAAGCACGTCCCAGTTGGACTGACTGTGGGAGACCCAAATTACCCCAATTAAATAGAAAAAAACCTCAGATTTATCATAATTAAATTCCAGCCCTAATTTGGAATATTCACTCTCAAGTATGCTGAAGTTTTCTTCGATCCACTGTATTAACCTGGTAAGATTAAGGACATCATCTGCATAACAGAAAATTGTCACGTTTGTTGCTGCCTCAATTGATGAGGATAAGCATTTTGATTGAGCGTCTAGGACACCGTTTTTAAAATAGTAGGCAAAGTAATAGCACCTTGACGCGTACCTTTATAAACAGAAACAAAACTATTTAGATCATTCGGTGGGCTACTGGGACAAGAAAGTCTATTTCGTGGAGCACGTGTTAGATTAGATGAATTGGAAAATCGGCAAATTAAATGGATTTGTAATTTTAATGCTTAACTTAAGTGGCGAATACCTCTTTTTGCGTATGAAGAAGCATGGCTCCGTGTACCAATGAGTCAAATGCAAGCCTAACATCGTAAGCTACTAGAACGAGACTTTCCTGGGCCAGTTCAGCCTCTATTAGGAAATTAACTGAAACACTGAGGGCATCAACTCACCCTATTTTATTCTGAAAACCAAACTGGTATGGCGGAGCGCTACATTTCTCCTTTAATTCATCTACAAAAAGCAGCTCAAACAGTTTACAGAATGCAGTAGAGATTATTATAGGCCTAAAGGTCAAACACTCAATGTTAGATTTGCCTTTCTTGGGGATAGGAAGGAGACGACCAATGCAAAAAAGACGATAGTAATGTAAAAGTATAAAAATCATCTCCATGAGCAATCCTAGGTGTGACATGAGCAAAGGGGTTCCATGGATAACATGAAATGCACTAATATTATCTATACCAAATGAAGCTTTCCGTTTGAGCTTGGAGACTGCCGTTATTATGGCTTGCATTGTAACAACATAAAAAGATAGAAACTCATCAAGTTCGGATTCATATTCATACTCCAAAGTAGGATCTGGTGCGGCGAATTCATTCGAAAAACATATTTTCCACTCAGACAAGGGGATATCAGAAGTTTTTGGAGTATTCGAGGATGTGGTGTTTGGGGGAGCAAGGGATTTCCAAATGGAATTGGGCCACGCAGAAACTCTAAGCGACAACGAATCAACAATGCCTGCACAGTGACGACCTAGCTCACTTGCGAAAATCTTTTTTGTATAAAGCCAAACATTATTCAAAACACCCGACCTAGGACGATCATTATCTTTCCAAATAGAAAACCAAAGCTTCGCATGGGAGCACAATTCGGAGAGTTTTGTGTTTTTTGACCAATTTTTGATAATATATCTTAAATATGCAAGTGAAAATTTTTAAAAAGAATTCCAAGTGCACCCCTGAAAAGTTATATTATTATTTTATCCCAAACAAAATCAATATGTCGAAATAGTAATGAAAACATAGAAAATCACAGTTATTAATCTTTTTTGAAAAATACAGAAAGAGCGGTAGACATCATACAACCCTTGGTCAGTCAGTGGAGAAGAAGCTACACATTCAATTAGGTCGATGGAGGAGCTCTAGTCGTTGGCCCAGAACTGAGTGACGTGGAGGTCAGAAGTCAACCTAAGTCTTAGTAAGTCGTGCGAAAAGTAACATACCAGCTTTACGTTTTCCCCCTTCACCTGGTAGCATGTTCAGCTCTTCTAAAATACTTCGTTCTTTACCAATACCGAGCATTCGTTTGATCTTGTCACCTCTATCAGGAGCTGGAAATTGTTTTTCAACAAGATTTTGGATGACACCCTTAGCAGTAGATACGAACTCTGTCATGTCTTCTTCTTGATCAATCATTTCTAGGGTTCGAGCCTCACCGGTAGACTGTAGACCAATAACAACACATTTGCCATTCTTTACAGCTTCCCTAAATAGCGAATAAGCACGACTTGAGTTTTTCTTTATCAGTTGGTTACTAAAATTTTAGAAAAGTCAACACTATTATTTAATTAGACATCCAAATGACTTAGTTTTCACATAAATTATTTCCCACAGTTTCATTTTGACCTTTCTTAAAACATTTTTGTTATTTTAAAGATCCTCCTGCTATCACAACAGGAATGCTTTTGGATCAATCTCTGAAAGAACTAACTCTTACACCCTTCCACACCTCGCTCCCTCTGTGCAGGAAGGTTTAAAACCTTTTCACAAGTCAATGAAAATACCAATTATTATTTATTAGTGGTAATCATAACTATACTTATGATAAAGAAATATAAAAACAAAGCTTTAGCGGAGGAAAAATTTTTCTTTGGAGTGAGGTGCTGATCATCACAGATAATAGCAACCTTCGACCTAAATAATAGGAACCCGAGTTCATCCTAGTAATTTTTTTAATTTCCCTTTGTGGGGGAGGATGTTTTTCATTAGTTCTTGAGAGGCAAATCACGTTCTTTATCTGCAAGTATGATAGTAAGTAAGTGTGTAAGTGTGACGGCACTAGACCCTTAAGGTCCCAACCGGCGGTGCTGATCTCCGTTTCGTGGCCCTTCAGCCAGGAAGTGCAATGGGGGGCTGGGGGCCAGCCATCCTGTGCTTTCGCACACCCTTCCTGCTTACCTTCCCCAGATTTCTCAAGGTACCCATTTTAAAGCTGGGTAGAATCTGGCTAAGCTTACAGAGTCACACCACTGACCCACGTCCAAACCCAAGTAACCGGCCACGCCAGGGATCGAACCCGTGCCCCTTGGACAAAGAATTCTCAACCCAGTGCAAGTCCACTTAGCCAGGACGGCTGAAGTATGATAGTACAAACAAAATAAAAAAATTGGACGATATTTTGCGACGCTAAGGTGGATTAACAATTATTTTTTGCTCAAAACGACTCAAATTTTACAGAAGGGAGAAAAGAGGGAAGAGAGAGAGAGAGAGAGAGAGAGAGAGAGAGGAGAGAGAGAGAGAGAGAGAGAGAGAGAGAGAGAGAGAGAGAGAGAGAGAGAGAGAGAGAGAGAGAGAGAGAGAGAGAGAGAGAGAGAGAGAGAGAGAGAGAGAGAGAGAGAGAGAGAGAGAGAGAGAGAGAGAGAGAGAGAGAGAGAGAGAGAGAGAGAGTTTTATACAGATAAATCAAGCCACATACCTAGCTATTCTTACGGTATGACCAACTTTCGAAGCCATGCACATATATTTAAAAAACCTTTGATGGGCAGACCAAAATTGCGACCAAATATTTTTTTCGAGAAGATTTTTCTTCGTCAGGAGGAATCATTATGTCAATTGCTTCTTCAAACTTCTTTGTCATATCAGTCCACTAGTAAAAAATAGATTAAATAAATACACGTTGGTAGAAACTACTTTTACAACTTCTGACAACTCATAGCAGCGCCAAGAAGCTCAAGGCCATCAAAGCTGCGCAAGCTTCTCTTCCATCCTACTCTGTTCCGATATTTTTTTAACTCTCTGTTCCCTCTCTTGAAGTTAAAATTTCCTTTAATTTCAAAATTGTCTTTATTTCTTTTGTTTTCCTTAAGTTCCTATTTCCTTTAATTCTTTTCTTATATCCTTTCCCTTATATTCCCATATATCCCATTCCACTTCTTATATCCCTTATCAAACAAGTTCGTGGTAAACGAACTGTAAGTAAGGAGCGACCCGGCTCAATAGTAACCGAAACTCTAAAAAACGGATTTTGATAACAATAGATACATCAAAAGAGTCAGATTTAAATTCTGATTTCAAATATATAAGTTTCATCAAGTTTAGTCTTACCAATCAAAAGTTACGCGCCGGAGAAAATTGGCCTGATTTTGAAAAAATGGGGAAACACCCTCTAAAATTTATAGAACCTTAATGAAAATCACACCATCAAATTCAGCATATCAGAGAACCCTACTGCAGAGGTTTCAAGCTCCTATCTGCATAAATTTGGAATTTTGTGTTTTTTTTGCCGGAAGAAAGATCACGAATACGTGTTTATTTGTTTTGTTTTTTTTCCAGGGGTGATCGTATCGACCCAGTGGTCCTTAAATATCGTGGGAGAGCTCATTCGAACGAAAATTTAAAGTTATAGTGCCCTTTTAAGTGACCAAAAAAAAATGAAGGGCAACTAGGCCCCCTCCCACGCTCATTTTTTTCCCCAAAGTCACCCGATCAAAATTTTGAGATAGCCATTTTGTTCAACATAGTCGAAAATATAATATATATATGTCTTTTAGGATGACTTAATCCCCCAAAGTCCCTGGGGGAGGGCTGAAAGTTATGAGCCTTACCCAATGTTTACACATAGTATTGGTTATTGAAAAGTATACAGACGTTTTCAGGGGGGATTTTTTCTGGTAGCGGGGGGGGGAGGGTCGGGGGTTTTCAGGGGGGATTTTTTTCTGGTAGCGGGGGGGGAGGGTCGGGGGTTATGTGGGAGGATCTTTCCATGGAGGAAGTTTTCATGGGGGAAGGGACATTGCTATGAAGGGGTGCCGCCGGATTTCCCAACGTTATTAAAAAAAAACGATCAGAAATTAAATATAAAAAAAAAAAAAAGTTTTTCAACTGAAAGTAAGGAGCAACATCAAAACTTAAAAGGAACATAAATTATTACGTATATGATTGGATTCACCCCCTAGTCAATATTTCGCTCTTTAAGCCAAAGATGTTTTAGTACTTTCATAAGAGCTATTTATTCTAATTAGCGGCATTTGTGATTAAGGGGTCATTTTTAAAGAATTGGAACAAAATTCGAACTTTAGCGTAAAGAGCGAGGTATTGACTAGGGGGCAAACCTCCCAATATGTACGTGTTAAAAATATATGTATCCCATTCCAACACGTCCCATTTTTCGTTACGCCCCATCCAGATCATAGGCAGCGCAATCGCACTGCTTAAGTAAAGTACGATGTTGGCACAATATATTTTTTTTATTTTTATTTTATTTTTTTCCATACCAGGGCACTTCGTATCGAAGGAGTTGTCGTAGAAACTTCAAAAAGGGCTCATTCGATTGGAAATTGGAGTGCCTTGTGCCCTTTTTAATAGTCAAAAGTGATTGGAAGGCAACTAACACCCCTTCTACGCCCACTATTTCCCCAAACACATCCATAAAAATTTTGAGATAGCAATTTGTTCAGCGTAGTTGATTTCCAGATAGAAAATATGTTTTTGAGAAGGACACTCCCCCCCAACCCTCAGGGCAAGGGTTTTAAGTTATGCCCTGGGGGCGTATAAGAACGATGTTGGCACAATGTATTATTTTTTTTCTCTTTAGACCAGGGCACTTCGTATCGAAGAAGTTGTCGTAGAAAACTTCGAAAAGGGCTCATTCAATTGGACATTGGAGTGGCTTGTGCCCTTTTTAAGAGTCGAAAGTGATTGGAAGGCGACTAACATCCCTTCCACGCCCACCATTTCCCAAAAACACATCCAATCAAAACTTTGAGATAGCCATTTTGTTCCAAGCAGTTTTAAGTTCAGGAAACTATACCTTTGAGCAGGTCATTTTAACACCCCTTCCACGCCCATCAATTCCCGAAACCCATCCAATCAAAATTTTGAAATAGCCATTTTGGTCAGCATAGTTGATTTCCAGATAGAAATTATGTTTTTGAGGAGGACACTCCCCCACAGCCCTCAGGACAAGGGTTGTAAAGTTATGCCCTGGAGACATAAAAGGTTTTTTTTAGAAAGTGTTGTCGCAGAAACTTCAAAAAAGATTCATTCGATTGGAAATTCAAAGGGCTAGTGTCTTTTTTAAAAGCCGAAAGGGATTGGAGGGCAACCAACACCCCTCTCACGCCCACCTTTTCCCCAAACACATCCAATCAAAATTTTAAGATAGACATTTTGTTCAACGTAGTTGAAAGTTCTAGAAATTAGGTCTTTGAGGATGACAACCCCCCCCCACCCCATACAGCCCCCAGGGCAAGGGTTGTAAGTTATGCCCTGGGGCATATAAGGTTTTTATAGGACGCGTTGTCGTAGAAACTTCAAGAAGGGCTCATTCAATTGGAAATTGAAATGGCTAGTGCCCTTTTTAATAGTCGAAAGTGATTGGAAGGCAACTAACATCCCTTCCACGCCCAATATTTCCCAAAACACATCCAATCAAAACTTTGAGATAGCCATTTTGTTCCACGCAGTTTAAAGTTCAGGAAATTATACCTTTGAGCAGGTCACTCCCCCCACAGTCTTCAGGGCAAGGGTTACAAGTTATGCTCTGGGGGCATATAAGGTTTTTATGACATCTTTGTCGTAGAAGCTTGAAAAAAGGCTAATTCAATTGGAAATTCAAAGGGCTAGTGCCTTTTTTAATAGTTGAAAGTAATTTGAGGGCAAATGACCCCCCTCTCACGCCCACTTTTTCCCCAAACACATCCAATCAAAATTTCTAGATAGCCATTTTATTCAATGTAGCTGAAAGTTTTTGGAAATTATGTCTTTAAGGATGACACCCCCCCCCCCCCCCCACAGCCCTCAGGGCAAGGATTGTAAGTTATGCCCTGGGGGCATATACCGGTTTTTATAGGAATCAATGTTTTAGAAACTTCAAAAAAGGGCTCATTCAATTGGAAATTGAAAGGGCTAGTGCCCTTTTAATAGTCAAAAGTGATTAAATGGCAAATAACCCTCCTCTCGCACCCACCATTTCCCCAAACACATCCAATCAAAATTTTGAGATATCCATTTTGTTCAACGTAGTCGAAAGTTCTGGAAAATAGGTCTTTTAGGATGATATAAGGTTTATATAGAAAGTTGTAAAAATTTCAAAAAGGGCTCATTCAATTGGAAATCGAAAGGCCTAGTTTCCTTTTTAATATATATATATACACACATATATATATATATATATATATATATATATATATATATATATATATATATATATATATATATATATATATATATATATATATATATATATATATATATATATATATATAATATATATATATATATATATATATATATATATATATATATATATATATATATATATATATATATATATATATATATATGTATATATATATATATATATATATATATATATATATATATATATATATATATATATATATATTATATATATATATATATATATATATATATATATATATATATATATATATATATATATATATATATATATATATATACATATATATATATATTATATATATATATATATACATATATATATATATATATATATATATATATATATATATATATATATATGTATATATATATATATATATATATATATATAGATATATATATATATATATATATATATATATATATATATATATATAAAATATATATATATATATATATATATATATATATATATATATATATATATATATATATATATATATATATATATATATATATATATATATATATATATATATATATATATATATATATATATATATATATATATATATATATATATATATATATATATATATATATATATATATATATATATATACATATATATATATATATATACATATATATATATATATATATATATATATATATATATATATATATATATATATATATATATATATATATATATATATATATATATATATATATATATATATATATATATGTATATATATATATACTACAACTGAAAAGTTGTAGAAATTTCAAAAAGGACTCATTTGATTGGAAATTGAAATTGCCCTTTGTTGGAACCCTTGGTCCCAGTTTTTCAGATAAATGTCCCTCCCAGATTCCTTTATTTGGGCCCCTTAATTATTTTCCTTCCCGAGTTATAAATATTAGTTTTCCTTTTAGTTTGTGACGCCATTTTAGGTCCTCTTAACTGCGTACGTGCTTAATAGACCACGAGGTAAAGAATTGCGCAGTTAGGGAGGTTGATCAGTAAATTAGTAAGTCCTAGGATTGGCTGGAAAGATTCATTTACCACCCTCGTAACCCCTGCCACAGCACGCGGCTAGCGGGCTGGGAGAAAGAGAGTTTTAGTTCAGTTCTTTTATACAACGTGGAGTGATTACAGTAAGCTTTTTTTACTATGTACTCTTTTAACTTTTCAGCTTAGGTCGAATCTAAAAGAGTTAGTTAGAAATCTTATCGGTAAACTTTGGCTTTAAATGTGGCCATAGACCATACGATCACGTTGGTATATACGGAACCGTTGGAGTAACCGCGGAAATCCCACTAATTTGGGGCCGACGAGGGATCTCCCCCTCCAGTAAGTGGCATAGCAACTCTTTGCGCCATTTTTGCCTTTAAAAGTGGTGACACCCGCACGTTAAACATCCAATAAGTGGTGCCAGCGGTACTTACACTCCAATACCCTTTTAATAGTCAAAAGTGAGTGGATAGTAATTAACCCCCCTCTCACGCCCACCATTTCTTCAAACACATTCAATCAAAGTTTAGAGATAGCCATTTTGTTCCATGTAGTTCAAAGTTCTGGAAATATGTATTTAAGGATGACAAACCCCAAGAGCCCTAAGGGCATAGGTTGTAAGTTATGCCCTGGGAGCAAATAAGGTTTTTATAGATATAGTTGTCGTAAAACTTCAAAAGGGGCTCATTTAATTGGAAATTGAGAGAATTAGGGCCCTTTTTAATAGTCGAAAGTGATTGGAGGGTAACTAACCCCCCTCTCACGTCCACCATTCCCCCAAATACATCCAATGAAAATTTACAGATAGCCATTTTGTTCAACGTAGCAGAAAGTTCTGCAAATTGGATCTTTAAGGATGACAACCCCCCCAGCACTCAGGGCAAGGGTTGTAAGTTATGTCCTAGGGGCATATAAAGTTTTTATTGAAATCGTTTTCGTAAAAACTTCAAAAGGGCTCATTTGATTGAAAATTGAAAGGTCTAGGGCCTTTTTAAATAGTTGAAAGTGATAGGAGAGCGACTAACGCCCCTCTCACGCCCACCATTTTCCCAAACACACCCAATCAAAATTTTGAGATAGCCATTTTGTTTAACATAGTTGAACGTTCTGGAAATTAGATCTTAGAGGTTGACAACCACCCTCACAGTCCTTAGGGTAAGGGTTGTAACTTATGCCCTGGGGGCATATAAGGTATTTATAGAAAGCGGTGTCGTAGAAACTCAAAAAGGGCTCATTCGATTGGAAATCGAAAGGCCTAGTTTAGTTTTTAATATTCGAAAGTGATTGGGATGCCTGACATATTTATAGATATGGGTATAATGTATTATTTTTTTCGTTGTTGTTGTTGTTTAGACCGGGGCACTTCGTATCGAAGGAGTTGTCGTAGGAACTTCGAAAAGGGCCCATTCGATTGAAAATAGAAAGGGCTGATGCCCTTTTTAATAGTCGAAAGTGATTGAAGGGAAACTAACCCCCCTCCCACGCCCACCCTCCCATTTGCCTTTATGTTTAAAAACTAAATGTTGCCTTATGATTAAATAAAAATGCACTGTGTTAATGCTAATTCCCAATAAGGCATCTCAGCAGTATCCCAAGAACAATTGAGGGTATTATGTTCAAACTTTCGGGGCTACTTCTGCTCTTAAAATTTAACAAAATCAAAATAGCGTAAGTGTATCCAAGCTATCAAAGAAAGTAAACAGATTTTTTGCGAATGGTATCAAGTTTTCCATTTCAGGTCAACTAGAGGAGGTATGAAACTAAATTAAACACTACTATTTGTGTCCAGATTTTTAAAAGGGTGTTTGTTGTTAAAAATTGAGAAAACTTTACTCCAGCATAGAGACAGCAGGCCAAACTATAAAGTCTTAAAAAAACGAAAAGATTTAAAGTATTATTTTCTTTTTCCCTGAAAAGGCAATATAAAATAAACAGAAACTAATTAAAAAAAAAATTTGCCACAAAATAAGCTTTTCAAAGAAAAGTAAAGAACTCCATTAAACAAAAATGAGCAAAATAAAATCAAATAATCTACCAACCGTGAAACTACCACAAATCAGCATAAATAAATAAATGAAATCCAAAACGAACAGAAATTACAATAAATAACCGAGTCAAACTCAAAACGAGCAGAAATTAACATAAGTTGGCTTCAAAACCCCTTTACCTTCCCAAGGCCAGAACATAATTTGCATTTTACTGAAAAAAAAAATACAAATGAATGTGCATTGTCAGTTTAACATACATATACTGATATTTAGTAATCAAAATGTTAATATATATTTTTGATTTATTAAAGTTATAAAAGTAAAAACATTTATATTTTTTTCAGTAAAGTGCAAATTTTGTTCTGGCCTTGGGAAGGCATAAGGGTTTTGCGCCCAACTTATGTTAATTTCTGCTCGTTTTGAGTTTGAGTCGGTTATTTATTGTAATTTCTTTTCGTTTTGGGTTCATTTATTTACCGATGCTGATTTGTGGTAGTTTCACGCTTGGTAGATTATTTGATTTTATTTTGCTCATTTTTTGTTTAATGGAGTTCTTTACTTTCTTTGAAAAACTTATTTTGTGGAAAATTTTTTTTTTTTAATTATTTGCAAAAAAAGGCACAACCTATGATCCTTCATCTGTAAAACACGACCAAATCATCTCAAACTTACCATAGTTCAAAACTTCTAACATTTCATTTGTCCTTTTCCTTTCCTTTCCACAATTCTTCCTTTCTAAGGTTATTAGTTTCTCAGACTCAAGAAAATGACGTTTCTGCTCTGAAACTTATAAAAAAGAATATTTTTTTTTCTTTTTTCCATCAGGTCCAAGTCCCCACTCAAAAATTAAAATTTTAGGCCTCTGCCCTATCCCCCCCCCCCCAAACAGACTAGCCACAACTTTACTTTGTTGGAAACTATTCAGTTTGCTTAATTAAACCTAAATTTGTTGGAAATGTTTAATCGAAATTTAGCTTAGCCAAAAGGTTTAAAAAATCTTGTTTCTCCCTAAAAAGCGGAGAATTGAAGTTATCAAGCATTTTGCAGGTTAGGTTGATGTTTCCAATCAATACAAAACTACGCAATTGAACATTAACAATAACTAAACATACTAATTGCCAGGATATATGTAAAACATACCAAATCAACTGATTCATCGTAGGCTTGAATGAACTTCGGTTTCATTTCAATGTCTTGAATATCAAAGGAGACACCAGCGAATGAAAGCTGTCTGGCTATGTAAACACCTCTGGCTTTCATATCCATTGCAACCAGTTCCATTGCTCCAACTCCTCTGAAAAATAACCCATAAATATCATTTTCATAAAGCACTTTCTTGTTTAAAAATATTGCGAAGTGTGCTAGTGTAGTTTTATCTCTGTAGCCTTGTCTTGCGAAGTGTAGCTTTATCTACTATGTGAACAAAGAACTGAAGAATGGAGTAAAAACAGTCATCAATGATTATCAATTATCGTTGTTAGTTATCAGTATTAATTTGTTCATTATTTGTCATTAGTAGTAAAAAAAAAAACTTCAGATAACCAGAAAACTTACAATCACGTTGTTGCAAGTTCAAACTGGACTAAAACTTCCCCCCTTTCACTCCCCACAAGCATAGAAGGGGATGATTTTGATTTTATTCCCCTATGGTGAAGATAATAACAAAAACCATTTATCGTTTTAGCAACAAGGCTATCAAATAAAAATTTAGTCTCCTAGGCCCATGCTAGGTCTATTCATACCTGAAAAAACGCCTTTTTCTAAAGTTTTTTTTTTGATTTGTGGAAACTACTAAGTTTTTGGGGCAGTATTACATTTTCGTCAGTGTCGCCACGTTGAACCTTGAAAACAAATAAGCAAAACTAATAAGTTACAGCAGACACTGCTTTTCGTTAATAAAATTCAGTCACCTAAAAGGACAATTACACCTTCAAACGAGACCTACGTCTTCTTAAACTATTTAGTGCTTTGGTGCCATGTGTAAAAATTCTTCAGCGGAAAAATTCGTCCAAAAAATTTTACTTTGAACGACCATGTTTAAAAATTTTAAATATTTGTCCAAAAGAATGTTGCCTTTTCTACGAAAAGCCAGCTTATCGTTACGATCTTACAGCACTGGAAAAAAATACCACGTCTCTCCAGGTCTTTTCTTGACCTCTAAGTCTGATCTTTTTCCTTAATGTCTTATATATTGTGCAACTACTCCAAGGGGCATTTTTCGTAATATATTAATATACAGTCATATTTAAACGTTTAACTCGTAAAATTCTTTATCTTTTAGAAACACTCATACAATAATTATTCATAATAATATACGCAAATCAAAGTTGCGAAATTGTCATTACCTTCTTTCAATGGCATCCAAGAAATCCCTAGGATCTGGAAAAGAAGTTCCATGCCCCCAAAGCCCTAAGCGACTCATGTAGAACATATTACGAGGCTCAGTGGCACCGGTGGCAGAGGGCATAGACGATCCTTGCATTCGGCAAGGCTTCTTGGAGATCACGTACAGTCTTTGCAGTCTTTGTCGGTTTTCCAGACCCAGTAGGCATCAGATTTTTCGCTCGGTGACATTCGTCAAAGACAATCTAAATAATAAAATTTAAATTCTAATTAATTTAATTTCAATTTTATTTACTTAATTAATTTATTATTTAACTGAATTATGTTGTTAGTTTTCATTGAGTTAAAATTAAAAACATCCACCCCAAAGAGTGTGGGGAACTAGTAAGGTTTCAGCGTCAAAATATATCGCCAGTACCATCTAGCGTTTGGGCTTTCTTTGGGAACGACGTAATTCTTTGGAGATTCCTCCCTGGAGTATGATTTTAGCTCTGGATCCATTCTTAAAGGTTTCATATCTTAGTAACAACTTTCCAACAGTAGTTGAATTCCTAATAATTTAACATTATGTTGGAGATTTTGAAAGTATTAGTTTGAAAACAAAGAATTAGTAATTAGGGATATTCCAATACAAACTTTCTACACAAAAAAATTTGGTATCTGAAAGATTGGTTAATAGCCCGGAATTGCAGCAGACTTATACAGGCATGTCTTTATGCTAACTGTATTTTGAGTCGAAATTATTCCTGAAAACACAAGAATACTTGGAATACAGAGAAACTGTAACTTTAGTAAAATAAAGATAATAATCTCGACTATCCATTATCTCTTTGAAATTGTCTAGCTTTTTTGTTAAGTCGCCAGACATTACAGTAAAATTGGCACGGCCTTTTTTTCTACTTTCCCATTAAATCGTCAGATCTTCATTTATTACTAGTTTCCCATACACTTTGACCCATCCTCTTAACGTGACAGTTTTTTTCCGCGCGGGGGGGGGGGCGGGTTACTCTTTTTTTGGGCCCTTTTTCATAAGGGTTCCCTGAACTGATCTCAGAGAGACCCCCTCCTCTCTTCCCCACAATTTACACGCTTTACCAATATTTTACTGAGATTTTCTACTGGTCCGTTTTCTTTCCGCCCCGAAAAGCAGCATAGGGAGGCGTTGAAAACGGGTCTGAACTGATTTTAAGGGTTTCACTCATAGCAGGCTGAAGGAGGATGATTATTTAAGTTTACATGTCCGTGGTATATTGCTTTACAGGCGACATATACTTTGGTACAATTCGTGCTCTATTCACTAGCGCATTATCCGGAGAGAGGGGGGGGGGGGGGGGGGTAATACCTTCCCCCAACATTCTAAAAAACATTACCTTTAAAAGTGAAAACGTCTCTGTCAGCTAGTTAACCAAAAAAACCATAAAGACGTAGTGTGTGTGAGACTTTTGAGTTCAATAGCAATACTATTTATATTTTAGATTTTGTAACCAGGCTGAAGTTAAAGTACGAGTAGTTCAACTCTTTGAAAGTGCAGGAAAACGAATTATAGATCATCTTTCAAACTCTTCGAAATTTGGCAGTTGTTTTGTCAACTAGTGAAATTGTGTTTTGTTCAGTCTAGACTTGTGCTGTTAAACCGTGATAAAAGATACACACGACCAGGCACGTACGAAAGAATTTTTTCCGGGGGGGGGGGGGGCCAAATCCTTCAAATTCATTATTCTGTGAGAAAAAAATCAAAAATTTATGGGGGAAAAAACTTGAGATTTCGGGGGTGGAGCTCCTGGCCCTGGCCTGCGTACGTCCCTCCACACGACGATAAAAAAAAAATAACGAAAATATTTGTGACAATCTGGAAGTGAACGAAAAATTATTTTGCAAAAGAAGAGTTAGAGATAGTGCTAAAATCATTAAAAAATAATAAGGCCTCATGTGTTGATAGTGTGGTAAATGGGTTTTTTAAAATATGGCTATAATGGGTTTTTACATTAAGATTATGAATAAGATTTTTGAAAAAGAGAAAATACATAGCAATTTTAGGAAAACTTTAATTAAATCCCTTTAAAAGTTGAAAAGAGTGGACGGGTAAATATAGAGGCATTGGTTTCTGCAGAACGCAAATTTCTTAGTAAGATTACACTTTTTAAACTAAGAAATGCTGTAGCTAAAGTTTTAAGAAGAGAACAGCGTGGTTTTAGAAAGGGAAGGGGATGCGTCGACCCAAACTTTCACTTTTAGATTAATAATTGAGAAGTGCATGAATCACCAGACCCCTTTAATCCTCAGTTTTGTAAGTTATGAGCAGGCGGTTGATTCAGCCGATAGAACGACTTTAGTGAAGGCCCTATCCTTGTATGGCACACCAGAGTATCCAAAAAAACCTTGTATTCGAAGGGACTAGTGCTAAGTAAAAGAACAATATTGCAGCAGCTGAAGTAAGAAATGAGGTTAGTAGCTGGTTTGGTTTTGAATCAAGGAGTTAAGCAGGGTTGTGTTCTATCCCCTATTATAGCGGTCATTTTGATGGACTTTGTCCTAAAGAACATAGTAAAGGAGAGCATGGAATCAGATGGGAAGGTAAAACTCTTCTAGACTTATTATGCAGACGATTTGAATGTCCTCGATAACAATGTTAATAAAATGCCAGAATTTTTGGAGGTTTTTGAGAATTAAGAGTGAACTATCAAGAATTGGTTTGAACATTAATGTTAAGAAGACTGAGTCGTTTAGACTAGATACAGATGAAGGTGAAGAGGTGATGTTGGGTAATGAGAAGATCGATCAAGTGGATAGCTGCACTTTCAAGGGTAGCATGATAAGTATGTAGAGAGCAAGATGTAAAAAGCACATTAGCCAAGATCCAGGGTCTTTTTTCACAGTTGAATTTTTTTTTTTTTAATAGGAAGATAAATCTGGAAACCAAGAATAGAATATTGAAAGCTACATGAATAACAGTGGTCAAGTATGGTTCTGAAACGTAGGTGCCTCAAAAGACGGAGGAGGATTTACCAGATGTTTACCAATAGAATTGTCTACGGATAGTTTTGGGTATCCGTTTGACAACAACAGGCTGTAACAAAATCATGGTGTTATCCCGCTTTCTAGGGCTATAACGAGAAGAAGATTGAGATGGCTAGGACACATTTTACGGATGAAGAATGAAAAATTATCAAAGATCTTGCTTTTGGGCCATCCATCTAGGGCCCCACATTATTTTGTTTTGGTTTTTATAATTATATTTGGTTTATTTTATGCGTCCTGTAATCTTTTGTAATTGCTTTTAGATATACAACTACAATGCTTTTGAATGATGTCAATACAATTAGGCTTAAAATTGCACTAGGCCTATCGTCAAATTTACAGGTAGCAAGTGGAAGTTTATCGAAAAACTTTCTATGAAATTTTGTATTTGTATGAAAATACAAATATTCCATCAATCCGGAGGGGCAACTGCCCCGCTAGACTCAAGTTTTCCCCCTCCCTCCCCCCCCCCCGACCTCAGTTTGCCCCCCAGCTGAAATTCAGATTCTGTAAAATCTTTTCAAAATTAAACAAGGTCAGGTCAAACAAGGAAACAGGTCAGTTTTCTTTAGTATATTTTTGCCTTTATGGTAATATATGACTCATTTTTCAGTTTTCACTATCATTTTCACTTGATTTGGGAAAATTGCCTCCAACTTTGCCCCACCCAGCAGCTTATTTAAAGTCAATAATAAAAGCTTAACTATGCTATTTACAAGTATGACACTCCTTTGAATTCAAATCATATTGCCACCAATCCATGGCTAATTGGGAAAAAAAAAAAACAAGACAATTGATAGTCTGAGTGAGAAGCAGAGCTGGTCTTAAACCCAATTTACGACCCAAATTACAATTTGGGTCGACCCAAGTTATTTCCTGATTACGACCCAAATTACTTCCTGATTTCATGCTCCCAAGTCGAAAAGCTGTTGTTTATTATTTGCCATGGTTCAAACGGCAGTTTCATTACTTAGTATGGAAGAATTTAAAGGAAGAGTTATGGATGATCTTTAGGAAGAATTTAAAGGAAATTAGAACTTCTAGAGAGGGTTAAAGAGGGAATCTTTGAATACATTAGGATGGAGAAGGAGCGTGCACAGCTGTGTTGGCCTCGGGCGGCTTGTTGCTAAAACAGCTTTTTAGTAGTTAAATAAATATTCAGGAAGTTTCAGTTTTATCTGGCGCCTTAAAACATCTTCCTGATTCTATATTTCCAAAGAAGCACAATATCTAACTTAATTTATTCAGCATATTTTATATTGCGGTAATTTTAAACAATGGGAACAAGGATTTGGCATTTCAGCGAGAGAGCAAGGGGCAGGGGAAGGGGGCTTAAATAAATGCCTCGGATTTCAGATTATTTAGCTCAAAGTTTATCTTTCTTCAATCAAAGCGATTAGAAATAACACTAATGAAAAGCTGGGTAAATCAGACAATTTGACAGGTTGGAATCATTAGAGAACTAAAAAGAAATCAAGGCAAGGACATGGCCGTTTCTATCAGGAGGGGGGGGGGAGTGTTCGAAAAAAGACAATATGGTCGGATGTTGATAACCGCGGCACCAAACTATTCAAACAAACCCAATTATATATTTTCCTTATTTTTATTATTATATATATTATATTTTTTTTTATTTATTATTTATTTTTTCTTATTTTTGTGCTTTATAGTTCCAGCTGCTAAAAGTGATTTGAAGTCAATAATAAAAGCTTAAATCTGCTACTTACAAGTCCATCAAAATCTGCCCCAAGCCATTTTGTGATCATTTTGAAACGAGTGTTATACGTGCCACCGCCAGATGATTCACCAATCAGAGATGCATATGTACTAAATAAGACTCCTTTCTTTATACTTCCATTGACTGGAGAACGAATATCAGCGTACTTGAGCTAAATAAATAAATAAATCAAAAAAGAAAAATTGCCAAATTTAAATTAAATGAAATAGTAAATTAACAACGCTTGTAAAGGATAAAAGGATAAAGATTCTCCAGGGCAGGTGATGGCGCACACGGCATGATGTTTCAGTTGCTAGGTCTTTCAATCTCCAAGGCAGAGCATCATTGCCAAGCAGAGCATCACTCCACTATGCTAGCACAGGGTTACCAAAGCCTACACGAACCAAAAATTACTAATGCCACAAGAATTACTGTCGTGCTCAGTTGAATTGACACCTTTTGAGAAAAGACCAGCACCAAAGGCGGATGGGTTTTAGATTGGCGCTTTGCCATTCCTTCACAATCATAAGTTTCCAAAAAAAAAAAAAAATAGATAGGGCTGATACAGTCTAGATAACCGAAATTTCAAATCCAATTATATAGTGAACAAGATACACTCTGCACTGTAGTGGAACAGTGGGTTGACCTTAGCTTCGTAATACGAGACCCAGAGATCGAACCTTGCCGTCACAGCCAACTGCAGGGACCTTAGTAGTCAAGAAGCGTCGTTAATCCGATTACTTACAAGATATACTCTCATGGGCATGGCCCAAACATGGTATCTTTAAGTCAATCAATTAGTTATAAAATAACAAATACCGTAATAATCAAAATATGGTCACCACAAAAAAAATAATCAACGAGCACAAAAGTTTCGAACACAGTTTTCAAAAATGCACAAGCTACGAATTGTTAGAAGCACGAACAAAAACTCGGCACATAGTTTCGATAATAACGCTGGGACCAGGAGTAAACAGGTGTCAGATTTTTAGCTTTCGCAGCCGCCTCTCGGGAGACTTGGAATCCTAGAGGGACCAAGGGAAGCGGGAGCAAGTTCTTGTGATGCGAAGGAGGGTTTAGCGAAATTTCATGCACAGTTTTTTCACGACGGACAAAAGGAGGTCAAGTCCAAATGCTCTCAGATGAAAAAGAGTAAGGCACTCGTCATTTTTTATTTCAATAACATTTTTAATGTTCCCCAGTCAAGGCACGCGTCATGACTAGTGGCATTTCGAATACCTGATCGGGCACCGAGGATTGAGCGATCGTCCATAGAAGCGTAATGTGCGACGGCTTTCAACTCGGGCTTCTTTTTTTCACCTTAATGCTTATGTTCAGCGTTTCCGACAGTGAATTATTTAAGGCTGAGTTTTAATCAACAAAAAAAACTGATTATTTTTACACTGGATTTTGTGGAATGCCTACTTGATGCAAGGATTTAATCTGATCCCACCTTATTTAACGTGTTTAATGATGATTTAACATAATTTTTTTGTAATTTTTAAGCATCCTTGCTTTACAAATTTTAAATAGCAGCCCAGAAACACTGCCCTTTCTTCAAAAAAATCCATTTTATCGTTGATACAGATACACTGTTAAAACACAGCAAGAAAATGCTACGTCTTTCTAGCCCTTACGTAAATTTTTAGCCCTATTTCTAACGACCGGTCTTAACACATCAGAGAAATGATACCTCTCTTATTTTTCAAACCCGAGTTACCTGTTTTATTACAAAAGGCGTATGAGGACTTTAAAGCTGCATAAATAACCCTCCTTATCATACCCGTACACGGAAAGATTAAGGAAAATTTTCCCTGCGATGTTTTTCTGAGAGACCATTCTGGCTCAAACACTTGCTTTCAAGTTTTTTGTCCGACTAGTAAAAACTTAAAAAAAAGTCATATAGCAAAACTTTGATGTGTTTTTACAAGTCTTTTTGTAAAACTTGTGGAAAAGTGTTTTTACAAGTTACAAGACAGTGTGAACATGAAAGCCTGTCAAATGTGAAAGTACGTATATATTAGCTATTGTCACTTTTGGCTCATATAATATATTAAATGATAATCCGGATCAATTATATCCTCATCACATTGAATTGAGAATTTCAAAAAAAAAACACTCTGTGAGCGAGCACTTAAAAAAGAAAATAAAGAAAAATTAAATGAAAAATGTCAAAACTTCGGGAAGGGGGAGGAAGAAGAAGGAGGAGGCGTGGGTCTGAAACCTACTAATGATACCCGTGTAGCTTATTTGTTTAAGATTATTAACTATAAAGATTACGAAATGCTCTTAAAACACAGAAGTAAGAAGTTAGCAACAACAAAAACTTACCTTATTTAGAGCGTAGACTTTTATTTTATTAGCTCCAATGTCTCTGAGATCTCTTTCTGAATCGATCTTTAAATCAGAGCTGACGGATACCCACAATATTTTCTTCCGTTTTAGAATGTAGTTTTCAAGAACCATTCCAGATATGGTTCTGCCTTTTCCTACACCAGGTCCATCACCTTCACAAAAAAAAAATTATTTAGATATACCTTAGAAACTTCATACTTTCAAAAAGGTTGCAGTGGAAAACAATATCTAAATTGGATTTTTTAATAGTTTTTTGATAATTACCCTGAGCATTCTTGTTAATTGGATTTGGGCCTGGATTTAGTTAACTGGACTTAGGCCTGGATTTAGGCTAAAATTTTGTTAGTTAGTCGGAAAAATCCAAAAATAACCAAGTTATTTAGAAAATATGGAAAATGTCAAAAACTGGGACTTTTTTCAAATTAGATTTCAAATTAATTCTTTTAATTGATTTTTTGTTCAGGTTAATACACTGCTAAATGAGATACTTCCATATAAAAAGACCCTTTCTTAAAAATGAACGACTTAAATTATACCATGTCTTGACTTTGCCCCTTTAATCGATTGAAATTTTTCATTTTAATTCCAGTTAGGCCTAAAAAAGAAAAAGTAATCCAGGGAAGCTATATCTAGGGTGCAAGATGAGTATATAAAGTATGAAGTATATTTTTGAGCATATTAGCGCAAAAGCTATGTCAGTGTTTTGACTATTTTCATAGGCTCTTTTTTTTCTTAGACCAGGGCACTTCGTATCTAAGGAGTTGTCGTAGAAACTTCAAAAAGGTCTCATTCGATTGGAAATCAGAAGGGCTAGTGCCCTTTTTAATAGTCAAAAGTAATTGGAAGGCAACTAATACTCCTTCCAGGCCCACCATTTCCCCAAACACATTTCAATCAAAATTTTGAGATAAAAAAAATTACCCTATTTAAAAACATAACAATGCTGTTACTACAGAATAGACAAAAGAAATAAAAAACAATACACAAAAACAAATATACAACACATAGAAAGCAAACAAAGAATGAATTTGCCCATTATTCAAACCAGATACAACACAGGAAATAATGACATGAAAAAACCGTTGATGAATCCCCTAACTATTTAAACACGGATACAATTTGGATAAACAATCAGCAATGTGTTCTCTACACTCTAGGAATCGTGTTCGTAGTTTGTCCATTTTCCGTGTAATACCAAATACTCTGTATTTCTCAGCAAAGCAAGTATTCCAGATCCTACACAGAAAGGCCAAGAAAACAGAATATGAAGAAATATTTACGGATTATAAGTAACTCAAACCACATGGACTATACATGACAAAAAAAAAGATATATATTTAAAGAATAAGTTAAAACATAACCAAGAAAACTAGGGTGATCTTTGTTTGTTTGAGTATTTCTTCGGCTTTGTTAATGTCCACTTCAAAAAGTTAGTTTATTTTTAGTTCTTTTATTGCTTTGTTTTGTTTTGAACACCGAGGATGCCTTGGCAGAGATCCTTACCAAAATATCTGCTTTTGTCTTTTCGATTCTTTGTTTCCACTGGCAAAGAATATCCTCGTTTTCTTGGTAGTTTTGTAATTTTTTTTTTTTTTTTTTTTTTTTTTAAATGGGTAATAAAGTATTCTACCTTGCTAAAAACAAAACTCCCAAAACGACTATGTAGAGCGCAAATTACGCATTGCAAAATTTTCCTAAGCAACACTATCAAACTGCCCATATAATCTGGCAATTATGCCAAGAGTCTTTCAGTTTTCCCTTTGAAGCTTGAATAACCATGGTTTGCGGTAATCAACGTATCTTTAAAATCGATTGAATATGACCCGACTAGAAGAAATTCGTTTGTCCTAGAATCCAAATTCAGTTTTAGTTTTAGAACTGAGGGAAATAGTACTGTTTTCCCTCCTCCTTATTGCTAATTCCTTTTCAATTTTAGTGTCACTCACAAAAAATAAAACTGTGATTATAAGGCAAGAACTACAATTGACCAATTCCAACAATCTCCAACCAAAACAGGGAGGAGAAAGTAACAGATTCTCCGAACTAAATAAGTAAAAAACTATCTAACTGGGAATATCGGGATACACCTTGCCAAAATAGGGAGAGGTGATTCCCCCTTGTGCCGAAGTGCAATATGATCATGGGAACAAGTAGAATCTTGGTAGAAGAATGGCCAGCTAAGAGTAGATATTGGCTGCAGATTGTGTATGATCCCTTTTTAGGGGGGGGGGGGAGGGGGGGGGGGGGGGGGTAATGGGCGTTTGAGGCCTGAGTTTCAGTCCAGAGTGTATGGGTATATTCAGCATAAAATTAAATTACTCTAAAAAGCAAAAAAACTGTTAACACATCATTAAGTTCTTATATACTAAAGAAGTAAGTATATAAATTCGTTTTTTCATCTTTTCCTTAATCATAAGGGAAGAAATAAGGATTAAAGGCAACTAGAGACACAACAAGGAAATACATTAACGAAAAGAACAAGGAAACTATAAGGTAATGCACTAGCAAACTTGAATCAGAATTTACCAAAAGATATTTCGTCTTACTACTACTACTACTACTAACAACTCACCGCAGCACCAAGCCGCCTGAGGCCAACACAGCTACGCACGCTTTACCTCCACCCCAATCTATTCAAAGCCTTTTTACACCCGTCCACGAAGTTCCCATTTCCTTTAAATCTTTCTTTATGACGTCCTTCCACCCCAGACGAGGACGACCTGCTTTCCGTTTAGCCCTAGACGGTTGGCCGAAAAGAACAATCTTCGGCAATCTGTCATTCTTCAGCCGCACAACGTGCCCTAGCCACCTCAGCCTGTCTTTCATTATAGCCCTAGAGATCAGTATTGAACCACATTTTTCGTATAGCCTATTGTTTGACATATGGTCAGCCGGGTACCCAGAACAATTCTTAAGCGATTTCTCTGGAAAAACATCTAGCAAATCTTCATCCACCGCACTGCCTGCTTTATCGTTAGCTTTCTTTGAAAAAAAAAAAAAGAAAATTATCTTTTATAGAGAATTCTTCTCTAAGCAAGTTAAGAAAAAATTACAATTATGCTCTCTTGAGGTAAAACTCATCTTCAAAGATAATTCGAAAAAAAAAGAAACAAAAAATTCGAGAAATAACTCCAAGAAAAACAAAAAAAAAATCTCCATCCATAGACAAGGACTTGATTTTACTTTTCATTTCTTTCTTTTCACTTTTTTTTAGGGTTCTCAGTCGTTTCAACACTGTTTTTCATATCCTTAATCTGAATAACATTGTATTTATTATCAGGGTTCATACCTCCGATCACTCCGATCAAAATAAATACCTCCGATCACTTTGACTCTTAAAAAGAGCACTAGAGCGTCTGACACCCAATCCAATGAGCCCCCTCCAAAGTTTATATGACCATACTTTCTATAAAAACCTTATATGCCCCCCAGGGCATAGCTTACAACCCCTGCCCTGAGGGCTGGGGGGATTCGTTATCCTCAAAGACATAATTTCCAGACCTTTAAAATTTACATCCAAAAGATGTGTAAAGTAAAAGATATTTTACTTTACAGTCTACAACAATCAAAAAAGAAAACATCTTTACACCCATGTCTACCAGGATAAGCTATAAGAAACTAATACTTTATTTTTGTAGCATTAAGGATCTTTTCTTGAGTCTCTGTAGGGGATAGGGACTTCAGCCTCAAATATCCTTTTACCCGTACATTTACACCGTATTACCAATAAAAAAGTAGTGTGCTAGTAGCTCACCAAGTAAAAAAAACCGGCTCTTTTGCCGTTGGGGAGTCGTTTTTCATGTTGCTGACAAGCGTAAGTGATTGCTTCAAGCTGAAGGGCAGACAGTTTTCGCTCCTCAATAACATCATAAGGAAGAGATAACTTGTAAGTAACATCAGGGGGTTCAACACTTGCAAGACTTGCTGTCTCAACAACAGGATCTGGGTGTCTGTGTCCAAGTTTAACTGAAATAAAAAAAAAAGTTCAAAATAAGTTCTAAATTCAATATCAATGCGGTCAGTTTTTTTTGTATTTAAAAACCCCCATTTTGTTCGTTTCTTCCTTATGTTACATTTCTTATTACTTAGATTATACTGTTTAATTATTCCTGTGTATACTGAAGATAGGGGGGAGGGGAACGATCACTCGGAAGACCCAGTTTGCTTGATAAATGCACAAATATTGACCTAAAATACTTGTATCGTGTTTGTCCCTACCTGCTTCAATGTTGTTACGCATGTTACGTAACAGACTTGTGTTGTTGAGACAACAAAAGTCTCAACAACAGGATCTGGGTGTCTGTGTTTAAGTTTAACTGAAAAAAAAAAAAAAAAAAACTCTATTAAGCAGGCAAGATCACAAATTCAATATCAATGTGGTTACAAGTGTGAGGCTGAGGATACAAGGTTAGACACAGGAGGCCCAAGGCATGTAAGGCAGTCCTAGGCATAAGGCCTCATACTTACTAACAGTAGGAACACATCCAGAAGATTCCCCCCATCCCAGAAAAATACACCCTAAAACGTGCTTTTAGCTCCCTATCCCTTTAACCCCCCAAATCCAAGGGAATACCTTCATACAACAACCCTAAGAGTCATGTGTGCGCTGCTCCTAAGATAAAACTGTTACTTTTGCTCATTTGGGCTTTTTCTTTGCTTTTATGCGAAATGCTGAAAATTTTTGTTGTAAGATATCCCCCCTGCTTACAGTACCATATTTATTATTCAATAAACCGGGTCCTATTCTTAGTAACATTTCGTAACATGCGTACAACATTGAAGCAGGTAGGGAAAAACACGAAAAAACGAATTTTAGGTCAATATTTGTGCATTTATCAAACAAACGGGGTTCTTTTTGAGTGATCGTCCCCTCCCCCCCCCCCCCCCCCCTATCCCCAGTATACGCAGGAATAATTAAACAGTATAACCTAAATAATAAGAAATGTAGAATAAAAAAGAAACGATCAAAAATTGAGGTTTTAAATACAAAAAAAAAAAATCGAAAGGACAACCGTCTCATTTCTTACGTGAATAAAATCCAAAAACTCTTTAACTGCCGCAGAGACAGTTCCTAAAAAACGGACAGTTCCGAAACCAAAGTTACTCAAGAAGTGAGGTTAGGTTAATCATAATGAAACATACCAAAATATGACGAAAATATAATACTTTAGTTTATATAACAATATAATTTGGGTATATGTTTCGCATTAGGGGGGGGGAGGGGATAGAGTAACGTAGCCTAACATTACCAAACTACAACATTACCGAACTAACATAGCAAATTACATTAAATTTCTAATACACTCAACTAAGACCTGGCCAAGCAATCAATTAGCATATTAACTAAGGTGGAAAGTGACTCCACAAATATGAAATCGAAGCCATTCCAACATACTGAAAAAAACAAATTTAAATAAAAAAAATAGCCTAAAAAGATTCGCTAATTGAGGGGAAAACTAGAAAGAAATCCTAGTCCTAAAATCCTAATCCTAACCCTAAAAAAGCATACAAAACGCATCAAAATTTGTTTATATAATATAATATTAATATAATATAGATTTATTACCTGCCAAAACTGTAAGAGATACAATGGGCAGTAGAGTGTAAAAAAGTGAAAAAAGAGAAAAAAAAAAGACAAAACAACAAAGTACGGTTTAACACGAATACATACAATGAAATGGGCCCTCAACATCGACATTCAAATAACACATTCAACTCAAGTCTGTCCCTGAAGAGTTACCCAAGGATGACCTAGAGTCATGAACTTTTTATGAAAACTCGCTACTCTGGCAGGAACTGCCAAGGCAGGGTCTATCAATCCAAATCTACTGATCATATACCGGTTTTTGGACCATGGTGGTAGTCCAAGCAGATACTTAGCATATTTAAAATAAATCGTGCGCAACTTTTTCTTCTCTGTCTGTGTGAAGCAACTCCAAAACGGAGAGATGTATAGAAAACTCGGTAAAGAAAATGCATTATACAATCGGGCTAAAATATCACGACTACATCTCGCCTTGCTCGGGACAAGCTTTCCATATGTAGAACGAACTTTTCTAAGGGTATTAGCGATAATAAGTACGCGTGTGGCCTTGAGTGACGTACCGATCGGGACTCCAAGGTAAGTAAGTGATGGAACAGGTTTGATTTCCGTATCATCTAGCATAACGCATATGTCCTCAGTTGACACTTTATAATTGAAAAATAACAATTCAGTTTTCGATGGATTAAATGTATGGCCGACACGAGCATATTCTACCTTTAATGCACTAAAACAACTCTTTATTCCATTCAGGGTTTTACTAATGTTTAAAATGTTGTCAGGATAACCCATGAGCGACACGTCAATCCCGCATAAAATACACGTTGTTGGTGCTTCATGTTGCACTTCAATTACGGAATTATTGAATAAATCTGGTGAATTTACTGCCCCTTGCCTAATATTCACTGGTATATCAAATTCTAAAAGCATATCACAATCCCAACCAGGACACTTTATCCTAACACGAAGATTACTATACATTGAATCAAGGGGTTCGATGACCGAATTTTCTACGCCTCTCTCTGCTGCAGAGAGTAAAATATGTTCGTGGATAGACGAATCGAAAGCACGGGCAAGATCATGGGCTGCTAAAACTAAAGAATCGTTGTCATTCTCAGCGTCAGCCAGTATAGACACCAGCGAGTAAAGGGCATGATCACATCCATATACGTATTCGTTACTTTCTTACGAGTCGCACACAAATTTCAAGAGGGGGGGGGGGGGGGGGGGGCTGTACCCCCTGGATATGGCCCTGAACCACGAAAATGGATCATCAATGTGACAGATTTGTGAGAAGATCAAGGGATATAGAATAAATAACTAACAACCATAATAGCGAGTCATTCGACAATATCTACGATTTGCACAAAATCCAAAAACTCTTTAACTGCCATCGAGGCAGTGCAGTGACTCACTTCTCTTTTGGTTGTTAGGTATTTGGTTTTAATTCTCCCGAATTTTGACTTTTACTCAATTTTATTCATCTTTTAATTTTGGTTTTGATTGGTTTGCTTTTTCACATTGACTCTCTGCGTTTGTTTTTGGTTTTTCTTTGCCCCTTTTTGGCATTTTCTTTAAATATTTTTTATTCGTACTGAAGAAGAGAAACAGTTGTCCTTCCAAGATATTCCTTTTGTATTTTTTCAATATTTTCGTTTGACCTTAAAAAACCCCATTTTCGTTTGTTTCTTTTTTATATTATTGCAGGACAATGTGGTTTAATAAGGAATGTAACGCAATGTGCGAGCATTATTTTTTAAGCACTAAATTTTTTATTAAAATAACTATATAGTTTTAAATACACAGTATGCTTTGTAATCCCAACTAAAACACTTCGTTTTAAGGTTACTAAACTATTAGTAAATATATAGAGCAAAAAGGAGGCATGTGTTCAAAAGCCTCAAAGTGATTCAACGAGGCTGGTTATTGTAGTGACCGGTATAACTTACCAGAAAAAAAAAAATATATAGTAGCCTAGGTCTCGTTTTTGTTGAGCTTGTCTGAAATTACTACTATACACAACAGATTAAGCCATAAGATTAACCCATACATAATATCTGAAACCCATAAGATGGTCATAATTACACACATTCAAAGATGACACTCTTGTAATTTCTTTTTTAGCTATATTTTTGACTACTTTTATTTTAGTTGTTTTTTACCTAATGTAAATTTCTGATTTAGAAAGATCAGATGAATGGCAAGATTGTCTTTCTGATAAAATTCGAAGTACAGTGGGTTTATGTCTTTATAGTCGTATCACACATACTTTTAGAAATCTTGTGTTTTTTTTTTTCAAAAACGACAACTCACAAAAACAACCTTTCCTTCTAGTACTACTACAACTAATAAGTTAATACAGCACCAAGCCGCCTGAGACCAACACCAGCTGCACGCCCTACTTCTCTACGGCAATCTATTCAAAGCTTTACTTTTTAGTCCCGCCAATGAAGTTCAAAATTCATTTAAATCCTTTCTAGCGACTTATTCCCATCTCATTTGGGCATGACCCCAGATGGATGGCCACAACACAAGATTTTTGACAATCCATCATCCTTTATTTATAAAACACAACCTAGCCCATCTTAACTTTCCTTTCATTATAGCCTAATGTGGGATAAAGCCATATTTTTTGTATAGCTTACTGTTTGATCTACGGTTAGTCACACCAGTACCTAAAACTGTTCTTTGGAATTTGGATTTTTTTTTTTTTTTTTTTTTGGATTTTTGGAATTTGTGTTTGGATTTAATTGTCTGGAATTTCATCAAGCATATCTTCGTTAAAGCGACCACGTTTCAGAGCAATATTTGATCACTGTCTAATCTTCATTAGAAGATTTACCAAGCTGCCTGAAAACACCCTGTGCCTCGATTATTCTACTCTTTATATGTTTATTGCATCAGCAATATTTACTGACAAAATACTATTACTACTAACTCACTGCAGCACCAAACTGCCTGAGGTAAACACAGCTACACACACTCTTCTTTCATCCCAATCTATTCAAAGCCTCCCTCTTAAACCCTCCCCCCAAGAATTTCCCATTTCCCTTAAATCTTTCCTTACGACATCCTCCCACCCCATTTGGGAAAGACCTGCTTTTCGTTTAGCCTTAGACAGTTGACCGACAAGGACAATCTTTTACAATATATCATCCTTCATCCGCAGAATGTTTCCTAGGCATCTCATCCTTTCTCTCATTGTATCACTAGAAAGCGGGATTGAACCATAAATTTCCGACAATTTTAAAGTTTGAAGCTAATAAGCTAACAAACTAATTTACTAATAAAATGCTACCCAAGTAAGAGAAGCTGTTCACTTGATTGGTTTTCTTGTTACCTAACACCCCTTCTTCCTAGTCTTCTTCTTTTAAATTTTTCTTCCTTTTTCTTCTTCTTTTAATTTTTTTCCTAGCCTTCTTTAAACTTATTTTAAAACCTATTTTTACATCCTTAACTTTCAGAGCCTCCAATTTTCATTCATTTCACTAGGATTTTCATCAAGGATACTCAAATCATCACCCTAACCTAAGTCTAGGAGAATGCTCTCTCATCAGATATCACGCTCTTCTACAGCAATTGCACTGTTTCTTAGGACAATGCTCGTGAAAATAATCTGTTTGAACAAAGATAGGAAACAACCCTTACTAACACCTGATTCCACACAAAACTTACAACTACCATCATTTATTATCTTAACTGTAGAATATAATTCTCGTTAATACAGCTAATACAAAGATGGGACATTCAGCGAAACGTTTCATTTAGCTGAATCAAATGCCTGTTCATGATCTATAAAATTGAGGACTAAAGGGGTTTGATGATTCAGACACTTCCCAATTTTCCCAGGACATCAGACACTCCCCAGGGCCGTATCCACAGGGGGTACCCAATTTGAACCACCCTTCTGACATTCATATCCGATTCGTAGGTCTACAAAATTAACTAAAATACAGATAAGACATATTTGTTGCGTTTTGTAAAGCATTATTCCAAGTACCTCATCCTCATCAATAAGGTCCTCCTCATCTCCTTGTTCAACAATCATCTGGGGCAAATTCGTCTCATTATCACAACACACGGTCTCACTATTTGTCCAGGTCTAATAAATTTTTTTTAAATAAAACTGAGACAAAACAGAGACTCGATAAATAATCAAATTTATTGTTTCTAATCAAATTCATCAAATAAAAATTTGATGAACTCACTCCCTCCTCTTCCTTGAATTATACTGTTCGTGACATCAAGCATGGAAATCATCATGGAAATCAAGCTAATACCTCTGTGATCACTACACTCATACATATCAACTTTCTTATAAAGGGTATAATAATCAATCACACTGCTCACCAGAGATTCGAATCCTTCATTCTACAAAGCCCCAGACTTTCCCTTAGTCAGATGTAAATAGATTCAAAAAGGAAAAAAGATAAAGGCTTACGTTTTGCAGGCATATAATCCGAAAAAGTATCTGTCACTCCAAGTTCCTCATCAGCATCAATAAGCTCCTCCTCATCTCCTTGTTCAACAATCATCTGAGGCAAATTCGGTCTCATTGTCACAACACCCGGTCTCACTATTTGTCCAGGTCTAATCACGTGACCCGACCGAATGATAACTTGACCAGGACGAAATACCTGTCCTTGTTGGAGAACATGATGAGGTCCTTGAGTTCTGATCACTTGTTGAGAGGGACCTGAAACTCTCGGCATTACTCCCCCTTTTGGTAATACTGTGATTGTAGCGATGCCTTGGCTTTTCACTAAAAGAAACACAGAAACAGATGGATTTCAAACACTTATTTTTCAATAATAATGAAGAAAATACAGTAAAAGCATAACATCACAGTTGCAGCGGTAGCTGCAACCTATTAAAGAACGAATCACAATCCATAGTAATCAGAAATTAAAAAAAAAACTCGTAAAAAAAAAAAATAAAAAAAAAACATTAACTGGCAAGTGAGAAAAATTGCGATTTCTAACTGATTTCAGAAATCAACTAGAAACATTTCTCCAGAAAAAGATGGCCCCTGAAATTCCAAAATAGTTTTTTAGGAAATGACGTTAAAATTTTCAGGAAGGATTGATAGGGAAAATATTGATCCAGGGAAATGCTCCCTCTCACTCTTCCGCCTTTGTGCAAGTAAGTATTTGACATGATATTTATGACAAAAAAGCCACCACATCGGAGAAACAAACAAAAAAATAAAAAAGAGTAATTAATAAATAAATGCCTTATCAAAATAAATAGATTTACATAAAAACTACCCTGCAATTTTTAATGCGCTCTGTGCTTAACTCGAAAAGTCTCCCCAGTAGCTTAATAGTATCATGTAAATGTAATTTTGACTTCCTACTATAAATATTCCCATTGTAATAGTGGACCCGTCGTCCCCTTAGCATCACAATTAAATGCATAGTCCACATATATTATTCCAAATGAGAGGATACTCGAAATTCAACCCCTTCTCCACACTGATGGGAAGATGACGCTGTGTGGGGTTAAATTTTTTTTATTTTCAGCACAAAAAAGCATGAATCGCTATTTTCCTGGTTGCATTATCTCTTTTGTCACTTAAAAAAGGGTACTAGAACTAAGCACCCCTGGGAAAAAACGCAAACGCACAAATTTCTCATAAAAGAAAGCAAAATGCAGTGTTATTGCACATAGGAGCTTGAAACCTGGGTAATAGGGTTTCTGGGTATGCTGAATATGATACTATGATGATTTAAGGGGTGTTTCACCTCTTTTCTTAAATTTCTCAAATTTTTAGCTCTTTGAATCCATGGTTTCAAAATACGAGTCTTATACTGGTAGCTTTTTATGGAGTGTTTTAAGTTTGTAAATTATATATTTTGGAGTCACTATAGAAACTAGATTTCTTTAATAAATCTATTGTTACGAAACTTTCGTTTTTTAAAGTTTCGGGTTACTACTGACACAAGTTGTTCTTTACTTGCAGATCGGTGGTATAAACCTTCTGATTACAGATAAAAAGTGATGATAAAAGTTTGAATGTTTTCCCTTCGATTTTATTTAATGAATTGTCTGATAGGGTTTGAGGATTTCAGACTAATTAACATATTCCAAGTAAATCCTCTCAGTAGAATAAGTTCGTGGCGTCTTTCATTGCATCAACTTCAATTTTATTTCTTTACAGTTGACTTTAATAGTAAAATGCATATATTTGGTATGAATGAGAAATATTTATGGTGTTTTTAACTAGTGAAAAATTATTTATACTGGAAGCTAACATCTACATTTAATGCTTTGAAAGCACTATGGGCCATGACCCCAAAAAGGAACGAAAAAAACACGCAAACGCATTCAAGATTATTTCCAGCACTAATCCTTCTCCCATCACCTACAAGAATATTTCTCTATGTGTCATTCCCAATTCAATATGTTTTACTAGCGTTTTTATTGATTATATACATCCACAGAAGGGGCTAGAGAGGTTGTACGTGCTCCAAGTCATGCAAGCCCAAATACAAAGCAAGAGCAAGTCTACAACATAAAAAAAGTGACAGTGTTCAGAACACACTTTTTTTTAAACCTATGAACTCAACACCAATCCGCAATATTATTTTTACAGGCTTCTGCCCTTTGAACAAATCCCGGTGGCGTCTCTACCTAAAGATTGTAAGCAAACTTTGAAGTCTTTAAGCAAACTTAAGTGATTAAAAGAATGAAAATACAATAATTAGGCATCTAAAAATAATTTACATTGACAAATTTCTGAGGCATCTCTATCTGAAGATTTTTAGTAAACTTTAAAGTTTCTAAGTCAGCTTGAGGCAATAAGACAATGAACAAATTGCAAAATAACTAGCACTGACAAAATCTGTGACATCTCTATCTGAAGATTTTAGCAAACTTTAAAGTCTTTGCAAGAGCTTAAGTCATAGGACAATGAACGCAAAGCATTATTTGGGCATCTAAAATTAGCTTACATTGAGAAAGCAGGTTTGTTCCTTTTAAGCCACTAGTTTGATCCACAGGGACAATAATTGGCTTCCCGATCCCGGATGGCATTGCTGGACGCGTTGGAGCCTTTGTGACAACAGAGTCTGCAAAGGAAATTGAGAATATACTAAATTCATGTCTCTTCCTAGGGGGAGAGAATAAATCCTCAACTTTTAATGAAGCATCCAAGAACACACTACCCCTAAGTAATATTTTGCAAAAAGACTACAAAATGCACAACAATCCAGATTTGAGGGTCTAGCAATGCATTTCAGAGGTCAAAATTGGAGAGGTGAATCTTCAGGCCACAATTTATTTTGGGGGGAGGGGTTTTTCCAATCAATATCAAGGGATTTGTGCCCTCCCTACCTACAGTCCAGGTACATTTTTCCTTTTTTTTTTTTTTCTTTTTTTTGCAAAAAAAAACGATTGACTGCTTGAACATCATATATTAGGGTCTAAAAAGCCTTTCAAAGGAAAAAATGGAATTGGAGCCTACTATTTTTTTCCCAGGAGGTTAAGGGTCATTTAAGCTAATGTCGAGGAAATGTCCTCCCCCTGTTGGCAGGTATGTTCACTTTTAAACAATTTTAAACAAACACAATCTACAATTCAATCATAACAGGAATTAACAGTACTGGATAATAATATATGAGAAGAATGGTATATATTTACTAATAAGATTCATACTTTTTAAGTTCATTGCTTGTACTTACTAGAAGACTAATTTAAATGAAAAAATTAGGTATAATGTAGACTAGAATATTCTTTAGGATAGACAACAAAGGAGAGAGAGAGGGGAGTGGGGGCCAATATGCTAAAAACTTACAATTCACACCCACTGAATAACTGACAGAGAGAAGAGATAGGGAGAGATGGAGTAGCCCAGTAAAAATAGCTAAAAAAAGGCCCAACCTCAAACAAATGCAACAAAAATGATTTTTACACCAAAAAATGCAGAAAAATCAGAGAATAACATACTAAAAGCCCGCCAAAATCCACCCATGGAAAATCCGTGGCAGGGGAAAAACGGGGGAACCAGGGGAAATTTCGCAAAATCCAGAAGTGTTCAGATTGATCCAAGTCAAGATGATTTCCGATGTAATTTTTAACGTAGAAGCCAAATCTTGCATCAGAATCTCGATTACTCTGTCCCCTGAACATTTATGAGGGGGAAAGGGGGGGAAGAAGGGGAGATTCTGGTTTTCCAGGTCATTGCGATGTTCAGATGCGACCATCCTGCTAGCAGGATATAGGCCTGGCATCAACAAGTTAGTATTCGGCATGACACCTAGCGACGAGTTCTCTGGACTGACATCTAGTGTCTCTTCAGTGACTGAATTACCCAAAATGTAACGCACTGAATACTCAAAATAGGTAAGTTTTCTTGTGAATATATGGTCATTTTTGTTCCGAATCTTCAAGAATGTTAGTCATTTTTGTTTATCTTGTACCATTGAGAATTCTTTCGCTTTTAAGTGACTACTATACTAAGTTTCATGACATTTTATCTCTATTTTTACCAACGCCGTCTTGCAGCTCCTGAAACCGAATCTTAATGCTTGAAATGATCAATTCGTGGAAACTGTGTTAGTTACCTCACTGACAACAGTTCACTATGTTCGTTCAATTTGTGCTTCAATTTCAGTTTTCTACAAGAAGAGGACAAACCTCGTGAATTTCTTTGCTCCGTATCTCCCTAATTATCCAACTAAAAAGTTTCACAAACAGGGAGTGCTGACAATCGTCGCCTTTCAGTAGCCCCTTGAAAGAGATCGTAGTGATGCTTGGGTCCTTTCATGGAAGAATGAGTTTTCTTGGGGTGTATGGGCTATTTTATGGAAGAAGCAGGTTTGGTTGAAGTCCTTGAACAGATCTACGCACCGAACACTGTAAAACACATCATCTCTGGCAAATCAGTTTCTAGAGCAATGAGGGCACATTCTCTTCTTGACTTAGCTCTGCACATCTTACTTTTTGCCTGTGCTTTCGAAGATACTGCCGACGGTCTACGAAGTGAACCGCACCCCAAATGGTGAGCGCAGCCAGTGTCTATACAGAGCTGACATCCGAAAATATTTCTATTGAAGACCTTTCTGCGTCTCCAGCGGTGATTTCACTTTTAGAAGAAATTGAGCAGGCAAAGAAGGGGCTAGTTAGCGAATCTAGGACTGCGTAACTGTGGCTTGAACAGTATTCTGAAATGAATAAAATTCTTAGGATGTCAGTTATCGCTGAACGGACTGGAGATTTCGACCTGTATCTTCAGAGCTGAATTAGTATGCTTCCTTATTTCACGGCATGTGGTCGAACTGCATATGCTAAATCAGCCTGTCTTCATTTACAAACCCTTGTCGGTTTGAAAGAATCGCAGCCAGAATTATACGAGAAGTTCCAAACTGGTCACTTTTCTGTTAACAGAACCGAACATTCCTGGTCAGAACTGGCAGCAGACCTTGTTATAGAACAAGTCTTCATGAAAACTCTGAAGACCACTGGCGGGTCTCACAAGATGGAGAGGTATGAATGAAGCGCAGCGGTCGATCCGGACACTATCTATGCCAGTGCGAGCTCAAATGAATGCAATCATGCAAGACCTAACCGGATCTGTTTACCACACAAGCGACCAGCACGTTGATACATCGGGGTCCAGGATATTGAGAGACAGGGAAGATTTGCAGAAGTTGCTCAAGTTCCTTGAGCCTTTGTAGTCGTTCAATAGGGGTCAAGAGCTAATGAATATTGTTACCGGAGTGAATGCTTCGCCAGAGGTCAACGTCGACGAAGCAAAAGACGTTGGGTTGCACATAATGCAAGGGATGGTTTGAAAGCCAGTAGGGACTTTTGTACTCAAAAGGAAAGATAAAGTCGTAACTATGGCTGCAAAGTCGGCTCCGAAGCTTGATGGTGAGCCGGTCGAGATTGACCAAACGTTATTGTTCCAGCGACTAGCGGCTGTAGCCATTGCCGACGGTCAGGATCTGTCGGATACTCTTGGTTATGAACTTTGCTCTTTTCCTCCTGCACTTTTCGGGTCATACAAACTACTACGCACAGCTAACAAGGCTTCCCTCTCAAATGCCTTCTGGAAAATGATCGAAGGCTCTTCTGCAAATCTTTCAACGAGTTGCATATATGTTGTAGATGGAGGATGGCTCCTACATAAATTGCCTTGGACAACCGGCGCTACTTTTGGACAAATATGTCTGGCCTACGCTAGCTATGTCAAAGCTCATTTTGGAAATGCTATGGTTGTGTTCGACGGATACAAAGATTCACCGTCAACAAAAGACCAAACTCACTTGAAAAGATCGAAAGGCATAAGATCTCCTGATATCGACTTTACTGGTACAACAACGGTAACCCTCAAAAAAACTTTTCTTGAACAACCTGAAGAACAAGGGAAAATTCATCCTCCTGCTTGGTGGAGTGCTAAGCTCGTCAGGATGTCGCGTGGTGTATGCTTCAGGTGATGCAGATTTCACGGTTGCGACAGCCGCAGTGACAAGTTGTTCTGAGGTAGAAACCTGTCTTGTTGGCAATGACACAGAACTGCTCGTCTTGCTTCTTCACCATTGCCAGCAAGGAAGCTACCCACTTTTCTTTCGAGCGGAGACCAAGCCGGGAACATCCAAACTCTACAACATAAGAGAACTAAAAAGCGAGCTTGGGGAAGTCGCAGAGGTCATACTGCCCATCCATGCTTTCCTGGGATACGATACGACCTCTAGGTTCTGCAGCGTAGGAAAGCCAGTGTCACTTTTATTGGCTAAGATCAATGAAGAATTCCGAAAAAATGGGGCGGTTTTTGGCCGGAAGAACTCAGAAAAGAATCAGATCATCAGTGCAGGCGAAAAGCTCACACTGCTTGTTTATCGGGCTAAAGCTGATACCAACCTTCAGGATTTGCGTCACACCATGTTTGTCACAAAACTGACTTCTTCGACCTCGTTCGTCCGCCCAGAAAGCTTGCCTCCGACATTGTCAGCTGCGAAGTTTCACTTCTTCAGAGTTTTTCTACAGGTCATGGAATGGATGGGTTGCTCAGCTGATCTGGACCCATGTTACTGGGGTTGGCGGCTAGACAGAACCAAGTACGTACCTGTAACGATGGACTCGAAGCCAGCACCCGAAGCACTACTGAGAATGGTACGATGTGCTTGCAAGTCAGGTTGTGAAACAAAGCGTTGCAGTTGCAAAAGAAACGGACTTCACTGCACAAAAGCATGTGCCAAGTGTCTTGGTACCGACTGCCAAAATTCAGAAAGCATTGACCTTGATGATGATTTTAACAACTAACTTCCTGTTTTAAGTTTTTTATTATTTGATTTGTTTTAAGTCTGTGATTTGCCGAAATACAATCAATCTGTACCAATTTTATACACCGTGATGATTCTTAATATACTGTGATCGAATCCTTATTGAAATGGGCTCTGCAGCCAAAAAAAAAAAAAAAAAGAAAGAGAATTCAATTTCCCAACTTTTCACCCCCTCTTCCAGTTTTTTTTTCGATGAGGGAAAACTAGTATTCTGAAGGAAGATTTGGATTCTGCGTCTCAAATAATATCAGAAATAGTCTTTACAGCGATGAAATCGAGCGAATCTGAGTCTTCCTCATTTTCCCCTGTTTCCCCACTAACCCTATCAGATACCCCCGTGGTTTGATATAATAATTCTGATGCAGAATTCGAGTTCTGCGACTTGAACTACGTAGGACTGGGTATTTACAGTGCTAAAATCAGAGGTCCTGGCATTTTTCAGAATTTTCCCTCTTTCCCCTTTCTTCCCCTGTCAAACTTTTCCCCATTGGTGGATTTTGGTGGGATTTTAGTATGTTGTTCTCTTGATTTTTCTGCATTTTTTGGTGCAATAATCATTTTTGTTGCAATTTGTTTAACCTCAAACGCTATTTCTACTGGGCTAGAGAGGGGAGAGAGAGAGTGAAAGGGGGAGGAATAGAAAATGGAGAAAGAGAGGGAGAGAGAGAAATAAATAGAGAGAAAGAAACAGAAAGACAAAGAAAAAAAGAGTGGTGGGAAAGAGAAAGAATTACCTGATACACAAGCCACTTTCCTTTCTGTTCCAATGCTCTGTGTCAGACTGGCTAATGCATCTAGGGTGAGGCCACCACCTATGAGAAAAGAACAAGCTTAAAACTGCAAAGTCTGCATACAATTTATCTTAGGCTCACAACAGAACAACTTAACTAGATTTACAATAAGGCAGAAGAGATTCTAATTCTGAAACCCTTACAGACAAAATATAGCTCATACTACCATATAAATAATAAACAAACAAAACACAACAAACAATAGGTTTTCAAGGCATGAAGATAAGGGAAATTAAAAGAAATGTAAAATAAGTAGGCTCAATTAAAATAAATTTAAAAATCAAGACGAAAATTAAAAAAAAAACACACACGAAAAAAAGAAGAAAAGGAATTGCTAAACTGAAAATCAAAGCAGCAAAGAGCTAAACTGTTCACTTTTGTGAACAATTTATGCATTCCTTTTTTTATTAGTTGTATATGACATCTTTTAAGAGTGAACATGACATTTGCCAGGGAAGGGTGTAGCACGACGTATGGTATTGGACAACCCCAGGTTTTCAAAAGTGAAAAACCTCAATTGATTGCTACAGAAAGAGGCAAAGTTGCTGAGCACTTGATGTAGGGACTTGGGTCAAAAGCACAGGATAGGTCGATATGGCGAGCTACTGTGGCTGCCATATGTGCCTTTAAGCGTGGGAAGAACTAAGCAAAGTAAGAATTTACAGTTACCAGAGACAATGACCTGATTGTTGTTGAGCCTTTTTGAAAATGCATATAGATAGTATATATTTTTTTTTTTTTTTTTAGACAAAAATATGTATGGTTACTTATATCCATGAAAAAAGTAATTATCAAGTTCAATAAAAATCCAATGCCAAGGATGTCACAATGACATTATGTTTGATGATTTTACATGGAACAGAAATCCTCCATCAATCTATTCAATGCAGCCTTAGAGGAAAGGTCCTAAGTTACATAAATGGTCCATTGTTCCTAGAATATTTTAGATAAGGTGGATAGGTTCCAACTCATTGAAATCAGTCATGTAAGTAATATTATCAATTTGAATGACTGGAGGGCAAAAAAAACTGGATTTTATACTACCATTTTTTAATCATTCGCGTTCCAGGGAAGACAAGAACTCTGGACAAGTGTTACAAGGAGGTAAAATCACCTAAAAAAAATTGATCAATGCTAAAAATCTAAGGGGAGGATTTTAGCCTCTCTATTATCATTTTATTTGGTATTGTGTTCATGCTTATATATTTTTCTCTCTTTTTTACTTTTGACTACAAAATAATATCAGTCTTTTTAGACAAGAGCAGTCACACATCAGTTAAGGACCAGTATGGAGCTGGCATCACATCAGGATCATTAAGATTACATTCTTCACTAAATGATTCACTTTCTTTATATTATCAGAAAATTGGCGTCATAAGGTCTGTGGTCAGTAAATGTTTTGTGAGTGGGACCAGGCTTGACTGACTTCTGAATCTTCTTTGAATCGACTTCTGACTTCTGAAATCTGAATCTCAGTCAGTAAATGCAGCAGTTTTACTGACTTGTGCAGTGACTCAGACAAGAGCAGTTAAAAAGGGCTTAAAGACAAACCTGGAACTTCCATTTTATCAGGATCATCAAAATCAGATTCCTCTCCAGATGATTCACTTTCTTCATATTTGCTTTTTCGTCCCTACAAAAAACAATAATTTGCACCATCTACTTAATAAATAGACAAAAAATCAATCAATAATATGAAAAATTAAGGAATGGATTCTCATGTGTTTCACAACTTTTCCCTAAAAATTTGCAATAGTTCTCAGATGTTTATTCATGTCCACAAACGTTTCTAAAGGATCAAGACCTTCACAAAAAAAATTCTGGGGCCTTATCTTTAAATGTTAGTCATTGCATACACCTACCTTAGTTATTGTGCTTCTATGAAAAGTTGAGAGCAATTTTTCAAATCTAAAACACACAGGAATAGTCACTTGTAATTCAAACTTACAATGAGCAGAAATTATAATGAATAGAAAAATGAAACCTTATATCAACAGAAAATAGGTTTACAATGCTAGGGCAACATGATATGTTACAACAACCTTTGGCCATCTTTGCTGGTAAGTTTGCAGGTGCAATTCTTTGGTTTCATTTCTTTGCTCTCCTCCAAAAATAGTGTGTCTCAAGCAAAAAATTTTTCATAATAGAAAGAATTATCAAGTTTCCCACTGCTATTTTCTCCTACTTAATTGTCAGAAAATGGTATTTAAAGTTTCTTTGCAAAGCACAGATACCCTAAGTCAGAACAAATTAAGCAAATACTTAACTACTGGTGGACATATGATTAAATCAGTCATACAAACAGTGTTCAATTGGAAGGCCCTATGTAGGATCCTAGGGCATATATCCCATCTGAGACACATGCCACCACTTTGCACATAGAGACATGCTATATCTTCATAAATCACTAGATTAGGCAACTGAGCTTGCTGACAACAAACATTTGAGGCTGATATGTCAGCAAAAGAAAAAGATGGTAGCATTCAAGTTAAAACTCTTACACATGCAAGCCAAGGGTCTGCATAGTATAGGCACCAGCCTCCTGATTCTCTGCCTTCAGCCAAAAGTGCTCTGCATGGCTAGGGGAAAATCATAAAACAAAGATTGCAATTTGACTGCTGTAAACCCAAACATACTAAGTATATATTTTAGAACTTATCTTTGTCTTCAACCAGAATTGCTTTAATAGGATTTCTGAGCTTGCTAATTACAAATTTAGGATACCAACAATCTTATTATGCAGAGTCAGCATGGATTTAGATCCGGACAAATCCATTGATACAAATCTGCTAGATGCATACAATTTTGTCACCAAGCTCCTAGATAGAGGAATCCCAGTAGATCTCATTCTACTAGATTTTGCCAAAGCATTTGACAAAGCATGTAATCATTGACTACAGGCAAAATTAATTGCAATTGGGGTAAGCCAGGAGGCTGTTGAGTGGGTGATGGCATTCCTGAAGATAGAAAGTAGTGTAAGGTGCATGAACAAAGCAGTCAGGAATTTTACTCAGACAGCACTGAAGTGGACAGTCAAGTCCCACATCAAACAATCCTTAGTCCAACATTATTTTACATCTAAGTCAATGGTGCCCCACAATCTGTCAAAAATAAAATGAACCTGTACACTGATAATTCAAAAATCATCTGCCCTGCAAAAACAAGCTAAAGAGCAAGCCTTATTAGAAGCTGATCTAGACAAACTCTCAGATTGGGCTAAATGCTACAGGTTAGAATTCAACATTAAGAAATGTAGGACAATTCATTTTGGCAGAAAGAAAGTGAGAGGTGAGTATTGCATGTTTGAAATAGATGGTGTTGGGCAGATGATTGATTCCTCCCATGCTGAAAGGGACCTGGGTATACTTGTGGATGAAGAATTGAAGTTTCACCAATGTGTTCAGTCAGTTGCCTCTAAAGTGGTCTAGACCCTGGGACTTGTAAAAAGAACATTCTGCAGTAGGTCACCAAAGCTGATGTCAAAGCTATATAAAGGACTTGTTCAACCAAAACTGGAATTTGGTATGTGTGTGGCAACCCCATTAAACAAGGGAAACAAAAAAGAACTAGAGTGTCCAGAGATGAGCAACTAAATCAATAGAGGGTTGTAAAAGCCTGGACTATCCATCCCACCTGGAGCAGTTGCAGATTCTTACCCTCTCCTATCAACAGAAGCATGGGAATGTTATCCTGGCATACAAAATGCTTTAGAATCAGTCCTTGCAACAAAATATGCTTGAACCTGACCAGTCAACAAGAACTAGAAGACACACCATGAAGATGTACTGCAAACAAGCCAACACCAGACTATGGAACAACTTCCCCCCAAATAGAGCTGTGGGGCTCTGGAACTACCTATGTGAAGAAGCAGTCCCAGCCCCTAATGGGGAGGCCTTTAAGGGAGCTGTGGGCAAATATTGGTCATCTAAGTCATGGCTTCAAGAGTGGGATCCAGCTGATGAAAAGGCTCAACATCTTCACTAACTAGAACCTACAGGATAATACCTTATTTGCTGGACAATACAATTTAAGATAGGGTTGCAATACTGCATAATGCACAATTTTGCACTTAAACAGCCAATAAATACTGAATTTGTAAGCTAAATTTTGATTAAAAATTTGGCCAACCAAAGCTTGGTTATAGTTTAGCAGCATGTCAAAATCAATGGGCGCTATACTTGTCTTATGACTATTGAAGGCAACAAAAAAAAGACATGGAAAACTTGGGAAACTTACAGGAACAGTGCCTCTTACTAGGATATCATATCTTGTTGTGGCACTCTCTAATCTTGGCTCAACATAGTGTGCCTATTGCAATCACTTTTGTATGTTATGTATTAAAAATAAACACTTCTTTCTGTAGATGCTGGTCAAGATGGCTGATGAAAAGGCTCAACATCTTCACTAACTAGAAACTACAGGATAATACCTTATTTGCTGGACAATACAATTTAAGATAGGGTTGCAATACTGCATAATGCACAATTTTGCACTTAAACAGCCAATAAATACTGAATTTGTAAGCTAAATTTTGATTAAAAATTTGGCCAACCAAAGCTTGGTTATAGTTTTAGCAGCATGTCAAAATCAATGGGCACTATACTTGTCTTATGACTATTGAAGGCAACAAAAAAAAGACATGGAAACTTGGGAAACTTACAGGAACAGTGCCTCTTACTAGGATATCATATCTTGTTGTGGCACTCTCTAATCTTGGCTCAACATAGTGTGCCTATTGCATATCACTTTTGTATGTTATGTATTAAAAATAAACACTTCTTTCTGTAGATGCTGGTCAAGATGGTTTTTGAAGCTGTTTAGAGTTGGTGCTGACACTAATTCTTTAGGTAACAAGTTCTAGTCTTTAACTGCTCTAACTGACCAGAAAGAAGATCTCTGTCTAGCTGATGCTGTTTGTTTCTGGATTATTGCAGAATGGCCCCTAGTAGGGGAGAAGGGGGGCGAAATTGAACAGGGGCAAACTTGGACATCAAACCTGACATCTAGCCTATTGCTTCTATTGATCCACAAAAAATAGGGCAGATGATGCTTATGCAGGTCTACATTGGCGGTAAGTTTGGAATCTAACAGAACTGTTAGCTCCAGAATTAGAGGTAAGAAAGTTTTTTGATGCTTCAAAAAAAATCTAGGAGTCACAAGATCAGCTCAATTTGCGGTAACAAAAGGTGGTGGTTTTTCTTTGCTGTTGATGTTTTACAGTTACTAAATACATCCTCTGTCTATGCCCTGAGTTTGATTTGTCTATTCCAAGCACTTTTTTTCAGGACACCATTTTTTAAACTTGGTTTGATAGGGGCAAACAGCAATTCAGGGGTGACCTTGGACACTGTCCAAGGTTGTCCTGTGTGTCCAACTTCACCCTCTTCCATTTTTGTTTATAATTTTTGGTACTTTTGCATTATCCAGGCCTCTTTAAAGAAGTCATATAAGAGATGCTAGAAGCTACAGTCAAACTGGCATTGAAAACCAATTTTGATACAAGATGATTGAACACACTGGTGAGATAAATACTTTTTCTAGCGTGGTTTTAATTGCGTATACAATATTAAACTGTGGTTTTTGGAGTTTAGATAGGGAAAAAGGTACCTAGGTTAGGTTAGGTTAAGTATTTAATATATGCAATGCTTTGCCCCCACTCCCCCTAATGTGCAAATACATAGCCCGAATTTGTTTCTAAACTATTATATAGTTGTCCTATTTTATTTTATTTCATTAGCATTAACCAAACTTGACTTTTCAGAGAGGCCCAGATACTGAAAAGTACCTAATTTTCTGTTCTGTTTTCATTATAACATAGAAATTCGGATGATTCTTCTTTGATGTTTAAAATAATTTCTAAACTAACGTTATATGGCATTAGGTACAATAAATAACTATGGTACTATGCATAGAAGGAATCATAGGATGTCTCTGACAAAACCATAGTGAGAAAGTTTATAGATTCCTGCAGTTTGATTGAGTTTAAGAAAAAAATTAAAAAAAAAAGAAAAATATATTCAAAACTAGTTTTTTATATTCTCTTCTTTTTTTCTATTGGGTTTCTATAAGGATCATGGAATGTTAGATGGTGAATTTATGTTTATATTTTTGGTCTGAACTGCAAAAAAAGGCAATTTTTTTCCTTGGTTTTTCTTTTTGGGAGTGGAATATAAACTTACATTAGGCAAGTGTCTTCTACCTTATAGGGAATGGGCTATGTTTCTTGGATGGAATAGTTTTTGGGCAATAAAATGGATTTCAATATATTAAAGTATTAAAAAAAATATTTACCAGTCACAAACAAATACCCTACATACCTTTACCTTTCTCTTTTTTTTTTATTAACTAATTGCTTTCTTTTTTGCTAAATTTCTTAGTTAACTTTTAGTTGTACTTCAACAAAACATATTCCTTTTTGCCTACTATGAAATAAAAGGGATCACCTTTGACACAGAACATGTCAGTCTCTTAAAGCTACTTTCAGGTTATTTCCTGTGCATTTACTGTTTGTTCTTTCTAGTTGGACAATGGTTCACAACTACATCAGGAAACATGATCTACCAGATACCAAATCCATGGAGAAGGCAGTGAATGCAGTCTTAGAGCACAGACTATCTATTAGAAATGCCACAAAAACCTATGGACTGAAGAAATCAATCATCAGCTATGCTCTGGAAAATTGACAAGAAATTGCTGAAGAACCTTGAGCAAACCCAGTTACACCCCCAGGTTGCCCAAGCCCATCACCCAACCTGAAGAGAAAAACTGTTTTCTCTGACAAACAAGAAAAAGAGCTTGTAGAATATCTCCTAAAATGTCAACTGATGAATCACGGCCTCACTCCAAAAGAAGTGAGGAAACTTGCCTTTGAATAGGGCAAATTGATTGGCGTCAAAACGCCAGAGTGGGGTGAAAGACAACATAGCTGGTGTTGACTGGATCTCAGGCTTTATGAAATAAAACAAGAGCTATCTATTTGTAAGCCTGAAAATACCAGCCAGGCAATGGCTGCTGGCTTCAATTCAGTGGTTGTGAATCTGTTCTTTGACAACCTGCAGAAACTTTATGAAAAATTCCAGTTCCCACCAAACCATATCTGGAACTGTGATGAGACTGGGGTTCCTACTGTGATGCCAGCTCCAAAAGTAATCACAAGGAAAGGATCAAAGCATGTTTCTCTGATAGTGTCAGCAGAGAGAGAGGAAAAAATGTTACAATGCTCGGGTTTATTTCAGCCACTGGTCAAGCTCTTCCCCCTGTTTTTATATTCCCATGGGTGAAGGTGAACGACTGGCTTTTTTGAGAAGGCCCCCCAGGATGTCTTGGGTTTTATCACCCTAATGGTTGGATGACCTCCATCAATTTTGTAGCTTCTATTGAGCACTTCATCAAGCTGGTGAAACCATTGAAAGAAGATCCTGTGCTACTGCTACTTGACAACCATGATAGCCATGTTTTGGTGGAATTAGTGCAGCTGTGCAAAGACAATTGGGTCCACCTCCTGGCCTTTCCTCCCCATTGTTCCCACCACTTCCAGCCATTGGACATCTCTGTCTATGGACCATTCAAGTTTGCAATTAGAGAATCACTGAACACCTGGCTGCACATCCATCCAGGTCAATGAATTACAATTCATGAGACTGCCCAGCTCTGCAAAGAACCATTCCTTTGTAAATTAAACCCAGAAAATATAACAGTTGGTTTCACAAAAGCTGGAATTTGGCCCTTCAACAGAAGTGTATTTTCTGAATTAGACTTTCTACCTGCTGAGGTGACAAATTGTCCACCCCCTGTTGATTCATTACTTGATATGGAACCAATACCCTCTCCCTCTCCTCCTTCACCTTCTCATCCCAAAACCAAGCAAGGAAAACAAACTCCTGAAGCAGTAAGACCATATCCAAGAGCAGATATGACAAAACCCAGAAGGAATGCAAGAAAGCAAGGTCAAACTTGTATTCTTACCAATACACCCAAAAAAGATACTTTAGTAGCTGAAGAATGAGCAAAAAAGGAAAAGCAGAGTAAAAAGCCTATGCCCAAGCAGCCCACTGTGAAGAAACAAAAGCAAGTTGAATCTCCAGGGGAAAATAGTGGTGGTGATGTTGAACTTGGCAATAGTTCATCTGTTGATTCTCTACACCTTCATGAGGTTGGTAAGGATGACGTAGACAAGGACATTCAAGCTGGAGACTTTGTTCTTATCAAATTCAAGTATGGAAAGAAGAAAGCTCATGTGTATCATGTTGGCAAAGTTGTTGGTGTTGTAGAAAAGCAGTTTGTGAGGGTTAACTTTCTTCAGAAACAAGGGGTCAAATTCATGTTTCCTGAGCCTCCCAATATTGCTGACATAGAACTGAAGCTTCCTGTCCCCTCTTCAGCTGGTGGAAACTGGCCGTGCAGTTCATGGGCTTTGTCTTTGGTTGTGATCTTTTGATGTATGCTTTAAAATGACAATTCTAGTTGAAACCCAGATGCCCATGCAATGTTCTTGACTGATTTTGAATTTTAATGTGATTATGTTTCATTCTATGGGAATATTCTGTATTTGAATAAAGTTTAATTGCTTCAAACTGTCTTGTCCAAGGTCGCCCCATGCCTGTCCAATTTTACCCTGTGTATGGGGTGGAACTGGACACTTGACAAGGTCCAGACTTTTACCTTTCTAACAACCAAGTTTGCAAGTTCACTTGACACAAAGTGTCCAAGTTTGCCCTGCTCTCCCCTATAGACATTAGTCCGACTAAGTTGTTTTATGTCAATCCAGAACCCAATTATGCTTGGAAAACTAAAGTGTCCAAGTTTGCCCTGTTCTCCCCTATAGACATTAGTCTGACTACAGAAGAATTTGTCAAACTTGGTTCTATCTAGATCCTTTCTTGAATTGAAAATGTGGATCAGGTCCTCTCTTTTTCTTCTATAGTTTAGGCTTGGCAGCTTCATTTGTTTGCGCTCTTCATGTGTCATTTCTTTTAGTCCAGGGAGTTGTTTGGTGGCATGTCTCTGCACCTTTTTGATTTTGATAGCACCACCAATGTATGAGGGACCCCAGACTATGTTTCCATACTCAATGGTTGGTCACATAAGGGCTTTGTAGAGTCTGGTGAAGGTTTTAGTGTCTAAATGCCTGAAAGACCACCTGATTAGACCAACCAGCCTGCTTGCCTTATTTGCAATGAGATCTGTGTGTTGGTAGAATTTTAGCCCTTAGTCTATATAAATATCCCTAAGTCTCTTTCATAATCAGTGTGTGATATGACTGAGACAGTGTTTGTTTTTGACAATGTAAGGGTGTCATCAATGTTTTTTGGCTTTGGTCCAATCCATAATGTCTTGCACATTTTAACATTGAAGCTTAATCCTAGGCTCTCAAGATTCCTATTCAATGTGTTAATGTTGCTCTGCAGGATGGTTACATCTTCTTGTTCTGCCACTGGCCTGAAAAGCTTTGTGTCATCTGCAAGGAGCTTGATGCAGCTGTTGATACTCTCCATTATGCTATTTATGTGGAGGATGAAGAGTAGTGGTCCTATTATGCTCCCTTGGATGATGTCACTTGGTATACTAGCTTTTGATGACAATGTGTCTTCCAAACACATTGTCACAAAATATGTATCTGTGTTTGATGGTGTGATTTCTATTAAAATTCCTTGGCTTTTGTGGGATGTTTCCTCTTTTTTGAAAATCAGGCAATTACTTATCTTACATATTTGGAATCAGCACAAAAAGCCATTCTTTTTATGTATCTATTGATATCAAACTTCTGTTTTAAGAGTTTTGGTTACTACTGAGCCAAGCTGCTCCTTACTTACATTACCACAAATTGTTTTATTTTAAATTTTACCTTTTGACTATTTTGATAATAAAGTAAATCTTGAAATCTAAATCCAATGCCATTTGGGGCTTTTGGGGTGCCAAAGAGTAATGAAGAGTTTGCTCTCCAATTGGTTTTGGCCTTAAAAGGGAGAGTTAAATTTTAATTTGTGATTGAATGGGTCCTTCTCTAAGCTTGTACATCCATCTGTACTAGTTGATGTGGCAAGAAAATAAACAAAATGAAAAATAACACAATGCATAGGAGATAAATTGTTCTCTACTTAGTTTTAATTTTATAAATAGTTTCAATGTCTCATACTTTTGTGTCATTTTGGCAAGTCCAACCCAGGTTTCAAGTATACTATGGTAAATCCAGCTGTAAATAATATTCAAGAGCTGCATGGAGCAGATGAAGAAAGGGATCTTGCAGTCATTGTTGACAACCAGTATAAATTTGATTCTAACTGCAAAAAGACTGTGTCTCATGCAAATTCTGTCCTAGCACTCTTAAAAAAAAATAGTAAAATTCTACTTTAGCTACTTTTGACTATCTTGGAATGGGTTTAGGTTAGGAAAATGAAACTTTCAGGGATGGGTCTACAATGTCCTGGGAAAGTATTTTGAAGTACCTACCTCCACTCCTTCTCCCTCTAGAGGGTCCTGAAATTTGCCTACATGACATGTCTATACCAATTGAAATTTTGAAAAAAACAGCATTTTACCTTAATTTTCAGTTATCAGTTTCTTTTTCTCTGGCTTTTGCTCTGAAAATACAATTTCAGTTATTTGAGCAGAATTTTAAGCCATATCAATGTTTTATTTCCAGAATTTAGGAAATGTATTTGCATATCTTTAAAACCTTATAAATTGGGATTGAGCTAAGTTGTGAAGCTGAAAACAATTTTGTTATACTTTGTTTAAGCAGAAGATCTATTTTGCAAGGTTTCACTTCTATAACTCATAGATTTTTAAAGGTCATCAAATGTCAAGACCCTCTAGAGGGAGAAGGAGTGGAGGTAGGTACTTCAAAATACCTTCCCAGGACATACTTTAGCCTGTAGACCCATCCCTGAAAGTTTCATTTTCCCAACCTAACCCCTTTCTAAGATAGTCAAAAGTAGCTAAAGTAGAAATTTACCAAAGTAGGTACTTCAAAATACCTTCCTGGGACATACTTTGGCCTGTAGACCCATCCCTGAAAGTTTCATTTTCCTAACCTAACCCCATCCAAGATAGTCAGTAGTAGCTAAAGTACAATTTTACCATGCTGATGACACATAAGCTTACTTCACAACCCCCCCCCCCCCTATTTTGGTATAAGTTTAGAATTGTGACCCCTCATAAGGCAACATGTTAAGAAAAAAAATTCTTACTTTAAATATGTATAATGATCCTAGTTAACATATTATCCAAGGGGAGAACCTTTATCATCTAGTCTTTCCTCTAAAAATCCTTCTTTTTCTAGCTTTAAAGAAAAAAATTACAAAAAACCACCATGCTGATGAAATGCATTAAACCTTTTGAAATTGCTGCTATAAATTGCCAAATAAGTTGTTCTATAGATAGCACTTTCCTGGCTGTTGTTAATTCTGTTTTTTTTTTTTTTAATGAGCAGTGGTGAAAATACAAAATATTAATACAACCTAACCTAGGTTAGTTTGTATTAATATTTTATATTTTTGCCACTGCTCATTAAAAAAAATGGAATTAACAACAGCTGGAATGAACACTATCTGTAAAAACAATTTATTATAGAGGCAATTTCAAATTTCATTTTAGCATGGAGTTTATTGTAAACTTTTTCTTTTAAGTTGGAAAAAGAAAGACTTTTAGACGAAAGACTTGATGATAAAGGTTCTCCCCTTGGATAATATGTTAACTAGGATTGTTATACATATTTTAAAATAAGAATTGTTTTCTTAACATGTCTCCTTATGAGGAGCCACAATTCTAAATTTATACCCCTAATTCATTTCCAAATTTCCAAAATATTGGCACTTACAGGAGAGAACATTCAAAGAAGCTGTTAAAACTGTCTGTCAAAAATTAACACCAAAAACAGTTTTTCTCCTGCTGTGTAGTAAACCACTGGAATAGTCTGTCAAATAAAAAAGTCAGCACCTAATAATGAAGTGTTCAAGAAGTCATTGGATGTTGAATGGAATGGTGTTCCCTGGAAGTACCAGTGGGATGTAAGTGTTTATTTCAAAATTTTTTTTCCTAGGAATACAATGAAGAGGTGCAGAATTTTACCCATAACTTTAATGTCAATGATTAGGCTATTACAGGCCTAGGCTACTTGAAAAGGGCATTAGTCTAGGCTAATGGCATATTACCTTTTTTCCATCTGATACCACTCGTTACACCTTTTATTCAAGCAGTCCCAGATGAAAAGACACTGAGCAGAATAAATACCCTGATATTATATGATTTTAGTAGTGAGTTTTCATTTAAACTATGATAAGTTTTCCTACCATTTTTTAGTCATGCAACATTTGCTTCGGTTTCTTCTCAAAATGTTGTATCAGGATTAGGTAGCTGTCAGACTAACAGTTATCAGCATAACAAGATTCCCTCCTATGGGGAAAAGCCAAATCCCCCGAAAATGGTTCAAATTACAAGTTACTTTCGTGCGACATACTAAATCCAAAACTTAAAAGAAACAAGATAATCTTGATTTGTGCAATGTGGGATTGCAAATTTGCAATGTGGGATGCTGTGTGAAAAACGGCATTGCAGTGCCACTCTGATCTCGAGGCTGAATGTTTTCATGCCCCTGGATCTATTAAAACCGAGAAACTAATGGAAAATATGAAAAAATATTAAAAATATAGGCTAGGTTAGATTAAGCTAGGTTAGGTGATGCATCATCAAAAACCTAGCCTATATTTTGTGTGTGTGTGTTTGTGCGTGTGGTGTGTGCGTGTGCGTGTGTGTGTGTGTGTGTGTGTGTGTGTGTGTGTGTGTGTGTGTGTGTGTGTGTGTGTGTGTGTGTGTGTGTGTGTGTGTGTGTGTGTGTGTGTGTGTGTGTGTGTGTGTGTGTGTGTGTGTGTGTGTGTGTGTGTGTGTGTGTGTGTGTGTGTGTGTGTGTGTGTGTGTGTGTGTGTGTGTGTGTGTGTGTGTGTGTGTGTGTGTGTGTGTGTGTGTGTGTGTGTGTGTGTGTGTGTGTGTGTGTGTGTGTGTGTGTGTGTGTGTGTGTGTGTGTGTGTGTGTGTGTGTGTGTGTGTGTGTGTGTGTGTGTGTGTGTGTGTGTGTGTGTGTGTGTGTGTGTGTGTGTGTGTGTGTGTGTGTGTGTGTGTGTGTGTGTGTGTGTGTGTGTGTGTGTGTGTGTGTGTGTGTGTGTGTGTGTGTGTGTGTGTGTGTGTGTGTGTGTGTGTGTGTGTGTGTGTGTGTGTGTGTGTGTGTGTGTGTGTGTGTGTGTGTGTGTGTGTGTGTGTGTGTGTGTGTGTGTGTGTGTGTGTGTGTGTGTGTGTGTGTGTGTGTGTGTGTGTGTGTGTGTGTGTGTGTGTGTGTGTGTGTGTGTGTGTGTGTGTGTGTGTGTGTGTGTGTGTGTGTGTGTGTGTGTGTGTGTGTGTGTGTGTGTGTGTGTGTGTGTGTGTGTGTGTGTGTGTGTGTGTGTGTGTGTGTGTGTGTGTGTGTGTGTGTGTGTGTGTGTGTGTGTGTGTGTGTGTGTGTGTGTGTGTGTGTGTGTGTAGAATGTGTTGCTTTTTCGATGAATAATATGTAAAAGAAAAAATTGAAAATTCGATCAGATAAAAGTAGTGAATGTGTGGTAGTAGTCAAAGAACTTTACAATTTTGTGAAGCCTCAGAGGGAAAATCATTGAAACTCATGGTTATTCACTGTATTAGTGAGTCCCACTGTATGCGGTTTCAAACTCACATCTACAAAAATGTGGTATTTGTTGTTTTTTTGATGAAAATACAGTGTTTACTTATGAGGTCTTGCTCCTTTTTATAGGGATAGAATCCTTTGGAAGTCACATCCGTCTCGTGTGCGAGGTCAGTTGGTTAGTTTGCAATGCTACAATAGTTACTTAATACATGTACTTCCTCCCGTCAATATGTTTTGATCTGATGGCTTGTGTTATGGAAAAATGGTCAATTAAGCATTGCACATCAGTGGGCCCACTATTGACCTCTTATGACAGGTAAACAAGTTTAAATATAAATGCCCTGGTTTAATATATAAGGATAATGTAGCATGGTCAGTTAGACTAGTTGACTTTTAAAATTAGGGTAGATAAGAACACTAATATGAATGCAGAGATGAGTGTTCAATTTGATGTAAGTTGATTGTTTTTTTTTCACTCCAATTTTTGCTTTTACTTACCGAGGGGTTTCCAGGTGAGAATTTTCCTCTGGGGAGTTTTCCGAGGTAACATCTTGCACCCTATGAAAAAAAAAGATAACCCACGACTTACGGAGTAGATCTAGTACCTATGATCAAAATCTCATAGTTTTGAGAGGATTCGGAGAAAAAACTTAGAAAATAATTGGTTATTCATTGTATCAGTGAAAAATTCCTCGATAATTTTGTTTGTAATCAAGGTTTTGTATTCTATTGAAGCAAATTTGTTTTTTGAAAAATGGAGAAAGTCCCGAAAAGGGTGTAACAGGTCTTGACAAAAGTTACAGCATCAAATACATTACATCAGAGAAACCTGTTGTTCAGGTTTCAAGCATAAGCAGTTTTACGTCATTATCTATGAATTAAGTAAAAAATATAAGAATCCTTGTTTGTGATTGGATGTATTTGAAAGTAATAAATCAAATGATAAAAATGGATGGTTCACTGACGTCTTTATTATTTTTATATGTGTTTTTATAGAAATTGCTTGTTTTCCACGTCTTTATATCATGTGTGTTGCCCAGCCCCTTGAACCGAAAATTTAATTTGCTCTTAAATATGTATATTTTTGTTTCTTTTATAGGAGACCCCGACTATGTTCATGGTGGAGAGAACACATTGGATGCGTGGAGTATCATGGAGTCTGAAGAGGTCTTCCTCTGTATAAATTCAGCTGTGGAGGGGGATAAAGTGTATGAGGTATATTATACAAAGGAAAGGTTTTCATGTACCTTGGAGGATTTGGTGAGGGGGCCTTCAGGGAGGAAGTGCATCGAGGATTACGAGCGTTTACTTGACGATCTCCCGCTTCTGAGAAAAATTGGAATACTCGAGGATGACGATATTCAAATAATTGAGCCTAATATTATACATTTAAAGAACATTATAAATATTGATTTGACGATAGAATGAAAATATTTAGAAGAACGATTTTATTTTAATAGCTTAGATTTCTTAAGAAATATGAATGTATAAGTTTTAACAAGAAATGTCTGAAAAATATTTTAGGAAGGATGATGTGATGTCAGAAGGGTGCAGGAGAGTAGTAATAGTGTGACGCAGTGTCGGAATCGCAATAATAGCAATAAAAATATATCCATTGAGGGCGTTCAAACGTTAGAAGACAGTTAAAATGTTGATCATACTTAAAATGGGCCACACAGCAGTTTTAGTGTGGTACTGTGGTATGAATTGCTTGGAGTATTACGCTCTACGAAAGACATGCCGACTTCTCGCTGTTCAAAAAATACATTGTTTAATTTATATTCAATAGCTTATTTTCGGAGCGAAAAGGTTGGATATGGCTAAGGGAGATAATGAAGGCTGGTGCTACGTGGATGACGGGGAGGGGAAGGTTTGTAATGCACGGTGGTGTGGGTGTGTTTTGAAGGTTATCACGAATGGCTTGGGTTGCGATAAGCTTGAATCAATGGCTTGAATGTATAATTTTTAACAAGAAATATCTGAAAAATGTCTTGGGGGTGATTCGGATGATGTTAGAGGGGTGCCACAGAGAAGTAATAGTGTGGCACTGTGGCATGAATTGCTTGGAGTATCACACTCTAGCAATGAAATGCCGAGTTCCGCTATTCAGAAATATACTATTTAATTTGGATTTTTGAGCTTATTTTCGGTGGGAAAAGCTAGAAAATTTCCTAGAGAGGGGATGAGTGGGTGATTCCACGCGTATGCCGGAGGGGCAGGCGCGTAAAGCTGTTATGGTGTGGAGTGCTTTGTGGAGCATCATGAATGGCTTGGCTTGCAAAAACTTGAATCACCGGATTGAAGCGTAATTTTTAACAAGGAATGTCTGGAAAATGTCTTAGCTATGATGAAGGGCGTGTCATAGGGTGCCGCAAAGCAGTAGTAGTTTGATAGTGTGGCGTGAATTGCCATGGGGGCATCTTGTTGATGGTGGATTGGTAAAACATAAATCAATGGATTTCAAAGCATGTTTTTATTATGAAAATATCACCTTTGGAATAATGAGAGTGCCAGAGGGTATAGTATGCCATCTTTAGTTTGCCAGGGTGGCATGCATTGCCATTGACTATCACTCTCTAGAGCTTAAAAATAAGGTGGGAGGTATTAAAAGAATTTTTTCGGGAGAGGGGGACTGAAATCTAACATCCCAGTCAAAGAAACGACGCATGTTCATTAAAAAGCTCTTAATATAACATAAATTTAACTCTAATGTCAACACGCCCACTGGAAACGATTTCTGGGGGGAGAGGGGGGGGGGGTCGTATTGTCAGGATATTGTGAAATATTCATAAATTTAGCTCAAAGAAAACGGGGTATTGTCCTTAAAAGCTCTTATTATGGGTTAAATATGCATCGAATATCAACCTTTCCCTCTGAAAAATGATTGCTAGGGGAAGGGTGGGGCGTAATGTCAAGATGGTTGGAAATCTAACATTCCAGCCAAGAAACGATGCATTTTCGTTAAAAAGTTCTTAATAGGCTTAAATTTGCATCTAATATCAACCTTTCCATCTGGAAATGATTAATAGGGGGTGGGAGGGGTGTATTGTCACGATGGTGTGGAATCTAATATCTCACTCAAAGAAACGATGATTTTCGTTATTCAGTTCTTGATAGGGCTTAAATTTGCATCTAATATCAACCATATCCCCTGGTATTGAATGCTAGGACCCAACCACCTTTCTATAATACATATTTTTTAATATATCACAATAACCCGTTTTTTCACGTTTTATCTTTTGTTCGTCTGTTTTTTTTCTGTGTTTTTAATATTTATTGTTCATCACAATGAAGAAGATGACATAATTTAAGCACCTCTTCCGTCTTTATTGCTAGAAATAAATTTAGCGCAATTGGCTCTGAAAATAAATATTCCCCGTCTTCGTGCCAATTGATGCGGGTGCACGGAAAAACAATTGTTACGTTCGGAATCCTGCCAGGTGTGTCATGGAATTGGCAGAGGTGTGTCTTGAGACGTCGCCAGAATGTGTTGTTTCTTGAAAGTATTGAGTGGGACAGAATATTGGGAATGGCTTGTTAGTCCTCTTGCTTGGAGTGCTGTTCCATTGGAAGGGAATTGACCTTTCGATTCCTAGCGAGGACAAAGAACTAAAGAATGAAAAAGAGAAACACTTTGAACATTTCGGGTGAAAAAAAGCCAAAAAGGTAATAAGCGACAGTGATGTGCGCCGTCATTACATAAAAGTGTGTTCTGACCTTACATAAAGTGTGCACCGTTATTAAGTTAAAAAGAAAGAAAAAATGCTTTGAACGTTTCACGCGAAAAAATTAAAATGTTAAAAAATATGACGTGGTAGTGATGGTTGCGCTATTATTATGTGATCTCACATATGGTGAGCGATGTCGTTAAGTTACAAGAGGGAGTCCCCCCATTGGTTCCTAACGCAAGGTTACATAAAATTATGTCAAGCATATTACACTTGACCGTTTAAGAGGGGCTAAGTCATCTGATGTCATTGGTGTCCAGAGGGGTGTGTCGTGGGAGTCTTGCCAACTGTGTTCCCTTTAATAGGACCAGTGACCGCGTTGCACAGATGCGACGTTTTGAGGGGCTGGCAGCTCCCCTTATCTCATCCTTTAAAATCCCACGTTAATTTCCTATTATTACTACTTGTGTGTTATCCCAACCACACTCCGATTAATCGTAAGCATATACCTGGAATTCCGGCAATCTTGCCAGGGTCGGGAAGTCTGCCAGCTGGAAACGGGGCTGCGTTTAAAATCCATGTTAATTTTCCTATGGCTGTCTTTAAAATCCCATGTTAATTTCCCTACGAATGTTGCAGAAATCCTATGTTAGTTTTCCCTATTATTGTTGCTTGTCTATTATGAACCATACTCCGATTAAACATACTGAAACACTTGGGAATCGTGCCTAGAAACAGGGCTGTCGTGATGTCTCAGGGCGTGTTGTTACGTAACAGGGATGAGTATCAATTCCTATGGGGAAAGGGCTGTCGTGAGGTCTCAGGGCCTTTCGTTACGTAACAGGGATGAGTATCAATTCCTATGGGAAAAGGGAGGGCAAGTTGCAGAAAGCCGAGTGGCATTACTACTTGTTTAAACCCCAAAAGCCTTCTTATATGATATTTAGACTATTTTGAATAGAATGGCTATCTCAAAATTTTTATTAGATGCATTTCGGGACAAAACGATGTGTGTGGGGGGGAATAGGGGGTAGCTGCCCTCCGATCACTTTGACTCTGAAAAAGAGCCATAGAGCGTCTGATTACCAATCCAGCAAGCCTCATCCGAAGTTTATATGACCACGTTTTCTGTAAAAACCTTATATGTCTCCAGGGCATAACTTACATTCCTTGCCCTCAGGGCGGGGGATTTTTTATCCTCAAAAACATAATTTCCAGACCTTTCTGATACGCTGAACAAAATGTCTGTGTAAAAATTTTGATTGTAAGTGTTTGGAGAAATTATGGGCATGGGGGCATTTGCCCTCTGATCACTTTCGACTAATTAAAAGGCACTAGTCCTCTCAATTTCCCATCGAATGATCCCTTTTTGAAGCTTCTACGACAAAACTCTCTATAAAAACCTTATATGCCCCAAGGGCATTACTGAGGATCCTTGTTCCGGGGGATATTGGGGAAGGGTTGTTATCCTCAAAGACATAATTTACAGAACTTTCAACAACGTTGAACAAAATGACCACATGAAAATGTTGATCGGAAATGTTTGGGAAATGATGAGCATGTGGCGAGGTGATTCTCCCTCCGATTACTTTCGACTATTGAAAAGGACAATAGTTCTCTCAATTTCCAATCCAATGACCCCTTTTTGAAGTTTTTACGACAACGCTTTCTAAAAAAAAATTTATATGCCCCAGGGCATAACTTACAATATTAGCCCTGAGGGCTGTGGGGGTTGTCATACTCAAAATCATAATTTCCGGACCCTTCAACTACGTTCAGCAAAATGGCTATATCAAAATGTTGATCAGATGTGTTTGGGGAAATGATAGGCGTGGGGGGGGGGGCATTCACCCTCAGATTGCTTTTGACTATTAATAAGGGCACTAGCCATCTCAATTCCCAATTCAGTTACATAAAATTATGTCAAGCATATTACACCTGACCATTTAAGAGGGGTAAGTCATGTGATGTCATTGGTGTCCAGAGGGGTGTGTTGTGGGAGTCTTGCCAACTGTGTTCCCTTTAATAGGACCAGTGACCGTATTGCACAGATGCAAGGGCTTGAGGGGCTGGTAGCTCCACTTATCTGACCCTTAAAATCCCATGTTAATTTCCTATTATTACTACTTGTGTATAATCCCAACCACACTTCGATTAATCATTTGCATACATCACATGGAATTCCAGCAATCTTGCCAGGGGTGGGAAGTCTGCCAGCTGGAAACAGGGCTGCGTTTAAAATCCATGTTAATTTTCCTATGGCTGTCTTTAAATCTCATGTTAAATTCCCTACGAATGTTGCAGAAATTCTATGTTAGTTTCCTTATTATTGTTACTTGTCTATTATGAACCATACTCCAATTAAACATGCTGAAACACTTGGGAATCTTGCCTAGAAACAGGGCTGTCGTGATGTCTCAAGTAAAAAGGCCTCATGAGGTCCCACCGGGGCTCCTTATTTGGGCATAGAGTCCCTAGGGGGGATGGATTTCTGAGAAATTGATTGCGTAATCGAAGTGCGTCAATGACCTCTTTTTCCAAGGAGAATTGTTTCCGGAAGTTTATTAATATCTTTGGAGTTCGACCAGAATTGTTTCCGGGGCAAAGTTTAGATCACACGTGACAGATGATGTCATGGTTGATTGATTTGACACGAAAGGGGAATTAATTTGTTGTTTCTAAGGGGAATTATTGATTTACGAAAGGGGAATTAATTTGTTGTTTCCAAAGAGAATTGTTTCCGAGCGAATGTCTATTAATGTCTATGGAGTTCTACCAAGAGAATTGTTTCCGGGTGAATGTTTTGATCTTAGCGATGAAGTGATTAGCGCGCGAAAGGGTTTCCCAGTAATTTCAAATGTGAAAGCACAGAGATGTCAAAAACAAAAGGAACCCACTGAAATTACGTTTAGAGATTATTTGGGCGAAACCGTTTTAGACATTTTAGGGAATTATTTCGGCGAAACAGTTAGAGACATTTTAAAAGATGATTTTAGAAGATGTTTTAGAAGAGGATTTGAGGGTGAAACACTGTGGTTGTTATAGTAAACAAGTTCCATTTGAACAGTGTCGTGAGGTCCCAAGCCCAAAGGGCTCCGATCCCCCTACCCCGACCCAAAGGGCTCCGATCCACATACCCCAACCCAAAGGAAGCCCCTGGCCCCCAAAGGTCCCCCGGGCTCCCAAAGGGTCCCCCGGGGCCCCCCCAAAGAGCCCGCCGGCGCCCCAAAGGACTGATTTTTTAAAGTTCATTTTGAATTTCTTTCATTGAAATGCAAGAGTTGGAATATTTCAGTAGTGTTTTGTCGTAGTTTACCTTGTCACAGTTACATTCTCTTGATTTTTCAAAGTTCATTTTGAGTTTCTTTCATTGAAATGCAAGAGTTGGATTATTTCAGTAGTGTTTTGTCGTGGTTTACCTTGTCACAGTTACATTTTCTTGATTTTTCAAAGTTCATTTTGAATTTCTTTCGTTGAAATGCAAGAGTTGGAATATTTCAGTAGTGATTGGTTGTGGTTTACCTTGTCACAGTTACATTCTCTTGATTTTTCAAAGTTCATTTTGGATTTCTTTCATTGAAATGCAAGAGTTGGAACATTTCAGTAGTGTTTTTCTCGTGGTTTACCTTACCAGACTTACATTCTCTTGATTTTTCAAAGATCATTTTGGATTTCTTTCGTTGAAATGCAAGAGTTGGAATATTTCAGTAGTATTTTGATGTGGTTTACAGTGTCACAGTTACATTCTCTTGATTTTTCAAAGTTCATTTTGGATTTCTTTCATTGAAATGCAAGAGTTGGAATATTTCAGTAGTGTTTTGTCGTGGTTTACCTTGTCACAGTTACATTCCATTAATTTTTCAAAGTTTATTTTGAATTTCTTTCATTGAAATGCAAGAGTGGGATTATTTCAGTAGTGTTTTGTCGTGGTTTACCTTGTCACAGTTACATTCTCTTGATTTTTCAAAGTTCATTTTGAATTTCTTTTTCGTTGAAACGCAAGAGTTGGAATATTTCAGTAGCGTTTTGTCGTGGTTTACCTTGTCACAGTTACATTCTCTTGATTTTTCAAAGCTCATTTTGAATTTCTTTCATTGAAATGCAAGAGTGGGATTATTTCAGTAGTGTTTTTGTCGTGGTTTACCATGTCAGAGTTACATTCCATTGATTTTTCAGTTCATTTTCGATTTCCTTCGTTGAAATGCAAGAGTTGGAATATTTCAGTAGTGTTTTGTCATGGTTTACCTTGTCACAGTTACATTCTCTTGATTTTTCAAAGTTCATTTTGAATTTCTTTTGTTGAAAAGCAAGAGTTGGAATATTTCCGTAGTGTTTGGTTCTGGTTTACCTTGTCACAGTTACATTTTCTTGATTTTTCAAACTTCATTTTGAATTTCTTCATTGAAATGCAAGAGTTGGAATATTTCAGTAGTTTTTTGTCGTGGTTTACCTTGTCACAGTTACATTCTCTTGATTTTTCAAAGTTCATTTTGAATTTCTTTCGTTGAAATGCAAGAGTTGGAATATTTCAGTAGTGTTTGGTTGTGGTTTACCTTGTCACAGTTACATTTTCTTGATTTTTCAAAGTTCATTTTGAATTTCTTTCATTGAAATGCAAGAGTTGGAATATTTCAGTAGTGTTTTGTCGTGGTTTACCTTGTCACAGTTACATTCTCTTGATTTTTCAAAGTTCATTTTGGATTTCTTTCGTTGAAATGCAAGAGTTGGAATATTTCAGTAGCGTTTTGTCGTGGTTACCTTGTCACAGTTACATTCTCTTGATTTTTCAAAGTTCATTTGAATTTCTTTCATTGAAATGCAAGAGTGGGATTATTTCAGTAGTGTTATGTCGTGGTTTACCATGTCACAGTTACATTCCCTTGATTTCTCAAAGTTCATTTTTGATTTCCTTCGTTGAAATGCAAGAGTTGGAATTTTTCAGTAGTGTTTTGTCATGGTTTACCTTATCACAGTTACATTCTCCTAATTTTTTCAAAATTCATTTTGAATTTCTATCGTTGAAATGCAAGAGCTGGAATATTTCAGTAGTGTTTTGTTGTGGTTTACCTTATCACAGTTACATTCTCTTGATTTTTCAAAGTTCATTTGAATTTCTTTTATTGAAATGCAAGAGTTGGAATATTTCAGTAGTGTTTTGTCATGGTTTACCTTGTCAGAGTTACATTTTCTTGATTTTTCAAAGTCTGTTTTGAATTTCTTTCGTTGAAATGCAAGAGTTGGATTATTTCAGTAGTGTTTTGTTGTGGTTTACCTTTTCACAATTACATTTTCTTGATTTTTCAAAGTTCATTTCGATTTTCTTTCATTGAAATGCAAGAGTTGGAATATTTCAGTAGTGTTTGGTCATGGTTTACCTTGTCACAGTTACATTCTCTTAATTTTTTAAAGTTCATTTTGATTTCTTTTTTTTGAAAAGCAAGAGTTGGAATATTTCAGTAGTGTTTTGTCGTGGTTTAACTTGTCACAGTTACATTTTCTTGATTTTTCAAACTTCATTTTGAATTTCTTTCATTGAAATGCAAGAGTTGGAATATTTCAGTAGTGTTTTTTTTTCGTGGTTTACCATGTCACAGTTACATTCTCTTGATTTTTCAAAGTTCATTTTGAGTTTCTTTCATTGAAATGCAAGAGTTGGATTATTTTAGTAGTGTTTTGGTGTGGTTTACCTTGTCACACTTACATTCTCATGATTTTTCAAAGTTCATTTTGAATTTCTTTGTTGAAATGCAAGAGTTGGAATATTTCAGTAGTGTTTTGTCGTGGTTTACCTTGTCACACTTACATTCTCTTGATTTTTCGAAGTACATTTTGGATTTCTTTCATTGAAATGCAAGAGTTGGAATATTTCAGTAGTGTTTTTGGTGTGGTTTACCTTGTCACACTTACATTTTCTGGATTTTTCAAAGTTCATTTTGGATTTCTTTCATTGAAATGCAAGAGTTGGAATATTTCAGTAGTGCTTTGTCGTGGTTTACCTTGTCACACTTACATTCTCTAGATTTTTCATAGTCCATTTTGAATTTCTTTGATTGAAATGCAAGAGTTGGAATATTTCAGTAGTGTTTTGTTGTGGTTTACCTTGTCACACTTACATTTTCTTGATTTTTCAAAGTTCATTTTGGATTTCTTTCATTGAAATGCAAGAGTTGGAATATTTCAGTAGTGTTTTTATCGTGGTTTACCTTGTCACAGTTACATTCTCTTGATTTTTCAAAGTTCATTCTGGATTTATCTCGTTGAAATGCAAGAGTTGAATTATTTCAGTAGTGTTTTGTCGTGGTTTACCTTATCACAGTTACATTCTCTTGATTTTTCAAAGTTCATTTTGAATTTCTTTCATTGAAATGCAAGAGTGGGATTATTTCAGTAGTGTTTTGTCGTGGTTTACCATGTCACAGTTACATTCCCTTGATTTTTCAAAGTTCATTTTGGATTTCCTTCATGGAAATGCAAGAGTTGGAATATTTTAGTAGTGTTTTTTATTGTGGTTTACCTTGTCACACTTGCATTCTCATGATTTTTCAAAGTTCATTTTGGATTTCTTTCATTGAAATGCAAGAGTTGGAATATTTCAGTAGTGTTTTGTCATGGTTTACCTTGTCACACTTACATTCTCTAGATTTTTCAAAGTCCATTTTGAATTTCTTTGATTGAAATGCAAGAGTTGGAATATTTCAGTAGTGTTTTGTTGTGGTTTACCTTGTCACACTTACATTTTCTTGATTTTTCAAAGTTTATTTTGGATTTCTTTCATTGAAATGCAAGAGTTGGAATATTTCAGTAGTGTTTTATCGTGGTTTACCTTGTCACAGTTACATTCTCTTGATTTTTTCAAAGTTCATTTTGGATTTATCTCGTTGAAATGCAAGAGTTGAATTATTTCAGTAGTTTTTTGTCGTGGTTTACCTTGTCACAGTTACATTCTCTTGATTTTTTAAATTTCATTTTGGATTTCTTTCATTGAAATGCAAGAGTTGGATTATTTTAGTAGTGTTTTGGTGTGGTTTACCTTGTCACACTTACATTCTCATGATTTTTCAAAGTTCATTTTGAATTTCTTTGTTGAAATGCAAGAGTTGGAATATTTCAGTAGTGTTTTGTCGTGGTTTACTTGTCACACTTACATTCTCTTGATTTTTCAAAGTACATTTTGGATTTCTTTCATTGAAATGCAAGAGTTGGAATATTTCAGTAGTGTTTTGGTGTGGTTTACCTTGTCACACTTACATTTTCTTGATTTTTCAAAGTTCATTTTGGATTTCTTTCATTGAAATGCAAGAGTTGGAATATTTCAGTAGTATTTTGTCGTGGTTTACCTTGTCACAGTTACATTCTCTTGATTTTTCAAAGTTCATTTTGGATTTATCTCGTTGAAATGCAAGAGTTGGAATATTTCAGTAGTGTTTTGTCATGGTTTACCTTGTCAGAGTTACATTCTCTTAATTTTTCAAAATTCATTTTGAATTTATATCGTTGAAATGCAAGAGCTGGAATATTTCAGTAGTGTTTTGTTGTGGTTTACCTTATCACAGTTACATTCTCTTGATTTTTCAAAGTTCATTTTGAATTTCTTTTATTGAAATGCAAGAGTTGGAATATTTCAGTAGTGTTTTGTCGTGGATTACCTTGTCAGAGTTACATTTTCATGATTTTTCAAAGTTCATTTTGTATTTCTTTCGTTGAAATGCAAGAGTTGGAATATTTCAGTAGTGTTTTTGTTGTGGTTTACCTTGTCACAGTTACATTTTCTTGATTTTTCAAAGTTCATTTCGGTTTTCTTTCGTTGAAATGCAAGAGTTGGAATATTTCAGTAGTGTTTTGTCGTGGTTTATCTTGTCACAGTTACATTCTCTTGATTTTTCAAAGTTCATTTTGGATTTCTTTCGTTGAAATGCAAGAGTTGGAATATTTCAGTAGCGTTATGTCGTGGTTTACCTTGTCACAGTTACATTTTCTAGATTTTTCAAAGTCCATTTTGAATTTCTTTGATTGAAATGCAAGAGTTGGAATATTTCAGTAGTGTTTTGTCGTGGTTTACCTTGTCACAGTTACATTCTCTTGATATTTTAAAGTTCATTTTGGATTTCTTTCGTTGAAATGTAAGAGTTGGAATATTTCAGTAGTGTTTTGTCATGGTTTACCTTGACACAGTTACATTCTCTTGATTTTTCAAAGTTCATTTTGAATTTCTTTCATTGAAATGCAAGAGTTGGATTATTTCAGTAGTGTTTTTTTTCGTGGTTTACCTTGTCAAAGTTACATTCTCTTGATTTTTCAAAGTTCATTTTGAGTTTCTTTCATTGAAATGCAAGATTTGGAATATTTCAGTAGTGTTTGGTTGTGATTTACCTTGTCACAGTTACATTTTCTTGATTTTTCAAAGTTCATTTTGGATTTCTTTCGTTGAAAAGCAAGAGTTGGATTATTTCAGTAGCGTTTTGTCGTGGTTTACCTTGTCACAGATACATTCTCTTGATTTTTCAAAGTTCATTTTGAATTTCTTTCATTGAAATGCAAGAGTGGAATTATTTCAGTAGTATTTTGTCGTGGTTTACCATGTCACAGTTACATTCCATTGATTTTTCAAAGTTCCTTTTGGATTTCCTTCGTTGAAATGCAAGAGTTGGAATATTTCTGTAGTGTTTTGTCATGGTTTACCTTGTCACAGTTACATTCTCTTAATTTTTCAAAGTTCATTTGAATTTCTATCGTTGAAATGCAAGAGTTGGAATATTTCAGTAGTGTTTTGTTGTGGTTTTCCTTGTCACTGTTACATTCTCTTGATTTTTCAAAGTTCATTTTGAATTTCATTCATTGAAATGCAAGAGTTGGAATATTTCAGTAGTGTTTTGTCGTGGTTTACCTTGTCACAGTTACATTTTCTTGATTTTTCAAAGTTCATTTTCAATTTCATTCGTTGAAATGCAAGAGTTGGAATATTTCTGTAGTGTTTTGTCATGGTTTACCCTTGTCACAGTTACATTCTCTTAATTTTTCAAAGTTCATTTTGAATTTCTATCGTTGAAATGCAAGAGTTGGAATATTTCAGTAGTTTTTTTGGTGTGTGGTTTTCCTTGTCACTGTTACATTCTCTTGATTTTTCAAAGTTCATTTTGAATTTCATTCATTGAAATGCAAGAGTTGGAATATTTCAGTAGTGTTTTGTTGTGGTTTACCTTGTCACGGTTACATTTTCTCGATTTTTCAAAGTTCATTTCGGTTTTCTTTCATTGAAATGCAAGAGTTGGAATATTTCAGTAGTGTTTTGTCGTGGTTTAACTTGTCACAGTTACATTCGCTTGAGTTTTCAAAGTTCATTTTGGATTTCTTTAGTTAAAATGCAAGAGTTGGAATATTTCAGAAGCGTTTTTGTCGTGGTTTACCTTGTCACAATTATATTCTCTTGATTTTTCAAAGTTGATTTTGAATTTCTTTCATTGAAATGAGAGAGTGGGATTATTTCAGTAGTGTTTTGTCGTGGTTTACCATGTCACAGTTACATTCCCTTGATTTTTAAAAGTTCATTTTGGATTACTTTCTTTGAAATGCAAGAGTTGGAATATTTCAGTAGTGTTTTGTTGTGGTTTACTTTGTAAAACTTACATTCTCACGATTTTTCAAAGTTCATTTTGGATTTCTTTCATTGAAATGCAAGAGTTGGAATATTTCAGTAGTGTTTTTGTCGTGGTTTACCTTGTCATACTTACATTCTTTTTATTTTTCAAAGCTCATTTTGGATTTCTTTCACTGAAATGCAAGAGTTTGAATATTTCAGTAGTTTTTTGTTGTGTGTTTACCTTGTTACACTTACATTTTCTTGATTTTTCAAAGTTCATTTTGGATTTCTATCATTGAAATGCAAGAGTTGGAATATTTCAGTAGTGTTTTGTCGTGGTTTACCTTATCACAGTTACATTCTCTTGATTTTTCAAAGTTCATTTTGGATTTCTCTCGTTGAAATGCCAGAGTTGAATTATTTCAGTAGTGTTTTGTCGTGGTTTACCTTGTCAAAGTTACATTCTCTTGATTTTTCAAAGTTCATTTTGGATTTCATTCATTGAAATGCAAGAGTTGGAATATTTCAGTAGTGTTTTGTCATGGTTCACCTTTTCACAGTTACATTCTCTTAATTTTTCAAAGTTCATTTTGAATTTCTTTCGTTGAAAAGCAAGAGTTGGAATATTTCAGTAGTGTTTTGTCATGGTTTACCATGTCAAAGTTACATTCTCTTGATTTCTCAAAGTTCATTTTGAATTTCTTTCGTTGAAATGCAAGAGTTGGAATATTTCAGTAGTGTTTTGTCGTGGTTTACCTTGTCAAAGTTACATTCTCTTGATTTTTCAAAGTTCATTTTGAATTTCTTTCGTTGAAATGCAAGAGTTGGAATATTTCAGTAATGTTTGGTTGTGGTTTACCTTGTGACAGTTACATTCTCTTGATTTTTCAAAGTTCCTTTTGATTTCTTTCTTTTATGTACTTTGACAAGGTAAACCATGACAAAACACTACTGAAATAATCCAACTCTTGCATTTCAATGAAAGAAACTCAAAATGAACTTTGAAAATCAAGAGAATGTAACTGTGACAAGGTAAACCACGACAAAACACTACTGAAATATTCCAACTCTTGCATTTCAATGAAAGAAATTCAAAATGAAGTTTGAAAAATCAAGAAAATGTAACTGTGACAAGGTAAACCTGAACCAAACACTACTGAAATATTCCAACTCTTGCTTTTCAACAAAAAAGAAATTCAAAATGAACTTTGAAAAATCAAGAGAATGTAACTGTGACAAGGTAAACCTAGACAAAACACTACTGAAATATTCCAACTCTTGCATTTCAACGAAGGAAATCGAAAATGAACTGAAAAATCAATGGAATGTAACTCTGACATGGTAAACCACGACAAAACACTACTGAAATAATCCCACTCTTGCATTTCAATGAAAGAAATTCAAAATGAACTTTGAAAAATCAAGAGAATGTAACTGTGACAAGGTAAACCACAACAAAACGCTACTGAAATATTCCAACTCTTGCATTTCAACGAAGAAATCCAAAATGAACTTTGAAAAATAAATGGAATGTAACTGTGACAAGGTAAACCACGACAAAACACTACTGAAATATTCCAACTCTTGCATTTCAATGAAAGAAATCCAAAATGAACTTTGAAAAATTAAGAGAATGTAACTGTGACACTTTAAACCACATCAAAACACTACTGAAATATTCCAACTCTTGCATTTCAACGAAAGAAATCCAAAATGATCTTTGAAAAATCAAGAGAATGTAAGTCTGGTAAGGTAAACCAAGACAAAACACTACTGAAATATTCCAACTCTTGCATTTCAACGAAGGAAATCGAAAATGAACTGAAAAATCAATGGAATGTATCTCTGACATGGTAAACCACGACAAAACACTACTGAAATAATCCCACTCTTGCATTTCAATGAAAGAAATTCAAAATGAACTTTGAAAAATCAAGAGAATGTAACTGTGACAAGGTAAACCACAACAAAACGCTACTGAAATATTCCAACTCTTGCATTTCAACGAAAGAAATCCAAAATGAACTTTGAAAAATAAATGGAATGTAACTGTGACAAGGTAAACCACGACAAAACACTACTGAAATATTCCAACTCTTGCATTTCAATGAAAGAAATCCAAAATGAACTTTGAAAAATCAAGAGAATGTAACTGTGACACTTTAAACCACATCAAAACACTACTGAAATATTCCAACTCTTGCATTTCAACGAAAGAAATCCAAAATGAACTTTGAAAAATCAAGAGAATGTAACTGTGACAAGGTAAACCACAACCAAACACTACTGAAATATTCCAACTCTTGCATTTCAACGAAAGAAATTCAAAATGAACTTTGAAAAATCAAGAAAATGTAACTGTGACACGGTAAACCACGACAAAACACTACTGAAATATTCCAACTCTTGCATTTCAATGAAAGAAATTCAAAATGAACTTTGAAAAATCAAGAAAATGTAACTGTTACAAGGTAAACCATGACAAAACACTACTGAAATAATCCAACTCTTGCATTTCAATGAAAGAAACTCAAAATGAACTTTGAAAAATCAAGAGAATGTAACTGTGACAAGGTAAACCACGACAAAACACTACTGAAATATTCCAACTCTTGCATTTCAATGAAAGAAATTCAAAATGAACTTTGAAAAATCAGTCCTTTGGGGCGCCGGGGGGCTCTTTGGGGTCCCGGGGGACCCTTTGGGAGGCCGGGGGACCTTTGGGGGCCGGGGGCTTCTTTCGGGTTGGGGTATGTGGATCGGAACCCTTTGGGTCGGGGTAGGGGGATCGGAGCCCTTTGGGGTTGAGGTAGGGACCTCACGACACTGTTAAAATGGAACTTGTTTACTATAACGACCACAGAGTTTCACCCTCAAATCCTCTTCTAAAACATCTTCTAAAATCATCTTTTAAAATGCCTCTAACTGTTTCGCCGAAATAATTCCCTAAGATGTCTAAAACGGTTTCGCCCAAATAATCTCTAAACGTAATTTCAGTGAGTTCCTTTTGTTTTTGACATCTCTGTGCTTTCACATTTGAAATTACTGGGAATTCCTTTCGCGCGCTAATCACTTCATCCCTAAGATCAAAACATTCACCCGGAAACAATTCTCTTGGTAGAACTCCATAGACATTAATAGACATTCGCTCAGAAACAATTCTCTTTGGAAACAACAAATTAATTCCCCTTTCGTGAATCAATAATTCCCCTTAGAAACAACAAATTAATTCCCCTTTCGTGTCAAATCAATCAACCATGACATCATCTGTCATGTGTGATCTAAACTCTGCCCCGGAAACAATTCTGGTCGAACTCCAAAGATATTAATAAACTTCCGGAAACAATTCTCCTTGGAAAAAGAGGTCATTGACACACTTCGATTACGCAATCAATTTCTCAGAAATCCATCCCCCCTAGGGACTCTATGCCCAAATAAGGAGCCCCGGTGGGAACTCATGAGGCCTTTCTACTGTCTCAGGGCTTCTGACGCAACAGGGGTGCGTATAAAATCCTATGGGAAAAATCCCATGTTGCAGAAAGCAGAGTGGCATTACTACTTGTTTAAACCCCAAAAGCCTTGTTATATGATATTTAGACTATTTTTAATAGGATGGCCTTCTCAAAATTTCTCTTAGATGCATTTCGGGACAAAACGACGTGTGTGTGTGGGGGGGGGGGTATAGGGGGGTAGCTGCCATCCGATGATTTTGACTCTCAAAAAGAGCCACAGAGTGTCTGATTACCAATCCAATAAGCCCCCTCCGAAGTCTATATGAGCATGTTTTTCTATAAAAACCTTAAATGTCACCAGGGCATAACTTACATCCCTTGCCCTGAGGGCTGGGGGGATTTTTATCCTCAAAAATATAATTTCCAGACCTTTCTGATACGCTAAACAAAATGACTATGTCAAAATTTTGATTGTACGTGTTTGGTGAAATGATGGGCATTTGCCCTCTGATCTCTTTCGACAAATGAAAAGGCACTAGTCCTCTCAATTTCCAGTCGAATGATCCCTTTCTGAAGCTTCTACAACAAAACCCACTATAAAATTCTTATATGCCCCGTGGGCATAACTTGGGGCCTTATTCTGAGGGCTATTGGGGTAGGGTTGTCATCCTCAAAGACATAATTTCCAGAACATTCAACTACGTTGAACAAAAAGGACATATCTAAATTTTGATCGGAAATGTTTGGGGAAATAATGGGCCTGGGGCGGGGTGATTTTCCCTCCGATTACTTTCTACTATTGAGAATGACAATAGCCCTCTCAATTTCCAATCCAATGACCTTTTCTTGAAGTTTTTACGACAACGCTTTCTATAAAAAACATTATATGCCCCAGGGCATATCTTACAATATTAGCCCTGGCGGCTGTGTGGGGGGGGGGATTTCATATCAAAAATATAATTTCCGGACCCTTCAACTACGTTAAAAAAATGGCTATATTAAAAAGTTGATCGGATATGTTTGGGGAGATAATGGGCGTGGGGGCATTCGCCCTCCAATCGCTTTTGACTATTAATAAGGGCACTAGCCATCTCAATTCCCAATTGAATGAGCCCTTTTTGAAATTTCTACGACAACGCATTCTATAGAAACCTTATATGCCCTCAGGGCATAGCTTACAACTTTATCCCTAAGAGTTGTGGGGGGGAGAGGGATTGTCATTGTCACACTAAAAACATAATTTCTGGACCGTTCAACTACGTTCAAAAGAATGGCTATATCAAACTGTTGATCGGAAGTGTTTAGGGAAATTGAATTGAATGAGCTTTTTGAAGTTTTTACAACAACGCTTATTCTATAAAAACCTCCCATGCTCCCAGGACATAACTTTCGCCCTGGGGGCTGGGGGGGGGGGGGTTGTCATCCTCAAAGACATAGTTTCTGGACCTTTGAACAACGTTGAACAAAATGCCTATCTCAAAATTTTGATTGAATGTGTTCGGGTGAGGGGGTTAGTTGTCCTTCAATCACTTTTGACTATTAGAAAGGGAACTAGCCCTTTCAATTTCCAATCGAATGAGCCCTTTTTGAAGTCTCTACGTCAGCACTTTCTATAAAAACTCACAAGCCTTACCGAGAGGTTTGTGGGGTTGTCATCCTCAAAGACTTAATTTCCAAAACTTAAAATTACGTTGAACAAGATGGCTATCTCAAAATTTTGACTGGATGTGGTTGGGGATATGGTGGGCGTGAGAGGGGGGTTTGTTGCCTTTCAATAACTTTCGACTATTAAAAAGAGCACTAGCTCTCTCAATTTCCAATCGAATGAGCCCTTTTTTAAGTTTCTACAACACCGATTTCTGTAAAAAACCTTATGTGCCCCCAGGGCATTATACCATCCTTACCCTGAGGGCTGTGGGGTTGTCATCCTTAAAAACCTAATTTTTTTAACTCTCAACTACGTTGAAAGAAATGGCTATCTTAAAATTTTGATTGGATATGTATGGGGAAATGGTGGGCGTGAGAGGGAGGTTAGTTGCCCTCCAATCACTTTCTACTGTTAAAAAGGGCACTAGCCCTTTCAATTTCCAATTTAATGAGCCCTTTATGAAATTTATACGACAAACGCTTTCTATAAAACATTATATACCCCAATGGTATAACTTACAATCCTTACTCTGAGAGAGTGGAGGGGGGGGGTATCATCCTCAAATACTTAATTTCTAAAACTTTCAACTGCACTGAACAAAATGGATATCTCAAAATTTTGATTGCATATATTTGGGGAAATGGTGGGCGTGAGAGGGGGGTTAGTTGCCCTCCAATTACTTTCTACTATTAAAAGGGCACTAGCCCTTTCAATTTCAAATCAAATGAGCCCTTTTTTGAAATTTCTACGACAACACTTTCTATAAAACCTTATATGCTTCAAGGATATAACTTACAACCCTTGCCCTTAGGGGGTTATCATCCTCAAAGACCTAATTTCCAAAACTTTCAACTGCTTAAACAAAATGGATATCTAAAAATTTTGGTTGTATGGGTTTGGAAAAATGGTGGGCGTGAGAGGGAGGTTAGTTGCCCTCCAATACTTTCAACTATTAAAAAGGGCATAAGCCATTTAAATTTCCGATTGAATGAGCCCTTTTTGAAGTTTTTACTACAACTATTTTTATAAAAACCTTATATGCCCCCAGAGCCTAAATTAAAACCCTCGCCCTGAGGGCTGGGGAGGTTTGTCATCGTCAACAACCTAATTTCCAGAACTTCCAACTACGTTGAACAAAATAACTATCTAAAAATTTGCTTGGGTGTGTTTTGGGAAATGGTGGGTATTGGAGGATTAACGTACGGTGGTCACCACTTTTTGAGGCAAAAACTGCGCAAAGGGGTTGCTATGCCACTTACTGGAGGGGGAGATCCCTCGTCGGCCCAAAATAGTGGGATTTCCGCGGTTACTCCAACGGTTCCGTACCTACTAGCGTGATCGAATGGTCCAGGGCCGATAAGATTTCTAACTATCTCTTTTAGACTCGACCTACGCTGAAAAGTCAAAAGAGTACATAGTATAAAAAAAAGGCTAACTGTATTCAAGTCACGCTATATAAGAACTCAAAACGGAACTAAAGACAAAAATCTTACACTTAACGAATACACTTCAAGACGCGCGCTTGCGCGCGCACCTCTGACCAAAGGCAATGAATGGCCGAATCAAATCAGACTCCCAGCATCCTTTGAAGCTTTTCAAACTCTAAATTTAAGCTGTATGAGTCATCTCTCAACTGGCTTTTTCAATCACTCGCTAAGTAGTGGATTCTTCAGACATCGTAATAAAAGCTTTCCTGGGGGTTTAGATATTCAACATAAATGAAGTTAAATTTATAAAAAGGCATTTTTACGAAACAAAGGGGCCAAAGGTCCCAACCCCTCCCTCCTAAGAAAAATTACCGCCATCACGCCATGGGTCAGAGCACAAAACAGAAACATAAAATAAATAACACAAACTTCAAAATCACCAAAGTTGCTTATCTTCTCTTCTTTTCACCGCTTGGCTCAGGATTCGTCGCCATCCCCACGTCTCCACCGTAGAAACCACCATGGTCTAGATCGTCTAACATCCGCATTTAGTCTCGAAAATCGAAGTCCCCAAGATTCGTAGAAATTCATTGTACACAGCACAATCAAAATCAAAAATTTTCTTGCTCTCACGAATTTACATTTGAGAGGAGCAGAGAATCAGTTCCTGGCAATTTCAATGATGCCAGCCATCGTGAAAAAATTGGCTGCACTAGCCTCTTAATTTCCATCTGTGGAAACAACCGCACATCTCAATAAAAAAGTAAATTGCGCCTTGGCATAATTTCAAATAGTCTAGGGCCGAAAATACACAGGCCTGTGAAAACGATAAGGGTTCAGGAAAATGAAGTAAAAATCTGAGCGAACCTTGGATCGCTTTTTTCTGGGTCTTGTCCCCTAAAATAATTGACTGAATAATGCTCGGCGATGAGGGATGAAGATAATATTGAAGACTGGAAAGCCAAAGCTTCATTAAAGGGATCACAACTTGTCCACCAGTTGTGCATTTAGGAAAACAACTATCTCTAACGACTTCCCGCAGGGGATCTTCCCTAAGGGACCCCTCCCCCTCATAAAGGATCGACATATCATTTGAATTGATAATACTAATCTCAGATTCCTTTTCCAAATTTTTCCAATCTGACTCGACATTCAATATCTCCCAACTTTCCCCCAACCCGTTGTAGGCCATTCATCTCTATTTTATAACCATCTTGTTTTATTCCCCATGGGCCTTTGACCTATTTCCCCCCCCCCATTATTTATGTTATCAAGGCACAGCCCATCCAACATTTTATTTTTCCCCACTGCAGGCTGAATCTTCAAATTTTGTCTGTTTTTTACACTCCTCTTTTCATCTCTACTTTCCTCAACTTTGTCATTCGCACAAAATAATAAATCATCGTTAAATCTGATTTGGACTCCAGTGTCCACCATCTTTGACTGCATTACTTCATTGTAGCTCCGTCTAATATCTCTTTTCTCCCTCTGAGTTTTCTTTTGTTTGTAGTAGCATTAAATAAATCGTCATGAAATCTGAATTGGACTCCAGTGTCCATCCTTGACTGCATTTCTTCATTGTATCTCCGTTTAAATATTTTTTTTTCTCTCTTTTAGTCTTCTTTATTCTTACCGCAGAAACAATTATTTCGTCATCAAATGGGAACTGTACTCCGACATTTGGTTTTTCATATTCTACTAAAATTTCTCGAATTTTCCGAGGAAAAGTGCGTACAATAAATTTCGTCTCCTTTTTCTCTGGTACAATCGCTGTTTCATTTTGGCAATTTTTTTTCGGCGTCTCGCACTCGTTAAAGGTGTTCTCAATTTTTCCATTATCTGCAAATTTTCCTGAAAAATCATTTTCGCGCGTCTTATTTTCAATATTATGTTGTTTTATTACTTCCGCATCCCATTTTTGTGGATTATCAACATTTTGAACACGCGTATCAAGTATTTCGTTTTTCCGACAGGGTGGCACAGCCTCCCAATTTGTTTTATGGGCCGGTCCACCTCCCCGCCTTGTCACTGAAGTAGCATATTTTTCCGTCGTAGTGTAATTTTGTAATTTTCCCACTGTTAAAGAAGTGACTTTTAACGATAGGAGATTTCCGATATCTCCAAAGTCTCCTCCTACTAAAACATCCACTGCTAGCGTAGGTACTAAGCCTACTTTTACCGTTTTTCTCTGGACCGTACCGTCCTTCTTTGCAATTTCTATTCTTACCCAAGCAGATGGGCGTGAGTGCTTGTCTCCATAATAACATAATGTTGTAATCTTATTTTTATGGTCTATCTCCGTTCTATTAATTAGGTCCATTCGCACAAAAGTTTGCTCACTCCCTGAGTCAATTACCATTTCGGTCGATTTTCCGTTTAATTTTCCTTCTATTTTATGTGATTTCACACAAACTCGCCAATATTTCCTTGATTATGTGCTCTAGCCAAATTTGTTCTTTTATAGGTTACTTTCTCATCTTTATTATGGCAATTTTTATAAAAAGGCCCCGAGAAATCAATTTTTACCAGATTATCATCATTTTGAGTATCAAGCATTTCTTTTTTTCCGATAGGGTGGCGCAGTCTCAGAATTTATTTTATGGGCCGGTCCACCTTCCCCCCTAGTCAGCGACGTTGTATATTTTCTCCTAAAAGTGTTTAATGTTTGGTAATTTTCATTTTCTCGCGATTGATTCTTAGACAAATTATTAGCCTAGAAGTTAGACAGCCTAGAAGTTAGTTGTGATAAAATCTCACTTTCTGGAATTAGATCTATCATGGTTCTTTTAAACTCTTGGTGATGTCTTTCTTCTTTCTTTCTAGCTATTTTATCATTCTCCTTTTTTCGTTCTCTGGCTATTCTATCAGCCTCTTACTTTTGTTCTCTGGCTATTCTATCAGCCTCTTCCTTTCGTTCTCTATCTATCCTAATATTCTCTTCTCTCTGCTCTCTAGCTATTTTATCATTCTCCTTTCTTCGTTCTCTGGCTATTCCATCAGTCTCTTCCTTTCGTTCTCTGGCTATTCTATCAGCCTCTTCCTTTTGTTCTCTATCTATCCTAATATTCTCTTCTCTCTGCTCTCTAGCTATCCTCTCTTTATCTCTTTCTTGTCTATCATTTTCAATTTTGTCCATACGGGCCTGATGAAGTATTTCATTGGCTTGACTATCTTTTTCAATTTGATCTATCTCATCCTGTAATTTTTTCCATATACTCTAGGTGCTTTCTTTCGGCTACCTCTCTGGCTATCCTCTCTCTCTCTCCATGAAATTTAATATACGTTGTGACATATCTATTTGAGTACTTTTTCGGGAGCCCCTGCTGGATCTCGATTTAACACTGCTCCTTCTACTCGGACTACTTTGATTTCGTCTGTCATTATTTCTTCTTAATTCATTTTCTGAATCTGTTCGTTCTCTATCCGCATTGTCTCTTTCTTTATAGGCTACTCTAGACCTTTCGTCCTCTTTTCTATTCTTTGTAATTTCATCTTTCTCAGCCTGCATTTTTTCCTTATATTCGTGGTGCTCTCTCTCAAAGGCCTCCATATTAGCCTTTCTTTCTATTTTCTTACCTTTTCTATGGGCTTCATTCGCCCTTCTTGGTCTTGAGTTAATCTTATCTCTGTCCGACATTATATCAAAATTCCGTCTGTCATTATTTCTTCTTAATTCATTTTCTGAATTTATTTGTTCCATATCTGTACTATCTCTATCCCGCAACTCCCCTTCATTTGGCACAGCCTCTGAGGGATGAGTTCGTCTTGTTTTTTCACATATTATTTCTTCCTTGTTTATTTCGAACCCCCTCATTTTACCGCATATACTTCTTTCCGATTATATTATCTCTTATTCAATTAGTCAATCTTGGTAAGCTCAAAAACTGTCACGCAAAAATTATGGTACACAATAACTATTATCAATTATCAGATCCGTGTAATAATATTCAACAAATTTTCAAATAACCGAAATATCTTGACTTCAATAGTGATTAACGACTTCTTTCACAACAAGCAGTTGTACGCGAGTGAAATATATCTCCGAAAAACGAATTAACAGGGGTTGGACGAGAAAATAAACTGAAAAACAGCGCGAATATTCCACTAGTGAATTAGCTGGACTAAACTCAAACAGGGGAACTACCCTGTAAAACAAATCACGTATCCTCCCTGGATACTCGTATTCCAAATATAATCTCCTCCTGGGCAGATTACTCAATAGGACAGGTGCCTCCCACCTTCCTTGTCGAATGTGCGCACAAACTGACAAATTCTCCTAATTTGCCGTCCTCAATACTCTTATAACCTTCGTCACTGAAGATTATATTTTAAGTCCGCCAATTCACTCAAATAATAACCCAACTTTCAACGTTTTCTTATCTGTCCTTAAACCCTGTAATACTTTTAAATACGGAGATTCCCCCACTGTAAACTCAACTCATTAATTTCACGTTATTCTTTTTTATATTTGTCTAACAAGGCACACAGCCCATAATAGACCTTCATAATTCTATTAATTGATTGCGTATTTGTGTCTTTTTATGTGTTACCACAATAGGCTACTTTCTAGGCCAAATTAACCCGTCTCTTCAAAAACACAGAAGTCTTTTACTACCAGTGTGTTTTTGGTAGCTCTTTTTCTTGCTGCCACCACATATTGGAAGATTAACGTACGGTGGTCACCACTTTTTGAGCAAAAATGGCGCAAAGGGGTTGCTATGCCATTTACTGGAGGGGGAGATCCCTCGTCGGCCCAAAATAGTGGGATTTCCGCGGTTACTCCAACGGTGCCGTATCTACTAGCGTGATTGAATGGTCCAGGGCCACTTTTAAATGCCAAGGGTTACCGATAAGATTTCTAACTATCTCTTTAGACTCGACCTAGGCTGAAAAGTTAAAAGAGTACATAGTATAAAAAAAGTCTTACTGTATTCAAGTCACGCTATATAAGAACTCACAACGGAACTAAAGACAAAAATCTTACACTTAACGAATATACTTCAAGACGCACGCTTGCGCGCGCACCTCTGACCAAAGGCGATGAATGGCCGAATCAAATCAGACTCCCAGCATCCTTTGAAGCTTTTCAAATTCTAAATTTAAGCTGTATGGGTCATCGCTCAACTGGCTTTTTCAACCACTCGCTAATTAGTGGATTCTTCAGACATCGTAATAAAAGATTTCCTGGGGGTTTAGATATTCAACATAAATGAAGTTAAATTTATAAAAAGGCATTTTTCTGAAACAAAAGGGGCCAAAGGTCCCAACAGTGGGCGTGAGAGGGGGGTTAGTTACCCTCCAATTACTTTTGGCTATCAATAAAAACCTTATTTACCCCCAGCGCATAAATTAAAACCCTTGCCCTGACGACTGTGGGAGGAGCCTCCTCCTCAAAGAGATAATTTCTAGATCTTTCAACTACGTTGAACAAAATGGCTATCTCAAAATTTTTATTGGATGTGTTTGGGGAAATGGTGGGCGTGGAAGGGGTGTTAGTTGCCTTCCAATCCCTTTCGACTATTAAAAAGAGAACTAGCCATTCCAATTTCCAATCGAATGAGCCCTTTTCGAAGTTTCAACGACAACTCCTTCGATGCGAAGAGCCCTGGTCTAAGACCACCCCCCCCTCCCAAAAAAAAAAAAATTGTAAATAACACATTGTGCCAACATCGTTCTTTACTTAGGCAGCGCTATTGTGCTACCTATGATTATAGTGATTATTTTCTTTTTAATGTCATCAAAAATAAAAATTGTTTCCAGTAAAGCGCAAATGACATTCTGGTCTTCCGAAAGCGAAGTGGAGGCTAGCCCTACTCCCGTTTGTGGCATTTTCTATTTGGTTTAAGTTTGCTTGGTTTTTTTATTGTAATTTCTGTTCGTTTTGAGTTCCCTTTATTTATTGATAGTGATTTATGATCATTTTACGCTTGAATTAATATTTGAATTTGCTTCTACTCATCTTTGTTTAATGTGGCTCTTTACATTTCAGTGAAAAAACTTGTTTTATCTTCTTTTTTTTTAATTAAGGGCACATAGAGCCCACTTCACTGTTTACTTAGGCAGCGCCATTTCGCTCCCTAAGATTTGGCCCAATCTACATGTCTAGTAATCTATGAGCCTATCGGAGACGGAAAAGCTTTTGGGGCCATTCTCGAAAGTCAACATTCGGTACAAAATTAGTTCGAAATTTAGCCGCAATTTTCGAGCCAATTGGAGAAATGATTTTAGAGCCTTATTTTGGATGTCACGAATCTTTTCATCTTTTCTTTTGGTATTATCAAGAATCTTGAAAGTCCATATTCCTGGTAGATTAGAGAATCAACCTTTTGACTTTCAGGCGAAATAATTTTTTTTTCAAATTGTCTTCAGTTCTTGGGTCCTGTTAGCCCAGGGAACAACGGACATAAGTTTCAAGCAGTTCAAAAAAGCTAGGTTTTTGGTTGAGCCAATATTTTTTGGAAACAAACATTTTTTGATCCTATCACTCCTAACCCAACATAAAATTGTAATAAAATCGCATTTCGACAAAATTTTATTTCAGAAAAACAATAATCATTAAAATCTACAACTACAAAACAAATAAAGGGAAACAAAAAGAAATGAAGGAATTTGAAGGAGCTAAGGAAAAAATTAAAGAGCAATTAAGAAGCAAAAAGAGGTTTTCACAAAAGATTAAACAAAAAGAAAATATTTATTTTGAGTATGCAACAGTTTAAATAAACAGGTAAGGCCACGAACGATGATTTTAGGAAGACGGGGTTAATTCAGGCTACAGATAGAACCCTGTGCATTGAATCTGAACCTTTAATTCTTGATATTATCAAAAAATGAAAAAGGAAAACAAAATAACTAAAACATGAAAAAAAAAGAAAAAAAAGAAAACGAATCAGAAAACCCCCACATTATTTATCGGAATCAAATAATTTCACGCATTTTACGACTACACTACGTCACGCATAGAAATCAAGGGTTCATATCTATTTTCAGTTTTTAAGCTTGGTTGTGTTCAAATCAATGTTTGCTAAAAGAAAACAGAAGACAGTTTAAATACAACAAGCTCAGAGGGGGGGGGGGAGCCCTGGCGGGTCTTAAAGATTCAAAATTGTATTAAAAAGGTAACTTTTTTTCTATTTTCTCTTTATTGTTATCTATAAAATGAAAAATATTCTGTTTCAGCAGTGGTTCGAAATAATGTACATAAAGACTGTTTTTGATGATTAGAAATTTCAATTTTCGATGGTAGTAGGAGCCAAAAAAAGAAGGATATATATATATATATATATATATATATATATATATATATATATATATATATATATATATATATATATATATATATATATATATATATTATATATATATATATATATATATATATATATATATATATATATATATATATATATATATATATATATATATATATATATATATATATATATATATATATATATATATATATCTATATATATATATATATATAATATATATATATATATATATATATATATATATATATATATATATATATATATATATATATATATTTGTTGCTTTTTCAAGAATATTCGTTTTCCGAAAATATAAAAAAAACATCAATATAAATTATAGTAAGCAGTTTGAGTAACGTATGACTAACTTCAATATATTTAAAATTACGATTTCTGCCATAAAAGGCCGCAAAACTACAATTTGGCCCGAGTAGGACAAAAATATTACCAAGTCAACATTCCGAGTTCGGCAATTGAATTTTATTTTCCAAATATATCCTATTGGTCTCCTAGTTTTCGAAGCTATGGTACTACACGACCGCGTATTCGTCCGTATACTTAAACTTAACTGAAAAAACCTTTTCCCCTGCTGATCAATGGTCTGCGTTGCGCAGGTACCGATCTCCGGATTTAATGCCTTCGGCCAGGAATGGGCAAATCATCCGACGCTTCCCATATTTTTTCCCCAGATTTCTCCAGGTACCCAAGAGCTGGGTCGACTCTGGCTGAGCTTAAAGGGCCACAAGATTAACCCCCGTTCCCAAACAAATAACCAGCGACACCAGGACTCGAACCCATGACCTCAGGATTTTAGATCCAGAGCGCTAACAACTCTGCTAGGACGGCTCACCCGTATAGACATATACAATTAACATAAAATTAACGGTTGATATATACCTATTGTGGACATAAAAACATAATGTAGATGAAAAAATCAATCCATTTAAATAGTCATTGAGATATTGAAAATATAGAAAAGATAATTACAGAGCAGACTATTCCGAACTATATCATATACACTATGGAAACATAAGCTATACTATACTGGAATGATTGTTATCATAATTAGGAAAAAAACTACCTTTCCTTTTATGAAGCAAACACAGCTGTTCAAAAGCAAACAGTTGAATCTAAACAGACAATGTTAACACTGTTAGCAATGTTAGTCCACTATAGACAGAATATCTGGATAAGAACAGGAATCAGTAACTTATACCCCGCGGTCACCACGGAGTAACCCGTGGAATTTTTGTTTTAGTTTTTATGTTAGCTAGTAAATTTATTTAGTCAGTTTTTAGTACACCTTTTGTTTTTAGTGTTAGCTCAACAATGTTAGCCTACACCTATGGGTATCAGGCACAATGAGCATAACAAAGAAAGAAGAACAGGAAGAAAAACAATAATCATTTTTGATTTTTGTAAATAATAGTCGATATCCATCCATTCTCTGAATCAACAACAGTTTGAAGAAACAAACAAGGAAAACCTTCTAACACTTTTTCAACCAGAGACACTGTAATATCTGCTTGAATCACTTGCCGCACGTAAGAAACAATAGAATGAATATTCGCTCCAGTTGGCCGTAAACTAAGGAACGCTGTCATTACGCCTAAAAAAAGATGAAAGAAAAATGTCACTAAAGAGTCTTCGGACGTGCAAAGCCTATGATAGTAACTTTTGGTTAAATACATATAGCTTGAAGCCCCTTATTTAGAAATAAAATAAAGATCTTTTTGCACGGAAGAAAGGGCGGAGAATGATTTTTTTTTATTCCAAGGATATATATTAAAATACAGTGGCTCACCCATTTATTATTTGAAGACTAAATCATAGGCAGCGCGCTAGCGCTGCCTAAGTAAAGAACGATGTGGGCACAATGTGTTTTGTTTTTTTTTCTCCATACCCGGGCACTTCGTATCGAAGGAGTTGTCGTAAAAAAGTTGGAAAAGGGCTCATTCAATTGGAAATTGGAGTGGCTAGTGCCCTTTTTATTAGTCGAAAGTGATTGGAGGGCAACTAGCCCCCCCCCCCCACGCCCATCATTCCCCCAAACACATCCAATCAAAATTTTGAGATAGTCATTTTGTTCAGCGTAGTTGATTTCCAGATAGAAAATATGTTTTTGAGGAGGACACTACCCCAAACCCTCAGGGCAAGGGTTTTAAGTTATGCCCTAGGGGCATATAAGGTTTTCATAGAAGGCGTTGTCGTAGAAACTTCAAAACAGGCTCATTCGATTGGAAATTGGAGTGGCTAGTGCCCTACTTAATAGTCCAAAGTGATTGGAGGGCAACGTAAAGGTAGGCCGTCGGGAGGCTTGGAATCTTCTGTGTTTTTCACTTCGCTCTAGCACATTTGAAACAAGTGACAGCTTTTTGGTGTTTTCGAATTGAAGGGGTCTATTTTCATAAATGTATATTTACCTACTAATTATTATAATGATACATCTGAGCAAGTTTTTTACTTTGTTGTGTGAGAAATTAGGTCCATGTTAAGCGTTCATGTTCACGTTAAGCCGTTAAAGTTGTCATAACCAAGAAATAAATCTGGAAACGACAAACGGGTCTATGCTCAGTATGAAGAAAAAGACAAGATTCAATCAAACGAATATTTCGTCTGTATAGAACAAGGGTTCTTCAGCCTAAAAAAAAAACGAGAGAGAGAGAAAAAAAAAAAAAAAAAAAAAAAGAGAACAGAAAAAACAGGATCTACAGAATCTACAGAAAAAAATACAGAATCTAAACTGAAATAATATAAATAAAAATGTATATATAACTAAAAAAGGCCTATATATATATATACATATATATAGATATATATATATATATATATATATATATATACACTATACACAATTAACATTCACACTACTTCCATGAATCCTACGTCATATGTAGTAGCCGGCAATTTTAATTATAATTTAACTTAGGTTGATTTGCTAGCATCTCCACGAACAATCCTTACTAAGGGTATATTTAGTGATTCAGTGTATGTGGTTTGTTAGGATACTGATTAAAATTATATTCGCACGTCATCCTGAACACCTAATCTTGATGACATCGCATTAGCTAGTAGCTTAGTAGCTGAACAAGTCAGTAACTTAGTGAATGCCCTAAGTTGTTTCCAATTATCTGGCCATTTTCCCATCACTCTTTCCGTTTGAATTCACAGCTCACCTTAGCAAACGATCCAAAAAAAAAAAAAAAACCTTGAATTTTTTTTGTCACTGGTCGAACATCAACAGAGAAAATCTTTAATCTTTCTTAGATTTTATTCTGAATAAATGCGAGTCCCTGTACACCTCTTGCATATTACGGAAAACCCTTCAAAAGAGGAAATACGTCTTAGCCTAAAGATGTGTTTTGCATCGAGATTTGCCCCACACTATGTTTTGCTGAGAGCCAAGCTCTCAAATACCGATCATCATTGGATTTGAAATTTAAATTTTAAAAATTCTTTGAAGCAGACTTTATGTTCTTGAATGGTTTTAATCTTACAGTCGTTATCCTTTCCCTCGAATTATCTTGCAACTGCTTCAACTTGCCTAGTTATTAGCCAATGTCTTGTGTACGATATCTAATTTTTATTTTGTATGTTGACGCTTGATGTAGGCTGGAAATATCTGTTTGTCATCATTGTTGAATTCTCTTTTCATTTTTAATGTATCTTCACCCCCATATTTTTTTTTGAAAAATTATTGGAAGTAGGGTTTTCATTCCTAGTTGTTTTTTTTTATAAGAAACCCTTATATAAAAAAAATGCTTCGACCTGACATTATTAGTATTATTATTATTTTTTGAAGACCCGTCTTCATACAAAATGAAAATAACAGAGCACTACAAAGAGAAAAAAAAAAATACAATATAAAAGCAAAATATCACTATACAAATATGATAACATAACTAGAGTTGAAGAAGTCAGCTCCAAGCATGCCTTGAAATATTTTGGTTATTTTTTCTTCATAAGTTTAGCAACAGTTACAGTAGGATCTGCTATGTGAAGGCTATTGATGAGCTTTGAATTGCGTGTCCAAATTGGATATCTCAGTAGGTATTTTGGGAAAAGAAAGAAAGTGGGGTGAATTTTCAATTTATCAGCATTTGTAAGAATCTCCCAGAAAGGTGCAATGCAGAGGACGTGGGGGAGAGCAATAGTGTTGTACAGCATCGCAAGATAACGGCAATTAAAACGAAGCTTAGCAGAGACTATGGCAGCATATGCATCTGATATGCGGCGTTTGATACCTTCTGTTAGGAGATGACGACTGTGAGAAATGGTATTTCCAATGGGAATACCAAGGTTAATGATTTGGTAAGAGGGAAGATCATTGAACTTAGAAGTACAATTTCATCAGGAAGCGGGCCTTTCCCCCCCAGTTAAAAAGCAATATGGCGGACGTTTCAGCGTTAAATTCAAGACCAGATTTTAAGTATCCTGCTTGCAGTTTTTGGAAAGCTTCAGAAATTTTGTTCAAAGTTCGGCTAATGTTAAAAATGTCATCAGCATAAGTGACTAAGGAGATATTAAGGCTAGAAAGAACGCAAGACATCTCACACTGGTCATAAGCTTTGAGGATGTAGTTATCGAAATAACAAGGTGAGGCAATTACACCTTGCCTGGCACCTCTCTTAACTGGTACAGTTCAAACCAGTGGCCTTGCCATTTCGTCTTCCTTAATTTAGATTGTAAGACGGACTCGTAGTTTATACATATCCCTTTGAGATACTGTAAAATCAGAGTCAGAGAATACATGGAAAAATTGTTCAGGCTCTTCAGCATATCTGTGTTCAAGTTGGGGATATGGTGGAGAGAATTCGGCCTCATAGAAAGAATACCACTCAGATAGAGGAACATCAGTAGCGGTAAGGGAGGTTTTGGGGATCCTTGGACGGAGTTTCGACCAAAGGAAATGAGGATTACCTTTGATTTTTTGTGCTGACTGTTCTGTGATTTTCGGCAAACTTTTTCTTTGTTGTGACGTGGATGGAATTAACAGGACCGTACCGTGGTCGGTCACATTCAATCCGTAAATGTAGCTAAAACTTTGCTGAATCACAAGATTGGGAGGGGCCTTGATTTTCACACCACTTGGGAACTGTTCCTGGATAACGATACTTCAATGTAATAGCACAAGATTCTGAATATTGTAAAGCGTGGCATATCTGTGCACAATAAATATCAAGGACAATACGTTTTCCCCCAGCGGGCAGCTGTGAGTGCTTGATTGTTAGGATGGATGGTACTTAAATCTTAGAAAGCATTGCAGAAACACTATTCCAATACAGTTCCGGGTTGATTAATGCCCAATTACGTATATACGATGGATTTGTGATTTTGGGTGACTAGTAGGTATATGGGAAGTTTTATTTGCTGAGAAAGAAAACGATACAGGCAGGTGATCAGCTATTAAATAACCACATAGAACTCAACCTTTGGTTGAGAGACATCTAAGGAGGGAGAAGCAAAGGCATGGTCTATGATTGGTGTGGACAAGGAATCGTGAATGTATGTTAAGTCTTGGCCTTTATCAACAACATACAGATGATTATCGAATATTTCACCAATCAGAGAAGAGCGGGTAGATGGAGTAGTTAGGTTACAGTTAAAATCTCCAACAATTAGAAATGCAGAATTACTAGAAATAATGCTTTAAATGCTTCTACATAATTTTTCAGAGACAAGAGCAAAAAGGTGCTCAGACGTATCAAAACGGTAATCAGTTGGCAAAAAAACGTTACTGATTAACATATCATAAACTTTAACAGCAAGAAAGTAATCACAAGATTCTACAAGCAGCGAACGTAAAGTGAAATTCACATAGTTTACAAGACCACCCGACGGTCTATCACCAGCACTATTTAGCTTTGCAGAAGATGCATAGCAAGTGAACTTATTCCTGATATCCATAAGACTAAGGCTTGACTGACTAAAAAGATACTCGTATAAGCAAATCACATTATGTTTTGACAGGAGCTCATCAAGAACTGAAGACTTTTTGACGAACCCCATCGTTAATGTTTAGAGTTAAGCACATCATATTGACATTATGGCCGACTGTTGGCACTTTGACCATGTGGATTAAGCTGAATCTTGGCTGAACGATTATTTAGACATTTCACGCTGTAACAGGTGTGGCCAGCAGCCTTGCATAACACACAGAACATACTAGCTGTGCACGCATTTGAACGGTTAGATACGTGATTGTTAGAACTACATCGACCACAAATAGCACCTGATCGGCAATTAACTGCTAAGTGAACTACCTCGTGACACTTAAAGCATCGACGGGGTAGGAAGAGAAATTCCTGAACAGGCAGACGTTCATAACCAATGTGCACTGATTCTTTTAGGAAAAAGTCAAGATCACTAGGAGTCTCGAACTGCACTTTAAAGGTTCGGGAAGCGCCACACTGGCTTATCTTTGTTCTTTTGGGGATTAGATGCTGAAGGTCAGAAAAGTCCAAGGATTGGGGAACTCGCTTAACGACGGCTACGAAGACTGGTTCTTTCGCTGCTTCTACTTTTTGCATTTTGATGGATGGGCCCATGTTAGCCTTTAGATACATTTAAAAACAAAAAAACCCCATCTGAAATATCTAAACTTTCAAAATGCTGAGGGTGTCCACCATATCTCAAATATATTTTTGCATGCACTATCGGACACAATCAAAATCAGTTTGTCAATTATGTCTTCACATTTGTCAGGTCTCAATTGAGGGATACGCGCTCCACACCTTTAACCCCCTTCCAAAATAGTTTACGATGTTTCACTATTTTTTTTACTTTTAAAATCCCCCCCCCACCCACAAAAGAAAATATATCTGATATTCTTTACGGGGATGAACTTTTTCACATTGCAAGGATAACCTTGAGGCAAAAGGGAGCTCTACCTGTCTATAAGCCTTGAATTCTTGAACAAGTTGAACTTTCACGAGAATTTAAACTTCTTCTAGGGGTATTTATGGCATTTTGAACTTTTTTGACCGCCACTCAAGAGATTTACGTTGACTTCCAAGAAAAAAGCTTGTCAAAACTTATTCATCGAGGATTTATCCAAAATTAGAATGACATTTCAGGATGATATCTTTCAGTTTTTTGAAGGTGGAGAAAGGTCCTTTGGACCAATCTCGGAGGCCGTGACTCTCACATGCCTATCTATCTCTAAGTGCTGAAATGCTGGTGTACATTTTCTAAGGTTCTAAATATCAACAGTCATAGTCTCCTCTTAAAAAAGCAGGCATATACATTGTTGCCAAAAGGTCAACCGTTAGGGGGAGGGGGATAGAGCTAAAATTTTATTCTTAGGTTCAGATTTCTCAAATTTTACTAGAGATACATTCAAACATATTCGATGGGAGGAGGGGATTCCCCTCTTTATACAACTTATATGTATGTATGTCAGTTTCGTATTTTATCACCCCTATAAAAGACAAAAACAAGAGTGATCATGAATGAAGATACACAAAAATTTCTATTAATTGAGACAAGGCATGGAGAAGATTAGTATAGGAATCCCTAAACCTGTGAAGCTACTAGCATGGTTTTATCGATTTCTAATTGATGCTTCGAATACCCTTTTCTTAAAACCGAACAGACTCTCTTACTCAAATAACTATTCGTGCAAGGCCAACCTTAATGAAGGTTCCTTATTGAAATCAGAGTAACAATTCATGCACGGATTAATATACATTTTCCACAAGATAGTAGAATTCAAATTTTGAAAAGCAGCGGAGACGAGTTTTGCTCTTTGCAAGGTGTTTACCAACTTGCACACAGAGAAACTGATGGACTACTTGTGCAAAACACTGTAACCCAGAAATTGTTTGTTCTATTCACTGCCATCCTAGCCGAGTAGATTGGTGCGCTGGATTTAGGATCCCTTGTCCGAATGGACGAAGGTTTGAATCCTAGTGTGCCCAATTATTTGGTTTAGGACGGGGGTCAGTAGCGTGACTCTGTAAGCTCAGCCAGAGTCGACGCAGCTTTAAATGAGTACCTGGAGAAATCTGGGAAAGGTAAACAGGAAGGGTGTGCGAAAGCACAGGATGGTTGGCCCCCAACTCCCCATTGGACTTCCCGGCTGTAGGGCCAAGAAACGAAGATCAGCACCGCAGGTAGGGAAGCGTCTGTGCCCTTTCAAAAAGGGATAATCAATCAGGTTTTAAGAACGTTTAAACAATTCTTTAAACAAGAAGCGTCTGTGCCCTTTCAAAAAGAGGATAACCGATCAGGTTTTAAGAAAGTATAAACAATTCTTTAAACAAGAAGCGTCTGCGCCCTTTCAAAAAGGCGTGTGCCTAATAGATTTGCCTCCTACTCAGTCACATTTGTGTCCAATGTAGCTTTCAGTGGAGTTGTTTGCAAATCTGTCTTTCCATTTAAATGTGAAGGCTCCACATCTGACCAAAGATTGTAAATTTCAGGGGTTCGATTCTGCTCGGAGTTTTGAACTGATGGGAGTTTTGAAATTGCTTCTTGGAATTGCTGAAAGAGACCGGTAATTTATTTTATCACAAAAATGAATCCTGGCCAAAAAAAGTGTTGGCACAATTGCTTACAAAAAGCAAACTTGAGACTTTCACTCAAGTTTTGTTGGGATTCACTCGAATCCTTTCCTGCGATGACATGCCTTTCAACACCTAAAATTTACTTAATCTCTTTCTTAATATTAGACCTGAGAATTAGTAATTAAACAGAAATGCAAGAAAACATGATTAATCGATAAAAGTTACAAAAATTAGGAAAGAAGAGGCAAGTTATATGAAAACAGAATATATTAAAAGAGAAACTTTTACTTTTTGAGACTTAATATACTTATACTTTTTTCTACTATAAAATAAATAATTTCTGAGGCCACATTGGCTAATCCTGATAAAACCTAAAATTGCGAAGAAAGGAAGAAAAACAAGGACAATTAACAGCCAGTAAAAAAATTGAAAAACTATGCAAATATTTCGGTCAAGACCTCCGCTTGATCGTCCTAAGAGCAAAATAAAACTGATAAAAATATAAAAAACCACACCTTAATATAAAAACAAAAAACTAAAATTGGACGACCCTTTCTCAGTAACGGTGAAAGGGTAACTGAATAAAAAACATCCACAAAATCATATTGTGCAATCAAATAGAATCTCCGATAATAATCAAACTGGAAAGCAATTAGCCTTTAAGAGTGCTTTACGTAAAATGAAATTGTGAAATGCCATTTAGACTTGTGTTTTTTATTCAGTTACCCTTTCTCCGTTACTGAGAAAGGGTCGTCCAATTTTAGTTTTGTGTTTTTATATTAAGGTTTGGTTTTTAAATTTTTTATCAGTTTTATTCTGCACTGAGGACGGTCAAGCGGAGGTCTTGACCGAAATATTTACATAACTTTACAATTTTTTCACTGGTGTTAATTGTCCTCGTTTTCTTCTTTCTTTCTTCGCAATTTTATGTTTTACTCTAAAATAATTTAGTTGAATTTATATATTTTCTCAATACTTGAAATGCAATCCATTTTAGCAATACTCGATCTACGCGTGACAGAGTGACAGAAAAAGAAAAGTAATTTCAAATTAAAACAAAGAGTGAAAGAAAATCCACAAAAAAATTATTCCATATATGACGGGGGCTGCCCCCTCCTCAACCCCTCACCCTTTATGCTACAGTTTTATAGTGCTATGCTTAAGCATTTCTGAATAGACTAGCGCTTGAGCAGTCCTAGTTAAGGTGTTGGAACAAAAAAGTCAAACTGCAACGTAAAGAGCTTGGGAAGGATGAAAGGGCAGCACCCCTCATATATGAATTGCTGTCTGTTCGTTTTGTGTCTTAATGTTGCTCTTTAGTTTCACTTGAAGAAACTTGAAACTTCTTTTTATTTAATTTCTGTTCTTTTTAATACCATAACCAAGGCTGTCCTAAATATGAGGAGAAATACCACCCCCCCCCTAACACTACTCTTTCAACCAAAGTATAATTTAGCAGAATAAAGTTTCGAGAAATAATAAATCATTTAGTGTATTTGCTTTTGGGATTAGGTATGACCTAAGAAAGTAAAAGAATATCCCATTGTTGCAGAAAGGGATAGCTTCTACAATGACTTCGACAAGGTTCTCAAAAGTGATGGACTTCCTAAAGGTGCCTTACTATCACTGGAGCTCTTCAATCTCATATTAACTGCAGTCCTTCCATTCACTTATAGCTCATCTGGTGCCCTCATAGGACGAGTAATGATAAAAAACTTGCTTGTGTAGACAATATAGCCCTAATTTCTGAGTCCCCTCCGTGATCTTCAATCCCGGACTGAAATCGTTCATACCACCACCAACCTCTTTGGGATGATCGTCAGCACTTCGAAAACGATGGCCATGCGCTGTTCATGTAAACCCTATTCTCAGGTAAACTCCAGCCTCCAGCTTGAAGTTGACAATATAGAGTGGGTAAAAGAATTCAACTATCTTAGTAGCTTATTCGCCTTCAACAATAACCACTCCAGAGGTAGCAAGAGACGCCTGGAACTTGCTAATTCCAACTTTAAAAGTCTGATGCCCATCTGGAGGAACAAGAACTTATAAAAAAAAAAAACGCTTAAAGTGAGGCTGTTTAACTCGCTTATCACCCCTTTCGCCATTTATGACTGTGAAAACGGGACTCTAAAAACAGAAGATAAGCATCTTCTTGCTGCCTTGGAAACAAAATCACTGTGACATATTGCCGGTATCACTTATCATGATAGAATTTTTGACATCAAGCTCGTCCGTAAGTTCCAGGTCAAACTAACCATCCTCGACAGAATAAAAGGGCAGCAGACTAGGGCACATAAAACGTATGGATAACACTCATCTCCCCAATATAGCCTTTGAAGGCCGGGTAAATGGTTCTCGACCTAGAGGGCGCCCTTCAAAGAGATGGAAGAACAGCCTCTCGTCACTGAGTTTACCGCACTTTTTTCCGCCTGACAGAAGATAGACATGTATACAGGAGCTGCGTCAATAGACTGATGACAGAAGAGGCCCCAAAACGATCTTAAAGGACGGATGGGACTTTACTCCAGAAAGTCGAGTTAAAAATGTATTACAATAATTCCAAGAGCCTCTGATGGTTACCCATTTCAGCGCCCCTACGATGTCCCAGTGACACGCTAGTGCTGGAGAAAAAAAAGAAAAGAAAAACAAAACGCGCTCTGGTATCAAGCACTTTTTCGTAATTCCCAATAATCTGCTTCGTAATTAATTTTTGTGTTGAACTAAAAATAAATAGAATCTATCATTAACGAATCAGCTTTGTATTTGAATGATTTTTTTTCACTTGGTATTTTTTTTCAAAACTCTTTTTTTTTTTCCGCTTGCAGTGGTGACTGGGAAGGGGGTATTGAAGAGGGGGATTTTAAACACCATTTTAAGCGTTTTCGATCACAGAGCCAGCTGTTTTTAAAAATTTCCATAAATTTGTTTCCGCGATAAACTTTTCAAACAGTTCGTGATAACGAACTGTAGGTAAGGAGCGACCCGGCTCTATAGTAACCGAAACTCTAGAAAACAGAAGAAAGATCACGGATGCGTGTTTATTTTTTTTTATTTTTTTCCAGGGGTGATCGTATCGATCCATCAGTCCTAGAATATCGTGAGAGGGTTCATTGGAACGGAAATTAAAAGTTCTAGTGCCCTTTTTAAGTGACCAAAAAAATTGGAGGGCAACTTGGCCTCCTCCCTCGCTCATTTTTTTCTCGAAGTCACCCAAGCAAAGTTTTGAGATAGCCATTTTGTTCAGCATAGTCGAAAATATATTTAATATGTCTTTCAGGATGACTTAGATCCTTACTATTTCCGGGGGAAGGACTGCAAGTTATTAACTTTGCCCATTGTTTACATATAGTATTGGTTATTGGGAAGTATACAGGCGTTTTCAGAAGAAATTTTTTCTAGTGGGGGGGGGTCGGGGTCAGAGTAGGGGTTACGGGAAAGGATCTTTCCATGGAGGAAGGGACATTTCTATGAAGGGGGCACCAGATTTCCCAACATTATTTAAAAAACGATCAGAAATTAAATAAAAACAAGTTTTTTTCAACTGAAAGTAAGAAGCAACGTTAAAACTTAAAAGAACAGAAATTATTACGTATATGAGGGGGTTCGCCCCCTCGTCAATACATCGCTCTTTACGCTAAAGTTTTTTTTAGTACTTTCAAAAGAACTATCTATTCTAATTAACCCGGCCTTTGTGATTCAGGGGTTTGTGATTCGAAGAAAATTCAAACTTTAGCGTAAAGAGCGAGGTATAGACTAGGGAGCGAACTCCCTAATATACGTAATAAAAACATACAAATATAGAAAATTCGTTACGTAAGTTAACTCGTAAGTTACGTCAGAACAAAATTTCGAGAAAGACAATTGGCCAAAAAAAGGAAAATTAACACGCCAGTTTTGTTTTAATTATTCATGCACGGTGAGCCAAAATCAAAGCTGCATTTATTCAAAAATGTTCAGAAATTAACTTAAAAAAATAATTTTTTTTTAACTGAAAGTAAGGAGTGACATTAAAATCTAAAACGAACAGAAATTATTCCGTATATGAAAGGGTTTGACCCCTCCTCAACGCCTCGCTCTTTACGCCAAAGTTTGACTCTGTCTTACAACTTTATTTTTTAAAACAATAAAAAACTTTAGCGTAAAGAGCGAGGCGTTGAGGAGGGGTCAACCCCTTTCATATACGGAATAATTTCTGTTCGTTTTAGATTTTAATGTCACTGCTTAATTTCAGTTAAAAAAAAAACTTGTTTTTTTTAGTTAATATGTCAAAAAAAAGAATAACTTAAGTAATAGCTATTATTCCTTAAGCAGCATTAACGGCAAGCTTCTTTTAAACGAGGGTTCAGTTTTACGGGGTTTGAGTTGCATGAGGGTTTAGCTGAATAATGTTGAGTGACACAGGGGTTCAGTTGCATAGGGTTCAGTTAAATGAGGGTTCAGTTGCACGAGGGTTCAATTACATGGAGATTCAGTTAAATGGGGGTTCAGTTGCACGAGGATTCAGTCGCAATTGAACCATAAGAACCTCGTCATTAATCTTCCAAATATTGTTTGCTTTCTTAGCTCTACTAGTCTGTATATGAGACCAGTTTTCAGACCTCAAGTAGTTTTCTTCCTAGGACATAGTAAAATTAAAATAGATTAAAAGAAAAGTCGTAAAACAGAAAATGTTATAAAAGTAAACTTAATACAATATCAAGAAAACTACTTGAAACTAAAAATTCTATCCATGCATTTTGTCTTCAAAAAGACACCATAGACTATTGAATGGAAAGATCATTTAGATGGAAGGGTCTCTTCTGTCAAAAATTTACACTTATGTAGAATCTTACGTAACTTTACACTTATTTCGTCGTTAAATGGTAGGAGAGGGGCTGATCTCTACCCCTGGAACCCTACAAGGCTCCGTGGCCAAATTCATCTCTTATATTTTCTTCGTGTTTAGGAGTCATACCTGTGCTTCCTTTTTCAAGCGTAGAATAGCTTTCTGCTGGTTCTTCGAAAAGAGATCCCACACTTTTGGCTGGAAGGTTGATTCTATAATCTTCTGATTTTTATTGACTGAAAGAAGGTAAAGAGTAAGACACACTAATAATACATAATAAATAAGCTTTTGCCTAAGCGAAGGGCTTCGAAACACAAGGCGGATCTAGAGCAAAACCTTAGAGGGGGGGGGGGGAGATGTGGCAAGGGCACCAATAATGACGAAACTGATGGGTTTATTTAAAAAAAGTATAAAAAAAATGAGGGCACCGGAAAAATCTTGGCGGCCCTCGGTTCCTCCCGGCCCTCATCATGAATTCGCTCCTCCTTTCGAAAAAGCTTCTATTGCATTGAAAAAATACGCTAAATTATTATTATGGATAGTGTTGGGGTTCCACCCCCCTGTTTCTTTTCTTTTCAGATAAATGACCTGTTTTCGTTCCGTAATTACATTTGCTTAGATTTGCTCATAGTATAATTTTTAATGACAATTTAAAAGTCTGCATTTAGACCCCGTTCGGGGAAGCCTATGTTTGTTATTATATGGGACCATTTGGAAGAATACAAGTAAGGTATTTTCTACAAACTGTCTACTAATTTTCCCGGAACTCAGGCAGGGTAGGAATAGAGTTACGAGATAACGTCATTGTTATATTGACAGGGGGGTTTGTTACCTCCAAGGAGAGAGTTAGAGATTTCTAGTGGTAACCCAAGGCGGGTACACTTGGCTTTAGAAAGTGGCCATTTGACCACTCGATCGCGTTATCATACCCTGGGACATGGTACACTGTAAATAGGGTAGTACGAAACCCGATATTTGCAGAACCGGTGTGGTAGACGCGGACATCACATTATAATTTGGGGCGGGGGGGGGAGCGGGCCTTTCCCCTCAAATAAGTGGTGACACTCGTACCTTTACACACCCAATAAGTGGTGGAAGCAAGAAAAGGTCCTATCAGTAAACCTGATAGTAAAAGAATTCCGCGTTTTTCAAAGAAACAAGTTGAGTTAGTCTACATAGTAGCCTATTGTGGTTACATATAAAAAAAAAAATAAAAAAATACGGAATCAATTAATAGAATTATGAAGATCTATTACGGGCTGTGCCTTGTTAGATCATAATTGAAAAATTTACGAATCAATATATCGCGCAACTAATTAGTGTGCAAAAAATAAAGCTAATTGACACGCAGCAATTTTTCGCGAGAAACCGGAAGTTAAATGGATAAAAGAATTTTCATTTAGACTGAAGAGGTAATTTGAAGTTAACTGAATTTTGAAATAATGTCGGACAGAGATGAGATTAACTCAAGACCGAGAAGGGCGAGCGAAGCCCATAGAAAAAGTAGGAAAATAGAAAGAAAGGCTAATATAGAGGCCTTTGAGAGAGAGCACCGAGAATATGAGGAAAAAATGCAGGCTGCTGAGAAGATGAAATTATAAAGAAAGGGCTAGAGTAGCCTATAAAGAAAGTGACAATGCGGATAGAGAACGAACAGATTCAGAAAATGAATTAAGAAGAAATAATGACAGACGGAATCAAAGTAGTCCGAGTAGAAAGAGCAATGATGAATCGAGATCCAGCAAAGGCTCGCGAAAAAGTACTCAAATAGATACGACACAGAAAATATTAAATTTCATGAAGAAGAAAAAAGCCAGAGAGGCCCATAGAAAAAGTAGTGAAAGACAGCACCTAGAATATATGAAAAAATTACAGGATGAGATAAATCAAATTGAAAAAGATAGTCAAGCCAATGAAATACTTCATTAGACCCGTATGGACAAAATTGAAAAAGACAGTCAAGCCAATGAAATACTTCATCAGGCTCGTATGGAAAAAATTGAAGCCCGTAAGGGAATGTCAATGAGTGAGAGATTATCAGAGATTTATTACACATCAAATGCTAAAACGGAAAATCATGCTACTTCGTTGACAAGGCGGGGAGGTGGACCAGCCCATAAAACAAATTGGGAGGCTGTGCCACCCTGTCGGAAAAATTAAATGCTTGATACTCAAAATATTGATAATCTGGTAAAATTTGATTCCTCGGAGCCCTTTTCTAAAAATTGCCATAATAAAGATGAGAAATTAACCTATAGAAGAACAAATTGGGCTATAGCCCATAATGAAGGAAACATTGACGAGATTATGAAATTACATAAAATAGAAGGAAAATTAAACGGAAAATTGACCGAAATGGTAGCTGACTCAGGGAGTGAGCAAACTTTTGTGCGAATGGACCTAATTAAAAAACGGAAATAGACCATAAAAATAATATTACAACAGTGTGTTATTATAGAGATAAGCACCAATGCCCGTCTGCTTGGGTAAGAATAGAAATTGCAAGGAACGACGGTACAATCCAAAGAAAAACGAGTAGGCTTAGTACCTACTCTAGCAGTGGATGTTTTAGTAGGAGGAGACTTTGGAGATATCGGAAATCGGAAATCCAAATTTCCAGAAAATAGAAAAATTGAGAACACTTTTAGCGAGTGAAAGACGCCGAAAAAAATTTGCCAAAATGAAACACTGATTGTACCAGAAAAAAATGCGACGAAATTTTATTGTACGCGCTTTTCCTCGCAAAGTTCGGGAAATTTTATTACAATATGAAAAACCAAATGTCGGAATTCAGTTCCCATTTGATAACGAAATATTTGTTTCTGTGGTAAAAGTAAAGAGAAGTAACAGAGAGAAAAGAGATATTAAACGGTGCTACAAGGAAGTAATGCAGTCAAAGATGGTGGACACTGGAGTCAAAAACAGATTTAACGATGATTTATTATTTTGCGCGAATGACAAAATTGAGAAAAGTGAAAAAGAACAAATAAATGCAAAAAAAGAGACAAAATTTGGAGATTCAGCCTGAAATGGTGAAAAATAAAAAAAAAATGTTGGATGGGCTGTGCCTTGATATACATAAATAATAGGGGGAAAAAGAGGTAAAAGACCCTGGGAAATAAAACAAGATGGTTTCAAAATAGAGATGAATGACCTACAAGGGGTTGGGGGAACGTTGGGAGATATGGAATGTCGAGTCGGATTGGAAAAACTTGGAAAGGAATCTGAGATTAGTGTTATCAACTCAAAAGATATGTCGATCCTTTATGAGGGGGAGGAATCCCTTGGGGAAGATCCCCTGCGGGAATTCGCGAAATATAGCCCTTTTCCTCAATACACAACTGGCGGACAAGTTGTGATCCCTTTACCGAGATTTTGCCTCTCTGATCTGGAGTCCTTGGGGGATACTCTCTCCAGTCACTTCATACTTCATCCAAACCTTTGTCCAGTAACCCAATTCATAGCTGTTATTCTTCATGGGAATCAACAATTATTTCCGGAAAACCATATTCAGTATCTAAGTTTCATCTTCAATTAGCATCAACGCATATTCTGCATCTGATTATCCTAGGGGAGGGAACCCAGAAAAAGGCGATTCATGGTTCGCTCAAAATTTTACTTCATTCCCCAGTACCCGTATCGTTTTCACAGGCCTTTGCATGTTCGGCCTTAGATTATTTCAAATTATGCCAAGGGGCAATTTACTCTTTTATTGAGATGTGGGGTTGTTTCCACAGATGGAAATTAAGAGGCAAGTGCAGCCAATTTTTCATGATGGCTGGCATCATCAAATGTGCCAGAAACTGATTCTCTGCTCCTCTCAATGTAAATTCGTGAGAGCGAGAAAGTTTTTGTTTTTGATTGTGCTGCGCACAATCATTTTCTACGAATCTTGGGGACTTCAACTTTCAAAACCTAATGCGGACGCTATACGATCTAGACCATGGTGGTTCTACAGTAGAGACGACCGATCCATAGCCAAGCGGTGGAAGTAGTAGCACAGACACTAGTGGAAGAGAGAAGGCAAAATGGATTTTGTAAAGTTGAAGTTATGTGTTTATGTTTGTAAGGGTGGACAAGGTAGCGCGTAGGCGGTCATTTATCTTACGGGGGGTTTTAAGGTGTTGGGGTTCCACCCCTGTTTTTTTTTCTTTTCAGATAAATGACTTGTTTTCTTTCCATAATTACATTTGCTTGGATTTTCTTATAGTATAATTTTCAATGACAATTTAAAAGTCTGCATTTAGACCCCGTTCGGGGAAGCAGATTTTTGTTATTATATGTGACCGTTTGGAAAGAATACAAGGAAGGTACTTTCTACAAACTGTCTACTAATTTTCCCGGAACCCAGGCAGGGTAGGAATAGAGTTACGAGATACAGTCATCGTTATATTGACAGGGGGGTTTGTTACCTCCAAGGAGAGAGTTAGAGATTTCTAGTGGTAACCCAAGGCGGGTACACTTGCTTTAGAAAGTGGCCATTTGACCACTCGATCGCGTTATCATACCCTGGGACAGGGTACACAGTAAATAGGGTAGTACCAAACCCGACGATATTTGCAGAACTGGTGTGGTAGACGCGGACATCACATTATAATTTGGGGCCGGGGGCTTTTCCCCTCCAATAAGTGGTGACACCCGTACCTTTACACACCCAATAGATAGTAATTACAGAGATGATCAGGTATGTAGGTAGCCTGTCTATAAATATTGAGAGCAAATCAGAGGGAGGACTTTATAATAAAAATTCTACAAATCTTTAATGAAAAACTTAAACGAACTTGATTACAAAACAAGTTACCATCCATACATTTCTCCCACTGCAACTGTATATGTATATTTTTGGTTTTTTTTTTTATAATTTAGTTGATTTATTAGTAATAAATGTAATTAAACTCTATTAAACTAAATGCTAAGACAAGAAACTACTAAATATAACAACACAAGTTTAAACTAATTGAGATATACAATTTTAGAAACTCATTTATTTTCTTTACAAACTTTCTCGACTGACCGACCGTATTTCAAACAGTAGTCTGTACGAAAAGTGAAGTCCAATCTTTCTTTCTAGGGCTATAATGAGAAAAATGTTGAGATGGTTGGGGCACGTTCTGTGAATGAAGGATGAAAGGCTGCCAAAGATTGTCCTTTTCGGCCAAACCGTCTAGGGATAAACGGAAAGCAGGTCGTCCTCGGTTGGGGTGAAAGGATATCGTAAAGAAAGATTCAAGGGAGATGGGAACTTCCTGGGAAGGTGTAAAGAGGAAGGCTTCGAATAGATTGAGATGGAGGAGGAGTATGCTCAGCTGTGTTTGCCTCAGGTGACTTGGTGCTGCGGTGAGTTGTTAGTAGTAATAGTATTTATTTTCTTTACAGAAATAAGTTCTTCCTTCTTTCTCTATAGTTTCCTATAAAGAGAATGACACTAATTTTCGAAGGGGTGAGGAAGCGCCAATGCCAAGCTGGTTTGTCGGAGTTACTGTTCATTTTAAGTTTGACTTAGCTGTTTCTGTTATTTAAAAAAAAAGGCTTTCTAAAAAGAATTTTTACAAAGGAAAGCAAGGAGAAATATAAAAGATTTATCATGAGCATTAATTAAAATTTTAAACAAACGGAAATTACCACAACTGTGAGTAGGTGTACACTCTCCAACGCTTTCAAGACTAGAGCAACCTTTGATGAATAACAAAGAACAAACAAATAAACACGCATCCGTGATCTTTCTTCTGGCAAAAAAATACCAAATTCCACATTTTTTGCAGATAGGAGCTTGAAACCTCTACAGTAAGGTTCTCTGATACGCTGAATCTGATAGTGTGATTTTCGTTAAGATTCTCTGACTTTTATGGGTTGTTTCCTCCTTTTTCGAAAATAAGGCAAATATTCTCAGGCTCGTAACTTTTCATGGGTAGCATTAAACTTGATGAAAGTTATGTATTTAAAATCAGCGTAAAAATACGATTCTTTTGATGTATCTATAGGTACCAAAATTTCAATTTTTTAAGTTACGGTTACTATTGAGACGAGTCGCTCTTACTATACAGTTCGTTACCACGAACTGTTTGATTTGTCCTTTGCTGTTACTCTCTTGTCATTATAGGATTGAAATACAGTTAAAAATTAAAGGAAATAATACCACTATATGGTAAACGATCAATCCTGTCTGATTAGTTTCACACTCTGAATTTACCCCACATCCAAAATAGCTTACTCCAATCCACTGCAGTTGATTTCCGTCAAATGACAGCCAATGAAAACCATTTTCTTCTAAAGAGAATGGTTTTCATTGGCTGTCAGTGACGAGAACCACTTGCAATCGACCGCGTTAAGCTATGTTGATTGTTTTGATTTCGTGTTCATTGTTCTGATTTTTGGAACAGTAAGTTGCAACATACTAAATTTTGGGCCCTTGCCTCCTTGGTCATTTGGATATTACTCATATACACAGAATTTTTTCTTTCTTAAATCCTGTGTTTTTTGATAAAACAGGCTTTTTGTCTTTTTGTCCTGTTTGTCTATTTTTTTAAGAAAATTTGCCTAGTTAAATACTATATTGCTCTGTTTGGGGGTAGCTAAGGTATATGTTTCACTCTGAAACAAATAATTTTGCAAAAGCCTACAGCTGTCATTTGCACCAAAAAGACAAATTCTTGTACATTGCATTGATTAGTCTCAGATCTGTTCGTTCACCGAGTCGGTGCTAGGCATTCACCCCCCGGATAATTCCCCCTCGGAAAATTCCCTTCCCGCTGAAAATTTCTCACAGACAATTCTCGCCATATCATCTAATATGTAAAATTGCGCATCCAAAGCGAAAGAAAGACAAATAAGAATTATACATATATACGAAGCCAGGGAAATTACTCCCAGAAAATTCTCCCAGGGAAATCCCCCCCCCCCCCAGAAAACACCCTCACAAAAAAGTAAAAATGTCCGTAACTTCCTCATCCCTAGAGGAATATTTATTGGACCCAGCCTTTCAATTATGTTGAACCAAATGGCTATCTCAAAATTTCAATCGGATGTCTTTGGAGAAAAATGGGGTCGGAAGCCCCCTCCCGATCTTCTAGGATTCTTGGTTAGATAAGATTATCCCTGGAAGGAAAAACAACAGCAAAAAACAGCCATCCATTATCCCTTTTTGGTAAAAAATTAGATTTAGATGAGACCTTGAAACCTTTACAATATGGTTCTCTGATCATTTTCTAGTTAGGAACGGGGGAAGATGCCTAAAACGGTTCCTTTTAATTTCAAAACATACTAACTCTCATTGATCCTTCATAAAAACTGAAAATTAGTTCTAAGGAAGAGAATGGAGGTATAAGGGGAGGAAGGGGGTGGCCGTAATCACGAGAGTAACATTAAACCCGAAAACGAACACAACTTATTCCAAAAAAGAAGGGTCTGCCTCCTCCTCATCCCAACCATCCCTTGTGGTCGTTATAAACTTCGGAGGATGCTCATCGATCGGAATTTGAAAGCACTAGTCCTTTTTTTAAGTCAATAGGATGGAGACCTGGAGCCTCTTCCTTAGGCCAGAACAAAATTTGCACTTTACTGAAAAAATATAAATTTTTTTACTTTTATAACTTAAATAAATCAAATAATATTGACATTTTGATTACTAAATATCAGTATATGTATATTAAACTGACAATGCACATTCATTTGTATTTTTTCAGTAAAGTGCAAATTTTTCTTCTGGCCTAAGGAAGGCATAGGGGTTTTGCGCCCAAAATTATATTAATTTCTGCTCGTTTTGAGCTTGACTCGGTCATTTATTGTAATTTCTGTTCGTTTTGGGTTTCATTTATTTATCGATGCTGATTTGTGGTAGTTTCACGCTTGGTAGATTATTTGATTTTATTCTTACTCAATTTTTTGTTTAATGGAGCTCTTTACTTTTCTTTGAAAAACTTATTTTGTGGAAAAAGTTTTTTTTTTAATTAATTTCGTTTTATATTGACATAGTCTTTTCGGGGAAAAAGAAAATAATACTTTAAATCTTTTCGTTTTTTAGACTTTATAGTTTGGCCTGCTATTTGTATGCTGGAGAAAAATTTTCAGCAGTTTTTAACAACATACACCCTTTTAAAAATCTGGACACAAATACTACTGTTTAATTTAGTTTCATACCTCCTCTAGTTGACCTGAAATAAAAAAACTTGATACCATTCGCAAAAAAATCTGTTTACTTTCTATGATAGCTTGGATACACTTACGCTATTTTGATTTGGTTAAATTTTAAGAGCAGAAGTAGCCCCGAAAGTTTGAACATAATACCCTCAGTCGTTCTTGGAATACTGCTGAGATGCCTTACTGGGAATTAGCATTAACACAGTGCATTTTGATTTAATCTTAAGGCAACATTTAATTTTTTAAACATAATGGGCAAATGGGAGGGTGGGCGTGGGAGGGGAGGAGTGGAAGGGGGATTAGTTGCCCTCCAATCCCTTTCGACTATTAAAAAGGGCATCAGCCCTTTCTATTTTCAATCGAATGAGCCCTTTTCGAAGTTCCCACGACAACTCCTTCGATACGAAGTGTCCTGGTCTATACAACAACAACAACAAAAAAATAATACATTATACCCACATCGATCTTTACTATAAAAATGTCAAGCCTTCCAATCAATTTCGACTATTAAAAGGGCACTAGGCCTTGCGATTTCCAATCGAATGAGCCCTTTGGAAACGACAACGCTTTCTATAAAACACCTTATATGCCCCCTGGGCATAAATTATAACCCTTACCCTAAGATCTGTTGGGGTGGTTGTCATACTCTAACACCGAATTTCCAGAACTACGTTAAACAAAATAACTTTCTCAAAATTTTGATTGGATGGGTTTGAGGAAATGGTAGGCGTGAGAGGGAAAATGGCCCTTCAATTTTCAATCAAATTAGCCCTTTTGAAGTTTCTACGACAAGCTTTCAATAAGATCTTATATGCCTCCAGGGTATAACTTAGAACCCTGGCCCTGAGTGCTGGGGGGCTGTCATTCTTAAAGACCTAATTTCCAGAACTTTCTACTACGTTGAACAAAATGGCTATCTGAAAATTTTGATTGGATGTGTTTGAAGGAATGGTGGGCGTGAGAGAGGGGTTGGTTACCCTCTAATCACTTTCGACTAATACAAAGGGCACTAGCCCTCTCAATTTCCAATTCAATGAGCCCCTTCTGAAGTTTTACGACAACTCTATCTACAAAAAACCTTATATGCCCCAGGGCAGAACTTACAACCCTTGCCCTGAGGGCTGTGGGGGGGGGGGGGGAGGGGTTGTCATCCTCCAAGACCTAATTTCCAAAATTTCCACCTACGTTGAATAAAATGGCTATCTAAAATATTGATTGGATGTGTTTTGGGAAAAGATAGGCGTGAGAGGGGGTTTAGTTGCCCACGACTATTAAAATGGGCACTAGCACTTTGAATTCCCCTTGGAATGAGCCCTTTTTCAAGTTTCTACGACAAAGATTTGAATAAAAACCTTATATGCCCCCAAGGCATAACTTATAACCCTTGCCCTGAAGACTGTGGGGAGAGTGTCCTATTTCCTGAAGTTTGAACAGCGTGGAACAAAATGGCTATCTCAAAATTTTGATTGGATGGGTTTGGGGGAAATGGTGGGCATGAGAGGGAAAATGGACCTTCAATTTTCAATCAAATGAGCCCTTTTGAAGTTTCTACGACAAAAATTTCAATAAGATCTTATATGCCCCCAGGGCATAAATTAGAACCCTGGCCCTGAGTGCAGGGGGGGAGGCTGTCATTCTTAAAGACCTATTTTCCAGAACTTTCTACTACGTTGAACAAAATGGCTATCTGAAAATTTTGATTGGATGTATTTGGAGGAATGGCGGGCGTGAGAGAGGGGTTGGTTACCCTCCAGTCACTTTCGACTATTACAAAGGGCACTAGCCCTCTCAATTTCCAATTCAATGAGCCCCTTCTGAAGTTTTACGACAACTCTGTCTACAAAAACCTTATATGCCCCCAAGGCAGAACTTGCAACCTTTGCCGTAGGGGCTCTGGGGGGTTCGTCATCCTTAAATACATAATTTCCCAGAACTATCAACTACGTTGAACACAAATGGCTATCTCTAAACTTTGTTTAAATATTTTTTAGGGAAATGGTGGTCGTAAAAGGGGGATAATTACTCTCCATTCACTTTCGACTATTAAAAAGGGCAATTTCAATTTCCAATCAAATGAGCCCTTTTTGAAATTTCTATAACAACTTTCTATATAAACTTTATATGCCCCCAGGGCATAACTTACAACCCTTGCACTGAGGGCTCTGAGGGGGTTATCATCCTAAAAGACCTAATTTCAAGAACTTTCAACTACGTTGAACAAAATGGATATCTCGAAATTTTGATTGGATGTGTTTGGGAAAATGGTGGGCGTTAGAGGGACGTTTAGTCACCCTCCAATCACTTTCAACTATTAAAAAAGGTACTAGTTCTTTCAATTTCCAATTGAACGAGCCCTTTTGAAGTTTCTAAACTTTCAATAAAAACCTTATATGCCCCCAGGGCATAACTTACAACCCTTGCCCTGAGGGCTGTGGGGGGGGGGAAGGGGTTGTCATCCTCAAAGACCTAATTTCCAAAACTTCCAACTACGTTGAATAAAATGGTTATCTAAAATATTGATTGGATGTGTTTGGGGAAAAGATAGGCGTGAGAGGGGGGTTTAGTTGCCCACGACTATTAAAATGGGCACTAGCACTTTGAATTCCCCTTGGAATGAGCCCTTTTTCAAGTTTCTACGACAAAGATTTAAATAAAAACCTTATATGCGCCCAAAGCATAACTTATAACCCTTGCCCTGAAGACTGTGGGGGGAGTGTCCTGCTCAAAGGTATAGTTTCCTGAAGTTTGAACAGCGTGGAACAAAATGGCTATCTCAAAATTTTGATTGGATGGGTTTGGGGAAATGGTGGACATGAGAGGGAAAATGGCCCTTCAATTTTCAATCAAATGAGCCCTTTTGAAGTTTCTACGACAAAACTTTCAATAAGATCTTATATGCCCCCAGGGCATAACTTAGAACCCTGACCCTGAGTGCTGGGGGGGCTGTCATTCTTAAAGACCTAATTTCCAGAACTTTCTACTATGTTGAACAAAATGGCTATCTGAAAATTTTGATTGGATGTGTTTGGAGGTATGGTGGGCGTGAGAGAGGGGTTGGTTACCCTCCAGTCACTTTCGACTATTACAAAGGGCACTAGCCCTCTCAATTTCCAATTCAATGAGCCCCTTCTGAAGTTTTACGACAACTCTATCTGCAAAAACATTATATGCCCCAGGGCAGAACTTACAACCTTTTCCGTAGGGGCTCTGGGGGTTCGTCATCCTTAAATACATAATTTCCAGAAACTATCAACTACGTTGAACAAAATGGCTATCTCTAAACTTGGATTAAATATTTTTTAGATAAATGGCGGGCGTAAAAGGGGGATAATTACTCTCCATTCACTTTCGACTATTAAAAAGGGCAATTTCAATTTCCAATCAAATGAGCCCTTTTTGAAATTTCTATAACAACTTTCTATATAAACTTTATATGCCCCCAGGGCATAGCTTACAACCCTTGCACTGAGGGCTCTGAGGGGGTTATCATCCTAAAAGACCTAATATCAAGAACTTTCAACTATGTTGAACAAAATGGATATCTCGAAATTTTGATTGGATGTGTTTGGGAAAATGGTGGGCGTTAGAGGGGCGTTAGTCACTCTCCAATCACTTTCAACTATTAAAAAAAAGGTACTAGCCCTTTCAATTTCCAATTGAACGAGCCCTTTTGAAGTTTCTACGCTTTCAATAAAAACCTTATATGCCCCCAGGGCATAACTTACAACCCTTGCCCTCAGGGCTGGGTTGTAAGTTATGCCCTGCGACTCCAAGGGCACAAGCGACTCCAATTTCCAATTGATGAGCCCTTTTTGAAGTTTCTACGACAACTTCTTTTATACGAAGTGCCCTGCTCTAAAGGAAACAATTAATAAATAATACATTGTGCCAACATTGTTCTTTTATGCCCCCAGAGCATAACTTAAACCCTTGCCCTGAGGGTTGTGGGGGAGTATCCTCCTCAAAAATATATTTTCTATCTGGAAATCAACTACGCTGAACAAACTGGCTATCTCAAAATTTTGATTGGATGTGTTTGGGAGAATGATGGGCAGGGGTGGGCTAGTTGCCCTCCAATCACTTTCGACTATTAAAAAGGGCACTAGCCACTCCAAATGTCCAATCGAATGAGCCCTTTTCAAAGTTTCTACGACAACTTTCGATACGAAATGCCCTGGTATGCCCAAAGATTGTGCCCAATACGAAAACACCATCGACTTCAATTTGACCCTTAGGCAGAAACTGATCGCTATGCCCTGCTATAAAAGGAAACAATTAATAAATAATACATTGTGCCAACATTGTTCTTTTATGCCCCAGAGCATAACTTAAAACCCTTGCCCTGAGGGGTGTGGGGGAGTATCCTCCTCAAAAATATATTTTCTATCTGGAAATCAACTACGCTGAACAAACTGGCTATCTCAAAATTTTGATTGGATGTGTTTGGGAGAATGATGGGCAGGGGTGGGCTAGTTGCCCTCCAATCACTTTCGAATATTAAAAAGGGCACTAGCCACTCCAATGTCCAATCGAATGAGCCCTTTTCAAAGTTTCTACGACAACTCCTTCGATACGAAATGCCCTGGTATGGAAAAAAAGATTGTGCCAACATCGTTCTTTACTTAGGCAGCGCGATCGCACTGCCTATGATTTATACAACAATTTTCTATATAAACCTTATATGCCCCAGGAAATAACTTACAACCCTTGCACTGAGGGCTCTGATGAGGTTATCATTCTAAAGACCTAATTTCCAGAACGTTCGACTACGGTGAACAAAATGGATATCTCAAAATTTTGATTGGATGTGTTTGGGAAAATGGTGGGCATGAGAGGGGCGTTAGTCGCTATCCAATCACTTTCAAATATTAAAAAAGGCACTAGCCCTTTCAATTTCCAATTGAATGAGCCCTTTTGAAGTTTCTACGAGAACGCTTTCAATAAAAACTTTACATTCCCCCAGGGCTTAACTTACAACCATTGCACTGAAGGCTCTGAGGCGGTATCATCCTAAAAGACCTAATTTCCATAACTTTCAACTACGTTGAACAAAATGGATATCTCAAAATTTTGAGTGGATGTGTTTGGGAAAATAGTGGGCGTGAGAGGGGCGTTAGTTGCTATCAAATCACTTTCAACTATTAAAAAAGGCACTAGCCCTTTCAATTTCCAATTGAATGAGCCCTTTCAATTTCCAATTGAATGAGCCCTTTTGAAGTTTCTACGACAATGCTTTCAATAAAAACTTTATATGCCCCCAGGACATAACTTACAACCCTTGCCCTAAGGGTTGTGGGGGGAGGGTTGTCATCCTTAAATACCTAATTTCCAAAACTCTCAACTACGTTGAATAAAATAACAATCTAAAAATTTTGATTGGATGTGTTTGGGGAAAAGATGGGCATGAGAGGGGGGTTAGTTGCCCTCAGATCACTTTCGACTATTAAAAAGGGTACTAGCCTTTTGAATTTCAAATCGAATGAGCCCTTTTTCAAGTTTCTACGACAAAGATTTCAATAAAACCTTGCCCTGCCCTGCCCTTATAACCCTTTCCTTGAAGACTGTGGGGGGATGGTGGCGTGGAAGGGGTGTTAGCTGCCTTCCAATCACTTTCGACTATTAAAAAGGGCACTATCCATTTCAATTTCCAATCGAATGAGGCCTTTTTGAAGTATCTACGACAATGCGTTCTATAAAAACCTTATATGCCCCCCAGGGCATAACTTACAAAACTTGCCCCAAGGGTTGTGGAGGAGTGTCCTTCTCAAAAAACATATTTTCTATCTAGATATCAACTAAGCTGAACAAAATGGCTATCACAAAATTTTGATTGGATGTGTTTGTGCCATTTGTATAAATGTTGCCCTCCAATCACTTTCGACTATTAAAAAGGGCACTAGCCCTTTGAATTTCCAATCGAATGAGCCTTTTTTGAAGTTTACACGACAACACCTTCTATAAAAACCTTATATGCCCCTAGGGCATAACTTACAACCCTTGTCCCGAGAGTTGTAGGGGAGTGTCCTCCTCAAAAACATATTTTCTATCTGGAAATCAACTACGTTGAACAAAATGGCTATCTCAAAATTTTGATTGGATGTGTTTGGGGGAGAGTAATGGGCGTGGGGGGGGGCTAGTTGCCCTCCAATTACTTTCGACTATTAAAAAGGGCACTAGCCCTTTGAATTTCCAATCTAATGAGCCTTTTTTGAAGTTTCTACGACAACGCTTTCTATAAAAACCTTATATGCCCCCAGGGCATAACTTACAACCCTAGCCCTGATGGCTGTGGGGGAGTATTCTCCTCAAAAACATAATTTCTATCTGGAAATCAAATACGCTGAGAACAAAATGGCTTTCTCAAAATTTTGATTGGATGTGTTTCGGGAAATAGTAGGCGTGGAAGGGATGTTAGTTGCCTTTACAATCACTTTCGACTATTAAAAAGGGCACAAGCCACTCCAATTTCCAATTGAATGAGCCCTTTTCGAAGTTTCTACGACAACTTCTTCGATACAAAGTACTTCTTCGATACAAAAAAAATAAATGATAAATATTGCCAACATCGTTCTTATATGCTCTCAGGGCATAACTTAAAACCCTTGCCCCGAGGGTTGTGAGGGAGTTTCCTCCTCAAAAACATATTTTTCTATAAGGAAATCAACTACGCTGAACAAAATGGCTATCTCAAAATTTTTATTAGATGTGTTTGGGGGAATGATGGGCGTGGGGGGGGGCTAGTTACCCTCCAATCACTTTCTACTATTAAAAAGGGCACTAGCCACTCCAATTTCCAATCGAATGAGCTCTTTTCGAACTTTCTACGACAACTCCTTCGATACGAAGTGCCCGGGTATGGAGGAAAAAATAAATGAATAAAACATTGTGCCCACACCGTTCTTTACTCAGGCAGCGCTATCGCGCTGCCTATGATAACCGATTCTGGCTCCAGACATTTTCATTATACCGACTTCAACTCCGACTCAATTCAGCGAAAATTTATTTAAACTCCGACTCAACAACCCCTTATATTTGGAGCCCCTAATCTTATTGGGTCAAGTTCTCTATGATCCGCAATGAAAAATTGATACAATTTCACCACACAGGTAATTTGTTCTTTCAATTCTAATAACCACATAAAGGTAATCTATTTTTTTTCTTGACAGATGTTCGTGGAGAGGGGAAGGGTAGTGGTTCCTAGCAACCAACTTAGAATGGGGGGATAATACCCTCTTCAAACTCCTGTTTGCTTACGCATTTACCTTTTACTTCACTTCTGTCTTTGCTGTGCAAGATATAGCTATCATGTTAACTTTCTCACCCGAAGAGGGGTGAGGCCTAACACAAATAATGTGGATATTACCTTGGAGAATATGGAGGCTACGATGGCTATGGTGGTTTTTATGGTTAAACTAGAAGATCGTCAAATATTTTCTGTTACTTCTGCTTTTATCTGTTACAAGCAAAACTTTTGTTAATTGTTTGTTAATATAATTTTATACAATTCATAAATATACAAAGCATTTCACATGTACTTCAATCATTCTCTAAGGACCTGCTAAAACCTGATGCTTTGTAATATTTCTAACTTTTATTTACACATATTCTATAACTTGGCTTTTCCTTACAAATACATTATTGGCAAAAGATCCTTTGTTGAAATGTAGAATAACACAGCCACAAAATACCACTAATCCTTCAAGAAACCTCCTAAAAACTAAAACTGACTAATAGAACGTAATATATATCTAATCTTTTTCTTAAAACAATTGGAACTTACGGCTAAATATCCCAAGCATAAACTCCCTGTAAACAAAATAAAATTTTGATCTGGGGTAATGGTCCGAAAGGCATAAAGACTGTTGCTTTTACGGGCACCAGACATGCGGAAAATGAACTAGCAAGGAGTATGTGTTGATATCTAATAAAACATATCCAAGGATTTAGCTTGTTATAAGCATTTTTAGCAATGCCATCAGACCAAAACCGTATTTTTTAGTAGGCCACTACACAATATGAGTAAGGGGTACCTAAGCAAAAAGGGCTTATACTTAAATTTTTCAAACTTTAGCACAACCGAGTAGCTCACTCAGCTTAAAATATAATCTTTACTTTGGAAATGGAAACTTAGGAATGCAAAAGTCTACTAAAACATGTCCTTGACGTCAACCCATGAGGAGAGAAGATCCCTAATCTAATTTTTAAACTTTAGATAAGAGGCCGTTATTTGGGAGCCCTTTATATACTTCTTTTGATTTTTCAACAAAATATGCTCTGTCTAAGAGGGCTGGGGAAAAAATTTCCTTAACCTAATGGTTCTATTTCCTAGACCTAGTTTAGAATCTATAAGGTTCAAAAATTCGGCAAACTTATTCTGAAAAATGAAACCCAGCGTTTTATTTTGCACTCAGAACCTTACATAAATACCCTATTTGTCCTCAACAGGTTTTAGTACCAATAAAAATAAAAAAAAATCATTTGCTTTACTCGTTTGTGCTGTATTTTGTGAACGTACAAATGTACAATGAAAGTGAGAAATGATTCTTTGAGCTTATTAAGCGTGAATTAACAAAACTATATACATCTTAAAAATTTGCAAAAATCGGGAATTAAATTTGAAAGGAAAACGACCACAAAATGCGGTTAAAGTTTTTGGTAGTAGCAGCTGGAAAAAAAGGCGGGTGAAAAATCCGCAAAAATAAGCCAAAACACGTGAAGTTGTAACTTACCTTGAAGGCAAAATTGCTTTGGATATGAGCAGATTGTTAATATTCAATTTTACGGACAAAAAACGTTGTTGAACTTAACTAATCAGTTTGCGTATTTTTTCCAACGATTCAATATGGCAACACTGATGAAAATACGAAACTGCCCTAGAAGCTTCATAATTTTGCAATAACAAAAAGAAAAATCTTACAAAATCCCTGCTTTCAGGTATTAATAGTCCTAAGACTACAAGCCAAGGAGCCTTGGAGGGGATTGTGTATCATTGTATATGTATTTGATTATGAGTAAATCTTATTTTAGAAGGTCGAGACGACGAAAAAGGCTTTTATTTCATGTCATTGGTAGTTTAACCTGTGAAATAAGTGTAAATAATGTTGATTTTGTAACAGCACCCTAATTACCTTTCATATAGTTTAAAAGTTTGTACCTCCATCTTCCTGCTGCTCTATGTAATAATATATCTTTTGTTTCTGATCAATCTACTTATCATCTCCGCACTTCCAGCAATTTAAAGATTCTTCACACTCCATCAGTGAGGTCTGACTTCAACCCTCTGACAACTTGCAACAGGATTTGAAACACACTCCCTGTGTCTGCACGAAGCTGCCACTCGTTTGGTATGTTCAAAAATTATATTAGAGATTTTCTAGCTAGTAATTAAGTTTTTTTCCAGTTTCCCTTGGAGTTGATGTCTCTGGATTGAGTGGATATTTATTTAAGTTGGTGAATTCATGTGTTTGTCCCCTGCCTAGCTTGTCATTCTGGGGATTATTAAGGTGGGCGACTGGATTTTTTTTTTGTGTTGGTATTTTTTTTTCTCCCCTGTTCTTTCCCAGCCATGGAGCCTTATGGGGGAGATTTTGTTCATGTAGTTTTTTTTTTATGATTTTTATTGTTAAATAGAGAACTCACTCACTCACTCATCTCATTTGCAGAATAAACAACATGACTTTACTAACTTAAGCTTTACAAATTCGGTACTTACAGTAATTTCAGTACCAAAGCAACACCAAAACATTTTTGATTGTTTTCAAAAATCCCCCTAAAAAATCACAAGAATCCCCCTCCCCTCCCCCTAAAAAATAGATCAAAGTCGTAAAGAAAGTAGAGGTGATTAATAACCCTTTATTCAGAAGTTATATCCAAATTATATACAGATTCATTGCCGTACTATGACGACACTCTGCCATGTAAAACTCAATAACCCCACAGACTTCATAGGTAGTGTTAAAAAGAAAGCGAAACAAATTCTCAATTTGATTTGAAGTGTTTCGAATTGTATCCTGTTTTAGTTTTAATCGGCCGAAACTTAAGGTACTTGGTCACAAAAATTCCATGTTATTGAAAAAAAAAATCTTTAAAAAAAAAATTGAAGCAAATTTCAAAAATATAATGCGGCAAATCCATTAAACTAAATCTCAGCTATCGAATAATACCAAAACTTTCGACTTTGATTGAAAATTAAAGTTGGTACGTGGTGTAAATAAAAACAGCCAAAAACATGCATGGTAAGCATAAACTTAAAAGAAAAAGCAAGGCAAGTTCTTACTTTGATCTGTAATTTTTTTGATCTCATCATTACAGTGTTTTAATTGCTCAGTAGATTTGCCACTTGTAGCCCTCAGTTTAGCTTCAGCTTTTTTAAGTGATGATTTTAGCCGTTGGAATTGAACAAAGGATCTAGAAACATCTGCAAACATCCTTTGAACGCCCGTATGAGTTACAAAACCTCGATCGTCTAGCCGTGACATCTCTGATGCTCCATTTTGACATAGTTCTGAAATAAGAGGGTAAAAATGCATTTATCCAGTTTTATTTTTATTTTGATTACTGTTTTTATGGTATCTTTCGAGCTCAATAAAAACTTGGGGCATGATATACCACTTGTAAAGTATTTAAATAATTTCTTAGACCATGCTGTCGTTCTATTTATAATTAAAACAGAATAAAAATATTAAAAAGTCAGTAAAATCTTTAGCAAGACGAACAGGAAATGCTGAAAGAAAAAAGAAAAATTTGTAATAAATGTTTGAACATTTTGGCTTCACGTCCGGAAGAATAAGTGAAAAGAGAAAAGAGGGAGAAATAAGAATAAAAAATATCTTAAGTGAAATAGCACAAGCATAAAAAAATGATTAAAAAAACAAACACCATAAAAAACAAGAAGAACAAAAAGAAAAAGCGAAGCAAAAAGAAAAAGGAACAAAATATGTTCCTCATTGGATCGGCATAGGTGGTACATAAATAAAGTAGTCAAGTTTCTGAAAGTAAAGATTTGAGTACCACTGACAGGAGAGGAGATGGGATAGAGAGGAGAGGGGAGGAGACAGAATGCAACAAGAGTTCAGCCTATTACTCAAATTTTTTTCCAGCATTGTGTCTGGTAAACTACTCCTCTGTAGATGCAAAGAAAATAAGGCAAGAGACGACAAAAACTTCATTTCCTATGGATATGATAGTTAAAATGGAATGAAAATAAGGTGAAACGGGAACTTTAACCGGCAATAATACAATAAGAAAATGAACCATAAAAGAAAAAATAATCTTTATGAAAAGAGTAATAACTCCAAATATTTTAACTTCACGTCCGAAAGCCTTAATCAAGGAAAAAAAGTATGATAGTAAAAAAAAAAAAAAAAAAAAAAAAAAAAAAAAAAAAAAAAAAAAAAAAAAAAAAACAGATTAAGCAAGTTAATAAATACCAACAGAAGAGTACAAAAATGAGAATAACACAAAGTGCTATTGTACAAGCACTAGCCCAAATTTTAAAGATAAACAGTACCAGAATACCAAAGCTATACAAAAAAGGAGGAAACAAAAAACTCACATCTGACAAACTGTATTTGTTAATTTTAAAGCAAGTTCAATACAATGATTCAAGCACAAGGGCAAGCCAGGAACCTGCAATATACTATTGTCTGTGTCCTCGGTAATCTTTTTTTTTACTACAATCTTCATAGCTCAATGATGCTATTTTGCTAGTCTTGGCTATTTCCTTATTTTATTTGGAGCTTTGATGTATTAGCCGTACCTTCGGTTGAATGCTCCAAGCAAATATTTTAAAGGGTTAACTTTTCTGGAAGGCTATTCGAGGTGGCAACAGAACGTCGGGCAAAAATAATTTTTAAGTATTATTGACGAGGTGTACTCTGCGCAAGGTAGTCCTGCCGGGCTGCGTTTTGGCGAGCTTCCCTTAAAGGTTTTACTCTTTCAGGAAGGAGCTTCTATAACTCCTTTGATGGAGGAACTCTTCCTTATATGACATTCAAACAAAATGTAACAAACTCACATTTAAATATCTCACTTATAGCCTATGTAACAGCAACGAAATCTGGCATAAAATACAAGACAGGGCTGCCTTTATTGTGTGATTTCGCAAATTTGGCGTTTCTTAGCCATTTTTACCAAGGGCTACTTTTTGCTCGTTTAAAAATGGGTCGAGAGAAACCTAAGCAGATTAGGATAACTTTCTTTTTCGTTGTGAAGCTCCGTTTTAACCAGAAACTTGCAAATACTTAAATACAATCATGTTTTTGCTGCATCATCAACTTTCATCTTTAATTTATTTGTGTCATTATCTCATGGATTTGTGCAGGTCGCATCAGTTAATTTGTTGAAACTTCAACAAACATAAACTGAATGATGGTGTGCCCTCAAACAATTAAATTAGGGAAAAATAGCTTAAAACTAAAATAATATTCATGAAACAGACGAGAAAAAGCTCAGGTCATGAACATTGAGTGCAAATATCGAGTAAAATATAATAATAATAATATTATAAGTAAACCTAATTCTAGCAGTTCTTAGAAAATTCTAGCAATTCTTAATTCTTGCAGTCTTACATACGTCCGTGTATTCTTGGTGACCTCCGTAAATGAATCCCAAGTTTAAGAGCTAAAATTCCCTAAAGCCCAAAGAAAATAAAAAAAAAACAAAGCCCATATAAAATCAGAAGAAAATGTGAGAATTTTATAGCCCTTACTGAACGATCAAAGCCCTCAAAACCATCTCCTTCAAAGTGAACTTCCCAACTAAGCCGTTTTTTCTCAATAGAAAAGAGAACGTCTTTCCATGAAGAGAAATGAGGATAATTGTAACTTAAAACGAGTAGATATAACATGTTTTTATATATTATATAATAACATATTCAAATTAATATAGTTATATGTTAATATGGAAAATCCATATTTAAAACGAACATAAATTACCACAAACAAAAATCATTTTACCACACCTCAAATTCCTCAAAAGACTAAAGTGTCATTTGCGATTTAAGGAAAACTAAATAGATTTCTTAAATTGATAGTTTAGTAAGTCAATTGTTTTTCGATACATTTTTAAAGATGGCAACCCTTATTTGCGGTAGTCTATGTTTTTATTAAGTTTTGCTTCATTGTTCATTGTAATTTTTGCTCCTTTTGGAGTTCCCTTCACCATTCACGCTGATTTCTTCTCATTTTAAATTTCAATTTCACTCTATTATCCACGGAATAACTTTTTCTTCATTTTAGTTATTTTTTAACGTCTAGGTTTCACTTTTTTGTGTCTTGGTCTGATTTGTGATTAACAGACTTAACACTTTTCAATATTATTTTTGGTGTAAAAATGGAAAATAGGGTGAGATGAGGTGATTTGGAGGGGGCTAAGGCAAAAGCCTTTCACTCATACAGAATGAAAAAATCTCAATGACTGGTTTAACAAGAAAAAATATCTCCCTTTCTTTTAAATATATCTATAAAGTCTTTGTTTTAAAACGGCTATTTGCTTTAGGGAGCCATGTTCCTATGGCTGCAATTACCATGTCATCCCCATTGGCTAATTTTTTTGCATCTTTTTACCATTTTGATTAATTAATTATCTTGAAACTTTGTTGTTCTGAGGCACTGGAAGTCAGAGATTGCGATCGAATAAGTACCTTCCGACTTTCTACGACCATCCGTTCTATATGATAGCCCCACAGAAAAAAGAACTACATGGGCGACATGTAGCTCTTTACTTAGTCAGCGCTATAACGTTGACTATGATTGGTAAGATAATATATATTCAATTTTGACCAGATAAGATTTATTCCTAATTTTCGGGTATTATTCGGGTAAAAAAACACATGTTGATCAGAAAGTACCAAAAGGACACACCATAGGTGATATACACATTTCACACATGTTACATTAGCGCGAAGAGTGTTTCGTATTCATAACTTCGCAACACTGGATTGTACGTGCTTCGCGCAGAATTTCAATCACTTCTAGGTGAAATAGATTTTTTGTTACGAGGGAATAAAGTCAATCATTCCCTTGAAATTTCTAATGGAGAAAGAATTTCATATACATCCAGTTATACACGCTTGGGGTTAGGGCCTGGCTCCCTAAAGACCTGACCCTTCCTCGAAGTTTTGAAATTCTCATATTTTTTCTGCATTTCCTATTGTTAAAAGAATTTGCATGTTTACACTGTTTAGACAAAGCTACCCTTCCCCCTTCCCCCAAAAGACAAATGCCTGCGCAAGAGAAACGGACAGGAACTTCAAAAATTAGTATCTCAACAGCCAACGAGGCAGCGTAGAAGGCTTACGTCTAAGTTCCTTCTGAAATTTACGAACGCGTCCAGATGAGACTTTCTTCCAAGTATATTCTGTGTTGAGGCGACTAGTACATTCTTCTCCTGTATTCTCTTCAATATGAGTTTTGTTTCCTGTAAAAAACAAAGAAAAAAAGATTGTATTTATATTTTTCATTGGTACTTCACTGCTTATAGTAACTAAATTTACCTTTAATTACTCATCCAAATTCTACAATATTTTGTAATGGTAGGTTGGCAACAGCAATCATGTCAATATAGCGGTGAAGCAGTGTTGAGGATTAAAGGGCGGGAGAAGAAGAAGAAGAAGAGAGAGAGAGAGAGAGAGAGAGAGAGAGAGAGAGAGAGAGAGAGAGAGAGGAGAGAGAGGGAGGGGAAGATTTAGCATGAAATAGTGCACTGAGAAAGCTTGGAAAACCAATCTTCTGCAAGCGTCGGGCTTGTAACCAGGATAAATAAAACATGGGGTATATTGTCATTTTACGAACACCACTAATCCATATAACCGGATCAATAACTGTCAAATACTGGTTCCAACCCATAAACTATTTTTCTAAGAGAATGCGTTTTGGTTATGGACAGTCGAGCTTCCATAAGCATCAAAATATTATTCTTAGAAAGTTTAAAACATCAATGTTCATGGGGAAACTACAAAAAACTAAATATTGTTAAATTGAGTGTAAAAAGCTCAAACATAAAATGTTTAATTTCGTTAGGATGCTGTTCGCAGTATTAGTGGCCCCCCGTGTCAAAATTACCCTTTCCCCCCCACTCTACACAAAAATTATTAAATGTCAACACGAAAGCAAATAACTAAAGCAACCACCTTTAGAGAAATGCTGGCTATGGGCACTCCTCAGGCAGGGCCACAAGGGTAGCTTACCAAAGCCCCACCCCCATACAAGACCCTGAGTATAGGCATTCCAAAATAAGTTTTTACAAGAAAAATCAGAAATTATTGCAAGGAGTTCAAAGCATCAATTTCAAAAAATGCCCTTGAAACACTGAAGGCAAAAACGCTGACAAAAACCACACTGGCTACTATAATTTTTGCTATAATTGAACTTAGTACCTTTTGAGCCCTTTAATTTTTTTCATAATTATGATCAATATACACTGGATAAGAATTTAAACAAATATGACTAATAAAGAAAACAAAGATTAACCCCCTAATAATGCTGAGGATCCGGGTCATTGCGTAAACTTAGTTTGTGCAAGGCCTTTTTGAACTACTCCTAGTTTCCCTGAGGTTTCGATAGATTTATATAGCGAACTGAATCTACTGATAGACGAATATAAAGTCATTTCGCAGGATTTTTATCGCCTCCCTCCGCTTGCTCAGGCCTTATGCCGTAGAGAATGAGCTCGGGTTTTTGTTCATCGCAAAAATAGTCTAAAATACCCTCTCTTCGCTCGCTAAAGTCGGTAGCTCAGGTCTTCGACACAATTCCTTTTTTTGTACTATATATTTTCAGGTCTGCATCATCCCTTTCCCCAATCTTGTTTTGATCTTATTTATAATATTGATTTCTTCGAGTACGTCCAGCTGCTGCGGAGACACAACCTTTTTGAATTTAAGTTGTTTACATCATGGATGATCGAAGTAAACAATGCAACCATCCGACATACATATTTCCCAATAGTCGCCCATTTCAAGAATCAATTTAGCATTTTTAGGTAAATTCACATTTTTCTTTTTTTGTTTAATAGGGCTACTATAGCTCACTTCAAAAGCAAATTCCTGGATAAGGTCCTGAAAGATGCAAGTTTATCCAATATCAGCAAAGAAAAAATTCTTAGGAGAACCTAATCAATACAACCCATCTAAACAACTTTCAAACTGGTTTTTAAATGGAAATAGGGCATTAACTCCATTGCTCTTGTGTCGCAACCTTTACCCACTTCAGTTTAGGACATATAATTTTATTAATACACACAAAAGAAAAGGATTTTCTCTTAACAAAGGTCGGCTTGCATCTAACTTCACCCATTCAAAAATTAATAAATTCCACTCGCATCCAGCAGCCAGATATACGAATTATTCACTGTGGAAAGTAATAGGCACTGAGGGGTCTGCAACTAGAATAATCATAACTCTTCTCACTCATAATAAACAACACAAAAAGGACACGGGTGCCGTGACATTCCTCCCACTGAAAGCTGCCCCTAGGGACAGTCACACAATAAACATCCAAAATTCATTCCCAAAACCGAATGGTATAACCCTGAAACGCCTGGTTCCCACTAGAAACTCTACAGGAACAGCAATTTAATTCACTTTTTAAGTCAATGTAAGCCGTTGGCCAATATATGTGGGTAAGTAGCATTTTCGACGTGGCATCGCACTCTCGGTGGACTGGTGGTCCCTGCTCATTTCGGGCTGAACGATGAACCTGTAGTATCAGCTTCGTAGAAACTGTGTCGGTACCATCAGGCGGACGTGCCAACTACCATCTTTTCTTTTATTTTTACTGCACAAGAGTCCTTGATGGAGCTCGTAGTAGGCACCTTCCTCGTCGGCGGTACCAGAGATTTGTAGATTGTAGAGCCTGGCAAACTCTGGTTCATTCCTCTGGGCTCGTTTAAGAATCCAGTAGCGATCACCAGACCGTGTCGTCTCCAAAATTCTTCTGAAGCATGCTGGCCAGTTTCGGGGTTTCATCTAAACAAAGAAAAACCAAATAAACAAAAGAACCAAACTATATACAAACTATCTACACTGAACGGGATAGTGCGACAGTATTTCCGTTCTGAGTTCCAGGTCGGCTACGGATTTCGAACTGGAATTCCTGGAGTGCTAAAGCGAAACGGTTGAGTCGTTCGTTGTTAATCCTGGAAACGTTAAGCCATTTCAAAGGATTATGGTCAGTTTCGACCAAAAACATTCGACCACGAAGATAAAAGGAAAAGCTCTCTATTCCCGATTTCAACCCAACGCTTCTTTCTCCACTGTCGAGTAGTTCCGCTCTGATGCAATGAATTTCCTGCTTTTGTAAGCTATTGGATGCTCGCCATCATCATCAAGCTGGGTCTGAACAGCTATAAGCCCAATATTCGAAGCGTGCGTCTGCAACACAAAATTCTTGATGAAATCGGCAGCGTGTGAGGGACAGGGGCTCTCACAAGTGCTTCTTTCAGCTGTTTGAAAGCTTCTTCTTGACGGTCATCCAAAGTAAATGAATTTGGGCAGCGCTTCTGTAGCATCCCTGTGAGTGGTGCTGCTAGACCAGAGAAATCGCGGATGAATCTCTGATGGTAAGCAGCCATGCCTAAAAAGGAACGCAGATCTTTCTTCGAAGTGGGTGACCGGTACTTTAGGACGGCATCAATCTTGCTCTCGATGGGTGTTATCTTGCCACTACCAGCAATGTGTCCCGATTACTGGACTTCTGATCTTACAAAGCTAAACTTCTTTGGGTGGATCTTTAGACCTGCTTCCGTGATTCGTCTCATGACTTCTTGTACATGAACCAGATGTGCCTGCCAATCATCACTGAATATGATAATATCGTCCAGATATGCTCTCGCGAAATGACGGCAGTCCTGTAGTATAAGGTCCATCAGACGCTGAAATGTTGCGGGCGCTCCATGTAGGCCAAATGGGAGAACGCAGAACTCATATAGCCCTGACTCGGTTTGAAAAGCTGTCTTCTCCATGCTTTCTTTAGTGACTTCGTTCTGCCGGTATTCTTTTGTGAGGTCGAGAATACTGAAGACTTTCTTGTTTCCCAAGTTTCCAAAAGCTCATCTATCCTCGGAAATCAATAGGAGTCAAATTTGGAATTCCGGTTGAAAGCTCTAAAGTCCAGACAGAAGCGGATGGTTTGATCTGCTTTTGCTACTACAACCACCGGAGCACACCAAGAACTGGTTGACGGTTGGATGATCCCAAGCTCAAGCATTCGTTGAACCTCTTCCTCGATGGCTTGTTTTCCGCTCGGAGGGATTAGATAAGGTCTCTGGCGAATTGGTTGTGATCCGCCTGTGTCAATGTGATGAAGGGCCCACGAAGTTCTCCAAGAATTTTCAACAGTTCTTTCTTCTTTGTTTTCACTCAAATGGTCGAGCAAAGCCTTGAGCACCTCGAAGTCATCTTGCTTTGCTGAAAAAGAAACTTCACTGTCCAGAACTGGGATGGTGCCTGCTTCAAATATACTCAGAGCAAAGCCTGTGGAACGCCTTTTGGATTTGCGAAGCAAATTTATGTGGAGAATCTTGGTTCTCTTCCTGGCGTCTGGTAGTAAAATTTCATATTTGACACGCCCGATTTTCCGTAGGACATAAAACGGTCCTTACCACTTAGTGTCTAGTTTGTGAGCACCGGCAGGTAGTAAGACCAGGACTTCGTCGCTAATATGAACTTCCCTATGCTTTGTATTCTTGTCGTACTGTTTCTTCTGTTTTTTCCAACGCAGCTTCGAGATTCTTTCTTGCTTCTGTAAGTATAGACCGGAGTATATCTCTTGTCGAGAGGAGATCGCGGGCGGGCCAACTCGATCCCAAAGTCAGGTGTTGACCTTCCCATTGCTCCTTCAGAACGTCAAGGGGTCCCCTAGGTCTTCATCCATATAGCAGCTCGAAAGGGCTGAACGTGGTTGAAGCCAGTGGCGGCTCTCTGTGTGCGAAGAGTACGTATGGGACATAGTGGTCCCAATCTTTCGAGTTTTCAGACACGTACTTCTTTAGCATGTGGACTAGAGTCCCGTTGAGGTTTTCACACAGACCATCTGTCTGTGGATGAAATGGTGATGTCCGGATCGACTTGATGCCGTGCAGCTTATATACTTCCTGTAAGTTCTTTGACACAAAGTTGGATCCTTGGTCCGTCAGAATTTCTTCCGGTACCCAAACCATACAGAAGTACTGCTCAAGAACTTCTGCGATTTCCTTGGCATTGGTTATCCGCAACGGGATGCATCAGGGTAGCAAGTGCAGTAGTCTGTAATGATTAACAGGAATCTATGTCCATTCTTGGAAGGTATCAAGGAACCAAGTATGTCCATCGTAATTCTCTTAAACGGTTTGTCAATCGTCGGTAGACGGAGCATTGGAACCATCTCTTTCGCCTTGTTTTTAGCCAGGAGCTGGCAAGGCTCAGAGGTTCTTACATACTGCCAGATGTCTCGACGTACCCTAGGAGAGAAGAATTGATGAAGGATCCGGTCTGCAGTACGGAGGGTTCCTGTGTGACCATTAGGCAGTGAACCGTGAGAAATTTTGAGTACAGAAGATCTGCACTGATTTGGGACAACAAGCAGGTAGACTTCCTCGTTCCCAATCTGCGAATGTGTTTTTTCCCGATATAGAAGTCCTTGGTTCAGAACGTAATTTTGACTATCGCCTAATTTCTTGAACGCGCAAGTGAGTGTGAGATCTTTCTTTTACAGTTCTGCCAGTTGTTCTGAAGTCAGCTCAGCCGGATGCACGTTGTCGACTGAGCAGTCCTGATTGGTTCTCCAGGCCTTCTTTGCATTTCGCCACTCTGTACGACTTTTAGCCAGCTTCTTCGTATGATCTTCCACAGGTAGATCAATAGCTGCGAAATCATTTTCTGGTATGCCCATCTCAGCTTCTTCGTCTGCGACATCCTGGTAATCCTTGTCATGAGAATAGCTTCTTCCTCTTGTATATAGGAAGATGCTGATGGAAGGTTTTTCCAATATTGGCTTCCGAGTGCAAAGCTCCATGAACTTCGGAAAAGATCTTCCTATAATTACGCCTACCGGAAGTTTTCAGACACAGCTACATCCAGTTCCCCATTAAAGAAGTTGTCTCCTTCTCCAACCTGCATGCGAACACGATGCACGGGTTACGATTTGCTGTCCCTATGAACACAGCAAATCTCTGTTGTGGTAGGTGCCATCCTCTCGTCTCTTTTCAAGTACTTCTTGTGGATTATTGTGAGAGTTGCACCGCTATCTACCAGGAATGTCACTGGTATGCTCTCAACTTCTCCTTCATAGTAGAAGCACTCCAAACCGTTATCTGGACTTGGACGTCTTGCTAGAAGGGTTTTCTTCTTTGTCTTCGGCGGTTGCCTGCAGTCTCTAGCACACTGTCCTGGTTTCCCACAACTAAAGCACCCCGAAGATGTCTTTCTCATCTGAACTTCCGCGGTCCTTTTTTCCCAGCCATCTGCTTCCTTCTCTTGTTTCTTGAAAGGCTGTTTAGGCTTGGTTGGTTTCTGAGAAGTGTTTCTTGAAGATCCCTTTGAATTTTCGCCAACCTCGTCTTGTCTTGGTAAGAAGAAACTATCAGCAGCTCTGACAACAGTTTCAAGGGATGGGTCGTCTAACTCCCTCAGTCTCAAACGAAGCTGGGCATTCTTGATCGCATTAATGAATTGTTCGACGGCCAGTCGGCGAAGAATTGTGTTGATGTACCCTTGGAGAATGGCCGGTGGTCGTTGACCGAACTGTAGTCAGCCACTTCTAACTATTTGACCTCAAGCTGTTCTAATCTTTTCTCGTAGTCCACGAAGGACTGATTTGCTTCTTTTTGCGTGGTCCTGGAACGATGTCGATAACTTTCTGGGGTTATCAGAAAACTGCGAAATAATGTAGGCTTGACCACATCGCAATCAGAGCTTTCTGATGGAGCTATCACAGAAACTGCCTCATCTGCTTTCCCAGTAAGTTGACTTTGCAGTCTGACAGCCCAGGTACATCTGACCCAGTTATTTTGTGTGGCTATCCTTTCAAACGTAGTAATATAACTGTCGATGTCCATGTCGTCTGCGAACTTAGGCATCTGGATTGTTGTACTGACTGCTGTTGCTGGGGAATTTTGTATGGCTGCTTGATTTGTGGCAATTGCATCGACCAAAGGAGCTAGATGATTATGCAATCGGATCACGGGATCTAGCTGCCTCTGCAGTGTTTGCTTCATGCCATCCAATGAGAGCTATAACGTGTGCTTAAGTAGCTCTATGATATCCACTTATGACAAATTTATGACTGGCGCAGTTGATACAACCTGGGGTACAGTTGGCTTATTCTTCTTTCTTGGGAGGATCAGTTCTGTTCCGTTCTAGTCTGACTCCTAGTACGCCTACTGATTGGCTCAGAATCTTCGGGCAGGTGATTTGTCCCTTGACTGCTCATCAATTATCCAGCTGCTACTGGCGTTGCTGTTGCGGTGAACAAAGTTGGGATACGGAACCAGAGATGTGAATACCTAACAAGTGCGACATGAATTGCCACGGTGAGATATGAATCCCTTTCAGATGCGATATGAATTGCTGCGGTGGGATGTGAACCCCGTGCCGACGATATAAATCGCTGTGATAGGATATGAATCCCGTGCGAGCACAATATAAATCTTAACAGAAGGATATGAATCCTTGGACAAAGCGATATGCATAGCTCCGACGGTATATGAATCTCGGACAAATGCGATATGAATCGCAACAGTGGGATATGAATCCCAAAAAATTGCTATGTGAATCGCCTAGCCTTTCTAGCAGCAACGTCGCTCGGGTCTCAATACGTTGGCGCACCGAGTGAATAGACCGAAAATTTTGACAAAAATCCGATTGACGTAACCGATAGCATACGATTATTAGAAAATAGTTACCGGAAACCGAACTAATCACGATCGGAAAGTGACCTAGATAAGAGGCACCGAACGCTATACCGGAATGATCAGAAAAACAATCCACTATCACGGCCTGCGCAAAAATTGAACTCAATCACGTTGCTCTGCAACACAACTTTCAATCAAAACCACAATTTGTTATATTCATCACCAATTTCAAAATTTTTAACAATTTCAATCCAAAATTTAAGTAAAAAAAAACTCTTGCTTAATTTATACCCATAAACGTTCAGATAAAAAATGTTTTCTTTTAACTCCAGAAATGTCCGTGTTCCACAATCCCACTTCTGACACAACTTTATATGTCGCAATCTTTATCCACTTCGGTTTAAGACATATAATTTTATTAGGGCACACAAAAGAAAAGGATCTTCTCTAAACAAAGGCCGGCTCGCATCTAACTTCACATATTCAAAAATGAGTAAATTCCACTTATATCCAGCAGCCAGATATGCTAATTAATCACTGCGGAAATAAATAGGCACTAAGGGATCCGCAACTAAAATAATCCTAACTCTTCTCACTCTTAATAAACAACACAAAAAAATAGGATATGGATGCCGTGCCATCTTGGATTAAAAAAAAAAAATTGAAATTTGACAAAAATTTCAATTTTTTATAGATATTTTATTACGACCTAATCAGTCGTAAAATTTACCTTGATCTTACATCTCAGTAATCATGAATTTTATTTCCTTGAATTTTATTCCAGAAACTAATTTTCTAAAAATAAAGATAAAAAACATATGTACTTAAAAAAAAAAACAACAAAAAAAACCTGGTAGTCCTGCATTCTTTGTATTATTTGTAGCGATTGAAAATGTCACTGGGATTGTTTCTGAATGTGGCTCTGAACTCGGCTGTGGTGGCTCTACACCTGACTCTGAAAACACGTGTATCTCCGATGAGGGGATTTTATCCGAATCTTGATTAGAAGCTGTATCATTTTGATCACTTATCTTTTCTTCCATTAATTCTTGGTGTTGCTGAAAGAGACAAGTCATTTATTTTATTAGTCTCTGAAATAGAAATATTTAATATAGCAGCTTAAAAACATACTTATCTCTAAATGCCCTAAAAATAAAAACTAAGCTTTTTTCTACTACCCAGAAAAATTGAGATATTTAAAGACGAATGCCTGAGACACGCCATAGTCACACCTTAAAAAACGCGACATAAATTTTACTTAATTTTAATGTCAAATCTGTGTCACAGAAACACAAAATCAAAATGTCAAGAAATTGGTTGAAGAACTTATTCCAAAACTATTTTGTTCCCGGCTATTCTCTACTAATACTATGGATTCTTATGCCAGATTCCTGTTACAGATATAAAACTATCATAGCAAGCTCCCTTCTTTTTATCTTCAAAAGCTCATGCCTTAAATAATGGCTCTGATTGGTCAATCTTAAATTTTATAATTTAAAGTTGAACAAAGGTCAACTCAAGAAATTCCGAAGAGCGTAAATAGTTGACGCTGTAATCGGGCATTTTTTATCTGTCAATGTGACTATAATCTGGCCCAGGCATAAAATTGAAATTGTAGGAAGTCATGACAGTTTTATAACTGTTCGAAGCATAGAATTGATATATAAAGCTTTATGGAACCATTAATATATAACTATGTTTGTAATATAACAATAACAAATTTTATGACAATGTCATTTTATTCTTAGTCACAAGCAATTTCAATTGTTTCGGGTATCAAGGCATAAGATAAAAGTATTTTTTTTACTTTTTAGTAAATTTGTTCTTTAGGGACGGAAAGTCTTGCGCAGGGAAGCAGAAATTCTTTAAGAAATAAAAAACGAAAGTGTGTGTGTGTGTTTGGGGGGGGGGGGGTTATGATATATTTGATTAACCATTTAAGGAGGACTATTTCAAGGTTTTCGCATGCTTTCATTTTTATTCTTAAAGAACCAACAACAGTGAGAATAAAGTCAAAAGGACAAGTGAGAATAATAATAACAATAATAATAAAAAAAAGCACGAGTCGAAAACTAGCAAAAACATTAACTAAAACCTATGTAACCAAATAGTTTAATAAGGCTCAGCTTTCCTTTGACAGAGTAGCTGTCTTTGGGAATCAACAGATATTTAATGTTTGACTTTATAAGGACAACGTTGCCAAACGTTGAAAATGTGATACTACCTTAAGAACTCCATAATTTTGAGTGAAAAAAATGCTAGAACATTACGGTTTAAAGCATGAATGGACCTAAGGTAGGTCCAGGAGGGAAAACAATTATTTTTATGTTCTCAGTTTTTTTACGAAAATACCTCAGCACACAGTTATGTAGTTTTTGTAGTACCGAATACCAAAAAACAGAAAAAAGATGGGGATGAAAACTGGCAATATATTAGCTAGAAACCTATGTCATCACCATATCACCGAAGAAAAAAGAATAAAAAAGCTAGGAACCTATGTCATCACCATATAGTTTAAGAAAGTGCAGCTTTCTTTTGAAATTATAGATATCTTTGGGAATAAAACAGATTGTTAATTTTTGAATTTACAAGGGCGAGCAACTGTCCCATACAGTGCTAAGTTAGTTTTGAGCATTTATTTTCACAGTTCAACGTGGTAACACTAACAAAGATGTCATGGTGCCATAAGTACTAAATAATTTTGAAGCAATCAAAAAAAAAATATTAGAAAATCTTGGTTTCAAAGCATGAATGGAACTAAGGTAGGTCCAGGAAGCAAAAGAGTTTTTTTTTATGTTTCCAAAGAGTTATATTTTTATGTTGACAAACAGAAAGTTTTCAGAAAAGCAGAAAAACCTGCTCCTTTTTCATGAATGCGTTTTTTTTAAGTTTTTGCTCTTTTTAATCTTTCGTAAACAATCTAGGACAAAACAATTTTTTCAATGAATGGAGCCTCGGACGATCGTTAGTCAAGAAGGCTGTTATTAGGAGAAGTGCTGGTCAGGGAGTCCTAAAAATCAATTCATGTTAGATACTGCGGACTATAGCATTAAAAATGTATCATATTTCATTATATTTACGCTTTTATTTCATTTATTGTTATCGTATGAAGGTGATTCACAAATTTTGTATCTTTAAACTTGGAATATTCTCTCTGTGTCATGAAAACCTCAATTTTATGTAGAAACAGTACTAGAATGTATTCACAATGATCATTCGCAGCATTTTTTGAAATATCAAATAAACAAATATGGAAACTATATGCATACAACTATTCAAAAGTAACTCTGACTCGAACAATATTTGAAAAAAAATAGGAAAATATTGAAACGAATATTAGAACTATGTGCAACTTTTCATCAGGAGTAACTCTGATTCGAATAATAATTAAAACAAATTCAAACATACTGAAACGAATATTGAAACTATGTGCTACTATTTTTCATGAGTAACTCTGATTTGAAAAATAACTGAAACAAATTGAAACATATTGAAAGAGAATATTGAAACTGTGTCAAACTACTTTTCAGGAGTAACTCTGATTCAAATAATAGTTGAAACAAATTGAAACGAATATTGAAACTAATTGAAACCACTTTTCAGGAGTAACTTAGGCTCGAGTAATAACTGAAACAAATTGAAACATATTGAGACGAATGTTGAAACTGTGTGCAACTATTTTTAAGGAGTAACTCTGATTTGAATAATAATTGAAACAAATTGAAACATATTGAAACGAATATTGAAACTATATGAAACTACTTTCCAGGGGTAACTCTGATTCGAACAATAATTGAAACAAATTGAAACGAATATTAAAACTAATTGCAACCACTTTACAAGGAGTAACTTTTATTTCGGATAATAACTGAAACAAATTAAAACATATTAAAATGAATATTGAAACGATGTGCAACTATTTTTCAGGAGGAACTCTGATTCGAATAATAATGAAACAGATTGAAACATATTGAAACGTATATTGAAACTGTGTGCAACTATTTTTAAGAAGTAACTCTGATTTGAATAATAATTGAAACAAATTGAAATATATTGAAACGAATATCGAAACTATGTGAAACTACTTTCCAGGAGTAACTCTGATTCGAACAATAATTGCAACATATTGAAACGAATATTAAAACTAACTGCAACCACTTTACAAGGAGTAACCTTTACTCGAATAATAACTGAAACAAATTGAAACATATTAAAATGAATATTGAAACGACGTACAACTATTTTTCAGGAGTAACTCTGATTTGAATAATAATCGAAAAAAGAAAAATATTGAAATGAGTATTGAAACAAAGTGCAACTTTTTTCAGGAGTAACTCTGACTCGAATAACAATTAAAACAAATTGAGACTTATTGAAAAGAACATTAAAACTGTGCGCAACTATTTTTCAGGAGTAACTCTGATTCTAATAATAATTGAAGCAAATTGGAATATATTGAAAAGAAAATTTAAACTATGCGCAACTTTTTTTCAGGAGTAACTCTGATTTGAATAATAATTGAAAAAAAGAAGAAAAATATTGAAATGAGTATTGAAACTAAGCACACTATTTTTCAGGAGTAACTCTTTTTCGAATAATAATTGAAACAAAGGTAAACTAATTAAAAAGAATATTAAAACTATGTGCAACTATTTATCAGGAGTAACTCTGATTCGAATAAATAATTGAAACAAATTTTAACGAATATTGAGACTATTTGCAACCACTTTTCAGGAGTAACTTTGACTCGAATAATAACTGAAACAAATTGAAACATATTGAGACGAATATTGAAACTATGTGCAACTGTTTTTCAGGAGTAACTCTGATTCGAATAATAATTAAAACAAATTGAAACATATTGAGACGAATATTGAAACTATGGGCAACTATTTTCGCAGGAGTAACTCTTATTCGAATAATAATTAAAACAAATTGAAACATATTGAGACGAATATTGAAGCTATGTGCAACTATTTTTCAGGAGTACCTCTGATTCGAATAATAATTAAAACAAATTCATACATATTGAAACGAATACTGAAACTGTGTGCAACTATTTTTCAGGATTAACTCTCATTCAAATAATAATTGAAACAAATTCAAACATATTGAAAACGAATATTGAAACTATGTGCAACTACTTTCCAGGAGTAACTCTGATTCGAATAATCATAGGCAGCGCAATAGCGCTGCCTAAGCAAAGATCGATGTTGGCATCGCCATATTGGACATTTATTAGTACTTTTTTTTCTTTACACCAGAGCACTTTTTATCAAAGAAGTTGTCGTAGAAACTTCGAAAAAGGATCAGTCGATTGGAAATTGGAATAGCTAGTGCCCTTTTTAATAGTTGAAAGTGATTGGAAGACAACTAACACCCCTTCAACGCCCACCATTTCCCCAGACACATCTAAAAATTTTGAGATAGCCATTTTGTTCAACGTAGTTGATTTCCAGATAGGAATTATGTTTTTGAGGAGGACACTCCCTCCAAAGCCCTAAGGGCAAGGGTTTTAAGTTGCGCCCTGGGGGTATATAAGGTTCTTATAGAAAGCTTTGTCGTAGAAATTTAAAAAAGGGCTCATTCGATTTGAAATTCAAAGGGCTAGTGCCCTTTTTAATAGTCGAAAGTGATTGGAGGGCAACTAACCCCCCTCTCATGCCCACCTTTTTCCAAACATATCCAATGGATAACCTAATCTCCGAAAGAAATGAAACTAATCTCCAGAACTTTCAACGTAGTTGAAAGTTTTGGAGATTAGGTCTTTGAGGAAGATAACCCCTCAGAAACCTCAGGGCAAGGGTTGTAAGTTGGGGCATAACCTAACAGTGATACCCCTGGGGACATATAAGGTTTTTATAGAAAGGTTTGTCGTAGAAACTTCAAAAGGGGCTCATTTGATTGGAAATTGAAAGGGCTAGTGCCTTTTATGATAGTCGAAAGTGAATGGAGTGACAAGCCCCCCTCTCAGGGCCACCATTTCCCCAAACGCATTCAAGAAAAGTTGTGAGACAGCCATTTTGTTCAATGTAGTTGAAAAGTTCTGGAAATTACTTATTTGAGGATGACAAAACCCCCAGAGCCCCCAGGGCAAAGGTTGTAAGTTATTCCCTGAGGGCATATAAGGTTTTTATAGATACTATTGTCGTAGAAACTTCAAAAGGGGCTCATTCAATTGGAAATTAAGAGGGCTAGTGCCCTTTTTAAATAGTCGAAAGTGATCGGAGGGTAACTAACAACCCCCACCCCCAACCCTCACGCCCACCATTTCCCCAAACAAATCCAATCAAAATTTTCAGAAAGCCATTTTGTTTAACGAAGTTGAAAGTTCTGGAAATTAGGTCTTTGAGGATGACACTCTCTCCAGAGCCCTCAGGGCTAAAGTTGCAAGTTATACCCTGGGGACATAAAAAAAATTTATTGAAAGCTTTGTCCTAGAAACTTGAAAACGGGCTCATGCGATTGGAAATTCAAAAGTCTAGTGCCCTTTTTAATAGTTGAAAGTGATTGGAGGGCAACTTACCCCCCTCTCACGCCCACCTTTTCCCCAAACACATCCAATCGAAATTTTAAGATAGCCATTTTGTTCAATGTAGTTGAAAGTTCTGGAAATTGGATTTTTGAGGATGACAAGCCCCTCCCCCACAGCCCTCAGCCATTTTGTTCAACGTAGTTGAAAGGGCAACTAACACCCCTCTCAGGCGCACCATTTCCCCAAACACAACCAATGGAAATTTTGAGTTATCCATTTTTTTCAACGTAGTTGAAAGTCCTGGAGATTAGGTCTTTGAGGATGATAACCCCCCTCAGAGCCCTCAGGGCAAGGGTTGTAAGTTGGAGGCATAACCCAACAGGGATACCTCCTGGTGACATATAAGGTTTTTATAGAAAGTTTTGTCGTAGAAACTTCAAAAAGGGCTCACTTGATTGGAAATTGAAAGGGCTAGTGCCTTTTATAATAGTCAAAAGTGAATGGAGTGACAAACCCCCCTCTCAGGCCCACCATTTCCCCAAACACATTCAATCAAAGTTGTGAGATAGTCATTTTGTTCAACGTAGTTGAAAGTTCTGGATATTAGGTCTTTGAGGATGACACTCTCCCTAGAGCCTGAGTTATACCCTGGGGGCATATAAGGTTTTTTTTTTGAAAGCTTTGTCGTTTTATATAGATAGTGTTGTCGTAAAAAACTTTAAAAGGGGCTCATTCAATTGGAAATTAAGAGGGCTAGTGCCCTTTTAAATAGTCGAAAGTGATCGGAGGGTAACTAAACCCCCCGTCCTCCTACGCCCACCATTTCCCAAACACATCCAATCAAAATTTTCAGATAGCCATTTAGTTCAACGTAGTTGAAAGTTCTGGATATTAGGTCTTTGAGGATGACACTCTCCCCAGAACCCTCAGGGCTAAGGTTCTAAGTTATACCCTGGGGCATATAAGGTTTTTATTGAAAGCTTTGTCGTGAAAACTTGAAAAACGGCTCATTCGATTGGAAATTCAGAGGGCTAGTGCCCTTTTTAATAGTCGAAAGTGATTGGAGGACAACCAACCCCCCTCTCACGCCAACCTTTTCTCCAAACACATCCCACCAAAATTTTAAGATTGCCATTTTGTTCAATGTAGTTGAAAGTTCTGGAAATCGGATCTTTGAGGATGACACCCCCCCCCACAGAGCCCTCAGGTCAAGGGCTGTAAGTTATTTCCTGGGGGCATAAAATATTTTCCTAGAAAATATTGTCGTAGAAACTTCAAAACGGGCTCATTCGATTGGAAATTGAAATGGCTAGTGCCCTTTTCAATATTCGAAAGTTATTGTAAGGCAAGTAACACCCCTTCCAAGCCCACCATTTCCCCAAACACATCCAATCAAAATTTTGAGATAGCCATTTTGTTCAACGCACTTGAAAATTCTGAAATTATTTCTTCGAGCAGGACACTCCTCCAACAGTCTTCAGGGAAAGGGTTAAAACTAATGCCCTGGGGTTATATAAGGTTTTTATTGAAAGCTTTGTCATACAAACTTGAATAAGGGCTCATTCGATTGGAAATTGAAAGGGCTAGTGCCGTTTTTAATAGCCAAAAGTGATTGGAGGGCAATTTACCCCCCTGTCACGTCCACCTTTTCCGCAAACACATGCAATCAAAATTTTCAGATACCCAATTTTATTCAACGTAGTTAAAAGTTTTGGAAATTAGGTATGAGGATGACCACCCCCCCCCCCCCCCCAGGGCCCTCAGGGCCAGGGTTGTACGTTATACCCTAGGGGCATATAAGGTTTTTATAGAAAGCGTTGTCGCAGAAACTTGAAAAAGGGCATTTAAATTCAATTGGAAATTTAAATGGCTAGTGCCCTTTTTAATAGTTGAAAATGATTGAAGGTAACTACCCCCCCCCCTCACACCCACCATTTCCCCAAACACATCCAATCAAAATTTTCAGATAGCCATTTTGTTCAACGTAGTTGAAAGTTCTGGAAATTATATATTTGAGGATGACTACCCCCTTACAGCCCTCGGGGCAAGGGTTGTAAGTTATGCCCTGGGGTTATAAAAGGTTTTTATTGAAAGCGATGTTGTAAAAACTTCAAAATGGCTCATTCGATTGGAAATTGAAAGGGCTAGTGCCCATTTTAATAATCGAAAGTGATTGAAGAACAACTAACCCCCCTCTCACGCCGACTATTTTCCCAAACACATCCAATAAAAATTTTGAGATAGCCATTTTGTTCAACGTAGTTGAAAGTTCTGGAAATTAGCTCTTTGAGGATGATAACCCCCTCAGAGCCCTCAGGGCAAGGGTTGTAATTTATGCCCTTGGGGCATATAAGGTTCTTATAGAAAGTGTTGTCGTAGAAACTTCAAAAAGGGCTCATTTTATTGGAAATTAAAAGGGCTACGCCAACCATTTCCCCAAACACTTTCCTCCCCCCACAGCCCTAAGGTCTAAGGTTGTAAGTTATGCCCTGGGGCATATAATGTTTTTTATAGAAAAGTGCTCATTCGATTGGAAATTGAAAGGGCTATCAACCTTTTTAATAGTCGAACGTATTCGGAGGGAGAATCCCCCCCACGCCCATCATTTACCCAAACATTTCCGATCAAAATTTTGATATGACCATTTTGTTTCAACGTAGTTCGAAGGTGTGTAAATTATGTCATTGAGGATGACAATCCCCCCCCCCATAGCCCTCAGGACAAGGGTCAAAAAATTATGCCCTGTGGGCATATAAGATTTCTATTGAACGTTTTGTCGTAGAAGCTTCAAAAGGGCTCATTTGATTGGAAATTGAGAAGAATAGTGTGTATTTTATTAGTAAAAAGTGTCCAAAGGGCAAATGCCTCCCCCCACCACGCCCATAATTTCCCAAGAAACTTCCAATCAAAATTTTGAGATAGCCATTTTGTTCAGCATGTCAGAACAGTCTTTGAAAATGTCTTTGAGGATAACAAAACCACCAGTCCTCAAGGGTAAGGGTTTTAAGTTATGCCCTGGGGACATACAAGGTTTTTGTAGAAAGCGTGGTCATATAAACTTCTGAGGGGGCTCAGTGAATTAGTAATCAGACGCTCTAGAGTTCTTTTTAAGAGTCAAAGTGATCGGAGGGCAGCTACCCCCCCCCCCCCCCACACACACACATCTTATTGTCCGGAAAGTGCATTTAATAGAAATTTTGAGATAGCTATTCAATTCAAAATGGTCTAAATATCATGTAACAAGGCCTTTGGGGTTGAAACAATCACAAGAGATTAGGGGCAAGGATTGTAAGCTATGCCCAGGGGGTATTTAAGGTTTTTTATGGGAGGGATGGCTGTTTAACTTTAAAAGAGGCTCAGTCTTTCTCCCCCCCCAGCAAAAAACTATGTCAATATAAAATGAACAGAAATTAATTAAAAAAAAATTCAACAAAATAAGTTTTTTTTTAAATAAAGAACTCCGTTAAACCAAAATGAACAAAAAATAGAATCAAATAATCTACCAAGAATACAACAACTACAAATCAGTGTTAATAAATAAATGAAACCCAAAGCAAACGGAAATTAAAATAAATAAGAGTCAAACTCAAAACGAGCAGAAATTAATATGAGTAGGGTTCTAAAACCCAAGCATTCTAAAAAGCCAGAATATAATTTGCACTTTATTGAAAAAAATTCTTTTAAATGTTTTTACTTTTCTTACTTTAAGAAATCAAAAATCAATTAAGATTTTAGTAAAGTAAAAATTATATTCTGGCTTTTAGAAAGCTTGGGGTTTAGAACCCTACTCATATTAATTACTGCTCGTTTTGAGTTTGACTCAGTTATTTATTTTAATTTCTGTTTGTTTTGGGTTTCATTTATTTATTGATAATGATTTGTGGTAGTTGTATACTTGGTAGATTATTTGATTCTATTTTTGTTCATTTTTGGTTTAATGGAGTTCTTTACTATTTTTAAAAAGCTTATTTCGTTGAAAAGTTTTCTTTAATTAATAATTGAAACAAATTGAAACGAACATTGAAACTATTTGCAACCACTTTTCAGGAGTAACTTTGACTCGAATAATAACTGAAACAAATTGAAACATATTGAGATGAATATTGAAACTATGTGCAACTATTTTTCAGGAGTAATTCTGATTTGAATAATAATCGAAAAAAAGTGAAAAATACTGAAATGAGTATTGAAACTAAGTGCAACTATTTTTCAGGAGTAACTCTGATTCAAATAATAATTAAAACAAATCGAAACTTATTAAAAAACATTAAAACTATGCGCAACTATTTTTCAGGAGTAACTCTGATTCGAAAAATAATTGAAACAAATTAAAACATATTGAAACGATTATCGAAACTGTGTGTAACAACTTTTAAGGAGCAACTCTGATTCGAATAATAACTGAAGCAAATTGGAATATATTGAAAAGAAAAGTTAACTATGTGCAACTGTTTTTCAGGAGTAGCTCTGATTTGAATAACAATTGAAAAAAAGGAGAAAAATATTGAAACGAGTATTGAAACTAAGCAACAATTTTTTTCAGGAGTAACTCTGATTCGAATAATAATTAAAACAAATTTAAACATATTGAGACTATGAGCAACTATTTTTCAGGAGTAACTCTGATTCAAATAATAATTAAAACAAATTCAAACATATTGAAACGAATATTGAAACTATGTGCAACTATTTTCAGGAGTAACTCTGATTTGAATAATAATTAAAACAAGTTCAAACATATTGAAAGAAATATGGAAACTGTGTGCAAAAATTTTTCAGGAGTAACTCTGATTAGAATAATAATTGAAACATATTGAAACGAATATTGAAACTATTTGCAACAACTTTTCAGGAGTAACTCTGATTCGAATAACAATTTATTCGAATCTATTGCAAATATGTGCAACTATTTTCAGGAGAAACTCTGATCTGAATAATAATGGAAAAAGAGAAAAATATTGAAATGAGTATTGAAACTAAGTGCAACTATTTTTCAGGAGTAACTCTGATTCGAATAATAATGAAATCAAATTGAAACTTATTGAAAAGAACATTAAAACTATGCGCAACTATTTTTCCGGACTAACTCTGATTCGAATAATAAATAAAACAAATTGAAAAAAATTGAAATAAATACTGAAACTGTGCAACAACTCTTAAGGAGCAACTATGATTCGGATAATAATTGAAGTAAATTGGAATACTTGAAAAGAAAATTTAAGCTTTGTGCAACTATTTTTCAGGAGTAACTCTGATTTGAATAATAATTGAAAAAAAATAAGAAAAATATTGAAACGAATATTGAAACTAAGCAACTATTTTTCAGGTTAACAACTCTGATTCGAATAATAATTAAAACAAATTTAAACTTATTGAAAAGAATATTAAACTATGTGCAACTATTTTTCAGGAGTAACTATGTGCAACTACTTTTCAGGAGTAACTCTGATTCGAATAATAATTGAACAAATTGAAACAACAACTCTTAACAAACTCTTAAGGAGCAACTCTGATTCGAATAATAATTGAAGCAAATTGGAATATATTGAAAAGAAAATTTAAAATATGCGCAACTATTTTTCCCGAGTAACTCTGATTTGAATAATAATTGAAAAAAAAAAGAAGAAAAATATTGAAACGAATATTGAAACTAAGCAACTATTTTCAGATTAACAACTCTGATTCGAATAATAATTAAAAAAAATTAAACTTAATGAAAAGAATATTGAAACTATGTACAACTATTTTTCAGGAGTAACTCTGATTCGAATAATAATTAAAACAAATGATTCGAATAATAATTGAAACGAATTGAACCGAATATTGAGACTATTTGCAACCACTTTTCAGGAGTAACTTTGACTCGAATAATAGCTGAAACAAATTGGAACATATTGAGACGAATATTGAAACTCTGTGCAACTATTTTTCAGGATTAACTCTGATTTGCATAAAAACATTGAAAAAAAAGAAGAAAAATATTGAAATGAGTATTGAAACTAGGTTCAACTATTTTCAGGAGTAACTCTGATTCGAACAATAGTTAAAACAAATTGAAACTTAAAAACTATGTGCAACTACTTTTCAGTAGTAACTCTGATTTTAATAATAATTGAAACAAATTGAAACGAATATTAAAACTATGTGCAACTATTTTTCAGGAGTAGCTCTGATTTGAATAATAATTGAAAAAAAATATTAAAACGAGTGTTGTAACTAAGTGCAACGATTTTTTCAGGAGTAACTCTGATTCGAATAATAACTAAAACAAATTGATACTTATTGAGAAGAATATTAAAACTCTGTGCAACTATTTTTCAGCAGTAACTCTGATTCGAATAATAATTGAAACAAATTGAAACATATTGAAAAGAATACTGAAACCAAGTGCAACAACTTTTAAGGAGCAACGTTGATTCGAATAATAATTAAAACAAATTGGACTATATTGAAAAGAAAATTTAAACTATATGCAACTATATTTCAGGAGTAACTCTGATTTGAATAATAATTGAAAAAAAAAAGAAAAAAAATTGAAACGAGTGTTGAAACTAAGTGCAACTATTTTTCAGGAGTAAGTCTGATTCGAATAATAATTAAAACAAATTGAAACTTATTAAAAGAATATTAAAACTATGTGCAACTATTTTTCAGGAGTAATTCTGATTCGAATAATAATTGAAAAAAATTTAAACGAATATTGAAACTGTATGCAACCACTTTTAAGGAGTAATTCTGATTCGAATAATAACTGAAGCAAATTGGAATATATTGAAAAGAAAATGTAAACTATGTGCAACTATTTTTCAAGAGTGACTGATTCGAATAATAATTTTACTTTTCAGTTAGAAAGAATCAGTATGGAAGGTGAAATATTTTATTCTCTCTCTTTTCTGTCCCTTATTCATTCTCTTGATATAATATTCATTCTCTCTTTGAATTCTCTTCATTTCCCACACAGCGACAAAGTGCATAAAAATCATTGTTGCAGCAGTAATCGCAACTAGTAAAGAGCGATCTACAGCCCATAGTAACCAAAAAATTTAAGAACACATTTTTGAGTCTTCGATCAGAGAAATATGAACAGGTTATACAGAATCATCTGAATAGAAGAAGAAATTTTATTTAAACCCCTGACAGGAATCTTTGCAACAGGACATTTCCGTCCAGCTGAAAAATATTCTATGGACAATTCCGATCTAGATGAAAGTTACACAATGAGCATAAATTTTTCAACGTGAAAAGCCTGGAATTTTGAAGTTAAATAGTTAATCATGTTTTGGATCAGTGAAAACTGAACACACGTTCGATTTTATTCAAACGACAGGCACGAATCTTTCTTTTTTAGAAATTTCCTTTTTAATATTTTAAAGAAGGATTTTAAGTTTTCTGGTTAAATTAGAGAGAGTTTCAATTTTATATATATATATATATATATATATATATATATATATATAATATATATATATATATATATATATATATATATATATATATATATATATATATATATATATATATACGGTAAGAAACTTTTATTAAATAGTGATCATTGTCAGTAAAAACAAAAACCCTAAAAAAGTCAAACTTCGATTACAATATATACATTAAAAAAAAATTTAGTTTTTACACTGATTCTAAATCTACATAATTAATTAATTTCATTTCGAATAAACTTGTCTGAGAGCCATAGAACAGAGGTTTCAAGCTACTACCTACAAAATACAAAGTTTTGTGTTTTTCTATTGAAGGCAGATCACAGATACGTGTTTTTTTCATCCTTTTTGGTTTTTGTAAAATAAACACTTGGTTAAGGAGTCCTTTCAAACAACAGACGATTTTTATCTATACATATTTCATAGCGATCAGTTGATTTAAGTTTTGATGAAAGCTTAAACACAGTAAAAGTTTTGTTCCCCCCCAGCAGCCATATTTTGCAATGAATTTAATAAACAAACTTTAGATGGCTTCTACATCTGAGGAACTCCCCATTATACTTCATATTTATCCCTTTGAAAATCAAAACCCATGATTGCCAAAGCGTAAAAACAACAAGCAAAGACTTTCTTAATTTGCATTGTCAAATCAAAATCCCAATTCCACTATAAAAAATTATCTTAAGTGGTTAAAAGAATCCCATGGAAAAAAGACGAATAACTCACAGATTTGAAATACATACGATTGGGAGTCAGATTTTCCCTACTTGAGAACAAACGAACAGACGAACTTCTTTAGGATGAAGAATGACGGAAAAGGAGAAAAAAGGCTTTTAAATAAAGAAGGAGGGAAAAGGGAAAGAAGCCAAAAAAACAAAATAATAAACAGATCAAGTAAAAACGAAAAAAAAAAGTTGAAGTGGCAACTCTGCCATAAACTCACCATAGTGGTATCGTTGGTACCCGAAGTTTCATTAACTTCAAAATTGAAATAGAGCACACGTTCTTTTTCTAGATCACACGTGACAGTCTCTCCGATATTTTCCCATCCATTCTTCGAATTAGAAGCTTCTAGTACTTCCATATCGCCAGTTTTCGGATCAACATTAGCTTCAGCTAACTTTTCCTGAAAACAAATTAGACCAATAAAGATAATTTCATTTATGCAAGAACTATAATTAACGTTATAAATTCGAGCGTCATAATTAAAACCCCGTGGAAGCATCTTAAATTTAATGTAAACAGCAAAATCTAAAAGTCAAGCCATCTAAAAAATGGAACACACATGTCAGTGTTTTAAAAGTATATACCTCCATGCAATTAATGTCCGAGGTCATACAACGGGACTAACCCGTTCTGGAGTACCCCAGTGAGTAAGAGGAACTGATAAGAGAATGATCTTCGGCACTTGAATATGGGATAAAAAGAAATTAAAAACTAATAGCACAATTAAAAGGCAATATTAAACTAAGAAGCCTGTATATAGTGATCGAATGACGTTCCAAAATCTCTGGTAAACCTAGAACCGTGCGCGAAAATAACAAGTTTCTCACAAAGAAAAACTCCACATTGCTTGGTTGAATATCTCGCGATACTGCATCGTTGACCTCAGATCCCCCAGGGCTAGAAATGGCACAGAGGACATCTACAAGGCCTCATTAGATATTACGAAACTAGGCTGCAGCCCAATTCAACCACTATGGTTGAAGACCCAGCTTCACACTTCGCACGACCCGGTCGTACTAATGTCGCATGTTGTGTCTTAGTTGATCTCTTTTGCATCTCCCCTCAGGGGATCAATCTTATACTGTGTTCGGTAATCAATCCCCAAGCATCCGAAGGACATGATCACGGTTCATTAGTCGTTTCCCCTCAGATGGTCAGCAACTAATGGCCGACCAGTTCACCCAAGAGCTTCTTCGTCGGTGACCTTTACCTGACATGATATATCCAGGATACTTCCAAGGCACAGATTTTAATGGCTAAGACCTGCTTTTCTAGGTAGACGTTTATTTTCCAGCAATACCTTGCATAGAGGAAGATAGAAGACATGTTGCTATTCAGGAGGCAAAGACTCAAAGTACAGGGAATATTTACTACAATAACAAATTGGTTTCAACTTTTTAATAGCAAATATCACTTGTCAAATAAATATTCCTCTTGATTTCGCTGACTAAATCACCAATTACAGGATTCATACAGAATGATTCAAACTTATTTTCTTCTTTCCGTATTTTCTTTAAGGGGTGAAAGGTCTAAATGGTATTCAATAAATCCTTATAAAACATTAGGAATTTATCCCACTCGCGTGATAACTACATCTATTGCCACAGGAAAAAAAAACTCAAAAAGTTGTAAACTAAAAAAAAACCATAAACTATAAATACGTCATTGGTGGGGCTAGGGTTGTACGACAAACGTTTCCCCCTAGTCAATAAAAAGATTCAAATCTGTACACTACGCTAATACGTTTCCGATCTTTCCCAAGGGATATATTTGAATGCCTGTATCCAAAATAACCGACATGTTTAAAAAACATAAAAATAGCTTCAAAATAAACGTTTCCTAAAACAAATTAGACCAATAAAGAAATTTCATAAGAAAATTTCTAAAAATCAAAGCCAAAAAGTAAAACCTCCATGCCATTAATGTCCGAGGTCAATAAACGGAAAATAACCCGTTCTGGAGTACCCCAGTGAGTAAAAAAATAAAATAAAATGAAGATAAATAAAAAATAAAAATAAAAAAAAATAAAAAAAAATTAAATAATAGCAATAAATAATTAAAAGGCAATATTAAAAAAGTATAATAGTATAATGCGGGAAAAAACTATATAAACGCATAAAAATATTGCTAGAAATGGCATAAAAAAAACAAGGGCCTAATAAAACGGAAAAAGGCTGCAATAAATTCAATATAAGATTCGCAAAAAAAAAAAAAAAATACTAATATATATAACGATAATATTAGTCGTAATAATATAATATTATATACCTATGACATGAAAAATCCAGGAAAAATTCAAGGCAAATTTTAAAAACCTGCTTTTATATACAGGGAAATAGCGTATACTACAATAACAAATGGGGTTTCAACTTGTTAATAGCAATATAATATAACCCCCAGATATAAAATATTTAAAAAAACTAAATAAAATATTAAGGGGTGAAAGGTCTAAATATATATATATATATATATATATATCTATATATAAATATATATATATATATATATATATATATCCCTATATATATATAAATATATATTATATATATATATATATATATATATATATATATATATATATATATATATAGTATATATATATATATATATATATATATATATATATATAATATATATATATATATATATATATATATATATATATAGAATATATATATATATAATATATATATATATATATATATATATATGTGTGTAAAGTTACTAATAACATCTTACTGCAGCCCCAACCCACCTGAGGCCAGCACAGCTACGTAATTTGCTTCTCCATCCAATCTATTCAAAGCCTCCCGATTTAAACCTCTTAAGTTTTTAAATCTTCCCTTACAATATCCTACGACCCCCACTCGAGGACGACCTGCTTTTCGTTTAGCCCTAGATGACTTTCCGATATGGAAAATCTCTGGCAATCTGTCATCCTTCGTCCGCAGAACATGTCCTAACCACCTGAACCTTTCTCTAATTACAGCCCTAAAAAGCGGAAGTGAATCACATTTTTCGTAAAGCTTACTGTTACAGATACGATCTGACGGACAGGTGCCCAAAACAATCCCTAGGTAATTTCTCTGGAAAACATCTAGCAAATTTTCCTCTGTCTTTTGGAGCGCTCACCCTTCAGAACCAGACTTGACCCCTGTCATTACTGCAGCTTCTAATATTCTATTCTTGATCTGTAGACTTATCCTCCAATTTTTCCAAACTTATTTCAACTGTGAAAAACATCTTGGACCTTGGCCTCTCTACTTTTAATATCTTCCCCACCCCCCTCGTCTTTACTAATAATACTACCTACGTAAATGATGCTGTCCACTAGATTAATCTACTCGTGACCTAAAATCGCCACTTCACTTATTCCTAATCTTAGCTACTTAGTCTTCTTAACATGAGTTTTCAAACCTATTCTTGCACCATGAACTCTCAAAACCCGCAAAAAAAGTCATTCATTTTGCTAACAATTTCATCTATGATGCTTAAAACATCAGTATAATCTAAATGTACGAGAGCTTTACTTCCCAAATTGGTTCCGTGTTCTCTCATTACCTTTGCTGTGCTCCTAACCTGAGTCAAACGCTTGTTCATAATCAATAAAACTAAGGACTAAAGGGGTTTGATGACTCAAACACTTCTCAATTATCAATCTAAGAGTGAAAATTTTTAGTGCTAGAAAAAACATCTTCCGTTGATATCATGTATGTACGGGGCATAATCTATTAAGTCCGTATGTCGTTCTTTGGATTAAAGAGTTACAATATGTCTCTTAGCACTATAACTTTGAATTATTCTGCTGTTGAACCCTGAGCGCCACGAGAAAATTTCAAAAGGCAGGGGAGGGGAGCAAGTTCCGGCAGGATTTTGGTTTTTACCGAACTATCAATAGAAATATTTCTAATTTCCCCGACTTTATGCATTTTTTAAGGTCTTCTTATTTACCGGGGGGAGGAAGGAGCTTACTATAAATAGTATCAAAATCTATAATATATAATCTGTATCCCATTTCCTTAGTCTGTCACCTTTTTGGGGACGTTTCACTAATTCTGTTAAGATGGCGATCATTGTATTTTGGTAAGCAAAGTCTTTGCCTGGAATGCTCATTGACTACAGACCAGCAACTAGTTCCTTTGACCTTTGTCATGGATCCGATGAAAACCATCGTGAACGGATATTGTGATATGAAAAGTTGCTAAATTCGAGGACTAGCTTGTTTACATCTGTAACTTGTTACCTGAAGATCTTCCTTTTCTTTTTTCGTATGTGGGTGATTAGAACGTGTCATGTTTATGCTTTTATCTGTCTGTCTTCTTTTTTTTAAAATAAGTGGTAATTCCATGTGTGTACTTTCATGTGTGTTATATTTAATTATATTAGTTAATTATTATCATATTATAATTAACGATAAAAGTGCTTATATGATAAATCAAACAAAACATTACTAAATTTGGTTAAATGAATTAAGTAAAATTAACAACTAAATTCCTACCTCTGCTTTCTTCTTCAACTGTTCGATATGTTTCTGTTGTTTTTTTGACAAGAGACTCCAAACATTCGGCTGACTGGCAGATTTTATGATTTTCTCAATCATGTTGACTGTAATGAAACAAATTGGCAGCAACGTAAGACAATAATAAAAAATAAAAAATAAACTATACAAACTAGAAGCGCCGAAGGAGCTTTTATTCCCCCAACCTAAATTACAATAAGAAAGTGATCTTAAAATAACAAGCTCAAACAGTTATAATTTTGAAATAATACAGAATATGATAGTATGCGTAGTTCACTGAGCCAAAATATATTTTTTTTTTTTTTTTTTTTTTTTTTTTTTTTTTTTTTTTTTTTTTTTTTTTTTTTTTTTTTTTTTTTTTTTTTGGTGGAGAGGGGATGGCATTAGAGGATCTTTACCAAGAGTGGGTGTTTGAATAGCAAACAAAAAATGCACTTTTAGGATGCTTTTTTTTCACCGGAGGCAGTTATTTTGGATACAGACACTAGAAATACATCACTTTGGAAAGATGAAATTCGTTTGCATACTGCAAACATTTTGAACCTTCTAAGGGATTTGAACATTTTGAACCTTCTAAGGGATTTGAACCTTCTGAACATTTTGAACCTTCTAAGGGATTTGAACATTTTGAACCTTCTAAGGGATAAGAGATAGCCTCGTCAAGTATGTCGATATAGTGGTAGTTTTAAAAAGACAAATAGAAAAATAATGTCTAGGGATCTTCAACGTTATCAATCGGCAAGGCGACAGAGTAAGGCTCATAACAAACAACATAACATTAGAGCGCCTGTGCAGTCTATTTATAGACAAAATTAAACAGACTTCATTTAAAGTAGCGTCATGCGAACAACATAGAAATCACATATTTATATATTACGGCACGCTGGGAAAAGATATAGATATTACCCGAGTGAGATAAAAAAAAAGACAAAAAAAACAAACATAAAAAAAGGAAAAAGGAAAAAAAATCTGATCACAGATGAAAATGCCAACAGATCAAATGCTTAGCTGGTATTTTCCTTATCTGAAATTTGGGCAAAACTCTGTTCTCAATTTTACGATTACTCGAACTTTATTTATTTGAGAAGTCTAAATAATTAAAAAAACTTACCGTTAGTTAACAGTACTTTCCATTCCAAGACAAACATAACTTATTAACATAAATAAATGGTCTCAACTGCTACGTTATCAAACAGTTCGTGGTAACGAACTGTAAGTAAGGAGCGACCCGGCTCAATGGTAACCGAAACTCTAGAAAACGGTATTTTGATACAAATAGATACATCAAAAGAATCAGATTTTAATGTTGATTTCAAATATATAAGTTTCATCAAGTTTAATCCTACCCATCAAAAGTTAGGCGCCTGAGAAAATTTGGCTGATTTTCGAAAAAAAGGGGGAAAGACCCCCTAAAAGTTATAGAACCTTAATAAAAATCACACCATCAGATTCCGCGTATCAGAGAACCCTACTGTAGAGGTTTCAAGCTCCTATCTAAAAAAATGTGGAATTTTGCATTTTTTGTCAAAAGAAAGATCACGGGTGCGTGTTTATATTTGTTTGTTTGTTTTTTTTTTTTTTTCCAGGGGTGATCGTATCGACCCAGTGGTCCTAGAATATCGTGGGAGGGCTCATTGGAATGCAAATTAAAAGTTATAGTGCCCTTTTTAAGTGACCAAAAAAAATGGAGGACAACTAGGCCCCCTCCCCCTCTCATTTTTTCCAGAAGTCACCTGATCAAAATTTTGAGATAGCCATTTTGTTCAGCATGTTCGAAAATATTATAAGTACGTCTTTTAGGATGACTTAATCCCCCGAAGTTCCCAGGGGGAGGGCTGAAAGTTATGAACTTTACCCAATGTTGACATATAGTATTGTTTATTGGGAAGTATACAGACGTTTTCAGGGGAGATTTTTCCTGGTAGTGGGGGGGGGGGTGGGTGGGTCGGGGGTTATGTGGGAGGATCTTTCAATGAGGGAAGTTTTCATGGGGGAAGGGACATTGCTATGAAGGGGACGCCGGACCAGCATTATTTAAAAAAAGATCAGAAATTAAATATAAAAAAAACAAGTTTTTCAACTGCAACAGCAGCAACATCAAAACTTTAAACGAACAGAAAATATTACATATATGATTTGATTCAACCCCTAGTCAATACCTGGCTCTTTAAGCCAAAGATTTTTTAGTACTTTAATAAGAGCTATTTATTCTAATTAACGACCTTTGTAATTAAGCGGTCATTCTGAAAGAATTGGAACAAAATTCGAAATTTCGCTTAAAGAGCAAGGTATTGACTAGGGGGCGAACCCCCTAATATACGTATTAAAAATATATGAATATAGAAGTTCGTTACGTAAGTTAATTCGTAAGTTACGTATATTTATAACTAATAAAAACGTTCGTAAATAAAATTAAACAAGTTTCGAGAAAGCCATCTAACTAAATAAAAGTAAATTAATATGAAAATTTAGTTTTAATTATTCATGTACGGTGAGCCAAGATCAAAACCTGCATTTATTCAAAAACATTCAAAAATTAAATAAAAAAAAACAAGTTTTTTTTAACTGAAAGTAAGGAGCGACATTACAACTTAAAACGAACAGAAATTATTCTGTATATGAAAGGGGCTGTCCCCTCCTCAACGCCTCGCTCTTTATGCTAAAGTTTGACTTTCTCACAACTCTATTTTTTTATTAAACAATGAAAAACTTTAGCGTAAAGAGCGAGGCGCTGAGGAGGGGACAGCCCCTTTCATATACAGAATAATTTCTGTTGGTTTTAAGTTTTAATGTCGCTCCTTACTTTCAGTTAAAAAAACTTGTTTTTTGTTTTTATTTAATATTCTAATAATACCAGTAGCTGTTGTGAAACAATTGAAAACAACAAAAGTTGGTCGTTGTCAGGTGCGTCACTTTGGGAGGGCGGGGTTTTAAGGTCAATTGCCAGTAGAGTGCTATGTTCCATTTTGCTTACTCCCATAGGAATTACCATGCTATTTGCTTACTGCCATAGGAACCACCATGCTATTTGCTTAATGCCCTAGGACCATACTATTTGCTTGATGCTCTACGCCTTTTCAAAGAGAGTGAGTATCCTCTCAAATGGTCTGCCATTTTGCTAGGACGTATAGGAATTCCAATACTATTTGCTTGATGCTCTACACCTTTTCAAAGAGAGTGAGTATCCTCTCACATGGTCCTCCATTTTGGGGACACTATGTTCCTTCCAATGCTATTTGGGGACACTATGTTCCTTCCCATGCTATTTGGGGACACTATGTTCCTTCCCATGCTATTCTAAGGGACTATGTTCCTTCCCATGCTATTCTATGGGACTATGTTCCTTCCCATGCTATTCTATGGCACTATGTTCCTTCCCATGCTATTTGCTTACTGCCATAGGACCATGCTATTTGCTTACTGCCATAGGAATTACCATGCTATTTGCTTACTGCCATAGGACCATGCTATTTTCTTACTGCCATAGGAATTACCATGCTATTTGCTTAATGCCCTAGGACCATACTATTGCTTGATGCTCTACACCTTTTCAAAGAGAGTGAGTATCCTCTCACACCTATACTTCCTTGGTACCTTTCCAAATAAAGTGATAAAAAAAAACATGTCTTTAGCAACTTCGTTCATCATGATAGTGTGCACAGTTTCAAACTTACATGAAAACTTACACCTGAGACAGCGTGGTTTGACGTGCACATTGCAAAAAGCGACAAATCCTTTTATATTATAGACCTATAAAGTGAACAAACACGTTTTGGAACTATAGTTGAGAATGTATAACGCAGCCAGATGGGTTTTTGCTTTCATCATAACATGTTTTTTTTCTTTTTTTTGGCAATTGACATTTTTTTCTGATAACAAGTACAATTCATTGCGATCGTAGCTCTATGTTGGCTCATTTGTGATGTTTGAACAGTGTTGTAAATTTAAAATAGAGTTTAACGTTATAGTATACTAAAACGTTGATACTAAGAGAGATGTAGATGGCAAGAAAAGAATTTTAATAATTGGCAGTAAACTCTAGTTTTTGTGTTTCCATAAAATCTGAGCTAATAAGGGTTTTTGACCGTAAACTCTAGTTTTTTTGTAAGAAAATTATGGAAAATACATTTCGTTGACTCATAGGTGAAACTTAAGTCCAGTTTTGGATCGAAAAATAAACTATTTCTGTAGAATCTGAACTAATAAAGGTTTTTGGCCGTAAACTCTAGTTTTTGTGTTTCCTTAGAATATGAGCAAATAAAGGTTTTTGTCCGTAAACTCTAGTTTTTTGTAAGAAAATTATGGAAAATACAATTCTCTGGCTCAAATGTGAAACTTAAGTCCAGTTTTGGATCGAAAAATAAACGATTTCCGTAAAATCTGAGCTAATAAGGGTTTTTGGCCGTAAACTCTAGTTTTTTTGTAAGAAAATTATGGAAAATACAATTCGTTGGCTCAAATATGAAATTTAAGTCCAGTTTTGGATCAAAGATAAACTATTTCCGTAAAATCTGAGCTAATAAGGGTTTTTGACCGTAAACTCTAGTTTTTTGTAAGAAAATTATGGAAAATACAATTCTCTGGTTCAAATGTGAAACTTAAGTCCAGTTTTGGATCGAAAAATAAACTATTTCCGTAAAATCTGAGCTAATAAGGTTTTTGACCGTAAACTCTAGTTTTTTGTAAGAAAATTACGGAAAATACAATTCGTTGGCTCATAGGTGAAACTAAGTCCAGTTTCGGATCGAAAAATAAACTATTTCCGTAGAATCTGAACTAATAAAGGTTTTTGGCCGTAAACTCTAGTTTTTGTGTTTCCTTAAAATATGAGCTAATAAAAGTTTTTGTCCGTAAACTCTAGTTTTTTGTAAGAAAATTATGGAAAATACAATTCTCTGGTTCAAATGTGAAATTAAGTCCAGTTTTGGATCAAAAATAAACTATTTCCGTAAAATCTGAGCTAATAAGGGTTTTTGACCGTAAACTCTATTTTTTTTGTAAGAAAATTATGGAAAATAAAATTCTCTGGTTCAAATGTGAAACTTAAATCCAGTTTTGGATCGAAAAATAAACTATTTCCGTAGAATCTGAACTAATAAAGGTTTTTGGATCGAAAAATAAACTATTTCCGTAAAATCTGAGCTTATAAGGGTTTTTGACCGTAAATTCTAGTTTGTTGTTAGAAAATTATGGAAAATACATTTCGTTGACTCATAGGTGAAACTTAAGTCCAGTTTTGGATCGAAAAATAAACAATTTCCATAGAATCTGAACTAATAAAGGATTTTGGCCGTAAACTCTAGTTTTTGTGTTTCCCTAAAATATGAGCTAATAAAGGTTTTTGTCCGTAGACTCTAGTTTTTGTAAGATAATTATGGAAAATACAATTCTCTGGTTCAAATATGAAAGTTAAGTCCAGCTTTGGATCAAAAAATAAACTATTTCCGTAAAATCTGAGCTAATAAGGGTTTTGACCATAAACTCTAGTTTTTTGTAAGAAAATTATAAAAAATACAATTCTCTGGTTCAAATGTGAAACTTAAGTCCAGTTTTGGATCGAAAAATAAACTATTTCCGTAAAATCTGAGCTAATAAGGGTTTTTGACCGTAAACTCTAGTTTTTTGTAAAAAAAATTATGGAAAACACAATTGGTTGGCTCAAATGTGAAATTTAAGTCCAGTTTTGGATCGAAAAATAAACTATTTCCGTAGAATCTGAACTAATAAAGGTTTTTGGTCGTAAACACTAGTTTTTGTGTTTCCTTAAAATATGAGCTAATAAAGGTTTTTGTCCACAAACTCTAGTTTTTTGAAAGAAAAATTATGGAAAATACAATTCCTTGGCTCATAGGTGAAACTTAAGTCCAGTTTTGGATCGAAAAATAAACTATTTCCGTAGAATCTGAACTAATAAAGGTTTTTGGCTGTGAACTCTAGTTTTTGTGTTTCCTTAGAATATGAGCAAATAAAGGTTTTTTTCCGTAAACTCTAGTTTTTTGTAAGAAAATTATGGAAAATACAATTCTCTGGTTCAAATGTGAAACTTTAGTCCAGTTTTGGATCGAAAAATAAACGATTTCCGTAAAATCTGAGCTAATAAGGGTTTTTGGCCGTAAACTCTAGTTTTTTGTAAGAAAATTATGGAAAATACAATTCGTTGGCTCAAATGTGAAATTTAAGTCCAGTTTCGGATCAAAGATAAACTATTTCCGTAAAATCTGAGCTAATAAGGATTTTTGACCGTAAACTCTAGTTTTATGTAAAAAAATTATGGAAAATACAATTCTCTGGTTCAAATGTGAAACTTAAGTCCAAGTTTTGGATCGAAAAATAAACTATTTCCCTAAAATCTGAGCTAATAAGGTTTTTGACCGTAAACTCTAGTTTTTTGTAAGAAAATTACGGAAAATACAATTCGTTGGCTCATAGGTGAAACTAAGTCCAGTTTTGGATCGAAAAATAAACTATTTCCGTAGAATCTGAACTAATAAAGGTTTTTGGCCGTAAACTCTAGTTTTTGTGTTTCCTTAAAATATGAGCTAATAAAGATTTTTGTCCGTAAACTCTAGTTTTTTGTAAGAATATTATGGAAAATACAATTCTCTGGTTCAAATGTGAAATTTAAGTCCAGTTTTGGATCAAAAATAAACTATTTCCGTAAAATCTGAGCTAATAAGGGTTTTTGACCGTAAACTCTATTTTTTTGTAAGAAAATTATGGAAAATAGATAATATACAATAGAAGACAATAGATACAATATCAAGAGAGAACATGGTGAACTATTTTATGGGACAGATTCAAAATGTCCAAAATTGATCATTGATATTAATAATATATCATAACATATTTTTGTATTAATATTCTACATAGCATTATTTCATTAAAAATATATTATGCATTACATTGTTATGTGTTCATTATTGTTAGAGTAAGCTAGCATATCAAACGTTTAGAATGTCTATTAAAACATCGGAGATGTAAGAAAAGGAATTTGCATACATCTATTGTCAGACACATGGGATGACATTGACAAAATCTTGGTATCAGAATGAATAAATTATTTATCAACATCCATTGTTGGATATGCCGTTATGAAAAAATTGTAAGTAAGTAAGTAAAAAGCTCTTTCTTGAATTCACCTCTTGGATACACAATACAGAAATTGAATTAAGGAAATTATGAAAAAAACATTGTAAGTAAGTAACAAACTCTTTCTTGAAGTCACCTCTTGGATACACAATGCAGAAATTTCATTTAAGAAATTATGAAAAAATGTAAGTAAGTAGCAAATTCTTTCTTGAATTCGCCTCCTGGATATCAGAATGAATAAATGCTTTAACAACATCCTTTGTCGGATATGTTGGATAAAATTGACAGAATCTAAGTATCAGAGTTATTAAATTCTATATCAACATCCCTTTCTCGGATACATGGGATAAAATTGACAAAATCTAAGTATCAGAGGGAATAAATTCATTATCAAAATCCTTTGTCGGATATGTCAGATAAAACTGACAGAATCTAAGTATCAGAGTGATTAAATTCCATATCAACATCCCTTTCTCGGATACATGGGATAAAATTGACAAAATCTAAGTATCAGAGAGAATAAATGCTTTATCAACATCCTTGAAATGCATTATCAACATCATTTGTCGGCTATATCGAATAAAATTGACAAAATCTAAGTCAGATTGATTAAATTCTATATCAACATCCCTTTCTCGAACACTCGGGATAAACTTGACAAAATCTATGTATCAGAGTTATTAAATTCTATATCAACATCCCTTTCTCATTTAAACGGATAAAATCGACAAAATCTAAGTATCATAGTGAATAAATGCTTTATCAATATCCCTTAAATGCATTATCAACATCACATGTCAGATACATTGGATAAAATTGACAAAATCTAAGTACTGGAAAGAATAAAATTCGTTTTCAAAGTTTTAATCGGATACATCAGATAACAGTCATAAAATCCGAGTTCTATTCATTTTGACTTGATGCGTCGTTACGTTGAATTTACGTTAGACCGGTTATAGATGGCAGCACACCCGCTAAGACACACAGTCATAGTGAGAGAGATATTCAAAAAGTTGAGTTAATTTAGGTTCACTTAGAGTGGCCAGATATGCATTGGAATAAGCAAACACCCGCCCAGACACACAGGCAAAAACTATTTTTTTTTGTGTCTAAATCTACGTATTTGTGTGTGTTTTTATCTCTCTCACTCTTTTTGCCTGTGTGTCTGGGCGGGTGTTTGCTTATTCCAATGCATGTCAATATTTTGTCATTTTAAGATACGTACAAAAAAAAACTAAATAAAAAAATAAATAAAGTTGAATAATTTCGAAGTTTAAAAAAAAAGTTTGTTTTTTTATGAAAAAATATTGAATTAGAACCATCAGTCCTCATCATTAGGAGTATCCAAAACTGGACTTAAGTTTCACATTTGAACCAGAGAATTGTATTTTTCCATAATTTTCTTACAAAAAACTAGAATTTACGGTCAAAAACCCTTATTAGCTCAGATTTTACGGAAATAGTTTATTTTTTTCCAAAACTGGACTTAAATTTCACATTTGAATCAGAGAATATTTTCCATAATTTTCTTACAAAAAAACTAGAGTTTACGGACAAAAAACCTTTATTAGCTCATATTTTAAGGAAACACAAAAACTAGAGTTTACGACCAAAAACCTTTATTAGTTCAGATTATACGGAAATAGTTTATTTTGCAATCCAAAACTCGACTTAAGTTTCACCTATGAGCCAACGAAATGTATTTTCCATAATTTTCTTACAAAAAACTAGAGTTTACGGTCAAAAACCCTTATTAGCTCAGATTTTAGGGAAATAGTGTATTTTTCGATCCAAAACTAGACTTAAGTTTCACATTTGAACCAGAGAATTGTATTTTCCATAATTTTCTTACAAAAAACTAGAGTTTACGGTCAAAAACCCCTATTAGCTCAGGTTTTACAGAAATAGTTTATTTTTGATCCAAAACTGGATTTAAATTTCACATTTGAACCAGAGAATTGTATTTTCCATAATTTTCTTACAAAAAAACTAGAGTTTACGGACAAAAACCTTTATTAGCTTATATTTTAAGGAAACACAAAAACTAGAGTTTATGGCATAAAAACCTTTATTAGTTCAGATTCTACGGAAATAGTTTATATTTCAATCCAAAACTGGACTTAAGTTTCACCTATGAGCCAACGAATTTTATTTTCCATAATTTTCTTACAAAAAACTAGAGTTTACGGTCAAAAACCCTTATTAGCTCAGATTTTACGGAAATAGTTTATATTTCGATCCAAAACTGGACTTAAGTTTCACATTTGAACCAGAGAATTATATTTTCCATAATTTTCTTACAAAAAACTAGAGTTTACGGTCAAAAACCCTTATTAGTTCAGATTTTACGGAAATAGTTTATTTTTTTGATCGAAAACTGGATTTAAATGTCACATTTGAACCAGAGAATTGTATTTTCCATAATTTTTTTCTTACAAAAAACTAGAGTTTACGGACAAAAACCTTTATTAGCTTATATTTTAAGGAAACACAAAAAACTAGAGTTTACGGCCAAAAACCTTTATTAGTTCAGATTATACGGAAATAGTTTATTTTGCAATCCAAAACTGGACTTAAGATTCACCTATGAGCCAACGAAATGTATTTTCCATAATATTCTTACAAAAAACTAGAGTTTACGGTCAAAAACCCCTATTAGCTCAGATTTTACAGAAATAGTTTATTTTTGATCCAAAACTGGATTTAAATTTCACATTTGAACCAGAGAATTGTATTTTCCATAATTTTCTTACAAAAAAACTAGAGCTTACGGACAAAAACCTTTATTAGCTTATATTTTAAGGAAACACAAAAACTAGAGTTTACGGCCAAAAAACCTTTATTAGTTCAGATTCTACGGAAATAGTTTATATTTCAATCCAAAACTGGACTTAAGTTTCACCTATGAGCCAACGAATATTATTTTCCATAATTTTCTTACAAAAAACTAGAGTTTACGGTCAAAAACCCTTATTAGCTCAGATTTTACGGAATAGTTTATTTTTTTCGATCCAAAACTGGACTTAAGTTTCACATTTGAACCAGAGAATTATATTTTCCATAATTTTCTTACAAAAAAACTAGAGTTTACGGTCAAAAACCCTTATTAGCTCAGATTTTACGGAAATAGTTTATTTTTGAACCAAAACTGGACTTAAATTTTCACATTTGAGCCAACGAATTGTATTTTCCATAATTTTCTTACAAAAAACTAGAGTTTACGGTCAAAAACCCTTATTAGCTCAGATTTTACGGAAATAATTTATTTTTTTTTGATCCAAAACTGAACTTAAATTTCACATTTGAACCAGAGAATTGTATTTTCCATAATTTTTTCTTACGAAAACTAGAGTTTACGGCCAAAAACCTTTATTAGTTCAGATTCTATGGAAATAGTTTATTTTTCGATCCAAAACTGGACTGAAGTTTCACCTATGAGTCAACGAAATGTATTTTCCATAATTTTCTTACAAAAAAACTAGAGTTTACGGTCAAAAACCCTTATTAGCTCAGATTTTACGGAAATAGTTTATTTTTCAATCCAAACACCTTTATTAGTTCATATTCTACGGAAATAGTTATTTTTCGATCCAAAACTGGACTTAAGTTTCACATATGAGTCAACGAATTGTATTTTCCATAATTTTCTTACAAAAAAACTAGAGTTTACGGTCAAAAACCCTTATTAGTTCAGATTTTACGGAAATAGTTTATTTTTGATCGAAAACTGGATTTAAATATCACATTTGAACCAGAGAATTGTATTTTCCATAATTTTCTTACAAAAAACTAGAGTTTACGGACAAAAACCTTTATTAGCTTATATTTTAAGGAAACACAAAAACTAGAGTTTACGGCCAAAAACCTTTATTAGTTCAGATTCTACGGAAATAGTTTATTTTTCAATCCAAAAATGGACTTAAGTTTCACCTATGAGCCAACGAATTGTATTTTCCATAATTTTCTTACAAAAAACTAGAGTTTACGGTCAAAAACCCTTATTAGCTCAGATTTTACGAAAATGGTTTATTTTTCGATCCAAAAATGGACCTTAAGTTTCACATTTGAACCAGAGAATTGTATTTTCCATAATTTTCTTACAAAAAACTAGAGTTTACGGTCAAAACCCTTATTAGCTCAGATTTTACGGAAATAGTTTATTTTTGATCCAAAACTGGACTTAAATTTCACATTTGAGCCAAAGAATTGTATTTTTTCCATAATTTTCTTACAAGAAACTAGAGTTTACGGTCAAAAACCCTTATTAGCTTAGATTTTACGGAAATAGTTTATTTTTCGATCCAAAACTGGACTTAAGTTTCACATTTGAACCAGAGGATTGTATTTTCCTTAATTTTTTACACAAAAACTAGAGTTTACAGTCAAAAACCTTATTAGCTCAGATTTTACGGATATAATTTATTTTTTGATCCAAAACTGAACTTAAATTTCACATTTGAACCAGAGAATTGTATTTTCCATAATTTTCTTACAAAAACTAGAGTTTATGGCCAAAAACCTTTATTAGTTCAGATTCTATGGAAAAAGTTTATTTTTCGATCCAAAACTGGACTTAAGTTTCACCTATGAGTCAACGAAATGTATTTTCCATAATTTTTCTTACAAAAAACTAGAGTTTACGGTCAAAAACCCTTATTATCTCAGATTTTATGGAAATAGTTTATTTTTCGATCCAAAAACCTTTATTAGTTTTTTTTCGAGATTCTACGGAAATAGTTTATTTTTCGATCCAAAACTGGGACTTAAAGTTTCACCTATGAGTCAACGAAATGTATTTTCCATAATTTTCTTACAAAAAACTAGATTTTACGGTCAAAAACCCTTATTAGTTCAGATTTTACGGAAATAGTTTATTTTTCGATCCAAAACTGGACTTAAGTTTCACATTTGAACCAGAGAATTGTATTTTCCATAATTTTCTTACAAAAACTAGAGTTTACGGACAAAAACCTTTATTAGCTCATATTTTAAGGAAACACAAAAACTAGAGTTTACGGCCAAAACCCTTTATTAGTTCAGATTCTACGGAAATAGTTTATTTTTCGATCCAAAACTGGACTTAAGTTTCACCTATGAGTCAACGAAATGTATTTTCCATAATTTTCTTACAAAAAACTAGAGTTTTACGGTCAAAAAAACCCTTATTAGCTCAGATTTTACAGAAACACAAAAACTAGAGTTTACGGCCAATTATTAAAATTCTTTTCTTGCCATCTACATCTCTCTTAGTATCAACTTTTTAGTATACTATAACGTTAAACTCTATTTTAAATTGACAACACTGTTCAAAAATCACAAACGAGCCAACATAGAGCTACGATCGCAATGAATGGTACTTGTTATCAGAAAAAAATGTCAATTGCCAAAAAAAAGAAAAACATGTTATGATGAAAGTGCTTCAAAAAACCCATCTGGCTGCGTTATACATTCTCAACTATAGTTCCAAAACGTGTTTGTTCACTTTATAGGTCTATAATATAAAAAGGATTGGTCGCTCTTTGCAATGTGCACGCCAAACCACACTGTCTCAAGTGTATGTTTTCATGTAAGTTTGAAACTGTGCACACTATCATGATGAACGAAGTTGCTAAAGACATGTTTTTTTTATCACTTTGTTTGGAAAGGTACCAAGAAAGTATAGGTGTGAGAGGATACTCACTCTCTTTGAAAAGGTGTAGAGCATCAAGCAAATAGTATGGTCCTAAGGCATTAAGCAAATAGCATGGTAATTCCTATGGCAGTAAGCAAATAGCATGGTCCTACGGCAGTAAGCAAATAGCATGGTAATTCCTATGGCAGTAAGCAAATAGCATGGTCCTATGGCAGTAAGCAAATAGCATGGGAAGGAACATAGTGCCATAGAATAGCATGGGAAGGAACATAGTCCCATAGAATAGCATGGAAAGGAACATAGTCCCTTAGAATAGCATGGGAAGGAACATAGTCCCTTAGAATAGCATGGGAAGGAACATAGTGTCCCCAAACAGCATGGAAAGGAACATAGTGTCCCCAAATAGCATTGGAAGGAACATAGTGTCCCCAAAATGGAGGACCATGTGAGAGGATACTCACTCTCTTTGAAAAGGTGTAGAGCATCAAGCAAATAGTATGGGAATTCCTATACGTCCCAGCAAAATGGAAGACCATGTGAGAAGATACTCACTCTCTTTGAAAAGGCGTAGAGCAACAAGCAAATAGTATGGTCCTAGGGCATTAAGCAAATAGCATGGTAATTCCTATGGCAGTAAGCAAATAGCATGGTAATTCCTATGGCAGTAAGCAAAATGGAACATAGCACTCTACTATTGACCCCCTCCGACGATTTTTAATAATAGTATTTTTAGGTACTTTCATTGAAAGACGACTTTTTTTGTATTTTTATTGTAAAAAATCGAAAAATTAAAAAAATTACCCCCACCCCAAACAAAATAGATTTTGATAATACATTTTACTCCTGCCTCCCAAATTTTTATGAACTGATACCTCTGGTCGTAGTAATTGACTTTGGAGATGGTTTTACTAGAAACAAGAATAGAGGTAACTGCAAAATAATTCTGTGTAAAAAACTGCGGTTTAATTCCAGTGATTTATTTTTGCGACGTTTTTTACGCAATTAAAAAAATCCGAAAAAGAAGTTTCTCAAAGAAAAGTAAAGAGCCATATTAAACTTAAGACCACAAGAAATGAAGTCCTATAGCAATTCAAACTCAAAACAACCAAAAATTACTATTAAACATATAAATAAAACCCAAAACGAACAGACATTAAAATAAAAATTCATATCAAACGTAAAGATAACATTATCTGATATACATGAATAGAAAAATCAAAATATCGACGACAAATAAAAAATAAATCACTATAATAACCAAGATAACTGAACAAATGAAAATAAACCGAATATTTGACATATAATGATTTTAATTATGAGAAATCTCAGCAATTAAAGATTTTATTTCACTGTAATTTTATTTTGTGTTTTTCAATGTTATCAATCAGTTCGTGTTAACAAACTGTAAATAACAAGCGATGCGGCTCAATAGTAATCAAAACTCTAAGAAACAGTCTTGATAGCAATAGATACATCAAAAGAATTGAATTTTGATGCTTATTCAGAATATACTGCCTTTACAGATAACTAAAAGAGAGAAACTAGCGAAAAGTTTTGTTAATTTTTCCGGTTATGTGTGTGGGCAAAAGGATTTTCGTATCTTGAGATAAAGCAGCAAACGACCCAGCAAAGAACACAGTGACAGTTTTTTGGGGGGATTTTTTTTCCGTGCGAGGGTTTGCTATAGCATTTTTTTGAAAAAACGGAGCCACAGCGTAACCATCCTGCAGTGAAGTGCTAGTAATCTATATTTTTTTTTTTAGAAGAAGAGAGTATGGAACTTTAGCTTGGAACTTGAAGGGCTTGAAGGAACTTGAAGGGCTTGGAACTTGAAGGGAACTTGAAGGGCTTGGAACTTGTTTTGGATTATATCTATTTTATCTTACTCTTGGCGGAAGGCGCAAGGGTGTCAAACTGACCAAAGTTATTCAAGATGAGGGCGGCCAAACAACTAATAGATCCTTAAGGAATTGGAAAAGGAACACCAAATTTATTCAGTAGCATTTTGAATATGCTATTAAGTAAATATTTCTGAACATTTTGATGTTCGTTTGTATTTGAATACTGCACAAATTATTAAGTGGTCATTATTAAGCACACATAATTAATTTGTTATTATAATAAGTGGCCAGAAACACTGATTACATTGCTAAAACGGGAAGAGGGGTAAGTTTGCAATCGATTTTGTTGAGAGGAAAAAGTCAAGGTTGTATGTAGACCCACTATTATGTACTTATGTAAATGCCAGGTCGTTGTTCATTACATACCTTTATGTTATACCTTTGAATCGTTTTTTATCTATTTGACTAACTTTGAGTTTTTCTGAACTGACTTCTCACCCCCCCCCCCCTTGACCTCGTTTAAGGTGGAAACAGGGTACTAATTGATAGAATTTTCATTTCCAATGTCATTCCCGGTCTCTACCGACTTATATTAATTGAAAATACCGTTCAATTCAGAAAATAATGCAGAAATTAAAAATCGAGATTTTCCCTCTTTTCCCTCTCTATTCCCTGATAAAAGTGGTATTTCTGCACACGTGATTTAAGCCTATCTTGGATATGCTATTCAGTGAATTTTTGAGAACATTTTGATGCCAAAAACATTTTTGATGGCCAAATGCGTAGTATTTTTACTACGTAGTTTTACTTGTAATTTTTTTCGTAGTGTTACTGGACTATTATAATTTAAACAGTAAAATTCTAAAAAATGTTGCTTCATTTGCGCTTTACTCAAAACAAAATATGTTCCATTCATTTTTTTTATTTTATTAAATAAAAAAAACCAAGTTTTTTCAACCGAAAGTAAGAAACAACATTAATTCTTAAATCGAACAGTATACGATGAACGCATTGAGGGGGGTTTTCCCCTCCTCACTACCTCGGTCTTCACACTAACGTTTTTCAGTATTTAAAAAAAGGTTATTATTGTTCTAACTAAACCCGAAAACTCAAAGGCCTTTCGAGGCTTGGGGTAGTATTTTTTCGGAAATAAGTATCTCGGCAGTCCTACAGAACAAAGTTAAATGTTAAACTTATTAGAATATTTACAGAATATTTAGATATTTAACAGTAACTAATTAGGTGTAGTGTGAAACATAACAAATTTGATTACCCATACGTTTTAAATTTTTCTTACCTCAAATTGAAACTAAATCAGACCAACGCATATTTTACCGTTGTTTCTCAACACTTAAGTTTGAATTGTCAGTTGAAAATAAAAGCAATAACAAATAGTTCCTATTTAGCCCTTTTTGGCACATAGGACATGCATATAACTTTCGTGGGAATTTATTTTATCAACGGATTTCCTTCCCCATCGACAGATAGGATCGAACCCCGGCCCCGTGTTAGCAACCAGAGATCAACCCCACTACCGTAAAACCACCTAACAAGGGACGCAGCCCAACTAGGGACAATTGTCCAGGAAAGTTACTTAGGCTAAGATATCTAGAGAAGTTTTAAGGATATTACGAAATAAAATACTGTCAGTAAGTCTATTCGTTTTTACATAGAATTGTGTCATATTCTGCTTAATTTAGCAATTTTTTGTGTTTTTAAAAAAATAAAAAGCAAGAGTGGGTGATTTTGATTTATTTTTTAGATCTGGAAGTGTTGTCTGGTGCTACAACTGGAAGACTGAAGCGGATCTGAAACCTAGCTAGACGCATAGCTATATTGTTGAGGATGACTGTCACTAATTTTCAAAGGAAAAAGTTTAGTTTCTATTTTATTTTTATTTTTTTAATTGTTTTACTAAAATCTGTCTTTTTCCAGGTTGTAAAGTGCTCAATGAAGGGGCATGAGCGTAAGAAGAAAGCAGGTGTACAAGGATGCCCTAGAACGTGCTATAGCCGCTGTTGATGACGGAATTTCTTATAGAAAAGCTAGTGATAAATTTGGCATCCAAAAAGTGTCCTTTATAGACATCATACTGCAAGAAAAAAGGGTCATAAAGTCTTAAAGATGGAAAGTTCTCCCGAGATTGATGAGTTTCAAGAGGATGAAGTCGTGAAAAGCTTGGTGACTGGTGGACAGATGGGCTATCCCATGTCAGCTTTTGACTTAAGGTGTTTTGTGAAGTATCACCTAAGTCGCCAAGAGAGATCATCTGGCAGATTCAAGGACAATATTCGCAAGGACAATATTGCCCTTCGCTGTGCTGAAAAAGCTGCCGTCCCTCTAAGTAGACCCCGTCATCATACCCTTCCTGGCTGGTCTGAAAATCCAGAGTTAGTGGATACCCATTCTAAGTCTAAATTTTGGCTTCAACTTTGGGTTTCTTGTGGACGACCCCGTTCGGGGGTAGTCAATTCAATCCGCCTGCTCACAAAAGAAAAAATTCGCAAAGGAGCTAAAAGCTCACAGAAAAAAGATGATTGATATCGAATCTACACGGGCCAAAATTAGTCCTTCTCTCCTTTGGCGTTTTCTGTCCTCTAAAAGCGATGAGTCTTTATCCGCATCTGCTATCCCTGATTCTGAATGGTACGCATATTATGGGTCAGAATTTTCGCCTCCTGACCCAGCCCTCAACGAAAAATACGAAGCTGGGTTGGACGACTTCTTCGATAGTTTGTCCTCGAAGTGATTATCTTGTAACGGAGGGAGCTGTATGCAAGGCCATCTCTCACCTAAAACCTAAACAATCTTTTGGGATTGACGGGATCAGTGCACTCCATCTAAAAAGTGGTGGGCCCGCTCTCATTAGTCATGTAACCCTCCTGATGCAGATTATCCTCATTCAGGGTATTGTCCCAACCACTTTCTCAATTGGAAATCATACGCCAGTTCCTAAAAAAGGAAATGTTACAATGCAATGCTCCTCTTTCCGTCCAATCACGGTTGCTACCTCTCTCTGCAAGTTATTTGAACTTTTATTCGTAGATGAGTTTGAAAAACTGTCTTGCAGTCCACCAAGACAATTTGGTTTCCAACGCGGCATTGGTTGTGCGGAAGCGCTCCATGGCGTTGCATATGCACTCCTGGATGCACACAAATCAGGAGAAAGTCTAGCGATCGGGGGCTTAGACCTGCAGAGAGCGTTTGATTCATTGATTCATGCGCTTATGTTGCTAAACTCAGCTAAAAGAGGAGTGAACTCAAGTATCATCCGGGCTTTCCGTGATCTTATTTCTCGCCTTCGCGTGCGACTCAAGCTCCCTCCCGATAAAGGCCTTCCGCCAGCCCCACGGTCAGCTTTGATACCAGTCCGTAAAGGTGCCCGTCAGGGAGCAGTTTTATCCCCCAATTTCTTCAACAACTACATTATTGAACCTCAAGACAGCTGTCCTTCATCATGCATTCTCAGTTCCATTGACATCTCCCTAGTATGCTATGCTGATGACACGCTGAATCTCAGCCGGACGCTTAACCGCCTTTTCAGAAATATTCTCATGTCTGCAGTCCAACTACGAGAAAGTCGGTCTGAGATTTAACTCCCAAAAGTCGGAAGTCTTGCTTTACAATTGGAAGAATGACCCTCCTACTAATATCACACTAGGTGATTGCTCAGTAAAACCAGTTGATAAAATAGTATATCTGGGGCTGCCAATAGGTTCCTCATTACAGCATACCCGCTCCCTCCTGATCTCACATCTTGAACAGCGAATTTCCAGCTCCTATGCTTTGATCGTTAAAATCCACTCTGAGATTTAACCGTCCACTACTGGCAAGTATTTACAAGGCTACCGCTCTGCCACATATATTATATGTGACCCCTTTCTGGAATTTATTGGCAAACCGTGAAAAGTCTAAAATCCGCTCTTTATTTTTCCGTTTTGCAAAGTACCTACTAAAATTGCCACCTTGGACAAAAAATAGTTTCGGCGCTACAACCTAGCGGACCCAAATCTAGCTGTTGAGACACTTATTAGCCGGAAAAAAACAAAAACCAGCAATTCTAAAGCACGAGTGGGTAAGTTTGATTGTTTAATTTTCCCTCTTGTTTCTTTTTTTTTTTTTTTTTTTTTTTTTTTTTTTTTTTTTTTTTTTTTTCCTTTCAAAAGTTGTTGTCTTTGTTGCTATTTTCGAAGAAGTTGTTGTTTTCTGTTGTAATCTTTGAGTATGTTATCTTTCTGTTTCCACTTTTCGTACTACTTTGAATATTATTTGAGAAGTTGTTGCTTTTGTTGTTATTATTTTTTTTCTTTAGTATATTATCTTTTTTTTCCTCTTTTCGCATTTTTGTATACTCTGTCATTGTACATTTATTGTATACGACGGGTTTTCAATATATATTATTATATATTATATATTCCTGGCATGCGGTGGGAAAAAAAAATTCTTGTAAGACACAGTGGCGAACTGTCAGAGAGAATGGCTCAAACACAAAAAGAGCTAGAGCAAAAGCGAATCATGCTTTGGTTAGGGATTTCTTTTAGGGATATGACACAGAAGGCACAAAGACACAGAAGGAATTCCTCCTCAAAATATTATAAACTATGATAAGACAAATCTGACTGATGAGCCGGGGAAGAAAAAAGTCATTGTGAAATGTTGCACGAAGTATCCAGAAAAGATTATTAACTCCTCAAAAGCGAGTGTTTCGCCAATGATGACAGATACAGCAAGTGGTATAGTGCTGCCTCCCTATGTGTGCTACAGGGTAATCCATTTGTATGATGCCTGGACTATTGGCGGCCCGACCGGTGCAAGGTACAACAGAACAAAGTCCAGTTGGTTGGACGGCGTTACTTTTGAAGATAACTTCAAAAATATTATTTTGCCCTACTGTCGTCGGTTATATGGGAAAAAAGTGCTGATTAGTGACAATCTCTCATCCCACCTGTCCCCAGAAGTAGTCAGATTATGTGAGGAAAACGACATTCCTTTCAAGTTCTTTGTATCAAACGCAACTCATCTTCTCCAGCCACCTGATGTTGAATTTTTTTCCCCCTTTCAAACAAAAGTGGAGAGAAATTCTAGACAAGTGGAAGATGGACCAGGAAGAAATCTAAGTGCCGTTGAAAAAGCTCAGTTTCCGAAGCTTCTGAACACTCTTCTCAGGTCAATTGAAGCAAATGCTCCAGCAAACCTCAGAGCTGGTTTCGAAAAGTGCGGGATCTATCCGTTTAAGCCAGAAATAGCGTTTGCTCGTCTGTCACCTAGTAGCCCGACTGACGAAAACTGTGGTGAACTTCAAGACAGTCTAGTTTCTTATCTCAGGGAAATCAAGTCTTGTCCTGAGGAGCCCTTGGGTTTGGCAGATGAAAACAATAATGCAGCAGCCGTGGCCGAAAAAAAAAAAGACTAACGGTGCCTGCCGACCGGAGTGTCAGAGGAACGGATACTGGCACAGCCGGGGAACGGTCATCTGAAGAATTACATTCCGAGGGCTCAATGCCGGTAGACAAATCAGTCGATCTTCCACCTAACACACAGTCACGTTCTGCCAAAGAGAAGAAAATGGCTAATCCCAGAAAAAAGAAAACTGGTGTGTATGGTCAGAAAGTCAGCCAAACGAGTTTGGCACAAATTAGAAACAAAGTTATAAAGGCAAGCACTTCAAGCAAAGAAAGTGATGACGACCTAGCGTCCTCTTTTAACAAAGACAACAGGACAAATGCTGAACTTGAGGACTAGAACTTGCAAGGCTCAAGTTCTTCTGACTCGGGCACAGAACCAGAAGTTCACAGATAAGAACCAGAAAGACACGCCAAATTGACTATTGAATCCTGGCTTATAGTGAGTTTCCAGGAGCCCAGTGACACTCGGAAGAACAAAAGCCAGAAGCTTTACATTGGGAGAGTAAGTGAAGCGGAGCATGGGAAAGTGATGGTCGAATTCGTAAGGAAGACCACCTTGCCTTATTTTGCATTCCCGGCACAGGAGGAAAAGGCCACGTTCAGAAAGTCTGCCATTGTAAAAATTCTCCAGCCTCCAGAGTTGACTCATAGAGGGGCTCTGAAGTTCCATGATATTGGAAGTTTGCCAATAACTAGCTCAGTGCTTAAGATACTTTATGTTATTCACAGTGCCTAAGATAATTTATGTGATTCACCGCATTTAACTGATTTTTTTTTTTTTTGAAGTTGTTTTGGAAGAAACTTGTGGTCTAAAAGTGTAGCCTATTAGCAATAGTGCCATACTGCTCCTGTAAATGACAATAAACTTTTTTATTAACATATTTAGTGTCCCTTGATAATTTAAACAGCAAAAACAAGGTCTAACAATGTGATTCAAGTTACTGTCCCAAGATTGGAAAGTGGGCCCAATCAAGGGACACCTCTGGGGGCCCAATCCAGGGACACCTCAAAAAAAAAAAAAATAGATATGATAAAAAATCGCAGATTCTCCACTAGTTTTCCTCTCATTGAGATGTATCCAATGGCATAAGTTTCATTGTTCTACGATGAATAGTTGACGAGAAATTAACAATAAACACAAAAAAATTGTCTCTTGTATGGTGGTTTTACGGTATGCAACCAAAAATCTATAAGGGGAAAATTAACACGAAAATGCAGGCTTTTCCTTGCCAAAGAGTTGGTCATACCTCATTCATTTCAATCTTCTGTGACCTATATTGAACAAAGTAAATATATTTACAGCAAAATAACAGCCTTGCAGAAGTGATCTTAAAAAAAAAATTGAAAACTTACTTTGATCTGAAATCTTTTGAAAATTATCCTCAAAATGTTCAATTTCTTTAGTTGATTTACAGCCTGCTGCACGTAGTTTATCCTCAGCTTTTTTACGTGAACAGTTTAGTTTTTGTACTTGCGATATGATTAACGCAAGAAGATCATAAATAAGTTTAATGTTCTTCTGACTTACATAGCCTTGATCCATCAGCGTCAATACCTCTGAAGCAACAGCTGGAAACTGTCCTGAAAGAAAAGCTTATTTTATCATTATTTTTATACTTAGGCAACAAAAAAGCTTACAAAACAAATCAACCACGAAGCTACTGACGCAGCATATTGGTGCATTTTAAGGCGGATCTAAATTTTAACCTCTTGGAGATATGGTTTCTCCAAAGACCTTATAACTGCCAAAAAAACGCGTTATTATCGTATCTTTTCTTCATAGAAAGGATACACCTTACACGACCAATATAACCTTTATATTCTTTACCTTTTGTGGACAGATTGCTCATTTAGCAGAATACCAGTGATACAGCCAAACACTTTTTATTTTTTCCTCGGGAAATTTTAAGCAGCCCAGGGTATTCTGTATAATTTTATCAAGCCGGACAAAAAAACAGTCATGTTCACAACTGATAGGAGTGTTGCCGGAGGAGCAAAAGGGCCAGCTTGTACCTCCAATTATAAAAGCCAATTATCATGTTCACAACGGGTAGGAGTGTTGTCGGAGGAGCAACAGGGCCAGTTTGTACCTCTAATTATAAAGGCTGTACCTCCAATTATAGATGCTCTCGTACAATTTTAGCCATAAAAAAAGGCGCAGCGCGCCACCCTTTCAACTATAACCTGGCGGTAGGGTCAGGGAAAGGCAACTAGCCACTTTGGTCTTCCAATCCTAATTTTAAAATCCTTTCGTAATTCTACCTCAAACAAAAATCCGCGCGCTAACCCTATTGCTATGGAATAAGCCCACTGAGAAGTCCACAGCTTGGATTTAGACTATATTTGTAGTGATTCAGAGCTTAAATCGTTTTTACACAGCGTCAGTCGGTTGAAAGCTTAGAGTGCGGTCGTTCTGGAAAATATTCCTATTTTTTCTTCGATGTAAACGAGGAACTAGGAATAAACTACCACTTTCAAACTTCCCTTCTCTCGTTTCCTTTCTATTCTCATGCGTATGGTAACTTACATCATAGTAGTCTGAGAATTTGACCAATTTCAAGGTTTTCCTCTCATTCCAGGGCTTAAACAATTTGGACTCAGAAGCAAGGGCGGATCCACGATTTTTTTAGGGGGGGGGGCAAAATAGGTTGATCCAATAAACTTGCGTTAGGGGCATGTTTAATTAACGCAAACTTTGTCAGTTGTAAATTGGAAGGAAAAACATCTAAATCTTATTTAGAAAAAATGAAGATGAAATATTCTAAGAAGACATGCGCACATGATAAAGTTATTTTCGCATTAAATGCCGATAATGAGAAATATTGAATTATGAAACAAGTGTTAGTGGTGATCTTATTGGAAATGTATGCGTGCGTTGTCATCACACTAAGGAGTTTAATTCCTTTGGAAGACCGAAAAAGTTCAGTATTATTGATGGTGGTTATGGAAGAGTGACGTTTCCAGAGATGATAGTGCTCAAAGAGAATGCTAGTCTAAAACTTTTAGTTGACGACGAAGGGCAACTTCATGCTTATAGTCTTGGTAACACACTACCTCTTGATAAATCTCATCGTCATCTTTCAGGTATTAGCATACAAAGGAATACTGGAAGAAGACATACCTACTCTTCTATCAATATAATAAACCATATCATATCCAGATGTCAAAACTGCGATCTTTGCAAAAATAATGTCGTATTAGACAATGAAACTTCGAGTAAAATAAAAAAGCACTGACACGCGTTATCAGCATGGAGATTAAAAATGATCTGATGAGAAACAAATTCCACGCAAACGCCACTAGCACCATCATGAAAAAGGGTGATGATGAAGTACTCCAATAAGGCCTGCCCAAATAATAAAGTTATTGTAGCATTGAATACTAGCAAGGAGAAATATTTGAATTACGAAGCAAGTGCTAATGACGATCGTACTGGAAATGTATGCGTGCGCTGTCATAACACTAAGGAGTTAAATTCCTTTGGAGTGCCCAAGAATTTCTACCGTCAAAATGGTGGATATGCGAGAGTATCATTTCGAGAGATGATAGTGCTGAAAGAGAATGCTAGTCTAAAACTTTAGTCGACAACGAAGGTCAACTTCTTGCTTCTGCTTGTGGTAATACATTAAATGTTGATAGATCCTATCGCCATCTTTCGAGATTAGCATTCAAAGGAATACAAGAAGAAGACATACATATTGTTGTCCCGTGTCATAAGTCATATCATTTCCAAGTGTCAAAACTGTGACCTATGCAAAAATAATGTCGTAATAGTCAATGAAACTGCAAGTAAAATGAAAAGGGCATTGATGGTAATATCACCAAAGGGATTTAAGATGAATGAGGAAAAACAAAGAGTTAGCAAACGTTACTGTTACCATCATGGGCTTACCACAGATGCAGTTCATGAAGCCGGTATTATCGACAGTAAAATGTATGACGAGGTTGTTAAAAGTTGTGTATACCCCCCCCCCCTCCAGAAAAAAGGAAATGTTGGACATCTCATAAGAAAACACGATGAAGTATTTTATGAATAGATTTAAGATGTTCATTTTTTATGAAGATATTCAACGATTTCAATAAAAATATTTTATTGCATTACTCTGTCTTGTTACCACTATTTTTAGGGTACGCTATCAACTCCAGTGGAACTTCAGAATCGACGTATGACTTTTTCTATCTTCTACGCAAAAATGTGTCAGTGTTAAGAAAAAGTGGTGTGTATGTGTGTGTTCAAACGTTAAAAGACCCTTACAATGATGATGACGGGTGTCGTAGGGGTGCTACAAAGTAGTTATAGTGTGGTACTATGGCGTAAATTGCTAACGAAAATCCGAATGAATGGGTTGAAGTAAAACTTGTAACCAGAAAATTCTGAAAAGTGTTTTGCAAAGATGGGGATGATGTCAGACGGGGTCACAGAGCGATGACAGTGTGGTTCTGTGGCACAAATTGGTTGGAGCATCACAGGCTAGCAAAGAACAGGTGACTTCTCTCTGTTCAAAAATATACTGTTTAATTATATTCATGAGTCTATTTTCGGAGTGAAACGGCTGAAAATGTCCTGAGGGGCACGGGGTTAACGTATGGGGAAGGCGCGTAAAGCTGTGATGGTGAGGAGTGCTTTGTGGGACATCATGATAGGCTTGGGTTGCAAAAACTTGAATCACGGGGTTTAAATGCATAATTTTTATTATGAGATAACTGAAAAATGTCTTAGGAATGATGAAGGGGGACAGTCAAGCAATGTCATTGTGAGGTGAACTACAGCTTAAGCGTTAAGGTGGAGGTGTTACAGAACTTTCCATGGAGGAGGATGAAAATCTAACAATTACTCAAAGAAACGATGCATGTTATTAAAAGTCCTTCAACGATACCTCTTAAAACGCTTTAAATGTACAACTAATATCAGCTCTCTTGGGGGGGGGGGGGGGGTGCCGTGGAATGTCAGGATACTGTGAAATGTTCATAAGTTTAACTCAAAGAAATGGTTATTTCCATTAAAAGTATTTCAAAGAAACCTCTTAAAACGCTTTAAATCTATCTCTAATATCACTCCTCCCTCCCTAGAATTGTCTGCTAGGTCCCATAACTTTTTTCTATTCACACGTATTTTTGTTCTTTTCCATTGCATTGTCCTGTCTCGAAACGCTGTATTTTCAGAATTTCCCTAATTGCATATTTGCCTTGGGAACTATAATTTCTCGAAATAGAATTTCCCCTTTGCGTGTTTTGATATTTTTCTTTGAGATAAAAGAAGGTTATGCAAAAATCCGGGATTCTGTTGAACGAGGGTTCAGTTAAATGGCTCAGTTGCACAGTTATAAACATGGGCTCATTACATTTACATCAGAAGGATTGGGTTAAACAGAGGTTTAGTTGAACGTGGGTTAAGTTAAATGGGTTGATACACTTGTGGCTATAAATGTAACATGCCTCTCTTTGGATTTATTGAGAGTCCAAGCTAAAAGTTACATGTTTTTAGAATTTCTGCAAATCTATAGGAATATTGAACAACCTGTTTAAGAGACGGCAATACCGTATGAGGCACGTTCGTTTCTAAAAGGTACTTCTAATCCTATAAAATAAACTGTTAACATAGACATTTATTTTAGCCAAAGAAGACCGTGTCTTTTCAGTATAGGGGTTTTCAACCGAATTGAAAACCCCATTCTAGAAAAACCCCATTTCAACAAAACTACCATTCTAGCCAAAGGAAGGCCATTTTAGCTAATATCCGTATAATTGCCATAAATTTATACAGATATTGAATCTCCTGTTTCAGAGGCGGTAATGCCGTATGAGGCTCGTTCGTTTCTAAAATGTCTCATTGACTTGAAACTCGGAGAATAAGTTTTTATTAATAAAAACTTTTATTTACGTAGGCTGTGTTTTAAGATGTATTGTTTAGGACGATTATAGAGTTTACACGATTTAAGCGTGCATTTTCCCTTTGTCGTCACAAATACATTAGTAATAATCGATCATATTATTTGATATCACTTCCTAAAAGCGTTACTTCATGGAGAGGTGAAATTCCTGGCAATAGATGTTTCCTGAGTGCGTGCCAATTATCCGTGTCAAATGTTGCAGGTGCACGAAACATGTCATTCTAGAAAGCAAAACACGGGAATTTCACTCACATGCAATAGGTTAATTTAGAATCTAATGAGTAGGACAAAATATTGGGAATGGCTTGTTAGTCCTCCCGGTTAAGGCGCAAATCCTTTGGAAGGTAACTGACCTTTAGAGTCCTGGCGGGGTCAAGAACTAGAAAAGAACGAAAGAAGAAAAATGTATTGAGCGTTTCGGGTGAAAAATAAGTTGTAAAAAAAAGTATTACTTGACAGTGTTGCATAATCATTACGTAAGGTGTGAGCTGTTGTTAAGTTACAAGCGGAGATTCCCCATGAGTTCCTGTCGCAAGGTTACATAAAATTGCGTCAAGCATAATAAACGTGACCGTTTGAAACGGAGTAAGTCGTGTGACGTCATTGGAGTCCAGAGGGGAGTATCGTGACCGCATTGCGTAGGTGTGATGGCCAGAGGGGTTTGGTAGCTCCACTTATCTGAACCTTTAAAGGCGAGGATGTGTCACGCAACGTAACATGCGCTTAAAATCTTGCATAGAAACAGGGCTCTCAAGGGAATACAAAGGGGTGTGTCACGTGACGTAACATGCGTTTGAAACGCGGGTGTGCCGCGTGATGTCAGAGGGCTGTCACAAAAATACACAGGGGTGTGTCGCGTGACGTAACAGGGCGGGAATCTTGCAAACTGACCGCATTGTACAGGTGCGAGGGACTCCATTTATTGCTACTTGTGTGTTATCCCGACCACATTCTAAGTAATTAAAACATCCAGGACTCTTGCCTAGAAGAGGGACATGTCATAGAAACAGAGCCGTGTGACGTAAGAGGGCTCCGGTAGAAATACACAGGGGTGTGTCGCGTGATGTCAGAGGGCATGCGTTTAAAATACACAGGGGTGTGTCGCGTGACAAAACAGGGCATGCGCTCAGAATTTTGCCAGCTGACCGCATTGTACAGGTGCGAGGGACTTCCTTTCCCTTATTATTTGAACTTGTGTATTATCCCGATCACATTCCAAGTAATTGAAAAATCTGGAAATCTTGCCTAGAAAAGGGAAATGTCATAGAAACAAAGCCGTATGATGTAAGAGGGCTCCCAGGGAATTCAGCCAATGCCTACAACTTAAAAAGTGTCCGGATTGGAATTCGAAGGGGGTGGGCTGTGCTCGGAACTGGAACCCTCCCACTACTGCCAACCCCTACCAAAAACTGCGTAACTGCATATGGAGGTCGTTTACATTAAACATCAAACTTCAATTTTTCTAATTTTTTAAGATATAGCCTACATGGATGCGAAAGCTTCCACTGGTTCCATTACAATTGAACCCCATGTAACTGACCCCTCGTGCAACTGAACCCCCGTATAAACGAACTTCCGTGCATCTGAACCCTCGCAAAACTGAACCCACTTGTAACTCAACCCCCGTGAAACTAAAACCTCGCGTAACTGAACCATCGTACAGCTTAACCTCTTTTAACTGTACCCACGTGCAACTCATCTCCATTTAACTGAACCTTCGTGCAACTGAGCTCCCGTGCAATTTAGCCAACGTGCAACTCAATCCCTAGGTGCCTCTGAAGGTACAGGAGGAACTAAGGTAAGGCAACTCAATCCCATTTAAATGAACCTTCGTTCAGCAAATAAATTTGTCTGTAATGATTTGTGACAAAAAAAAACAGAGCTTTTTCTATGATTTATCTTCCCAGAACTTTATTTCATCATTTTAACAGCCAATAGCTACAACTAGATAGAACATGTAAAGATTCTAACTTTTGTTTTAACCCATGACATTACCTCACATTTGTAGAATACTGGATAACTAGCGCCTTACTGAAAAACAGGATGTTGCTCTTGGGAGCGATCTTTAACTAGCCTGCAGAAAATAAACTACTAATTTATAACAGGCTTATTGGCCTTTCGCCAGCTATTATATTTGTAATTTTTACCGCGCAATTAGATCCTCTAGAAAAGAACTCAAGCTAGGTCACTCTTCATACAGAGAGCTATTTTTTTTTTCAGAATTCGCCAAGTATAGGGAAATGTCATGAGTGAGCTGCTTTTGGCCGGTTTTGTAGATAGGCGTTGCAAAAACTGCAAAGCAAAAAGTTATTGCAAAGCAATGATTTTTGTTCCTCGTATGTTTCAACTTCCCTCTTTACTTCCATCAGAAAAATTTCGTATTTCGAACTAATTCTTCTTTGATTTTAGTTCTTTCTGACATGTTTTTTTTTGTGTTTTGTTTTTTTTTTTTTGGGGGGGGGGGGTAAATCCGTTTTTAGAGAACCTGAAAAACTTGTTTTAATATTTAACAATTGGTACTCTATTAAAACTGAATAATAGCTAATGCTAGATTGCAGCTAATGCTAGATTGCAGCTAATGATATACAAAATATGATTTTAATTTCATTTGTAAAGCTTAACTAATCTCGACCAAAGACCAGCGTTTCAACTCGACATAATCCAAAAATAAGTAGGAGAGGAAAAAAATAAGTAGATTGGATGTAGATATGGTTTCAAAATAAGTGGAATATAAGTAAGTACATAATATCATGTTTCAAAGCACAAATGAACATGGAAGCTGCAAACTACTTCATCTAAATTTTTGTCATTGCTTAAAAATTTCCTAGATATGGTCACCCTTATCGTTTATCACGAATAATTGCTCATGTCTTCCGGCACCAGATTGCAATTTGTCCAGATTGCACCAGTGCAAATGCAATTCCACTTCCGGCTCATGTCTTCCGGATTTCCAGCACCAACAGCAAACCAAAACGGATAAATATGATAAAAACGAATCTATCCTAAAGAGAATCATTATTTAATTTGTGTCAGACAAAATTGCATTAATATTTTGCCTGAATTTTATGCAAAGCACCATGCCGTTGACGAGCAATAAGAATCCTAAAAAGGTGCCTGACATGCGACATTTTTTTTTTTGACATGTTATACATTTTTTTTATATAATTTTTTTTTTTTGACATGTGACTTTAATATATAAAATTACCACACGTATATCATAATCAGCGCAGTAGCACTGCCTAAGTATGAAATGGTATGGCTTCAATGTGTTATTTGTTTTCCACGCCACTTTGTGTAGAAGGAGTTGTCATACAAACATATCATTCGACGGATATTGGAAGATTTACCTTCCTTTTTAAGAATCAAAACTGATTGGGGGGGCAACCAGCACCCCACTCTCGCCCCGTTTTTGCTTTCCTCCTCCCGAGGACATACGAACGAAATTTTGAGATTGCCGTTTCGTTTAAAATAGTCGAAAGTACCAATAACTGTGCCTCTTCCGATCAAAACACTCCCAAACCCCTGGGGCAAGGACTTTAAGTGACGTTGTCCATCGTTTACATATAAGGTTTGTTATCGAGAAGGAGAGTCATGTTTGAACCAGCTAAACGGGAGTTGAGCTGCACAAAGGTTAAGTTAAACGGGGGTAGAGTTCCACGATGGACGAAGGCTCAGATAAATCGGATTCAGTTGCACAAGGGTTCAGTTACACGAGGATTCAGTAGTATGGGGTTCAGTTGCAGGGGGGGGGGGGGGTTAAGTTACATGGGGATTCAGTTACACGAGGGTTCAGTTGCACCTGGGTTCAGATGCACGAGGGTTTAGTTGCTTGGAGTTCAGTTATGCAAGGGTTCAGATACACGCTCATCGTTTTTACTTACACATCAAAACTCGGCTCAAGCTTCGAGAACAACACTGTGACCTGGATTAAACCGGTGTCAGTTTTAGAACTCTCACAGGCGCTTCTATGGGGAGTCTGGACCTAAGAGGGAGAAAGGGATATGGAAGTAAGTTCTTTTTGATCTGATGGAGGAGGGTTAAGTCAACTTTCAGGCACCGTTTCTCACACCTGACAAAAAAAGGGGTCAATTTCAAATTCTTATAGGTAAAAAGAGTAAGGCAACGGATAGCCTTTGTAGATGATTTGCATTGATCTCTTCTGAACCAATTTGATTTTATCACTTTCCTTTTTAGCCTTTTTAGCAGAGTTTTTAGCAGTTAGATAGCACCGTTTGTCATTTTTACAATCAACCTTGTATTTTAATGCCAAGTCATATTAAAAGAAATTACTACCCCTAGCAGGGTAGTGCTGTTGCTAAGGAGGTTTGGGTCTATAGGTGTTTCCAATTAAGGTTGCCGATCGGCAAGTAATGAATGCACTGCCTTCAGAAACTCAACAGCAATCTTGACTATCTTATTAAAAAACTCTTGATCTGAGCAAGGAAACCTCAAAATTGTACCTCTTTTATAACTGTTATTAGAGGCAAACACCTCAGCCAAAAGTTTCCACGCTTTAGACACAGCATCTAATTTTGAGGTTGCGTAGCAGAATTCCATATTTTTGTATACAGGAGCTTGAAACTTCTACAGGAAGGTTCCCTGGTATGCTGAATCTGACGGTGTGATTTTCATCAGGATTCCTTGAATTTTAGGGACTGTTTCCCCCCTACTTCAAAAAATCAGGCAAATTTTCTCAGGCTCCTGACTTTTGATGGGTAACATGAAACTTGATGAATCTTATATATTTTGGAATCAGCAAAAAATCGGATTCTTTTGATGTATCTATCGATATCTAGATTCCGTTTAAAATATCAGCAAATTAATAAATATCATAAAATATCAGCAAATTATGGACTTTCTCAATCCTTCTAGAATTTTTGTATAGAAAATATACCTAAGAAGAAAATATATGGAAAATTTAAGGTACAGAATGGACCGTAGACTTGTCTAATTTGTGATAATTTGAAGATTTATACCTCTTTTTTGTCAGTTTCTTGGTTTGGGAGAATAAAAAAAAGCAGAAATGGTTGGCATAAATTCTAAAAAATTAACGATCAATTAAAAATCCGGAAAAATATTTGGAAAAGTATATTGGTAAACAACGGTATCTAAATTCGGCCAATTTGTAGTAATTTAGAAGATATGGAAACCTTTTATCTCGTTTATCGGTTGGGGAAATAAATAGCAGAATCATTAGGGATAAATATAGGTAGAAGGAACTGGACGACAAAGACACTAAGCAGGAACTGTCACATTGACGCCAATAGTGTCAGCAAATTTGTGCAGATTGGTTGCGGATCAGCCCCATGTAATGAATAACGGCAATTCGTTTCCTTCGTCGGATTTTCTTTTTATAATGTTGGTTTCAAAGTTAGTTTTATAAGCGTTATGTTCCATCTGTTTATAATTTTTTTTTTTTTTACCATGGACTGTGTGGCTCTTATGTTAAAATGCATACATTCATACACAAAATTCATCAATATTGCCATTTCAACGAATCCCTCCCCCTTTGCACCATTTCCATTTAAAAAAAAATGCCTGTGTATGTGATGGGATACATCATTTTAAAATATTATTAATTTCAAAAAAACAAGTTTTTTTTTAACTGAAAGTAAGGAGCGACATTAAAATTTAAAACGAACAGACATTAATCCGCATATGAAAAAGGTTGTCCCCTCCTCAAAGCCTCGCTCTTTACGCTAAAAATTTTTATTGTTTTAAAAAATAAAGTTGTGTGACAGAGTCAAACTTTAGCGTAAAGAGCGAGGCCTTGAGGAGGGGACAGCCCCTTTCATATACGGAATAGTTTCTGTTCGTTTTAAGTGCTAATGTCGCTCCTTACTTTCAGTTTAAAAAACTTGTTTTTTTATTTAATTTCTGAACGTTTTTGAATTAATGCAGCTTTGATTTTGGCTCACCGTACATGAATAATTGGAATGAAATTTGCATATCAATTTCACTTGTGAAATTCATGAACTAAATGGCTTTCTCGAAATTTTGTTTCTGACGTAACTTACGAATTAACTTACGTAACGAACTTCTATATTTGTATGTTTTTATTACGTATATTAGGGAGTTTATCCCTAGTCAATACCTCGCTCTTTACGCTAAAGTTCAAATTTTGATCGAATCATAAACCACTGAATCACAAAGGCCGGGTTAATTAGAATAGTTGAAAGTACTAAAAAAAAACTTTAGCGTAAACGGCGAGGTACTTACTAGGGGGTGAACCTCCTCATATACGCAATAATTTCTGTTTGTTTTAAGTTTTAATGTTGCTCCTTACTTTCAGTTGAAAAACTTGTTTTTTGTATTTAATTTCTGATCGTTTTTTAAATAATGCTGAGAAATCTGGCACCCCCTTCATAGAAATGTCCCTTCCCCCAAGGTAGCATCCTCCATGAAAAGATCCTCCCACGTAACCCCCTCTCCGACCCCCCTTCCCCTCCCCTCCCCCACCACAAAAAAATCCCTCCTGAAACGTCTGCATATTTCCCATTAACCAATACTATATGTAAACAATGGGCAAAGTTCATAACTTACATCCCTACCCCGGGAACTGTGGAGGATTAAGTCATCCTCAAAGACATGTTTATTAGATGTTCGACTATGCTGAACAAAATGACTATCTCAAAGTTTGATTGGGTGACTTCGGGGAAAAATGAACATGGGAGGGGGCCTAGTTGCCCTCCAATTTTTTTTGGTTACTTAAAAAGGGCACTAGAACTTTTAATTTCTGTTCAGATGAGCCATATCAAAATATTTTAAGACTACTGGATCGATACAATTTCCACTGGGGAAAAAAAAAAAACACGCATCCGTGATCTTTTCTTCTGGCAAAAAATACAAAATTCCACATTTTTGTAGATAGGAGCTCGAAACTTCTATAGTAGGATTCTCTGATACGCTGAATCTGATGGTTTGATTTTCATTAAAGTTCTATGACTTTCAATGGGTCTTTCCCCCTTTTTCGAAAATCAGCCAAATTTTCTCAGGCGCGCAACTTTTGATGGGTAGGACTAAACTACTTACGTTTCAGCTTCCCTTTAAGCTCGTAAAGATGTGGCAAAGGGACTTCGTGTTGGTCATTGGATGGAAGATTTAGTGGTTGTATTTTCTGCTGGTTATTCCACGACCGATAATCTTCTCCGTTCTGGAAATATTCCATGCGGAGGTAGCCAGTGTAATCGTTTTCAGTATTCCCATCAACATGAATTTTATACCCTGTAAGATAAAAAACAGAAAAGTAGGTTGGATATTGACATATATTCAGATGTTGATATAGACTGACAAATATCAATATCCTGACACTAAAGGTTGACTAAAGGACTTCCATGTTGAATATTAATATTGCGTTTTTAGTTTTTATGAGGATTGGATTTATATCTAGCTCCTGACCAGAGCAGAAATTATTTTATAATTCATCTGTGAAGGGGTAGGATGTCATATTAAAATGGAAGTTTGGCTGCACAGGGGGAAGTAGGCAAAATAAGATACATTTCAATACAAAAAAATCATTCAATAGTATAATCACATACCCCCACAAACGGTCCATGCCCTCTAAAGGAAGGGGACCATGAAAAGAAACTTTCAAATATTAAACTATTAGTCATTTAAACATATAATACGTAAAACATTTCCTCATACAGATAGAGAAAAGGAAAAAAAAGGAGAAACAAAAATGAAGAGAAACGAAAAGTAAATAGAAAGAAGAAACAAAAAGAAGGGACAGAAAGAAAAAGATTTCGTTTAATAATGAGAAAGCCTACAACTGAAATCAGATAATGCAAAACCTCAAAGACCAGGCGAATTTTTTCGCCATTTGTCATTTTTTATACAAACAACTAGAAAAAAAAACAATCAAAAATGCACATATAAAAAGACACTTGATTAAAAATACATACAAAATTAAGAAATAAGAAATAAATTAAACCTAACTTTTAAAAAATCAACCACCAGGTGTTTGAACATGCCAAAAGAAGAACAGCCTCAAGCAACAGCTGGACTACGACTTGGCATCTTCAAACTACGACTTGAGTCTACTTCTATTTTCCAATCCTTTTTTTTTTTTAGCAAAAAATACAAAACCGGCAACACGTTGAAACTTATTTTCATTGTCATAATGCTAAACATACAAAGAAAACAAAAAGACAAATTGAGAAACAAATCTATTCAGTCAGGTAATATATTCATCTTATCGATACTGTGAGGTTTGGAGAGAAAGAGATTAAGAGAGTAAAAAAAAGAAGGTTATAATGAATCTTATTTGATCGAAATATTATAGTAATTTGAAACAATGAATAAAACTGAAACAATGAAAAGATGTGGAACCATCTTTTGAATTCGCTATATAAAGGAGTATTGCATCTGAGTTCAAGGTGAAAACATCTATCTAGATTTGATTTAATAAATTGAAATCCTGTATGATCTTTAATTAATTCAGTGACTGGAGTTAATGAAGAGATCATTTAAAGACTTTTTGACACGGATTATAAGTACTGTGGTCTACTGACTTAGTTTCAGAACATTTATTTATATCTTGAATAATTAGTTATTCCATTTAAATCGGATTCAATTTAGGTGTGCCAAGCCGTTTTTCTTGTATTGTCGGAGATAGACTGTGGAGAAGGGAGCAATAGCGAACATCAAGTGCCGTAGTACCGGCTGGATTTTTAAAACTGCTGGAAATAGGCAATTCGTGTATACGCACTTCCCATAGGTCTTTTTGCTGCGGGATTTACAAAACCTGTAATTATTCGGGTTATTCATTTGATTCTTGGACCAGGCTTGTGCTTAATTTGGATACTGTGATCCCAGGAACAATCGCATCGATTTAGCTCTTGTCGTGTAAACATCAAGTGAAATAGCGACCATTGCCTTTCAAATTCAAATTCACTTTATTTTTCCCTTAATATTCTTGTTAACAACAAAAATAACAGCGGAAGTCAAACAATTTAAAAACACTTACAAAATTAAATTATTCAAACTTGATTTATCTACAATTTTTCTGGGTCAGCATTGTAGTGTTTTACGAAGTACGGACCAAATGACTTCAGGTAGCGCTCGGATGAGTGGATCGGCGGTCGTTCCAGCTTTGCTGCGTTTTTTTCGTTATTTCTCTGAGCTTCGTAGAATGTTGAGTTTGGTGCGCCTCAAAATCCGGAACGAGATCGCGGTGTTTTCTCAGAGTCGAGGATTTTTCGACCAAAGTCCATGACCAGTGTGTGTGCCTTCTCTCTTTGAGGGACTCCAACTTCAGAACTTTGAGGCTCATCTCATATTCAACGTAACTACTCCCCAGTATTATTTTGCAGGCCCTTTTCTGCAATCCTTCAATTTTGTCGCTTTGATCTATGGTCAGTGCGCTGTGCCACACTGGGCAGGCATATTCAGTGAGCGGTCTAATGTAGCATTTGTAGCATACAACCATGATCTCAGTTTTCATCCCAAAGCGGCGAAGATAGGCAAAAGATCTTAGGAGGAAGGCGGTCTTCGAGACGATTGACGATACGGGGGTATTCCATTTCAGATCGGCATCCAGGTGGACACCCAGGATCTTCACCGTTTTTACAGCCTTCGGCCCACCGCATGGCGGGTCTGGAACTGGCCGTTTAAGGAAATTAACCCTAAATAGGACTGTTTTTTTCCTGGCTGAGTATAAGTTTCACTTGGTTTGCTTCATCCTCGATTTTTCGCATTACTGTTAGGATTGGGTCTGGCTGTATGCTCTGTGAGAGAAGTCTGAGGAGGAGGGTGGAGAGATCATCAGCGAATTTGTAGCGTTCCATAATTTCGCGCAAAAGTTTGTTGATCACAATAAGGAAGGCTAAAGGGCCTAACTTCGACCCTTGTGCTGCACCGCAGGTCAGCTCCCTGATGTTTGACGTTTCGCCATTGGGAAGTTGTACTTTCTGTTTGCGGTTCGTCAGGAAACTGCCAACCATTCGCAAGACAATTTGTCTTGCTCCAAGGTAAGTTGCCTCGTCGATAACAACTGAGTGGTCGAGTAAGTCGAACGCTTTCACGAAGTCCGCGATGATGCAGTCAATATAAGCACCGTCAATCTCCAGATGCTCCAGTATGTCTCTGATGAGGCGGATCAGGTAATGCACAGTACTATGACCTGGACGAAAGCCGTACTGCCGAGGATCAAGATTTTCACTAATATCTTCGAAAAGCCATTTGAAGACAATTCCTTCCAAGACTCTTGAGAAAATCGATGTCTTTGAGATGGGTCTTAAGTCACTTGCAGATTCGACGGATGATTTTTTCGGTATAGGAATGACCACAGCAGTTTTGAATCGTGTCGGGAAGGTGCCCTCACTCAGGCATTGGTTTACTACGGCATTAAACGGTACCGCAAGCAGGTTGCTGCATGCCTTGATCAGTTTGATCGGCAGTTCTCCCAGGAAATGGGGCCTTGGATGCGTCCAGTTTTAAGAAAGCGGTCTGAATGGTTTCTGCTTCAATGACAGGGACTTCAGTAATGCTTGGAAGGTCGGGAAGTGATGTAAGACCAGGGTACTTTGTGCAGATTGTAGCAAAGTGGTCGTTAATCGCGTTAGCGGTAAGTTTCTCCCCTTTTTCGTTTCTTAGTTCAACGTTTTTCTGCTTTCGGCCACAAGAATGTTCTGAACCGTGCTATGAAACTTTTTAGAATCGGAAGATAGAAGCTTCTGTGCAGTAAAGCGGCCGTGCTGCTTCCTTGCATACTTTATCTTTCTCACCACTATATTTCGCAACTTGTTGGACTCTGCTCTGTTAGAGTTGTACAAGTTATCCCGCCTTAGGATAAGCTCTTTTATATCTGGCGTGATTCAAGGTTTCGTTTCATTTCCTACTACCCGTTTCTTTTCTGGAAAATGATCTTCGAACATTTTCTGAAGTTGGTCGCAGAAGGCATTTGTCATGTTTTCAGCGGACGGTAACCTGTAAATAGGGGTCCAGTTCTGCAATGTTAGCTTTCCCTTGAAGGCGGGGATTTGTTCATCCCTGATCTGTCGATAGGTTACTGTTTGTTTAATTACCTTTCGCCGTGACGAATGCGTCGGTCTCCAGGTCACTGTTAGGTGATCACTTAAGCCAATGCTTGCTGTGATTTCTGGCTCGTTGTAGTACTGTTCGAGGTTAGTGAAGACCATGTCAAGTAGGTTACTGTCACGGGTTGGAGACTTCACCACTTGTTTCAGTGATAGGCTGGACTCTATCCAGGAAGGCTTAATATCATTGAAGTCTCCGCATATCACAATACCGGCAAAGGGATATTTACTCCGGATGTGGTCGACGGAGTATTGTAGGTAGTTGACTAGAGTCTTCCGGAATGGGGCTTTGGGTGGGTAGTAGACGACTCCAAAGATTAGGGATGACACTCCCCTTGGTAGGAAGCGCGGTCTTACCCAGACCCATAGCACTTCAAGTTCTGGGGATTTGGGTATTGGAGGATCGAGTATTCGGCTGGGCGTATCGTTTCGGCAGATAAGACCAACTCCTCCACCGTGACTGATTTCTTCTTTTTTTTTTTTTCGTCTGCTGACTTCCGAGGTAATATGTATGCATTGTAGCCATCGAGGCTGAGTATACTGCTATTTATAAGCCAAGTTTCGGTAAGACAGGCCACATCGATCTGTTTTCCTCGCATTAAGATGGCCAGTTCCTCGATTTTGTTTGTTATTGACCGGACGTTCGACAGCAATATAGAGGGAAATTCTGGATACCGCTTTTAATCTTGATTTCCTTTTTAAAGGTTTGGGTCCTTACCGCGTGACAGTTACTTGTCTGTGCCGGCGGAGGGACTTTCTTGTAATACGTCATCCAGGACTGATGTTTATTATCACTTGGTAGGTATGAAGGAGCGTTTGCTGTTTGTGGTAGAGTTGAAGTTAGACTTGGAGGTGGTGGGTTCAGGCGGTAAAGGTCGAGTATGGATCGTTGTAGGAGGTCGTGTTTTTCTGTTTCTACACCAGCGTTTCTAGCAGAGTGGTGGAAGATACGGTAGGTCGGTAAGTATGGGTGTGATTTGTTCTGAAAGTCCTTTGCTCTTGGTAAATACGATTTGGAAGGTGTTGATTGGGTTTTGTGTTTTTCGTACCACTCGTTCTTCTCTCTCCTGGTCCTCCTCTCTTCTGGTTGACGGTTGAGGGTCTTAAGCAGGTCCATGGTTTTGATGATTCTGGTTGGTGGTTGGTGTTTGCTATGCCAGAGAACCCACTGCTGTAGAAAACGAGAGTCCGGAAGTGATTGTAGTTGTTGACTGTCGGTGGGTGATGATTCGGGTGCATATAGTTTTTTGAACTTGTTTGTTCCGTGTCCATTCTCGTTTTCTGGTGGTTTAGTGCTGTTTTGATTGGGTGAAAGAAGTTGCATCGTTGTCCTTTGGTGCAACGCCCGTCCGCAAATCTCTTACATTTTTCAGGATGCAGTTTTTTGCATTTTGCTGACTTGGCGTTTTTTGGCAACCATCTTGAGCGAAGTGATGTTCACAAACTGGAGGAGTCTCAACGAGATGAGAGAAATGACACTGGTTGCCCCATCTGCAGTGACCTTTTTTAAAATAAATGTACTCAGTTTGCGTATTTTGGAATGTTTTGACAGGTTGACTGAGTGCAATGACTGATCTGTCTTGTTCTGTTCCCCTCGTGCCTTCTTCAATGTCAGGATTTCTGAGTGGAACTTGGCCTGAGTTGCTGGGTTCTTCTGCTGCTGGTGCTCCTAGAGTCGGACTGACTAATCGTAGGACATTTCAGACAATAATAGTCTCACGAGGATCAGTCATCGTACTCGCATTCTTCTTTTCAGGCTGGACCAATGATCGGTTTTTCAAGTTGAGATTGATTGTTCTTTAAAAGCATTTCCGTCATTTCAAGTATTTGTTGCTTGTATACCGTGTTGGATGCAGAATGCTGCGCAATCAGCGCCCTTTGATCGAGAATGGTCTGATTCTGCTCCTCAATTCTTCCTGTAAGAGCGTTAATCATTGCAAATTCCAGAGAGTCTTCTGGTTACGAACGGAGGTATCAACACTAAGACTAGAGCAGTTGAAGCTTGCTATGACCGGGACACCGTTTTTTTTTTTTTTTGAAAGGCGGTTCCGCAAGTTGAGTATCGAACTTGGTGGGTGGTGAATGACGGACGATAAGAGCCGGTTTTTCGTCCACTAAAGCCGGTTTCCTTGAAACGGGCCTGTAGAACCTCGTAGGGCGTTGTTCCTGCGTCATCCCACAACATCAAACTTGCTGCCAGGGGGGAGGCTCTTGGACATTCAAACGTGTTAGAGTGGGCAAGGTAAGCGTTTTCAGTTTCCCTTCTGTCGCCTTCCACGAACGGGGTCGACGGCCGTAGTATTTGTCTCTCCTAGAAACGGGAAAAACTCGAAGCAAAATTTAAATCACTGACAGGAAAGACATTTATCGTCTGATTTGCTTTTGTTAATTTCGTTTGCTGCCGTCTATCAAGTCCGTGATGGTCAAGCGCTGTGATTAAATTTTCCTCAGTAGATGGTACTAGCGTCGCCTTGGAGAGAGAGCACCTCGTTACTGCTGTGCTAGTTTCGAAATTTTTGGACTGCTTTTCTCGTCCATTTTCAAATGCTGAACAATTTGAGAAAGTAGTTACCTTAGTTTGAGTTTTTACGCCGGATGTGGGTTGACGTGGGTTCCAGAATTCAAATTGTCCATTACTGCATCATTAGCGGTGGATATAATTGATTGCATGTAGGTTGCGTCGCTGCTTTCTTCACACTCCTGGTTTTCCGCACGTCCTTCTTCATAGCAGGAGTTACTCCTTCTGGTTCACCTTTTGGGGAATACGCAACACAAGTCCATTTAGGATCTGGAATATAACTCTTTGTGAGTCTAATTCCTGCACAAAACGCATGAGTCCATTCCTTACATTTGCTAAATTCCACGGAGTTTGAGGTCACATGTTTGAGGCAAGACACACATAGCCACTTAGGTTTGACTCCTGTTTTCTTCAGGGTAGACTTCGCTGTTGCTGCTTTCGTCATTAAGAGTCAGGTTACTTTATGGTCAGCGATGTAGGGGGAGGGGGGTTTGGCTATGCACCAGATTCGCGCCAGATCCAAGAGGGGGGCTGTCTTGGTCTTTTGATGCACCAATGCCACCTTCTTATTGACGACTTAAAACTGGACCTGCCAACGGACTTTACACTCTCCGGAATCACTCCGTAACGAAATGGCAGGCGAGAAACTTGTATTGAATCCTGTGCTGAATTTTATTTTTCGAGCGAAAAAAACAGGATGTGCAACAGACTCGATTACGAAAATCGCTTGCGATTTCTATAAGGCGGAAGAAATTGTTGAAGCTATGAAAGCGTTGTGGGCCCTTGCATGTCAAAACGACCTACTGAACGAAAGAAAAGTTAAAGACAACGTCCAGGATATTGTGCGAGCCCTCGATGTGTGTGACGAGAAAAAGGCGACTCTGCCCCGGTTCGTCATATTTGAACCAGATCAAGGGCTGGTGGTTCCGGGGTAAACTACCGCGACACTTACTCGCTAGTTAAACGAATTCTATATGGAATTTGAAAGTTTTGCCGAAAAAAAAAGTGTCAAGACTGTCCCTCAGCCTTCTGTACCTATGATAGTACCTGACAAGCCTACTTATGCTGTGATTGTCAAGAATCCTCCGAAAAACCTTGACAATCCCAATGACCACAAAGGCTTTTTAGATTCTATAGCCGGCAGTTCTAGTTCAAGTATTATCACTTTAAAGCCTGGAAGGATGAATGGCGTGTTGTCATGTCTGAAAAAGCTGACGCAACTATAATTGCTAAAGCTATAGCTAACACTAACCGCAGATGCCATAGTGAAATCAAGTGCATATTTGGCATATTCCGGCGTACCCCCCCCCCCCGGAACGTCAACTGTACTGAAGTGTCTCAAATACGGTCATCCAGATATTTCCGCGTAAAATTTCAAAGTAAAAGAATACCTACCAAAAGCAATAGACAGTCCACCTAAGATTAGCTACGAGCGGCTACCTGTGTCAGAATACAAGTTCCGGGCCCCTAAGTGTTACAAATGTCAGGCATTTGGCCACACTGCTGCTAAGTAACACTGGGTTTATTTAAAAAAAAAAATATATATAAATCATCGATTCCCTGAAGCATGCTTGTGCGGGAGAAAACCTCTTAATAAATAAATTTAAAAAAAAAACAAAATTAGAGCTCAACTTACAGGACCCGAAAACCAACGAACCTCCAAACAACACCCAACAAAATTATAATAATGATAATCATATTCAGCTGCAACTAAACCCTCCTCAAAAACATAACTTAAGTGGCATAGAATAATCCATTCAAAATATACACATCAAAACAATGGTTCTTTAGCAACTTACGAAATTCCTGCAAACCCCCAACATTTTTCAAATCCTCTAGTAATCTCTCCCAAACTAACGGAACAACATGGCGAATTGAAAACCTAGACCTAGACGTGACCATAGCTGGTCTTCGCACCAACTGAGAAGATCGTGTCAAATGATCGTGAATAGTAGACGCAAGACTAAACATTCCTGAAAAACATGATTGGTAACTCCGAAGCTAAATATTTAAACATAAACAGAGCATTATAGAATACGCATCTTCCTGCCAACGGTAGAATTTTATACTCGCGGTAAAGATGCCTCACCGATAAAGATAGGTCAATTTGATTACCATACAGAACTCTAATTGCCATATTCTGCGTTACACAGAGCGGATGGAGGTGAGTTACGAATGTTTTCGACCAAACCATACAACAGTAAATGAGATCTGGGTGAACCATAGAAAAATACAACATTCTCAGAATTTCACACGGAAAAAGATACCTAAGTTTACGCATAATACCAATATTACGAGACAATTTTCTGATAACAGATGCAATATGGTCTTTACAACTAAGGCTTTCATCAATTATAACACCTAGGTATCTAGTACTAGTAGATCTTACAATAGTGTGGAGCCTGCTTCTATCCTATTAATCCATGGATAATGTCCTGTAATTCTACCATAAATAAAAAAATCGACTTATTATGATTCAGTTTCAATTTATTTACTCGCATCACTTTTCAATCGAAGAAATACCTTGTTTCAATATAGTCATCAACTTATTTTCAGTTCTAGCAGCTACAGTAAAAAATGGGCATCATCAGTAAAACATGGTAGAATTCCTTTAGTACCGTAAGTATCAAGGTCTAAAGAACAAGACACATTACTTGAAGCTCTATAAAGGTCATTAATATAAACCAAAAACAACAAAGGGTCCAAAACGGAACCCTGGGGTACTCCAATCGAAATATATTCAATTTTAGATGTAACTCAATCCATCACGACACACTGAGTCCTTCCACTAAGAAAACTGACTATCATATTTAAAAAATCGCCACGTATACCACTACTATATAACTTTTTAACTAGTATATCATGATCAACAGAGTCAAATGCTTTATTAATATCCAAAAAATATCGAAGCTATCTTCAGACCCTTGTCTATAGCATCATTAATAAAAGTTGTTAAAAACAAAACTGCATGCTCTGTAGAATGATGACTCCTAAATCCAAACTGACTAGGAGCGTCCGTAGCTGTGTTGACCGCAGGCAGCTTGGTTCTGCGGTGAGTTGTTAGTAGTAGTAGTACTAGTTACAAAAAAGGAAAGGATCCATCTCAGTGCAGCTCGCACAGACCAATTCCTGTTGCCCCGGTTTTGTGTAAAATTTTAGAAATTCTGGTTATTGTGGAAATAAACCGAGTGTGTTTATACACCCAGCAACCAGTTTGGGTTAAAAAAAAGAGTAGCAGTAGAGAACATGTGCATCACCTTATCTGTAATATTCTCCTTGAGTGGGATCGAACCGGCGAATCTATCGTTATTGCGGGTTTAGATGTGAGTCGAGAGTTCGATTCCACTCTTCATAGTTAAATGTAGTTGAGTGTAATAACCGTGGTAAGATAAGATTTATTGCTGAAAAACGGCTATCACAAGACCAAAAGGGACCGAATTCGCATTTTAGCGTCAAATAAAACGAAAAAAGAACAACAAAAACAAAAAATCAAAAAACAACAGGAAATTATAAAAAAGGGTCAATGTCAAATACGTAAAAATATTAAAAACAAAAACAAAAAATACTCATAAAATTAGAAGGCCAATGTCAAGTCAGCAAAAATGCCAAAAAAAAACGAAAATTCGTAAAATTATTAAGGGGATAAAGTAAAATTAAAACGTAAAATTAAGTTAGTTGGTGACTAACAAACATAAATATAAAACCTCCAAATTTGCAAAATGGGCATTAAAATTAATAACTATGAGGTAAAGAGTGAGTGAGGGGGGGGGGGGAGGCAGCGGAGATTCACTGGTTGAAAATGTCAAACTATGTAAGGGATAAAAGTTCTTCTATATCTTTCAGTGCAAACTCTTATTGGAGCAAGAAGGGGGATTTTTGTTGACACAGAACGCGAGAGGCGGGGTCGAAGGGGTGAATATTGACCAGGGAAAGGGGAGTTGTTCGAGGGTTTATGAAGGGCATTGTTAGCAAAACGCAAGGTAATTTTTGCTCTCCTTTCCTTAAGGGTGACAAGATTAGCTCTCCTAAGAAGGGAAATATAACGTACTTTACCCTCATTGAAGATAATTCTTAGGCACCTTTTTTGGACTGCCTCTTCTGTCCGACAATTCAATGAAAATGCCAGGATGCCAAACAGGGACAGGCAGCGTACTCAAGGAATGACAGGAAAATCCTCAAACAGTGCGATTTAGGGCATTTAAATTTATTAAGGAGTTTAAGGAGGGAAAATGCGGCATTTGCACGTTTTAAGATGTCATTAATATGACAATCCCATTTTAAGTCGCTTGAGATGGTGTAAAGTATTTAACAACAATTCGAGAAGCTTTTCCGGGTGCGGCATTTCTTAGTTATTTGGGCATTTATGTGTCAACGATAGCGGTCCAGGGGGGGCTCTTGGGACTAAAGCTAGTCGTGGGAAAGGGCTCGTTCCCAGGCCTGGAACTTCCGTTCCAGGAAAGTTATATTCTTGGTTCATTTCTAAAGGCAGTCCATCTTTCGCCTTCGTCATATTTAGTTATTCTTGTGCTACCTTATTTTCTCTATGTGTATTCTCACGTTATTTAATAAAGACCATGTACCAAAGTTTATCGTCTATCTTTGGAATTTACGTAAACCATTACATCTGCCAATAAAAATAAGACATTCAAATAAAGAACTAAATAGAGGTTATAGAGATTTACAGAGTGGTGACAGCAGAGGTTTACAGAGTGGTGGCAAGCAGCGGTTAAAACTAGTGGAGCATATATCACTAGGGGAAAACCTCCAAGTGACATTTGAGTGACCGTTATAAGTACTTACGACATCTTACGCTAAATACTCGCAACATATTGAAGAGCTATTTCGCCCGCTACCAAATTTGCTTGTGATATTGAGCCGCAAATACTGCAAAAAAAATCTGATAAAATAAGACATCGAAACGTTACAAGCTATTGAACTTTCTTCTATTCAAAGTGCCTTCTTGGAAAACACTTTCTTTTAAATGAACATTTTGAAATAGGCTGTTATACAATACCTAGTATGGATTTCCTCCCGATAGCTTCTACCTACTAATTCAAATTTCTACAACTGAGAGTCTCCGGTTGATTTCTACCTTCACTTAGCCATTCTACGTTTGGTGGGTTTTTTTTTACCTGATTTTATACAGTACCGTCGACCTGTGATCTACATTTGTCAGTTTCCTACCAAAATTTAACATTTTGAATTCAATAATCGAAAATTAATTCTCAATTGTGACTACATTTGACGCTAGTGATTTAATTGAGACCAACTGCAATTGGATTTGGGACAGACTATCTTTCGTAAGTGATTTACCACGGTTAAAAAACCCAGTAAATTTTATTAGACCCTTGTTGTTACAAGTGAAGTTTATTGCCCAAAATCTGGCGTCCGTAATTAAAAAAATGGTGTTTAAAACCAATATTTAAATTTTTAGAGTAATTGCTTTTTTCAAATTTTGATATCAATATGTCAGTTATTACTTCTATATTTGATCCGGCGAAATCTGGATATAACAAAAAAGGTTGCTTTTGATTTTGTAAAACAGTGGAGGGGAAATGGCATATTTCCATTTTTTTTATTTGACTCCCCTCGATTATAAATTTGTCAAGTTTAAAACGTGGATTACTTGTAGCATATGCCCCAGGCAAAATAGTAGGTAAAATGGTTGCAGAGTTTGTAGGCGTGGCTCAATTTAAGGATGAAAGGGTATATCTATTCTATAGAAGGATGCAAAAATTAGGAAGGTCATGTAGGGTGTCCATAGAAGACAGGGATGATGGTGTAGTCCTTGGAAGATTTGCTCTTAATTTATTCAAGGAGGGGATCAGACCGTCCTACGAACGGTATTTGTTAGAGAATATTGCAGAAATTTTTTTTTGTTTAAGTGATGCGTACAAGGTTGCAAAACAATATGAACAGATAGAACAGATAGTGGGGAAAGAAGAGACGTCTTCTTTTTCCGATGAATTTCTTTCTGCGCTGACAAGGGTGAAATTTGGACTCAATGATAAAGGTTTTAATGCACTGCGAGATGGTACTGATGCCTCGCTGGGCGGTTTGGCTACCCATGGAAAGGGAGCTGGTTTTGAGGTCCCGTGGGATGGTACTGATGCCTCACGGGATGGTTTTGTTGCACTGCGAGATGGTACTGATGCCTCGCAGGGCGGTTTGGCTACCCAGGAAAAGGGAGCTGGTTTTGAGGTCCCGTGGGATGGTGCTGATGCCTCCCGGGATGGTTTTAATGCGCAGCGCTAATAGTTATGTAGAGATATATAAAAAAAAACGTGGAAAGGGGGCTGGTTTTGAGGTCTAGTGGGATGAGGTTGATGCCTCACGGGATGGTTTTAATGCGTAGCGCTAATAGTTATGTAGAGATATATAAAAAAAAAAGGTGGAAAGGGGGCTGGTTTTGAGGTCCAGTGGGATGAGGTTGATGCCTCACGGGATGGTTTTAATGCGTAGCGCTAATAGTTATGTAGAGATATCAACAGCAGTACTGCCATTTGTCGAACCACAAGTTAGTATTGCAAAACCAAATAGGTCAAAACTGAGGCGTTCCGCAGCAATAAAACCCCGAGGATTTTATAGGTAATAATATATCTTGACGTCATTGCAGGATGGTAGGCCAATCAAACTGCAATGGTTGACATATCTATTCCATTATTTATAAGTTTATGCAATTTCATTTATTTGTCGCCGGTATTTTCAGGATTAATTAGCTTTTCTCGGTCATTCCTTTTGCCCTAATCCAAAGTTTATACATAAGCCCAACTTTCCTTGTCCTCATCAAATTCAGGGGTATGGGAACAAGTCTGTTTTAAAGTATACAAAGAAAAAATGAAGTGTTAAAATATCCAGTTTCCGACTACTGTTGTTAGTGTGGTTCGTTTATACTATGTAAGTTTTTACTTATGCAAGTATTGTGTAGTGTTTGTATTATGTAATTATTACTAGTTCATGCTGTAGAATGTTAGTACGTGAGAAGTGAATAATTTGGGAAGGGAATGTTTTGAATTCAATTAAAGTTTGGGGGTTTACTGAGAAGGGGATAAGCCAAATTTGGGAAATTTAACTTAAAACAGGGGGGAGAATCTGTAAAGTATTTAACAACAATTCGAGAAGCTCTTCCGGGTGTCGCATTTCTTAGTTATTTGGACATTTATGTGTCAACGATAGCGGTCCAGGGGGGGGCTCTTGGGACTAAAGCTAGTCGTGGTAAAGGGCTCGTTCCCAGGCCTGGAACTTCCGTTCCAGGAAAGTTATATTCTTGGTTCATTTCTAAATGCAGTCCATCTTTCGCCTTTGTCGTAGTTAGTTGTTCTTGTGCTACCTTAGTTTCTCTAAGTGTATTCTCACGTTATTTAATAAAGACCATGTACCAACGTTTATCGTCTATCTTTGGAATTTACGTAAACCATTACATCTGCCAATAAAAAAAGACATACAATAAAGAACTAAATAGAGGTTATAGAGATTTACAGAGTGGTGACAGCAGAGGTTTACGATGGTAACGCCCAGTAATTTCATAGTGGTAACAGACATTTCAGGTGGGATTGGACAGGAGAAAGAAGGAGGAGTTTTAAGGAAATTAATAGTAAGAACAGTTGACTTTAAAGGGTTGACTTTCATATCATCAGTAAGAGCTTCGGCTGATATCGATTCCAAGATATCCATTGGGTTGCTTTTTGAATTTTTGGAACATGTCTCTAAGACAGTTAGATCATCAACGAATTCCCATCTATCCGGAAAATGAACACGAAGGTTGTTTATCATTGTAAGAAATAAAATTGGACCTAAGAGGGTTCCTTGGGGCACGCCATTATAGATCGGGAGGGATCAGAATATACATTCAGGTATTTCACGACTTGCGTTCTGTTAGAGAGGAAAGACGTAATTATTCTAATTAAATAAGGGTCAATTTGAAAGTCATTAGATAGCTTTTCTAATAGTATATTGTGATTGATTAAATCAAAAGCTTTTTGCAAGTCAACAGCGATAACATTGAGCCAGGTATTGGGTTTTTCGAGTGTGTTACATATTGTGTCCTTAAGGTGAACAAGATAGTGGGTAGTAGATGTAGAGCGTAGGTTTCCGAATTGTCTTTCGTCAACATTTGGGATTATCTTTACTTTCAACCACTCAGCTAAAAAGCTTTCTTATAACTTCGAAAAAACTGGAGTCAGAGTAATGGGACGGACACCATCAAAATCTTGATTGTTACCTTTCTTTTTTACGGGAGAAATAAAACCTAATTTCCAACAATTTGGGAATTTACCAGTAGAGGTAATTTCATTAAAAAGTAAGGAGATAGGCTCTGAGAGATTGTCGGCAAAGGCTTTAATTAGTACAATCGGGATGTCTAGTGGACATGAACTACACTTATTAATGTTCTTAATTTTTGCCTCCATATCGGAGGGCGAAATAACGGGAAAATTGAGAGAGCACAAATCATAAGGAGTGTCAAAAGAAAGGGGAGGGAGGTTCTGAACTATGGAAGAAAGAAACCTGTTCAGATCATTGGCTGTAACTGAAGGGTCTTCTTGGAAATGGAAATCTATATTATTACGTGTTTTCCCACAAATTTTCTTTATTCTATTATACCATTGTTTTGGCTTTGTAGAAAATAAATCATGGACTTTGCATTTGTAATATGAAGAAGCAGATTTACGTATTTCTTTTTTTATATGTATACGCAGTGAGTTCGCTTGGGATGTTTTACCACTCTTTAGAAGATTCAATTTAATTCTAATTAGTTTTTTTCAATTGGGTAGTAATGTATGGTTTGTCATTAGAACATGTTTTTACTTTTTCCAGAGGGAAGGAATGTATGTATTTTGTTTTAACCAGATTTTGGAATTCAGAGACTTTATAATTAATGTCATTTTTCCCTTTGAGAGCCAGCCAGTTTTCATTGGTAATCCAAGATCCAAATGTGTAAAGGCCATCATTGGAAAATTGGGTGATAAGACAACTCAGTTACAGAAAAAGTATGATTAAAGCTATTGAGAGGCTTCGTAAATAAACAAAAATGGTAACTTCCTCCTAACGGGGGCAAGGAGACAGGAGGGGCATAGAAAGCCTGCATATTGGTGCAAATCAAATCAAGGGTTGAATTTCCTTTTGTGTTGGTATCTTTACTATTTGTTTTAAGTTTAGGGAACTACAAAGGGAATTTAACTTTAGATCATTAGCATCACCTACTAAGAAAATACCGGCGTTCGGGAATTTGCATAGGACAAAGTCGGCACTACTATGCAGTTGCTGGTAGAATCGCTGTCTTTGTGCAGCGTTTTGATTTGGGGAATAATAGAAGTAGCAAAACACAATCAAATTAAAGGGGCGTGGTAAAATTTTGGGTCTTACACTTACCCAAATGATTTCATCGTAATCTGAAAGGTTGGGAGTATGAATTAATTTAGGAAAGAGATAATTATTTAAAAATAATAGTATTCCGCCTCCCTTTTTACCTAAGGGGTGATCATGAGGACGAAGTTTTATAATTGGGAGTAGTTATTAATTTTCAATAAATCAGGGTTCTGTGCTTGGACCTCAGTTACGGCAATTACATCAATTTGTGTATTTGACTGAGGGCCTCTAGTTCGATCAATCTGTCGAAATTCAGGCTTTCGGCGTTCGTAACAAGCAACTTTGGGAAAGTAAAACGGTTACTAAAGAGGGCAATTTTTAGTTTGTTAATTGTGGGAGACAGTGGGGGGTGGGAGGAACGTGGATCTGGGAGAGGAGAGGCATCTTATTCGGGATGAAGGCTGGGATTCATTTGAGAAGCAGGATTAAACTTCTTTTTGGGTTGAGCAAGGAGGGTTTGAGAGAAAGGGGCCACATCTTTTAAACCTGGGTCACTCTTGTTTGATAATATTTGGGAGGAAATAAGATGGTGGTATTTTCAGAGGGTTCAACTTGGGAGGGGTTAACTGGAGTGTTAAGAGGGAAGGGATTTTGCTGGGAATATGGAGTTCTTTTTTCTGGGTGGTAAAGGTGGAAGTTTTTTGAGTGAGCAGGGTGGATTTGGGATAGAAAAGGAAGAGTATGCGCTGATGAGCTAATTTTACTAATTGAATGAAGGGGGCTCCACTTGTGGGTTGATTGGGAACTTGTAACTATTTTCATATTAAAAGTTTTACTGCGCCTGGCTATAGCACAATAATCCCTGTTTTTCAAATGTAATAACATGCACTTAGTTTCAAAACATAGGCCAATTTGAAATTTATGGCAGGGTTTGGAATGGGAAAGGGAGCAATAATTGTCGTTACAGTGACCAGTAGTTCAAAAAGACATACAAGGGTGAACAAAGGTACAATCACTCTTTTTTATACACTTGTTGGCCAAGTGAAATTGGCAGAAAATAGAATTCTTCCCTGGTTTGGCTTCAGGAACCGATTTACTAATAATACTCAAGTTGTCACTGACCCCTGGATCTGGAATATTGGCTGAGTTCACACTTAAATTTACACTGACCATCTGGAATATTGATTGAGTTCTCATGTAAGTTGTCACTGACCTCTGGAACTAGGTCACCGATTAAATTAATTTTTGAGTTGACACTTACTTCATTAATATTCATGTGTTGGGAGTTGTTGCTTCTGGATTGAATCGCAGTTGGTTTCAAATTAGCGATTTGTTGATTTGTATTCACAGACTTAAGTGTGTTCTTAATTATATTCCCCCTAAGATCAATGAAAGTAGAAATTTCGTTGGTAATGAACTCGAGTTTTTTTTTTCAGCACTAAGAGGGAGGGGAGAGAAGGGTCACATAGGGGGCTTGAATCACAATTGCCACAAGGAAAATTTTCAGTCTGGCAGGAGGCATCATTAGAAGGCTCACAATTAGATTCAAATCCGTCTGGGTACTGGCATCTTTAGTTTCTAGCAGAAAATCAGTCAGGCAACTGGCAACACTGGTTAAAATTGGTAGGGGAGTAGTCTGACACTCGCTTTGGGCTGCAATGAAAGCTTTACCATCCCTTTGGCAAGGCAGGGCAAGGGGGGATGACCTGATATCATCTAAAATTTCTTTTAAGGAAGAATTTATTTCTGACAATCGGCGTCGTGGAGTATCACTAGCTTTTGAAGAATTTATTCATGACAATCGGCGTCGTGGGGTATCATTAGCTTTCGAAGAATTATGGGTGGTATATTCTTGATTTTTGGTGGTGTTTTGTTTCGAGGAACAATCCAAACATAACCATTTCTTATTCCACTGGGAACGTTCTATCCCCGCACATTGCTCATGAATGGAAGAGTTGCAAGTACTACATACCAGGCAATTGATTGTTGCCCTTAATCTACACTCACGACACACTCTCTTAAAGTCCTTTGGTTGTCCTTTAGTTATTTGGTTGATTAATATAAAGGGTTAAAAAGTTCAATTCACCTGATGGCTGGTGACAAAATCCGGAAGTTAAGTCAGAGTTAGTCAACTTTGTCACTGAATTAACTGAATTTAATGCGGAAAGGCATAAACCAAATAGGTGTTAACAGGTTGAACTCTGGTCTTGACAAGTCGGTAGTCCTCACTTTCCGTAATTTGTATCGAAAACTTAAAGTGAAGGTCAAGATTAGTCTACCGGGTGGGATAAAAATTTCCTCTACTATTATCCCAGTCCGAAAAGAGATCCGTCAAGGGGCTATTACTTCGCCACCTTTTTACAATAACAGTATAATTGAAGCTCAGCAAGTGGTTAAGCCAAGTATTCTATATCTTGGTCTACATTTGTCATTACTGAATTACGCTGATGATATTCTGAATTTAAGTCGTTCTTTTTCCAGTTTTGAAGAGAATTTTGCGGCGCTGAAAAGTTCACATGAGAAAATTAGTCTGTCTTTCAATGAGACTAAAACCGAATTTATTTTGTTTAATCGTAAAGGAAGTGATCTGGCTCCCGAAGTAAAACTCGGTGACAAAATAGTAAAACCGTCATCAAGCACCGTATACCTTGGTCTCCCTATTGGTTGTGATGTTAAGTCGACACGCTCTTTGTTAATTGATGATTTTGCTAGCAAGGTCCGAAAAGCTTACGGTATGCTTGTCTTTTCGAAAGCTTCATATAGTCGACAGATTCGGGCCCAGCTGTTTTCGGGGATGGTTACACCACATGTGCTAGCGCTCTCTCCATTGAGCTCTTTTATCTGATAAGAATAAACGTAAGGTGCGTTCTTGCTTTTTCCAGTTTTGTAAATTTCTCTTGCAAGTGCCTCCTTGGAAGCGTAACACAGCGATTAGTAACCGATGCAATATACCGGACCCGTAGACGGTTGTTCAGAAAAGAGTAGAGAGGTTATATACGATCTTAGAGGGAAATGACCTTTATGATTCTCTGCGATATTAGCACAGTATATATAATTAACAGTATGATCTTTCCCTATCTTACCCATTATAAAAAACCCGGACCGAGGTGTGAGTGCTCCAGAGAACGTATAAACATAAGCGACATTAGATCTTTTCACGGGTAGACAAGTCAGATCTCTCTTGAACGCGAAACTTGGCTTCGCGTTCATGAATAAAGTTTGATGAATAAGTGGATTCATGAATACATCCACATGAATAAGTGGATTCCGCTAATGCATGAATAAGTGGGAGAAGCTTTTTGTTCGCACCGAGAATGAAGAGCAAGAAATAATCTGCGGTAAACTTACTGCCTAATTATATAAACTGTGGATATTAGTGATTATTTATTGTCCTGTGTATATATATATACCTGACGGTTTCTTATTTGTTATTGCTCTTTTTTTTCTTTTTCCATTTATTACTCCACTAGTGACGTCTTTGTATGTATTTAATGAGAAATAAAATTCATTCAAAGAGAAAAAGAAACAGAGATAGAGTGTGCGAGGGACAGAGTGAGAGTGAGAGAGAGAAAGATAGAGGGCAGTGAGGGATGGGAGAGGGCGAGTGGGGGAGGGAGAACGAGGGAAGGGGAACATATAGAGTGGAGGCAGAGAAAACAAGGGGAGGGAGGGAGCAAGAGAGGTGTGAGAGAAAGAGAGAGCGAGAGAGAGAGAGAAAAACAGGTAGAAGGAGAAAGAGATAGGGGAGAAGAGGAAAAAAGGAAAAAAAAACATATAATAGCGTTTAATGATGATGCACATGCTTTTTGTGATATTTAATGATTAAGTGAAGGGTACCTAATTGAAATTTAATCTAATTTAATGTAGAATTAATCGATTTCATTGTTTATAATGCACCTTGTTTGATTTTCGTTTTACATTACAATAACTCGATCTAAAGAATTTTCTCTTGTACATTTTTATCCTCATCCTTTTTAATTTACTAAATAAACCAAAAACTTCTCATTCGAGATAAGTTTCCGAGTGGGCTTTAAGGTATTCTTTTCTTCTGAAATCTTAAAAAATCACTAAACGAAGGAGCTCGCCTCGAAAATCTGGATATTTGCACAAAACAAACTTAGTTCGATCATTATAAGATCGATTCTTGCTCACAAAATGGCGACAAACTAAATACTTAGTGAACTTACCAGCAAACTTGAATGCTTTTTCTGCATCATCATACTTTTTAACCTTATGCGAACATTGCCATTTCCAGTTATTTTCAGCCTATTCATGCGACCAACTGTACTGAAAACCTCAAACAGAACGACCTCTAAAAATAAGAGTAAAATTTAACGAATTTATTAATAAAGATATATATTAGAATATAGAAATCAGAGGCAAACGCTATAGCGTTTCTTATAGTAAAGGCCACACGGCTCCAATGTTTTTTTTTTTTTTTCAGAGACATTTCATATGGAAAAGGGTCGTCGTATAAACTTCAAAGGAGGCTCATTCGATTGGAAATCGAGTGTTCTAGTGCCCTTTTTAAGAGTCAAAACTGATCGGAGGGCAACTAGCCCCCCCCCATCGCCCTTTTTCCCCAATTACATTCGATAAAAAATTTGAGGTACCAATTTTGTTAAAAAATAGTTCAAAGATCATATAACAAAAACTCCGGGGTCAACACGACCCCCCAGGCCCGGGGGTAGGCGTTGTAAGTTATGCCCTGGGGGCAATTATGGTTCTTATGGAAGGGATGCTCTTATAAAATGCAGAGAGGGCTCATTTGATTCGAAATTGAAAGTTCTAGATCACTTTTTTAAGAGTTCAGTGATTGGAGGGAAGATACCCACGCCCTTTTTTCCCCTAATACACCCGAAAAAAAATTTATGTAGCCATTTTATTAAAAATAGTTAAAAAAACATATAACAAATACTCCGGGGTTGACACGACCCCCCTCCCCCCAGGGCCAGGAGGCAGGCGTTTGTAAGTTATGCCCTGGGGGCAAAATATGGTTGTATAGAAAGGGTGCTCGTATAAACTTCAGAAAGGGCTCAACTATCCCCCCCCCCCCCGATCAAACAGATCAGAGGGAAGCCACCCCCCCCCCCAAACCCTTTTTCCCCAAATGCATCAGATAAAATTTTGAGGTAGACATTGTGTTAAAATTAGTTCAAAGTTCAGATAACAAAAGTCCGATGTCGACACAACTGCCAAGGGCCCGGGGCCAGGCGTTGTAAGCTATACCCTTGGGGCATTTAAGGTTCTTATGGAATGGATGCTCGTATAAACTTCAGAGAGGGCTCATTTGATTGAAAATTGAAAGTTTTAGTTCACTTTTTAAAAGTCAAAAGTGATTGGAGAGAAGCTAGCCCCCCTCCCACGCCCTATTTTCCCTAACTATATCCAATAAAAATTTTCAGGTAGCCATTTGGTTAAAAAATAGTTCAAAGATCATATAACAAAAAATCCAGGGTCGGCAGAACCCACAGGGCCAGGCGTTGTAAGTTATGCCCTGGGGGCAAATATGGTTCTTATAGAAGGGATGCTCATATAAACTTCCGAGAGCTCATTTGATTGGAAATTAACAGTTCTAGTTCACTTTCTCAGAGCCAAAAGAGATCGGAAGACAACTAGCCCCCCCACGCCCTTTTTTCCCAAATGCACCAAATAAAAAATTTTGAGATAGCCATTTCGTTAAAAAGTTCTAGTTTACTTTTTAAGACTCAAAAGTAATTGGAGGGAAACAGCCCCCCCCATGCCCCTTTTTTCCCTAAATAAATCCGATAAAACTTTGAGGTAGCCATTTTGTTAAGAATAGTTCAAAGATCATACAATAAAAAATCCGGGACCGACACAACCTCACGGGGCCCAGGGCCAGGCGTTTTAAGTTATGCCCTGGGGGCAAAATATGGTTTTTATAGAAGAGATACTCGTATAAACTTCAGAGAGGGCTCATTTGGATTGGAAATTAACAGTTCTAGTTCACTTTTTCAGAGAAAAAAGATATCAGAGGACGAATACCCCCCCCCCCCCTATCCCAAGTATTTTTTCCCCAAATGCATCAGATAAAAGATTTAAGATAGCCATTTTATTTAAAATAGTTTAAATGTCAGACAACAAACCTCCGATGTCGACACAACCCCCTAGGGCCCGGGGCAGGCATTTTAAGTTATTCCCTTGGGGCATACACGGTTTTTATGGAAGGGGTGCTCGTATAAACTTCAGAGAGGGCTCATTTGATAGGAAATTGAAAGTTCTAGTTCACTTTCTAAGAAGCAAAAGAGATCCAAGGAAACTACCCCCCCCCCACGCCCTTTTTCCCCCAAACCCATCCGATGAAAATTTGAGTTAATAATTTTTTTAAAAATAGTTCAAACATCAGATAACAAAAACTCTGGTGTCGACACAGCCCCCCAGGGCCCGGGGGAGGCGTTGTAAGTTATGCCCTGGGGCATATATGGTTCTTATGGAAGGGATGATCGCATAAACTTCAGAGAGGGCTTAATCATTTAAAAACTGAAAGCTCTAGTTCACTTTTTAAGAATGAAAAGTGATCGGAGGGCAACTAGCCCCTCCCCCTCCACTCCTTTTCCCTCAAACCCAACCGACAAACATTTAAAAATGAACTTTTTCATAAAAATAGTTCAAAGGTCAGATAGTAAAAAATCCCGTGTCGACACAACCCCCCAGGGCCCAGGGGTAGACCTTGTAAGTTATGCCCTGGGGGCAAATATGGTTCTTATAGAAGGGATACGCGTATAAACTTCAGAGAGGGCTCATTTGATTGGAAATTGAAAGTTCTAGTTCAATTTTTCATTCAAAAGAAATTGGAGGGCAACTAGACCCTCCCCCCTCCACGCCTTTTTACCCCAAACCGATCCGATAAAATTTTCATATGACCATTTTGTAAAAAATAGTTCAGCATCAGACATTAAAACTCCGGGGTCGACACAACCCCCAGAACACGGAGAGAAGCGTTGTAAGTTATACCCTGGGAGCATATATGGTTCTCAGAGAAGGGCTACTCGTATAAACTTCAGTGAGGGGCTCATTTGATTGAGAATTGAAACTTCTAGTTCACTTATAAATAGTCAAAAAGATCGAAGGGCAATTAGCCCCCTCCCCACAGCCATTTTCCCCAAACCCATCCGATAAAAATTTTGAGAGAGCCATTTTGTTACAAATAGTTCAAACATCAGATAATAAAAACTCCAAGGTTGACACAAGCCACCAGAGCCCTGGGGCAGGTGTTTTAAGCTATGCCCCGGGGTATATAAGGTTTTTATGTAAGGAGAGGTCATACAAACTCCAGAAGTGGCTAATTTGATTTAAAATTGAAAGTTCTAGTTACCTTTTTGTGAGTCAAAAGGTATCTGAGGGCATCACCCCCCCCACACACACTCACACACACACACCCACATACATCCTTTTTTCCCAAATGCATCCGATCAAAATTTTGAGATTACTAGTTTGTTTGAAGTATTCGAACGATCAGATAACAAAGACTTCGGGGTCAACATAACCCCCCCCCCCCGAGCCCGGAAGAAGGGTTGTAACTTATTCTGCGGGGACATATAAGGTTTTTTTGTGAAGAGGTGGTCGTATAAATTTTGGAGGGGACTCAAATAACACACCCCTAGCATTAAATCCAACCCCCTAATATCCTCACATTTGCAGTGCAAATGGGAGGATAGCTCTGTATAGCCTACTGCTAGTGAGTGGTTGTCTCTTATCTAAAGTTAATAATGTAATTAATTTTTCTGTTACTAAGTTTTAGACAATAGAAAACTAAAGGTCATAAAGGCAATAAGTTTTTAATGTTTTATTGTTTTTTTTTTAGTTGTGCACTATGATTAGTGAATGCAGGGCCACCACGGGAAGGTTGTGCACAGCCAGCTTCGCCCACCCCTTAGCATTAACCCCCCCCCCCCCTGTGCCTTTTTTAAACAACTAGAACCTTAAATCAATACTAAGATACAGGAACTGTCAATCTACCCAACCGTATATAATAGATTGTGAAGCAGAAAGTCTGATATTTTCTTACAGCACTCTTCAAAACGAGCCTGTTTGGCATACCGTTAAAATTGGATACTAATTTTTTTTTTTCAGTTAGGCTTCTGAGAAAATATTCCAAAAAGGAGCTTTACTAAAGTTTTTAATCTTTCCAAACGTATATTTGTCAAATTGCCCTTTAATTTTTGCAAGCAGGCCATATATTTTATGGAGTTTCTTTTTTAACTCATTAATGATAAAAAACACATGTCGCTTTTATAGATGAACCAAAAGGAACAGCCAAAGAATTCAGAGTCAGATCTAGGAACAGTGATCGAGATATTTTAAGGGAGTTTGATTGTGGATTTTCATTCGGCTTTCCAATCATAAACTCAGTCTTTAATGTTTCAATAGCAAGGTCAATCTTAGACAAACTAGCCTGAAGAGACTCAAAAGCTCCTCCCATTGAGGACATGTTTTCATCGAAAAGGAGCATGTCATCTGCATATGACAGGTGACTAATATCACTATTACTTTCAATAATATAGGGTGGGATGTTACTTATCGCTGTTGTAAGTACGGAATTGAAAATTAATGAGCATATGACTGAGCTTTGCTTTACCCGTGCTTCACAGGAATAGGATATGTCACTCCATCACGAGAAGGGATCCGGAATATTGAAACCTGGTACCTATTTCAAACGCATGCGCAAATAAAACTGCTAATTTCCCTATTTAACAAAGCAACTAATGATTGTGAATGTATAATTGAGCCAAAGCACAGTAAATGCTCTATTTCCTGACCATAAGTCACAGGGGCTTCAGAAGACGACGAGTGTGAACGGATAAAATAGAAGGAGATGTAATGATGCAATTTCTATGGGGATTCAGCTTTGACAATTGTTTCTGCAGTATTGCACGCTAATCTCTGTCAATTGGTGGTGGATCGCAAGCAAATATTGGTGAAGTCAGTGTGCCCTTCAGTGGTGGTTATATTATTTGTCAGAGTTTAAGTGGAAAGAGTAAGTTTATTAACCTCTTTCACAAAAGCTGCGGATTATTCTACATTGACTGTGATACATTTCCAAATTGGCATCTTGTCATTTTTTCAGAACTTTGTGAAAATTAAGCTTCGTCCATTTAATTAAACCAAGAACCATACCTGAAGGAGGTCTATCGCAACCCTTCTATATTCCTTATCCAAAACGATGACAGGGACCTAGTTTCTTTTAAATCAGGGAAATCAGATCACCCCCATTTACGTGTATTATTTTTTACTGATTCAGTTGGGACGGGACGGTTAATGTTAAAATATTATTAACGTCCGCTGTCAATGTTGTTTTTGGTTGTATTTTCGGCTAGGTTCGATTTCCATTCAGAAATCCCACACATGACACCCGCTTCAAAACTAATATTTCGCGCTCCCCAGGCCGTTACAACTAAGGTTGCGACATCTAGTAATCCATCACTATTTTAAGTGATCTTGTTTATTGCCTTTTTTGGCTAGTGATTTCCATGCGATAGTTTTGTCAAAAAAAAGATTTTTCCTTGAATCTATTGATTTTTTACGATGTAGCGCATAAATTCAAGCAAAAAAGCTACCCAGAAGTTAATTTATTGTATATAAAAGGGATTTCTTAGTGAAAACTTTATCAAAAGCCAAGAAAACCAAAAAACTAATCTCTTTTTTGTCTCAGAAACCATACTTAATTCAACACGTAAATCCAATTTGACGGAGACTGGCGAAGATGTGCGAACCAATATGATTGAAGCAGTACTACTTAATTAGGAACTGTTACATCGACAAGCCGGCATAATAAAGAAGATAATTAGCCGTTCTGTTATGGAACATTTCAATTGAATCGTTTGATTAATCTGTTTTGTTTTTTTAGTTTTTATTTTAGTAACATACTCATGAAATTTCAGTTACATTTTTAACATTTAGGGGTTAACATAATCGCAGTTTGAACTGGACCCATTGTAAAGTAAGTTTTTTTTTTTCGTTGCTTAAAAAAAATCCCTTTCCTCAATCCACAAAATATGTGAATGTTGTTTCTTTATTCAGTTTTGCAATAGCATCTGACTGGCAGAATAGATTTTTTTTTTATATTTATTTTAATCCGGCTCCAATTTGTTTTCGGTATATATCAAACCAAAACCATGATATGTGCGCAAAAATTTAGCTCAGAGGAGCAGGAATTGGACACATCTTAAAAAATGGGAAAATTGTACCGACTATCAGATACTGGATGAAAAATTTATTGGATGATACGTCTATTTATTACTAATAAAAACGTTCGTGAATAAAATAAAGTTCTAGTGCCTTTTTTAAGGAGCCAAAAAAATGGAGGGCAACTAGGCACCCTCCCCCATCCTTTTTCTCAAATTCGTACGATCAAAATTTTGAGAAAGCCATTTAGCCAAAAAAAAGTAAAATTAACATGCCAATTTCGTTTTAATTATTCATATACGGTTAGCTAATTTCAAAACCTGCATTAATTCAAAAACGTTCAGAAATTAAATACAAAAAACCAGTTTTTCAACAGAAAGCAAGGAGCGACATTAAAACGAACAGAAATTATTCCGTATGTGAAGGGGGTTGCCTCCTCCTCAACACCTCGCTCTTTCCACTAAAGTTTAAATTTTCTCCCAATTCCTTAAGAAAAACTTCTGAAACACTGTGTTCATTTAATTGGAACAATGAGAAGCTTTTTTCAAAGTACTAAAAAAAACTTTAGCGTAAAGAACGAGGTGTAGAGCAGGAGGCAACACCCTTCATATACGGAATAATTTCTGTTCGTTTTAAGTTTTAATGTCACTCCTTACTTTCTGTTAAAAAAAACTTCTTTTTTTTTTAATTGGAATAAGAAGCTTTTTTAAAGCACTAAAAAACTTTAGTGTAAAGAGCGAGGGGTTTAACAGGGAGTCCCCCGCATATACGGATTGATTTATGTTCTTTTCAAGTTTTAATGCTAACATTTACATCCAGTTGAAAAGACTTGTTTTCCTATTTAATATGCCTAGGGGCTCTTACAATCAGGGCTTCCACTTCTAGGGAGATTACCCTATTTTAGGGAGAAATCACTTCTTTTAGGGTCACTTATTTTGAATCTAAGGATAAACAGAAATCTGGGGTAAAGTAAGGATTTTTAAAAAAAAATCTGGGGGTAAATTAATGATTTTAGGAATTCCCAAAAGAAAAAATTTGACCAAAAGTTTGTTCACAAGTTGCTTCAGTTACCAAAGTTTAAAAATTGGATAGATAAAAGAGTGTCAAACAAGTCATAAAAAAAAATACTTATGTACCATACTGTGGGTTCTGTTTGAAGTATGAATATTGAGGGAAATCAGAGTTCACCCGGCATGCTCTGACCAAGTGGCATATAAAAGCAAGCAATGAAATTGAGACAAAGGCTGGCCGTGGCAGCATTGGAAAACTTCTGACTGTAGGCAGTAATTCCAAAGAAAATGAACAGTGCATCTGCATATTTTCGGAAGAAGATAATCTGCCATTACATCTTGCAGATAACTTGATCCCTCTCCTAAGAAAATTATTTCCAAAAGACCATGCCCTAGCAGGGGATGACTCTGGGTAAACAAAAAGCTACAAATATTTTGCGACATAATTTTTCTTTGGTACTACAGAACCAGTTAGTCGAGTTGCTCAAAACCACTTTTTTCTCCGTGATAATTGATGAGATCACTGATTGTACTAATGATAAACAACTAGCTATCATTGTAAATTTTTTTTTTTAGTGAGAAAGCTCTAAACCTTCATGTCGAAGTACTGGACATGGTTAAGTGTAGTGATGGGTCGGCTGAGGGTCTGACTAACTGCATCAAACAAGTCATTGAAAAAAACTCGATTCCCAGGCAAAATATTGTTGGATTTTATGCAGACACTGCTAACGTCATTTTGGAGCCAATAGATCTGCTTCAACGCTAATGAAAGCCATAGTGCCCCACACCTTGAATGTGAAATGCTCATGCCATCTTATTCACTTATGTTCATCCTATTCATGCTTGGCACTTCCCAAGACACTAGAAGACTTGGCGCGACATATCTATGCCTTTTTTTCAGAAGCGCTCCCAGATGAGATAAGTATGCTGAGTTTCAGGAGTTCTTTCAATGCAAAGCACTCTCAATTCTTGCACCAAGACAGACCCACTGGTTGTCCCATCAGGCCTGCATATAGAGGCTTATTGATCGTCGGGTTGCTCTTACTCATAATTTCATAGAAACCACGTTTGACGACCCAACTGCAACCAATAACCTTATCTTGTCAACATTACAAAGCAAGTTGACTAAGCCATACCTTGAATTCATGGACTACTCTCTTGGCTCTCTAATGAATTCAACACAGTTTTTCTATGTGAGCTTCCACCTCTTCACTCCCTAAAGGCAAGCGCCAGCAAACTTGTGAATGATGTTGCGTCTAACTTCTAGAAACTGGACTATGTTCGCAGTGCTGGTTTGTTTACCGAACTGGATCCTTGCTTTTCAAGTGAGTACCTGCCTTTAGAACAAACATATATGGGAATAGATGCAAACGATTTAATGCAAGGACTCGTAGATGCTCAAGAGTCAAGTGATAATATTGATCTCTTTTACCAGTCTTGTCGAAAACACTATATAGTCCTAATCAAGCAGATCCAAGACCGTTTCAAGTTTGAAGACAAAATTTATGACATTTTGACTTTGGTTGAACCAAGGAATGCAAGAAATTTGAAGAAAAACTCTCTAACGCCAATATTTGAGAGATTTCCTGTTCTAAGAGAATAGTGTTGCCTCCACAAAACAGACGTAAAATGGAGGTCACAGGCAATGACTGATGTTACTGAGTTTCATTTGGGAGATGCCCAAGTTAAAGACCTGTCAGTTTAGCAGTACTGGATGAAGATATTTAGTCTGAAGACTTGCATTGGCGAAATCAAGTACCCAGAATTGCGAAAGTGCATATCACGGATCTTCTGTTTACCTTTTAGCAATGTACCAGCTGAGCGGTTGTTTAGTCTCCTGAAATTAATCAAAACAGACATCCGAGACAGTGTGGTGGTAGTGTGAAATATGTTATATGCATCATTATCTGAAGAAAGAATAATAGTTTGATGCTCTGCTATGTTTTTTTCGTGTAGATTTTATGGAAATGTAAGGCAAAATATCTCTTTTTTCCAGGGAGAAAAATAGGGAGAAATCAGACCTAAATAGATGGAATTTTAGGGAAAATTGATAAAAAAAAAAGTAGGGTAAATTGAGATCGAAAAGTAGAAGTACTGCTGATAATACACCATTATTACACTATTATTTGCGTGATTTAGAGATAAGGAAATTCTTATTTAGAATATTTACCCACTAAAATTTGTAGGAATGCCAATTAGGGGGGGGGGAATAAATTCTCATCAATAGATTTTTAAAGATACATATTAATCTTAAGCATCATTAAATATACAAAATACTTTAATTTCTAACATTTTTATTAGTTGACACCTGTAGTTTTTATTGATAGATGTGCACGAAGGCGTCGTTTTTTTCAATTAAACTACTCCCGAAAAAATATTTTTCAAAGTCCTAGCTGGTTTCCCAGGACATACTAGCTCAACTAGAGTAAAAAGAAAATGGTTTCTAACTTGAAGGGGTTTAAAATGGACAAGGGAAAAATTCTAAAAAGAAGCAGTGAACATATTGGTTAGACCACCGCTAGCAAAGATTTGCGGATCGGTGGGATAAACCAAGGGTGCCATTTCGGAAAAATGCATTTATAGAGAGGTCAGTAGATTGCTTCGTCTGGATTTGCTCGGAGGTATAGCAATTTCCATGCGATTTGCTCGGAGGTATAGGACCATGCTATTTGCTCGGAGGTATAGCAATTTCCATGCTATTTGCTTGCAGGTATAGGACCATGCTATTTGCTTGCAGGTATAGGACCATGCTATTTGCTTGCAGGTATAGGACCATGCTATTTGCTTGCAGGTATAGGACCATGCTATTTGCTTAGGAAATACTTTTGCGGAGACACATAGCAATTTCAATGTTATTCTACAGGGCATTACACCTTTTCAAAGAGAGTGAGTATAACTTGATTGGTGATTGGGATTTGAATAAAAGGAATAGTTTTCACTACAATTCATATTAGTAAGAGAATTGAATTCAAAGAGAATAGTTTATTTGAGAGAACATTAGTGGAGAAAAAATGAGTGGTGGATTTACATTATTGGAGATTAATGATGGAACCGACAACAGCAGCAGCAACGATAAACGAGTACCCAATGCGGCTGTGGAAATAACTGCTGGTTGTAGACTATGTCTTGAATGGGACACTATGTATGCCAGATACGTGATATCATTAAGCAAATTTAAGCAGGAGGAGCAGCTATGTTTTGCTGAAAAAGTGAATATTCTCCATATAAATAAACTTCGGTCAGCATTAGATGCCCTATCGAAATATATTGATGAGAACAAAATGCATCAGTGAATATTATTATTGTAATTATGTTCAATAAAAATGTTTCTAAATCAATGGTATTTTTTTCTTTCTATAGTTGACTAGCGTATATTTTCTAGAGTACAAAAAGAAATTCTGGTTAGTCTGAAGTTGGTTGTGAGAGAGTTAGGACTCTAAAAAATGGATAGATTCGAGAAATAGCGAATCATGAGGAATCTAGTTCTTATGGAAAAACGTTTGGTTCTAGATGACAATTTTCTAGAGTTGTCTATTCAAAGGAAGATATTTTCTCGGGGAATGCTTGTCGATATAATGAAAACTGATTCTCCATCATTAGACTATTGTATGAAGCTTCTACATCGTGGTCCAAATGCATTTACCCAATTTATTGATATATTGATCACGACACGGCAAAATGATATTGTGGATATGCTTTTAAACATTAGTTTTGAAATTTAGGACTTTTTTCATGAGAAAGATGGTGCTCAAGGATGATTTACTCCTCTCTCTCTCTCTCTCAGACAATTTTTGTTGTTGCTAGCTCAGTTTCATTGTGGTAGTGAGAGTGTCAACACATAACAAAGTGTTCCATAAATGTCCGTTATGTATGTACTCACTGGGCAGCTGGTCATCATCATGTGAGAATTGCACAATGATTGATGAGTATGATGAAAAGTGTAGATTATGCAACCCGTGTAAATTGCATAGAGGATATGCTGTACAAATTAAAGGTTGTAATTCCTGTCTTGAAGAGGTGTGTGACTCTCATCCTAGAGGCCACCTATGCTCCAATTGTCATTATGATAAATGTAATCAGTGGGAGAATACATATCCCGGTATGATTGGAAAGAATCCTAACCGTGATTTTAGTTTATTGCTACGAGATTGGTATCGTCGTGGTTTTAGATTGTTCTGGGAGGAGGAACCGGGTCAACGATTCAACTGTTGGAACAACAAAAGAATATGGTTTCTACGTCATCGTTGTGAAGACACTGGATGTTATGATTATAAGCCCACTGATTTTTATTTGGCTGTGACGGAATGTGATTCGACACTTGAGGACACTGTTTGTGAAATTGCTTCAAATAAGCAAATTGAAACATGTGAATTCTATAGAATGAATGAGAATAGTATCATTGACTATACAAAGAGATATGACAAGAGTGAAGTCACACTCTACTGTAGAAAATGTGACCCTGACATTGCAGTACATCAGGATCAGTACACTCTGAATTCAGATAATCTACCTGCACTAGTTGTTGTCGACAAATACCTAGTAGTGGATGAAATCTAAAGAGTAGAAAAGTCGTTTTTATCATGTATATAAATTTTTTTTTTTTATTAGTAAACAATTTCATATACATCTTTAGAACATTTTATTCTTAGGACACTAAAATCAATATTAAATACACTTGTAAGTATATTCTCCACTAGAAAGCCGTTCAATTGAGGTAAGTCAACGTAGATGTTGAGAAACTGCTTGTAGTTGTAGCCACGACATCTGAACATGAAAAAGAGTAGTGCATGAAAGCCACATGTCTTAGTCGTTAAAATCCTGTACTCTTCGTTGATTTTGAATAATGGTTTTCCCCCTGCTTTCAATAAAGTTGCTGATGTATGGAGCGTAGAATTTATACGATAGGCCAAGAGGATCAAAAAATTCAATATTCTTCGCTGTTTGAAAGATGCATAGCCAATGACCGGTCTTCAAAGTCGATGGACTGCTATTAACAATGATAAGGGTATTGTTAACACTTGGAATTTTTTCAATGAAGTCCGAAGGTATGCAATAGGACTTGTACTGGGACATGTATGGGTCCATACTAAATACGTTGATTATTTGTTTGTGTTCATGGTGCTAGGTCTAGTAGAACACTGCCGTCGGGTGTGATTTCCCAATAGGTTTCAAATTGACTCAGTGATATTAGCGTGATACTCTCAGTCAGAGCATTGGCAAATGTACACTCTAAACGTACATTCCCTGTTCGTACTATGCTCATATCCTGTGTGCCAGACAAGTCCAAAACAATAACCCCATGATTTTTTGAAAACATTGAATTGGTTATTCCATTTTCAAATAGTTGAGAGTCATGATCTAGGGATTGCATGGTCAACTCGTACAGAGTTCTATAGGATTTTTTGTCAAAAGATAGAGTGTACAGTGGAATACCATTCACTTTGCACACAAGGCTAGATAGACCGAAAAAATTAAAATCATGGGGGGATTCAGTCCAGGATCCAACGGCACTGCCACTCTTCACAAAGGCCAAAGCCAATTTTGATGGGATTTCTCCATTGATAAATGATGAATCGCTATAGCTACGAGAACCGGTGGCAATGTGACGTTGATTGGTGATCGTATGGGGAACAAGAAGTTTAATGTTGTTACCATTGGCTCTTAGCTTTTCCACTGCCAATGCAACAGAGCTCATAACTTGTTGTTTTCGGACGTGGAGAATTGCCGATGTGATAATGACATTTGCATCGGGTGCTGCAGGAAGTGTTTTTCTCAAAATGAAATTCGATGGGGCCATCTGTAACTTTATGTCAATCTTGACATTGGGGGATAGCCATTGGGATATATTGAATATCTCATGACTTAATTTTCCAACCAGATGATACTCTTGGGTCACTGCAGTAGTCAACTCACCGTCAGTATCAACACCTGATCGATATTCATAGCCCAATGATTGTCCTCTCAACTCCTTGTATGCCTTTGGCGTCATCATCATAAATTGTATGTAGCTTGCATAGTTTGATAAATTATTGCTAGTGCTCACCAATGTTCCATTAATGAATACATTAATTTGTTTGAATAGGTTGTGTAGAATACAGTTCTCGTAGGAGAGACCATCGCCGGCATTTGGAGTTGTATTATCTGACTTTTTCTTCACCACAACATTTAAATCAATAAATGTTGATGACAAATCAATGAAATAGTCTTCATTGGAAAATATTTGAAAGTGTATATTTTCCGAGAGGGGTTGTTGGGGGTGAAATTGTTCATAGTAGCCATACTTGACACTGACATCAACATTTTCAGCATTAAATAGACTCAATGAGGAACTAATTGATGGATATGATTCCTTGTGGGGGAGATAAGTCATCTTAAGAGAAGAAATCCTTCTTTGATCTAACAATCTTTTCTTTTTCTTCTTATTGGCCTTCGTTGTTTTATTCCTCAAAGTCCTTGTTGATGTCCTTTGCTTCCTGCCTGGGTGGAGACTGATGAGTGAATGACGTGAACGCATCCTTTTCAATCCCTCCCCATTTTGTTGAGATTTTAATTGCTCACCAACGGCTCTTGCTGAAGATCTAATATTTTCCTTAACACTCTCCTTGAAATTCTTGCCCGACCCCCAGTCCTGTAGTGTGGAGGCAGCAAAATTTGATGCAGCAGGTACAAGATATTTTCTGGCAAGGGGTAGTGCAGAACGAAATAGCCTAGCAAACCAGCTACCAAGACCGTAGCCAGACATTGTAGTACGACCCTTGTAGTAGTCCAATCCATTGCCTATTTGACGTGGACTCAAAGCACCAACATAGCAATCGATATCGGGACAGACAAATGGAATTCTCCTATTGTTCATTTTAGGTGATTGTGCTGTCGTTGACAATGGGTCGAAAATGACATGTAATCACTGCTAAGCCTTTTGAAATTGCTAGAGGATCACCTAATTCAGTTCTTAGTGTTAACTGACAGAGTTCCAAATACGAAGTGTTTACGGGAATATACTGAAGATGCTTTATATTGTAGTGATGAATATGCTCTTGATTGGTTTTCGTTCAAGAACTCGTAGGAGGGGAACATTTGAATTACCGACTCTCGATGTTTCCACAAATGAAGCGTAGAGAATATACAAGTGTCTGTGGAGAAGGCAGGTGGGTAGTCAGCAAAAATGAAATTAGTGTTTCCGGCACTTTTACCATTGATTATATTGAGCTTAAAGCCAAGAACATCTCTCAGATTATCATTGAGAATAACCGTTTCGCTGGCAATAGGTGAACTAATGAAGATCTTGCCCTCCTCCTTTGAATAGTTGAAATGAAAAGCTCCTTTTTTACGAGCGGAAATTCTTTTATTAATAGAACGACATAAATCATTCATACAGGTGAGTTCCTCGTAGGGTAATTCAACATATGGATAATCCATCCAATTGATTTTTTGAATTTGTTCTTGATCACCTGAAGATGGTGGTGGTGGCCAATTATAGGGTCTAATTTTTATATCATATTTACGATCCTTTCTCAGGATGTCATAGGTATTTTTGAGAATACAGTCGACAAGAGCCACTTCATACGCACCGTCAAATTTGATGGCGGGGGAGAGTTTTGTCCAAAAATCACTTGTTCTATTCAAGTCGTTGTAGAGAGGATCGGAAACGTTGGACACGAAAGTTACATAGAAATCATTGGGCATTGTCAATATCTTCAACACCGATCCAAGAATCAAAATCAGAGTTATATCCTAGCCACCGAACAAGTAACTGTTTCTTACCCCTGCGAGTACGTGTCTTTAATATCTTTTCAATTTGATAGATTTCACTAGCATTTTTAACTTTTTGCAATTCATAGTCATAAAAGCCACCGAGAATCTCTTCATCTTTGGTATCACGCAGGCGATAAGTTATGGGTTTAGTGTCTAGGATTTTTGCCACTTTAAAAAGTTCGGTGGACCACAAGTAATTCCCCTTTTCAAAAACATTAGTTTTTCTATTAATTTGAACAGTATCACCAACATTGAATTTATTTTTCTTCTTCTTGACAACCGATTCATTGGAATATTGTTTAAGAAAGGTGTCAATTGTATCATGATCAGAATGATGAACTTCCGTTGGCGTAGAGTTGGACAATGACGATGATTTCGTTGATTATAAATCAACATGATTTTATCTAGATCATGAATAAAAGTCGGTGTATTTTTCAATGTACAATATCTTGAAATTAAAAGTCGAATAGTTCTTATCAATCGTTCGGCCAATGCAGCCTTTATAGGACTGTGACTATGACAGAGCAGTGTACTATATTTTTCTAGTACTTTTGCAACATGGGGATTAACAAATTCACTACCACGATCCGTTTGAATTTTTTTATATGAATCCTGTTCGAGAATACTTTCAATGGCCCGGGCAACTTCAACACCTCTCTTTGATCGCAATGGAATTGCATATGCATAGCGACTAAAAACACTGATTGCAAGTAGAATGTACTTGTACGGTGTATTGTGACGTCTTTGAATCTCATCTAGAGTCAGGAGATCTGCTTGCATTATATGCAATGGGTAAAAGGCTTTAGTTTTTCGATATTGATTGGCACGAAGTCTATGATTTCTATGCAGAGTGTAACTTGATTCATTTTGTAGATAGTCTTGTACACTTTTAGTGCGAACACCAGTGACTTTGGAAAGAGTGGTGGGGGAACTTAAACTCCCCGCCTCACCAATATTTTCATAAACACCTTTCAGAACTTCAGCCATTTAGAATGTAAACACGTTGTGTAACGTCCGCTACCCTTTTGTATACTGGCTGTTGGTGGAGGTAATGGTGACGTTGACTTGATACGTCTTCGCTTTTGTCTAGCTATCAGTGGTGTACTAGTATTTTCCAAAATTGATTTAAAATCTTCTTCTTCTTCTTCATATTTTAATGGTGTCAATGTTGTTGATGATGATGATGATGCATGTTCATTTAATTTTTAGAGGTGAAAACAAAAAGAGTTTGTTACTTACTTACAAATATTTTCATAATTTCATGAATGAAATTTCCGTATTGTGTATCCAAGAGTTGACTTCAAGAAAGAAATTGTTACTTACTGAGAATTTCTTCATAATTTCTTGAATTAAGTTTCTACATCGTATATCTAAGTCGTGAAAACAATTAAGAGTTTGTTACTTACTTAGAATTTTGTCATAATTTCTTGAACGAAATGTCTTTTTGTTTATCCAGCAGGTGAATTCAAGAAAGAATTTGCTACTTACTTACAATTTTTTCATAATTTCTTTAATGAAATTTCTGTATTGTGTATCCAAGAGGTGACTTAAAGAAAGAATTTGTTACTTACTTACAATTTTTTCATAGTTTCTTAAATGAAGTTTCTGCATTGTGTATCCAAGAGGTGACTTCAGGAAAGAGTTTGTTACTTGCTTACAATTTTTTCATAATTTCTTAAATGAAATTTCGTATTGTGTATCCAAGAGTTGACTTCAAGAAAGAAATTGTTACTTACTGAGAATTTTTTCATAATTTCTTGAAATAAATTTCTACATCGTGTATCTAAGTCATGAAAACAATAAAGAGTTTGTTACTTACTTGGAATTTTGTCATAATTTCTTGAACGAAATGTCTTTTTTGTTTATCCAGCAGGTGAATTCAAGAAAGAATTTGCTACTTACTTACAATTTTTGATAATTTCTTAAATGAAATTTCTGCATTGTGTATCCATGAGGTAACATGAGTGTGTTACCGATTTACAATTCCTTCATAATTTCTTGAATGAAATTTCAGTATTGTGTATCCAATAGGACAAGTATACAAGAGGTGACCTCAAGAATAAGTGTGTTACCTATTTACAATTCCTTCATAATTTCTTGAATGAAATTTCAGTATTGTGTATCCAATAGGTGAAAACAATAAAGACTATTACTTACTTGCGATTTTGAAAAAAAGTGAGCAGTACGAAAACTCCACGTATTCAACCAGACTGTTTTTTTTTTTAGACAATCCCCCATTTTTTAGGGACCAAGTCTCTCTCACTATGTATGCGCGCCGTCGGGTGTGTAACCAATCACCAATCAAGTTATTGTATATTGAGCAACCTCCGCTGTCTCTGATTGGTCCCTAAAAAATGGGGGGTTGTCTAAAAAAACAAAACAGTCTGGTTGAAAACGTGGAGTTTTCGTACTGCTCACTTTTTTTCAAAATCGCAAGTAAGTAATAAAGTCTTTATTGTTTTCACCTATTGGATACACAATACTGAAATTTCATTCAAGAAATTATGAAGGAATTGTAAATAGGTAACACACTCATTCTTGAGGTCACCTCTTGTATACTTGTCCTATTGGATACACAATACTGAAATTTCATTCAAGAAATTATGAAGGAATTGTAAATAGGTAACACACTCATGTTACCTCATGGATACACAATGCAGAAATTTCATTTAAGAAATTATCAAAAATTGTAAGTAAGTAGCAAATTCTTTCTTGAATTCGCCTCCTGGGTAAATAAAAAAAGACAGTTCATTAACGAAATTATGAAAAAATTGTAAGTAAGTAGCAAATTCTTTTTCTTGAATTCACCTGCTGGATAAACAAAAAAGACATTTCGTTCAAGAAATTATGACAAAATTCCAAGTAAGTAACAAACTCTTTTTGTTTTCACCTCTAAAAATTAAATGAACTTGCATCATCATCATCATCAACAACATTGACACCATTAAAATATGAAGAAGAAGAAGAAGATTTTAAATCAATTTTGGAAAATACTAGCACACCACTGATAGATAGACAAAAGCGAAGACGTATCAAGTCAACGTCACCATTACCTCCACCAACAGCCAGTATACAAAAGGGTAGCGGACGTTACACAACGTGTTTACATTCAAAATGGCTGAAGTTCTGAAGGTGTTTATGAAAATATTGGTGAGGCGGGGAGTTTAAGTTCCCCCACCACTCTTTCCAAAGTCACTGGTGTTCGCACTAAAAGTGTACAAGACTATCTACAAAATGAATCAAGTTACACTCTGCATAGAAATCATAGACTTCGTGCCAATCAATATCGAAAAACTAAAGCCTTTTACCCGTTGCATATAATGCAAGCAGATCTCCTGATTCTAGATGAGATTCAAAGACGTCACAATACACCGTACAAGTACATTCTACTTGCAATCAGTGTTTTTAGTCGCTATGCATATACAATTCCATTGCGATCAAAGAGAGGTGTTGAAGTTGCCCGGGCCATTGAAAGTATTCTCGAACATGATTCATATAAAAAAATTCAAATGGATCGTGGTAGTGAATTTGTTAATCCCCATGTTGCAAAAGTACTAGAAAAATATAGTACACTGCTCTATCATAGTCACAGTCCTATAAAGGCTGCATTGGCCGAACGATTGATAAGAACTATTCGACTTTTAATTTCAAGATATTGTACATGGAAAAATACACCGACTTTTATTCATGATCTAGATAAAATCATGTTGATTTATAATCAACGACCTCATCGATCATTGTCCAACTCTAGGCCAACGGAAGTTCATCATTCTGATCATGATACAATTGACACCTTTCTTAAACAATATTCCAATGAATCGGTTGTCAAGAAGAAGAAAAATAAATTCAATGTTGGTGATACTGTTCGAATTAATAGAACAACTAATGTTTTTGAAAAGGGGAATTACTTGTGGTCGACCGAACTTTTTAAAGTGGCAAAAAATCGTAGACACTAAACCAATAACTTATCGCCTGCGTGATACCAAAGATGAAGAGATTCTCGGTGGCTTTTATGACTATGAATTGCAAAAAGTTAAAAATGCTATTGAAATCTATCAAATTGAAAAGATATTAAAGACACGTACTCGCAGGGGTAAGAAACAGTTACTTGTTCGGTGGCTAGGATATAACTCTGATTTTGATTCTTGGATCGGTGTTGAAGATATTGACAATGCCCAATGATTTCTATGTAACTTTCATGTCCAACGTTTCCGATCCTCTCTACAACGACTTGAATAGAACAAGTGATTTTTGGACAAAACTCTCCCCCGCCATCAAATTTGACGGTGCGTATGAAGTGGCTCTTGTCGACTGTATTCTCAAAAATACCTATGACATCCTGAGAAAGGATCGAAAATATGATATAAAAATTAGACCCTATAATTGGCCACCACCACCACCTTCAGGTGATCAAGAACAAATTCAAAAAATTAATTGGATGGATTATCCATATGTTGAATTACTCTACGAGGAACTCACCTGTATGAATGATTTATGTCGTTCTATTAATAAAAGAATTTCCGCTCGTAAAAAAGAAGCTTTTCATTTCAACTATTCAAAGGAGGAGGGCAAGATCTACATTAGTTCACCTATTGCCAGCGAAACGGTTATTCTCAATGATAATCTGAGAGATGTTCTTGGCTTTAAGCTCAATATAATCAATGGTAAAAGTGCCGGAAACACTAATTTCATTTTTGCTGACTACCCACCTGCCTTCTCCACAGACACTTGTATATTTCTCTACGCTTCATTTGTGGAAACATCGAGAGTCGGTAATTCAAATGTTCCCCTCCTACGAGTTCTTGAACGAAAAACCAATCAAGAGCATATTCATCACTACAATATAAAGCATCTTCAGTATATTCCCGTAAACACTTCGTATTGGAACTCTGTCAGTTAACACTAAGAACTGAATTAGGTAATCCTCTAGCAATTTCAAAAGGCTTAGCAGTGATTACATGTCATTTTCGACCCATTGTCAACGACAGCACAATTACCTAAAATGAACAATAGGAGAATTCCATTTGTCTGTCCCGATATCGATTGCTATGTTGGTGCTTTGAGTCCACGTCAAATAGGCAATGGATTGGACTACTACAAGGGTCGTACTACAATGTCTGGCTACGGTCTTGGTAGCTGGTTTGCTAGGCTATTTCGTTCTGCACTACCCCTTGCCAGAAAATATCTTGTACCTGCTGCATCAAATTTTGCTGCCTCCACACTACAGGACTGGGGGTCGGGCAAGAATTTCAAGGAGAGTGTTAAGGAAAATATTAGATCTTCAGCAAGAGCCGTTGGTGAGCAATTAAAATCTCAACAAAATGGGGAGGGATTAAAAAGGATGCGTTCACGTCATTCACTCATCAGTCTCCACCCAGGCAGGAAGCAAAGGACATCAACAAGGACTTTGAGGAATAAAACAACGAAGGCCAATAAGAAGAAAAAGAAAAAGATTGTTAGGTCAAGGAAGGATTTCTTCTCTTAAGATGACTTATCTCCCCCACAAGGAATCATATCCATCAATTAGTTCCTCATTGAATCTATTCAATGCTGAAAATGTTGATGTCAGTGTCAAGTATGGCTACTATGAACAATTTCACCCCCAACAACCCCTCTCGGAAAATATACACTTTCAAATATTTTCAATGAAGACTATTTCATTGATTTGTCATCAACATTTATTGATTTAAATGTTGTGGTGAAGAAAAAGTCAGATAATACAACTCCAATGCCGGCGATGGTCTCTCCTACGAGAACTGTATTCTACACAACCTATTCAAACAAATTAATGTATTCATTAATGGAACATTGGTGAGCACAAGCAATAATTTATCAAACTATGCAAGCTACATACAATTTATGATGATGACACCAAAGGCATACAAGGAGTTGAGAGGACAATCATTGGGCTATGAATATCGATCAGGTGTTGATACTGACGGTGAGTTGACTACTGCAGTGACCCAAGAGTATCATCTGGTTGGAAAATTAAATCATGAGATATTCAATATATCCCAATGGCTACCCCCCAATGTCAAGATTGACATAAAGTTACAGATGGCCCCATCGAATTTCATTTTGAGAAAAACACTTCCTGCAGCACCCGATGCAAATGTCATTATCACATCGGCAATTCTCCACGTCCGAAAACAACAAGTTATGAGCTCTGTTGCATTGGCAGTGGAAAAGCTAAGAGCCAATGGTAACAACATTAAACTTCTTGTTCCCCATACGATCACCAATCAAAGTCACATTGCCACCGGTTCTCGTAGCTATAGCGATTCATCATTTATCAATGGAGAAATCCCATCAAAATTGGCTTTGGCCTTTGTGAAGAGTGGCAGTGCCGTTGGATCCTGGACTGAATCCCCCCATGATTTTAATTTTTTCGGTCTATCTAGCCTTGTGTGCAAAGTGAATGGTATTCCACTGTACACTCTATCTTTTGACAAAAAATCCTATAGAACTCTGTACGAGTTGACCATGCAATCCCTAGATCATGACTCTCAACTATTTGAAAATGGAATAACCAATTCAATGTTTTCAAAAAATCATGGGGTTATTGTTTTGGACTTGTCTGGCACACAAGATATGAGCATAGTACGAACAGGGAATGTACGTTTAGAGTGTACATTTGCCAATGCTCTGACTGAGAGTATCACGCTAATATCACTGAGTCAATTTGAAACCTATTGGGAAATCACACCCGACGGCAGTGTTCTACTAGACCTAGCACCATGAACACAAACCAAATAATCAACGTATTTAGTATGGACCCATACATGTCCCAGTACAAGTCCTATTGCATACCTTCGGACTTCATTGAAAAAATTCCAAGTGTTAACAATACCCTTATCATTGTTAATAGCAGTCCATCGACTTTGAAGACCGGTCATTGGCTATGCATCTTTCAAACAGCGAAGAATATTGAATTTTTTGATCCTCTTGGCCTATCGTATAAATTCTACGCTCCATACATCAGCAACTTTATTGAAAGCAGGGGGAAACCATTATTCAAAATCAACGAAGAGTACAGGATTTAACGACTAAGACATGTGGCTTTCATGCACTACTCTTTTTCATGTTCAGATGTCGTGGCTACACCTACAAGCAGTTTCTCAACATCTACGTTGACTTACCTCAATTGAACGACTTTCTAGTGGAATATACTTACAAGTGTATTTAATATTGATTTTAGTGTCCTAAGAATAAAATGTTCTAAAGATGTATGTGAAATTGTTTATTAATAAAAAAAAAATTTATATACATGATAAAACGACTTTTCTACTCTTTAGATTTCATCCACTACTAGGTATTTGTCGACAACAACTAGTGCAGGTAGATTATCTGAATTCACAGTGTACTGATCCTGATGTACTGCAATGTCAGGGTCACATTTTCTACAGTAGAGTGTGACTTCACTCTTTTCATATCTCTTTGTATAGTCAATGATACTATTCTCATTCATTCTATAGAATTCAAATGTTTCAATTTGCTTATTTGAAGCAATTTCACAAACAGTGTCCTCAAGTGTCGAATCAAATTCTGTCACAGCCAAATAAAAATCAGTGGGCTTATAATCATAACATCCAGTGTCTTCACAACGATGACGTAGAAAACCATATTCTTTTGTTGTTCCAACAGTTGAATCGTTGACCCGGTTCCTCCTCCCAGAACAATCTAAAACCACGACGATACCAATCTCGTAGCAATAAACTAAAATCACGGTTAGGATTCTTTCCAATCATACCGGGATATGTATTCTCCCACTGATTACATTATCATAATGACAATTGGAGCATAGGTGGCCTCTAGGATGAGAGTCACACACCTCTTCAAGACAGGAATTACAACCTTTAATTTGTACAGCATATCCTCTATGCAATTTACACGGGTTGCATAATCTACACTTTTCATCATACTCCTCAATCATTGTGCGATTCTCACATGATGATGACCAGCTGCCCAGTGAGTACATACATAACGGACATGTATGGAACATTTTGTTATGTGTTGACACTCTCACTACCACAATGAAACTGAGCTAGCAACAGCAAAAATTGTCTGAGAGAGAGAGAGAAAGAGGAGTAAATCATCCTTGAGCACCATCTTTCTCATGAAAAAAGTCCTAAATTTCAAAACTAATGTTTAAAAGCATATCCACAATATCATTTTGCCGTGTCGTGATCAATATATCAATAAATTGGGTAAATGCATTTGGACCACGATGTAGAAGCTTCATACAATAGTCTAATGATGGAGAATCAGTTTTCATTATATCGACAAGCATTCCCCGAGAAAATATCTTCCTTTGAATAGACAACTCTAGAAAATTGTCATCTAGAACCAAACGTTTTTCCATAAGAACTAGATTCCTCATGATTCGCTCTTTCTCGAATCTATCCATTTTTTAGAGTCCTAACTCTCTCACAACCAACTTCAGACTAACCAGAATTTCTTTTTGTACTCTAGAAAATATACGCTAGTCTACTATAGAAAGAAAAAAATACCATTGATTTAGAAACATTTTTTATTGAACATAATTACAATAATAATATTCACTGATGCATTTTGTTCTCATCAATATATTTCGATAGGGCATCTAATGCTGACCGAAGTTTATTTATATGGAGAATATTCACTTTTCCAGCAAAACATAGCTGCTCCTCCTGCTTAAATTTGCTTAATGATATCACGTATCTGGCATACATAGTGTCCCATTCAAGACATAGTCTACAACCAGCAGTTATTTCCACAGCCGCATTGGGTAGTGACCCAAGAGTATCATCTGGTTGGAAAATTAAATCATGAGATATTCAATATATCCCAATGGCTACCCCCCAATGTCAAGATTGACATAAAGTTACAGATGGCCCCATCGAATTTCATTTTGAGAAAAACACTTCCTGCAGCACCCGATGCAAATGTCATTATCACATCGGCAATTCTCCACGTCCGAAAACAACAAGTTATGAGCTCTGTTGCATTGGCAGTGGAAAAGCTAAGAGCCAATGGTAACAACATTAAACTTCTTGTTCCCCATACGATCACCAATCAACGTCACATTGCCACCGGTTCTCGTAGCTATAGCGATTCATCATTTATCAATGGAGAAATCCCATCAAAATTGGCTTTGGCCTTTGTGAAGAGTGGCAGTGCCGTTGGATCCTGGACTGAATCCCCCATGATTTTAATTTTTTCGGTCTATCTAGCCTTGTGTGCAAAGTGAATGGTATTCCACTGTACACTCTATCTTTTGACAAAAAATCCTATAGAACTCTGTACGAGTTGACCATGCAATCCCTAGATCATGACTCTAAACTATTTGAAAATGAAATAACCAATTCAATGTTTTCAAAAAATCATGGGGTTATTGTTTTGGACTTGTCTGGCACACAGGATATGAGCATAGTACGAACAGGGAATGTACGTTTAGAGTGTACATTTGCCAATGCTCTGACTGAGAGTATCACGCTAATATCACTGAGTCAATTTGAAACCTATTGGGAAATCACACCCGACGGCAGTGTTCTACTAGACCTAGCACCATGAACATAAACCAAATAATCAACGTATTTAGTATGGACCCATACATGTCCCAGTACAAGTCCTATTGCATACCTTCGGACTTCATTGAAAAAATTCCAAGTGTTAACAATACCCTTATCATTGTTAATAGCAGTCCATCGACTTTGAAGACCGGTCATTGGCTAAGCATCTTTCAAACAGCGAAGAATATTGAATTTTTTGATCCTCTTGGCCTATCGTATAAATTCTACGCTCCATACATCAGCAACTTTATTGAAAGCAGGGGGAAAACCATTATTCAAAATCAACGAAGAGTACAGGATTTAACGACTAAGACATGTGGCTTTCATGCACTACTCTTTTTCATGTTCAGATGTCGTGGCTACATCTACAAGCAGTTTCTCAACATCTACGTTGACTTACCTCAATTGAACGACTTTCTAGTGGAGAATATACTTACAAGTGTATTTAATATTGATTTTAATGTCCTAAGAATAAAATGTTCTAAAGATGTATGTGAAATTGTTTATTAATAAAAAAAAAATTTATATACATGATAAAACGACTTTTCTACTCTTTAGATTTTATCCACTACTAGGTATTTGTCGACAACAACCAGTGCAGGTAGATTATCTGAATTCACAGTGTACTGATCCTGATGTACTGCAATGTCACATTTTCTACAGTAGAGTGTGACTTCACTCTTGTCATATCTCTTTGTATAGTCAATGATACTATTCTCATTCATTCTATAGAATTCACATGTTTCAATTTGCTTATTTGAAGCAATTTCACAAACAGTGTCCTCAAGTGTCGAATCACATTCCGTCACAGCCAAATAAAAATCAGTGGGCTTATAATCATAACATCCAGTGTCTTCACAACGATGACGTAGAAACCATATTCTTTTGTAGTTCCAACAGTTGAATCGTTGACCCGGTTCCTCCTCCCAGAACAATCCAAAACCACGACGATACCAATCTCGTAGCAATAAACTAAAATCACGGTTAGGATTCTTTCCAATCATACCGGGATATGTATTCTCCCACTGATTACATTTATCATAATGACAATTGGAGCATAGGTGGCCTCTAGGATGAGAGTCACACACCTCTTCAAGACAGGAATTACAACCTTTAATTTGTACAGCATATCCTCTATGCAATTTACACGGGTTGCATAATCTACACTTTTCATCATACTCCTCAATCATTGTGCAATTTTCACATGATGATGACCAGCTGCCCAGTGAGTACATACATAACGGACATGTATGGAACATTTTGTTATGTGTTGACACTCTCACTACCACAATGAAACTGAGCTAGCAACAACAAAAATTGTCTGAGAGAGAGAGAGAGAGAGGAGTAAATCATCCTTGAGCACCATCTTTCTCATGAAAAAACTCCTAAATTTCAAAACTAATGTTTAAAAGCATATCCACAATATCATTTTGCCGTGTCGTGATCAATATATCAATAAATTGGGTAAATGCATTTGGGCCACGATGTAGAAGCTTCATACAATAGTCTAATGATGGAGAATCAGTTTTCATTATATCGACAAGCATTCCCCGAGAAAATATCTTCCTTTGAATAGACAACTCTAGAAAATTGTCATCTAGAACCAAACGTTTTTCCATAAGAACTAGATTCCTCATGATTCGCTCTTTCTCTAATCTATCCATTTTTAGAGTCCTAACTCTCTCACAACCAACTTCAGACTAACCAGAATTTCTTTTTGTACTCTAGAAAATATACGCTAGTCTACTATAGAAAGAAAAAAATACCATTGATTTAGAAACATTTTTATTGAACATAATTACAATAATAATATTCACTGATGCATTTTGTTCTCATCAATATATTTCGATAGGACATCTAATGCTGACCGAAGTTTATTTATATGGAGAATATTCACTTTTCCAGCAAAACATAGCTGCTCCTCCTGCTTAAATTTGCTTAATGATATCACGTATCTGGCATACATAGTGTCCCATTCAAGACATAGTCTACAACCAGCAGTTATTTCCACAGCCGCATTGGGTACTCGTATATCGTTGCTGCTGCTGTTGTCGGTTCCATCATTAATCTCCAATAATGTAAATCCACCACTCATTTTTTCTCCACTAATATTTCTCTCAAATAAACTATTCTCTTTGAATTCAATTCTCTTACTAATATGAATTGTATTGAAAACTATTCCTTTTATTCAAATCCCAATCACCAATCAAGTTATACTCACTCTCTTTGAAAAGGTGTAATGCCCTGTAGAATAACATGAAATTGCTATGTGTCTCCCCAAAAGTATTTCCTAAGCAAATAGCATGGTCCTATACCTGCAAGCAAATAGCATGGTCCTATACCTGCAAGCAAATAGCATGGTCCTATACCTGCAAGCAAATAGCATGGTCCTATACCTGCAAGCAAATAGCATGGAAATTGCTATACCTCCGAGCAAATAGCATTGTCCTATACCTCCGAGCAAATAGCATGGAAATTGCTATACCTCCGAGCAAATCCAGACGAAGCAATCTACTGAGGTCAAAGCTCGGAATAACTTAGGTGACGAAGCAATTCTAGTAATTTGGTTTATTTTAAGCATTAGATTATAAAAATATTATAAAGAGTTATGACTGTTAGATATACTGTTTCTAGGGGATTCACTAGTTTGTTTTTGGGTATAATTATGATTATGTTTTGCGTGTGTAGAGAGCATTAAGGAGCTATACCTTTTTTTCTCGTTCCCTTTACTTGTAGTCATGTTAATTCAGTGTTTAGGACACGGTGTCGGTGTCCTTAATTGTGCTTCCTCCACATGGACAAGCTCCGTTTCTTGTTTGGACGGTAAAATTGGTTTATAGGTTTCCACATAAATTTGTGGAAGGTTTCCCCCTTCCACAAAAACATTAATTTTGTGAAAATCCCATGTTTGCTGCAGTTTTTGATGACTTTTTGACTACACTTAAAAACTTTTCAAGAAGACCTAGCGTACGTGCCCAATCATCCATGCTGATACTTAAACCTGGAATTAGAACTTGGAAAGGGGAGGGGACGAAGGGGGGCTGAAGGGGGCACAACTGAAAATCAAGTATTAGGTTTTAGTCATCCTTTCGCCTTGAAATTAGGTGGGAATACGGAGGAAATCTTCGTCACCTTGAGATTAGTCCAAGGAATACTTGTCATAAAAAAAGTCACCTAAAAATCTAATTCTTTTTACCACGCTTCTCTTCATAGTTCAAGAGGGAAGACCCTCCTAGGGCTCAGGCTTGCATGCACCCATTACTAACAATATTTTTACCCACGAGTCGAAAAAGAAATGGAATTTTGTCATGTACAGGGTCTCAAATTACTTAACGCTTCAAAATTTATTATATAGGAACTGTGAAAGCAGACAAAAATGAAAAGGAATAAAAAAAATTTAATATTAATAGATAATAAATAGTAATTGATATAATAATATTAGCTACAATTATAATATAAATAACAGAAATTTAATGTAATTAACTTTAATAATAACAACTATAATTAGTACAAATGAAATCTATAATAAGGTAATAAAATGAAATAATCGAAAAAAAATTAAAAATAGGAAAAATTTGTGAATTATAAAAATATGGGCGAAACGAAAGAGACGTACCTGAAATTTTGACAGGAAGACAGTAAATGATAATAGTTTTGCATCCTGTTGGTCGGTTGTTCAGCGTTTTTGGTTCATATATTTTACCAGTTGGTGGTATCAGTATTGAACGTCGAAAGCGTATAACTCCTTTAGTATTTGAATCAAAAGATGGCAATACATCAGAAGACTAGAAAAGATGAAAAGATGAACAGATCTTCAACTAACCAAATAAATAGGGAGATAAACCTATAAGAGATGCTAAGGATCAAGGATTAAAATTGAATGTTTTTGAACAAAATGTTTTTAAATCATAACTTTAATAAATCAAATAATATTAACATTTTGATTACTAAATATCAGTATATGTACATTAAACTGGCAATTCACATTTATTTGTATTTTTTTAGTAAAGTGCAAATTATGTTCTGGCCTTGGGAAGGCATGGGGGTTTTGAGCCCTACTTATGTTAATTTCTGCTCGTTTTGAGTTTGACTCGGTTATCTATTGTAATTTCTGTTCGTTTTGGGTTTCATTTATTTATCGATGCTGATTTGTGGTAGTTTCACGCTTGGTGGATTATTTGATTTTATTTTTGCTCTTTTTTTGTTTAATGGAGTTCTTTACTTTTCTTTGAAAAACTTATTTTGTGGAACAAGTTTTTTTTAATTAATTTCTGTTCGTTTTATATTGACATAGTCTTTTCAGAGAAAAAGAAAATAATACTTTAAATCTTTTCGTTTTTTTTTAAGAATTTATAGTTTGGCCTGCTATTTGTATGCTGGAGAAAAATTTTCAGCAATTTTTAAAAACATACACCCTCTTAAAAATCTGGACATAAATAGTAGTGTTTAATTTAGTTTCATACCTCCTCTAGTTGACCTGAAATGGAAAACTTGATATCATTCGCAAAAAAATCTGTTTACTTTCTTTAATAGCTTGGATACACTTACGCTATTTTGATTTGGTTAAATTTTAAGAGCAGAAGCAGTCCCAAAAGTTTGAACATAATATCCTCAGTCATTCTTGGGATACTGCTGAGATGCCTTATTGGGAATTAGCATTAACATAGTGCATTTTGATTTAATCTTATGGCAACATTTGGTTTTTAAACATAAAGTCAAATGGGAGGGAGGGCGTGGGAGAGGGATTAGTTTCCCTCCAATCACTTTCAACTATTAAAAAGGGCATCAGCCCTTTCTATTTTCAATCGAATGAGCCCTTTTCGAAGTTCCTACGACAACTCCATCGATACAAAGTACCCTGGTCTAAACAACAACAACAACAACAAAAAAATAATACATTATGCCAACATCGATCTTTACTATAAAAATGTCAAGCCTTACAATCACTTTCGACTATTAAGAAGGGGACTAGGCCTTTCGATTTCCAATCGAATGAGCCCTTTTTGAGTTTCTACGACAACACTTCCTATAAACACCTTATATGCCCCCAGGGCATAAATTACAACCCTTACCCTAAGGGCTGTGAGGGTGGTTGTCATCCTCTAAGACCTAATTTCCAGACCTTTCAACTACGTTAAACAAAATGGCTACCTCAAAATTTTGATTGGACGTATCTGGGAAAATGTTGGGCGTGAGAGGGGCGTTAGTCTTTCTCCAATCACTTTCAACTATTAAAAAAGGCACTAGCACTTTCAATTTCCAATCAAATGAGCGCTTTTGAAGTTTCTACGACAACGCTTTCAATAAAAACCTTATATGCCCTCCGGGGATAACTTACAACCCTCGCCCTGAGGGTTGGGGGGTCGTCATCCTCAAAGACCTAATTTCCAGAACTTTCTACTACGTTGAACAAAACGGTTATCTGAAAATCTTGATTGGATGTGTTTGGGGGAATGGTGGGCGTGAGAGGGGGGTTAGTTACCCCCCAATCACTTTCAACTATTAAAAAGTGCACTAGCCCTCTCAATTTCCAATTGAATGAGCCCCTTTTGAAGTTTTTACGACAGCTCTATCATTAAAAACCTTATATGCCCCCAGGGAATAACTTACAACCATTGCCCTGGGGACTTTGGGGGGTTTGTCATCCTTAAATACATAATTTCCAGAACATTCAACTACGTTGAACAAAATGGCTATCTCTAAACTTTGATTGAATGTGTTTGGGGAAATGGTGGACGAGAGAGGGGGGTTAATTACTCTCCACTCATTTTCGACTACTAAAAAGGGCAATTTCAATTTCCAATCAAATGAGCCCCTTTGAAATTTCTACAACAACTTTCTATATAAACCTTATATGCCCCCAGGGCATAATTTACAACCCTTGCACTGAGGGCTTTGATGGGTTATCATCCTAAAAGACCTAATTTCCAGAACTTTCGATTACGTTGAACAAAATGAATATCTCAAAATTTTGATTGGATGTGTTTGGGGAAATCGTGGGCGTGAGAGGGGGGTTAGTTGCCCTTCAATCACTTTCGACTATTAAAAGGGCACGAGCCCTTTCTATTTTCAATCGAATGAGCCCTTTTCGAAGTTCCTACGACAACTCCTTCGATACGAAGTGCCCTGGCCTAAACAAAAAAAAATAATAATAATAATAATAATACATTGTACCCAGATCGATCTTTATTATAAAAATGTCAATCCTTCCAATCACTTTCGACAATTAAAAAGGGCACTAGCCCTTTAAATTTCCAATCGAACGAGCCCTTTTTGAGTTTCTACGACAACGCAAGAATTTTCACAGAATTGTAGGTTTCATAGAATTCTTCCAAAGTCTCTTTGTTTTCGATTACATCTAGGCACGCAATCGGAACTGGAATTTAGTAATAGGGTTGGTTTTCAATCATTGAACCACATTTTAAAAGACCATAAAACCCGAAGTTTTTTCCTTAGTAACATGATCTCTAAAGTTCGACATTTTTTACAGCGTAGCCTCTCCTCACCAAATTTTCAACAGATTTCTAAAATAGCTCAAAGTTCTCTCCGTTACGACATTTTTATGGCTAGAACTCGTTTATCAGAAAAGCTTGTAAAATTACTATACGAAAAATTTCAAAATTCCAACGTTTCCTTCCTAGATTCTAACCTGGCCGGGCCATTGAGAACCTATCTTCGAAAGTTCTTACACTGGAAGAAATTCATGTCTTGTCTAAGGGACCAAAATTTTGCTTGCCTCATCCACGAGTAAATTTCTCAGAGATGGTTTCCAGTGCGGAGGCGGGTATATGTGGATCAAGAGGTATTGTGGAAAACCCAGACTTACTTCGAGGGGAGGTTGTTAAGAATCTTCTTGACTTTACCCCTTATTCCTCTAATTCAAAAACTCGGGAAACACAAATTCTGACGATTTAACAAAAGACCCAGACATCATTATCCCCAGGGCTGACAAAGGGAATAAAATTGTTTTCCTTGATAAAATCTCATATAACAAAAAAGTTACGGATATTTTCCGACACTCACACTCATAAACCTATAGAGTCAGACCCCACCGACAGGTTCACCCGTGAAGTACGAAACGAGCTGGGAATTTTACAAAAAGAAAGACTTGTTACTCCACAAATGTACAAAATGATTTACCTTAAAGGGTGCTCCGCTTCTAAATTCTATGGTCTCCCAAAAATTCACAAAGATTTAGTTCCTCAGCGCCCAATTGTGGCCTCTTATAGTTCGCCAGCTTCCAGACTGGGGAAAATGGTTATCCACAATTTTTCGTCGTCTTATGTCGACGCAAGCTTTTTACATTAAAAATTCAGTACACCTTGTGGAAAAATTAAAAAAACCTTGATATAAAAAGACACAATTTTGGCCAGTTTTTGATGCCATTTCGATTTATACATCTTGTGATATAAAAAAATGTGAATTTGCTCTTCAAAAAACTAGAAGATAATATTAACCGGATGGATTACAAAACATTAGATATTGCAACCATTATGAGACTGGTTCGCCTTTGCAATAGATATTCCTTATATTTTCTGTATAAACAATCAATTTTTCACCCAAATAAATGGTCTCCCAATGGGTACGAGCCTTTCACCTTTTTTGGCCACTTTTTACATGGAATTTATTGAAACCTCCGCTTTGAATAATTTTCCTCTGAAACACCGGTTCTGGGGCCGGTTTGTCGACGATGTTATATCTGTGTGGAATCACGGAGAGATAGAACTTAACGCTTATCTCATCTTAATAGTTTCCATTCCAACCTTCATGTCACCTTGGAACTGGAAGATAATCATAAACTGCCTTTTTTAGACGTCTTAATCTTCAACAAATCTCTCAGCCTTGAATATTCGATTTAGAGAAAACCTACACATAACGATAGGTATTTGCATTTCTCTTCCAACCACCCTCCTTGTGTAAAAAAGAGGAGTAGTTATATCTTTAGTTGATCGTGTTATAAGAAATTGTTCAAAAGCTCATATAATCCCAGAATTAAATTATCTGAAGGACATTTTGTTTTCCAATGATATCCCATCAAGTTACTGGAATCCATCATAGAAAAAAGACAAAAAAAGGCAGAAAAGAATTCATCATCTCCACAATCTCCAAACGGATATTATCCCTTTAGTGGGTGATAATAAAGTCTTTACTGTTTTGCCCTATTTTCCCAAATTAGGTGACAAATTGCAAAGAATTCTTAAAAAACATAACTTAAATGTCACCTTCAAAAATTCTAATAAATCCAGAACTATTTTAACAGAGGTAACGATAAAACGAGCCCTATTTTGGGCAGTGGTGTTTATAGGGTTCCATGTTCTTGCGGCTGTTTCTATGTTGGAAGAACCCACCAGCAATTGGGGGAGAGATTGTTGGAACACAGGTCCTCAATCGACAAAGCTATGGAGCTATGCCAAAGGCCTGAGACTTTTGATTCCGCCTTGGCTCAACATGTGTATGACGACACGCACCATTTCGTTTTATTCGATAACACCTCCATTATTGCCCCTGTTAAAGGTCTCACCCAAGTTTTCAGGGAGGCAGTTGAGATAAAAAAAAAAAAATACATTCACAGAAAAGTTGCTCTCAATAGAGACACGGGAGAAACCTATTTTAGTCCCATTTATAATGAACTAATTAATTCTGATCGCTTTTACTTAAATAAAAATAATTATATTTTGCAACCTAATCTAATCTGTGATGATGTTTTACCTGGGAAGCGTTTAGCTTTTAAAAATGCTCTGTACTTGATTTCCCACTGAGTACTGCATTTTTTTCATTCAGTTACCCTTTCACCGTTACATGGAAAGGGTCTTCAAATTTTAGTTGTGCTTTGTTTTAAGGTTTGAAATTTTTTTATAGTATCTTTAGATTTTTATTAGTAATTTTATGTTATTATCTTGCACTGAGGATGGTCAAGCGGAGGTCTTGACCGAAATACTTGCAGTTTAGTCCATATTTTTCACTGGCTTGTATAATCCTTGTTTTTCTCTTTTTTACTATTTTTTCGTTTTATCAAATAAAACCAAAGCTATGAAAAAATTTGGAAAGAGAGTTAAAGGTGCTTTTGATGAACTTGCTCTCAACCCGCTCGTTTATAAAATTCGGCTACAAGTTCAGATACTTCGGAGCTTATTGAGCGAATTAAAGATGTAGCAGTAACAAAAGAAAATATGGAACGGGCTATTGCGCAGAAAGTTAACGAAGCACTTAAAATTCACCTCTCAACCGCACTATTCGCTGCTGAAATTGAAAAGATAATTGGGGTAGTTCACGATGCGATAATATTGGAATTTACTCCAAGATTTGGATTTGACAATACTGAAAAAGACCTGAAAATATGTCAAAATCTACTAGAATTACTTGAAAATCGAGTTGCTAGAGTTTAAGCCAAGCTTGATGATGCTGACCAAGAGTTGAGATTGGATACACTACTGTTAAATGGTGTGAAGCAACCCCCCGGTGTTAAAGTAAAAGATGCAACAATGAATATTATACGCAATAAGATGGCGTTCTCAGGTCTTGCTGATAGCGATGTTATATCTGTGCATAGTTTTCGGCTGAACTCTGATGATAGCCGCTCTGATACAATGGCTCCAGTTTTAGTGAAGTTCAAAGACCGCCACACAGCAGTGAAAGTTTTTGCTTGCAAAAAAAACTTGTGGACCCGAAGATTTTTGTGGCTGAGAACCTAACAAAGAAAAAAAAGAGAATTGTTGAATGCTACAAGGGAAAAATACGGCAATAAGTTCGTGTGGTCAAACCAAGGTCGGATTTATGTCCGTCCGGAGAATGCAGCTTCTGAATGACATATTCGATCGTGATTGAGTGTCTTTTTTTTTTTTTTTTTTTTTTTTTTTTTTTTTTTTTTTTTTTTTTTTTTTTTTTTTTTTTGAGTCTTTATATGTGTTTATTTATTCTTATTATTCAATTATTCCTATTTCTTTTTTTCCAGTTTATGTATGGATTTTATCCCTAATGAAAAAAATAAGATCGTGGCTTTTTAATTTACTTCTTTATTATGGTTAGTCTACTCCCAATACCTCGGTTAGAGTTGCTTGAAAAAATTCACTCTCAGTTGATGATGTTTTATCACATCAGATAGGTCTCCATTTTCAAGATCCAGTTGATGCATGCCCAAAGCCACTCCGTCCTAGCCACTACCTCCGTTTTGAAGAGTTTGCTCAAATTAAAAAAGAGATGAATAGTTCGTGTGTTGCTCAATAGAATTACCACATAACGTCGGCTTTTGAAGAAATAGTTCAGTTTTTAGGTAATATTGATAGTGTGATTGATGTTTTTGGAATTTGTGAATCATTCTGGAGTATGTACAGGCTTCTCTCCTCCTACTCTTTGCTAGGTTACCAACTGATATCAAAGTCGCGGCAGTCAATGGGGCGCGGGGGACTTGCATTTTTGGTGAGAGAGGGATTGAATTTTAAGGAAAGGGAGGACCTTTATTTATGAATGAAGGTAAGATTGAAATTTTTTCCATTGAGATTGAACTATATAAAGGTAAAAAGTTAATTATTTGCCTGGTTATAGACCCCCTGGTGCTCATCCAGAGGAATTTATTCAGGAGTTTGATCATTTTTTAAGTAGGGTCCAATCTAGTCGATCGGAGTGCATTATTCTAGGTAATTTTAACTTTGATTTATTGAATTTAAATGGTTTCAATTTAGAATTTTTAAATCTTGCATTATCTCATGATTTTTATCCAGTGAATCTGATTCCTTCCCGTTTTCATTCTAAGTCGGCAACATTAATTGATAACATATTTGTTTCTTCAAATCTATTAAGGCAAGCATTCTGTGATGTTCTCCTTCAACCTGCTTCTGACCACCTCCCGATTTTTTGTATGATAATTAGTATTAAAACTTCGGCTAGAAACCTGAGTAAGAGAGTTTATAGAGATATGAGAAACAATAACTTGAGAAAGCTGAAAGAGCAAGTTAGTACTATAGCATGGGATGAAGTTAGCGAAGAGCGAAAAGCAACTACAGCGTTCGATAGGTTTATGAATATTCTCTTACCGGTATATGAGGAGTCTTGCCCTCGAAGAAAATGAGGAAAAAGAAAAATAAGCCAAGAAAGCCATGGGTGACCACAGAATTGCTTGAAATGATGGAAATACGAAACCAGCTTTTTGAAAAACATTTACAGAGCCCGGAAAATGTGAGTTTATTTGAAGAATAAAGCGAGTGAGAAACAAAGTTAACCATAAGCGTCGCAGTGAGATAAAAGTATATTATGATTCTGCTTTTGATAGTAAAAGTGGTGATGCAAAAAGAACCTGGCGACTAATAAATGAGGTTTTAAAAGGGAAGACTAATGATAATGATGGAGTAAAGAGTCTGTTGGTGAATGGAAGTGGAATCACTGATAAACAGGAAATGGTAGATGAATTCAGAAAATATTTCAGGAACATAGGCGCAAGTATTAAGGAAGAAGTAGCTAAAAGATCTGGAAGACATCTGGAAGAGTCCTTTATTGATAATCGAGGCGAAGGGCTTAGTTTTTCGTTCAAGAAGTGCACATCTAAGGAGATCGAGAGCACAGTGAAAGGACTGAAGTCCAACTCGGCCGGAATAGATGGACTTAATCTTAGAGCTGTAAATACTATCCTAGTTTATATATTACCTTGTCTATTTCATTTGATAAATATATCACTCCGGACCGGTGAATTCCCTAGTGGTCTTAAACTGGCAAAGGTAATACCATTGTATAAAGGAGGCAACAAACAAGAACTATCGAATTGGCGACCGATTTCGTTATTGCCTATTTTTTCTAAAATCTATGAAAAGATAATTCACAGGAGACTATGAATATTTGGATAAACTAGGAATATTGTGTGACAGCCAATTCGGATTCCGCAGTAAACATTCTACAAGCCACGCTGTTCACCATCTTCTGGATGTAGTTAATGGAGCTCTAGAAAAAGGTTTTATTCCTTTAACGATCTTTGTCGACTTCAAAAAAGCCTTCGACACTGTGGATTTTGAGTTGTTGCTGTTTCGCCTATCTAGTCTGGGGATAAAAGATGTTTGCTTGGATTCGTTTAAATCATATTTGTATGGAAGGTCAACTAAAGTAATGTTAGGTGACATCGTTATCGGAATCTATCCTGTGAAATGTGGATTTCCACAGGGCTCAGTCCTGGGTCCGTTACTCTTTCTCGTATACGTCGTTACTCTGAGGTTCTACATGCCTGAAGCAACTGTTACAGCATTTGAAGATGATACTACATTGACGATTTCTGCCCGGTCACTGGAAGAACTAGTGGATAAAGCAAACGGAACGCTGGAAAACCTTTTGGTGTTTACCTCCTTGAGTTGCCTTGCTGCTAATACTTCTAAGACAAATTATATGATTTTTAGTAGGGTAGGAAAAATTGTAAATAGTGCTTCTATAGTATTTGAAAAATTTTTCGCTTTCACAAGTTATGAAAATAAATATTTGGGATTTTATGTTGATAATAATTTTAGTTGGAAGAAACACATAAATATGATTTCTTCTAAACTTGCACTAGGTCTTGGAGTGATGCGGCGTTTGATACACGTGGTACCTTTAACTGTTTTAAGAAATGTATATCATACTGTTTTTCATCCTTTTATTGTTTATGGTTGCTGTATTTATGCATCTAATTTTTCTTCGAATATTAAAAGACTGCAGATTCTTCAGAATAAGGCGCTTCGAGTACTGGGTGAGTTTGTTCAGCATGAGCAATCGCGTTAATGTTTTATGAGTTTTAGAATTTTAAATGTTCATCAGTTCAGAGACTATCAGGCGGGAGTGTTTACTTACCAAGTGCTTAATAGATTCTCCTGAATATTTTAGAGATTTTTTTAGTTTAATTCCGATTATCATCATCATAGGACTAGAGGTCGTGGAAGCTTAGTCTCAGAAGAAAGGAGTACGAGTCGATCTAGTTTTGTAATTTAAAAACAAAAGAATCCTCCTATTTACAAAAAATGTAAGGTTGGGTCAACTTAGATCTTATCAGCAAAGTGAGACCTTCTTGCTAAGGAAGCAGGATAGCTGCTCAAGGAGTTATCCTATGATGCAACAGACTCCTCCCTGATGAGTCCTTTTGCCTCTTTTCTGACGTCGTGCATCAAGCCAGTCATGGAATGCGCATGTCCCCTTTTTGTCGGTGCTTCAGAAGGCCATATTGCTTTTCTCCAACGCCCTCAAAATCGACCAGCTCACGCAGCAAATTCTGGCAATCCTGGTACTAATCCTCTGCAATCAATCCAAGGCCGTTTTGATGTGGTAACTATGTCGGTCTTTTATTAATACAAACATTCCCCTAAATGGGTACATCATAGGAGTTATGTCCCGGCTAAGTCCGGCAGGACTATCTTGAGCAGGGTGCACCTGATCAGGAATAGTTAAAAATCAGCTTCACCCGACGATTCGTCACCACCTAGAATAGCCTCCCACCTGCGGTAGTCCCAGAAAACCCCTCGCAAATTTCACACGAAGGTACAGCAAATATATTAAAGTAGGAAACAAAATAAAACGAGGAAATTGTTAAGACTAGCGGCATATCAGCACTGTTGATTGAGCCACAAAAATTGTAAAAAGAAATAAATCAGAATATGAAGGTTGTTTCGAATTTTTTCTGGTTCAGCAGGGTGACCTTGAACTGTCAGTAGCACTGATATATTAAAATATCTATTTGATGAGTGTTAAAACACCATGATTCCTCTCTTTTACTCTTTGGTTTTGTGCTTGATATGTTACTATAATAACCAAAAGATTGCCAATTCCATGACTGCTTTTATGTCTAACAATTTATCCCAGAGAGGTGGTAGAAGTTCGAATAATGAGGGGTGGAAGTACCAGAGTTACCACCTTCGAATAGAGAGATGGTAGAAGTCCGGTAGAAGAAAAATGGTTCATTTATGGCCATCGTCAAATAATTTAGGTAAATATTAACACTTGTTGGCACAAATTGGCCACACATCATACAGCGAATGAATCGGTCGAAGAGGACTATTGTCTTCTTTTGGGAGATTTTACCAATATATGGGCTTATTTATGCACTTTTGACGAAAACCAGACGCGGAACAATCCTTCCCGGGACCAAAAGATCTTGGAATCAATTCTGACGACCATTCTCTCAGCTGCAACTTTTCCGGTGATCTTCAGAGAGTCTTTGTTCCATTCCTGACCATGTCTCCAGAATCCTCCCTATTGTTCCCAGTCTTCCTTAAGTTTGTGCCTGATTTTCGTGTCCAAGATAGTTCTGGTTCACAAAAAAGGATGTATCTACATATTGTACGCTCGGGTTGAAGCAATATGTGATTAAAAAGCTGAAGGCAACGTAATTCGGGGATAAGCAATAGTTCTTCAAATAGTTAGCAACAAATGCTTGTTTTGATATTGGAGTTCCTGATCCATCTTCCAGTATGGAGAAAAAAGCAAAGACAGCAACCATCTTTAATGCTCCCATCTCTTCTTACTTGATCAGTCATGTCTCGTAAGCGTATAGGAGTACTAGTCGAACAATTACTGCACAATCCCGAACTTTTGTTTTGACTGAGATTTTGCGTATGGTCAATATCTTTTTTTTTTCTAGACAGGTAAAACTGTTATGCAGGAGTTTGCTATTGAGAAGAATGATTGAGAGTCATAACTTTAGCATAACATAGAGTATATTTTCCGTATCCAATCGATCGGGTAGTTAAATCGTACAAAAAAGGGGCATCTCTCCATTTTACTCCCAATTAACGGAAAAATTAGGATTACCAGATTTACGGACGAAAATCCCAGCGTCCATGTGAACGTATCTCAAAATGCTCAATATCTTATGGGAAACCGTCAACACCCATAATTCGTCATATTTCCCCTCTAACGAAAGAGTCAGTGCTAGCAGTAAAGTAGATAAAGGCAATGAGAAGTGGTAGATGAATCTGTCGTTCAACACTAAATGATTAAGCAGATTGTCAATATCTGAGCAGCCCCAACCTAATCTGAAACCTGCTAATTCAGTACGGATTGGCTTGTTTCGTACTTTTTTACGTCAATTTAAAGAATGAGGTAGAGAATTTTCATAGCATGGTCAATTAAGAGATGCTTCTATAGTTTCTGCAAACGGCCTTACCTCCTCTTTTGAAAAGTGGAATGGGGGCTGACAAACCCTTGCTGACAAAACACTAAAAAACAGAGCACAAGTCAACACTGACTTTACTTATTTGAAAAAAGGGAGCCCTTTCCCAGTGTACTTTGGACTTCACACCTCATTGCAAGTTGCAGCCAATCATACAGTTTGTCGGTAAAATACTGGATTTACAATTCTTGGAATTTATCCCAACTCAGAAAAACCTATGCACAATAGATCTCGATTCAATCTACGCAGCATTAAGCTGCAATTGCCCAAGCCCCTTTTTATACATAACCTGTTTTGATATTCGATAGCTATAAATTAACTAGGATATATAAAAAATTGATTTAAAAGGATAATTACAGGTTTAATGCTACTAAGAAAGGCGACTTCTCATGCAAGAAATTCTGGTTTTGGGCATTTAATAGGTTGCTAAGTTAGCGTAGTTAAAAGGAATTTTCAGGTGGGTGAATTAAATGTTATACAAACAAGACGTTTGAAGGAAATTAAGACTAATGAATAAAACGGTAAGGAATGTAGCTTAGTTCTGATAATAGTGCGTATTCTTTTTCAGTACGAGTTAGGTCAAGAAATATTTCAAACCTAGTGAGTAATTGTAGGATGGAGCTAGATACTAGACATACCTTCAGGCGTGCAGATAAGGGAGAGAGATAAGGTGTGATAAGGTGCAGATAAGGTGTTGGCGCGCAGCACCAACACCTTGGAATTTAGCTTATGTTTTTAGTTCCATTTAGCTCAAGTGTCAGCATTCGTCGGCAAACTGGACGATTTTGTTGGCACATTCTTTATACCCCCCCCCCCCCTACCCAAAACACAGGCTGCACCCCTGCATACCTTCTGAACCTTGATTTGGACCTTTTATCTTTCCTTTGAAGTACAAAGGACAGTACAAATGAAATTAGATTCACTAAACTGGATTAGTGGAAATTTGTCTATTCATTATACGTCTTTAAAAATTTAGGAAAATTTGGGAAAACAAAATTTCTAATGTAAAAACAAACGTTCATATGCCGTCGTGTAGTTTTAGTACTTAACGGGTGCTCAAGTTTGAAAATAAGGAATGTGTGTGAAAAATCAACAGAAAATGAAGATATCATGATACAGCTGTAGAAAGTGTAACTTTCCTGATTGCTGTAGCAAGAACAACATTGTTGTTGTTGTTGTTCTGGGTAAAAACAACAACAGTGATTGAATGAGTAAAATTATGTAAGAATATAGCCCTGACATTTTGTTATCAAAGAGGAACTGGAAAGAAGTGTTATACTTGAAAACTTAACATTGAGTAGCAAACAATCTAAGCTATGCAATAATATGTTTGTTATTAAAATTATTAGAGATTTAACGCTTCAAATTATTTGTTAATTGAAACCTAGAAAGAGAATCTTTTAATAAAAACCAATTAAGTTATCCTATCTTGTCATACTTATCCCTTAAGTTGAGTGTTTTCACATGTTAATATACCCTTATTTTCTTCTGGTTCCGAAAATAACACTTTCGGAATTTATGCATAATTTCTATAATTAGAAATATGCAGTTAATCTGTGGAATGGTTTCCTGGAGAGCATTAGGGAGTCAAAAAACCAGTTTCAGTTTAAAATTAGAATTAAAAATTTTTTGTTGGGTGGGAATTAAATATTTTGATTGCTGTTTGTTATAATTTTTTTTTTTTTTTTTTTTTTTTTTTTTTTTTTTTTTTTTTTTTTTTTTTTTTTTTTTTTTTTTTTTTGAGAGTTAAATAGTATTGAAAGGTAAGAAAAGAGTAGGAAGAGTGAATGAGTTTGGTTTATGAGGAAATATTGTGTGACGCTGCTCCAGCCACAATAGTCGCTTAATAAAACGTCATACGTTCTTACCATTTCTACGTTTGTTGATAATGTAATTTAAAAAATGTGGTAAATGCCAGTTAAGTATGATGTAATTATTAGTTGAAAATAAAAGTCACCTCATCTCTTATTAAGATTAATTTAAAAAAATTTATCCACAAAATAAGTTTTTCAAAGAAAAGTAAAGAACTCCATTAAACAAAAAAAAATAGCAAAAATAAAATCAAATAATCTACCACAAATCAGCATCGATAAATAAATGATACCCAAAACGAACAGAAATTACAATAATTAACCGAGTCAAACTCAAAACGAGCAGAAATTAACATAAGTTGGGCGCAAAACCCCTATGCCTTCCCAAGGCCAGAACAAAATTTGCACTTTACTGAAAAAATATAAATGTTTTTTACTTTTATAACTTTAATAAATCAAATAATATTAACATTTTGATTACTAAATATCAGTATATGTATATTAAACTGACAATGCACATTCATTTGTATTTTTTCAGTAAAGTACAAATTTTGTTCTGGCCTTGGTAAGGCATAGGGGTTTTGCGCCCAACTTACGTTAATTTCTGCTCGTTTTGAGTTTGACTCGGTTAATTATTGTCATTTCTGTTCGTTTGGGGTTTCATTTATTTATCGATGCTGATTTGTGGTAGTTTCACGCTTGGTAGATTATTTGATTTTATTTTTGCTAATTTTTTGTTTAATGGAGTTCTTTACTTTTCTTTGAAAAACTTATTTTGTGGAAAAACATTTTTAAATTAATTTCTGTTTGTTTTATATTAACATAGTCTTTTCAGGGAAAAAAAAAAAAATACCTTAAATCTTTTCGATTTTTAAGACTTTGTAGTTTGGCCTGCAAAATTTTGCTTGGATGTGTTTTGGAAAATGGTGGGCGTAAGAGGGGCGTTAGTCGCTATCAAATCACTTTCAACTATTAAAAAACGCACTAGCCCTTTCGATTTCCAATTGAATAAGCCCTTTTGAAGTTTCTACGACAACGCTTTCAATAAAAGCTTTATATGACCCAGGGCATAACTTACAACCCTTGCCCTGAGAGCTGTGGGGGGAGGGGTTGTCATCCTTAAAGACCTAATTTCCAAAACTTTCAACTACGTTGAGTAAAATAGCTATCTAAAATTTGGATTGAATGTGTTTGGGGAAAAGGTGGGCGTGAGAGGGGAGTTAGTTGCCCTTAAATCACTTTCGACTATCAAAAAGGGTACTATCCCTTTGAATTTCAAATCGAATGAGCCCTTTTTCAAGTTTCTACGAAAAAAATTAAAAAAAAAACTAATATGCCTCCAGGGAATAACTTATAATCCTTGCCCTGAGGGTTGTGGGGGAGTTTCCTCCTCAAAAATATATTTTCTATCTGGAAAACAACTACCCTGAACAAAATGGCTATCTCAAAATTTTGATTGGATGTGTTTGGGGAAAAGGTGGGCGTGAAAGGGGGTTAGTTACCCTCCAATCACTTTCGATTATTAAAAAGGGTACTATCCCTTTGAATTTCAAATCGAATGAGCCCTTTTCAAGTTTCTACGACGAAGATTCCAATAAAAACCTTATGTGCCTCCAGGGCATAACTTATAATCCTTGCCCTGAGGGTTTTGGGGGAGTGTCCTCCTCAAAAATATATTTTCAATCTGGAAATCAACTACCCTGAACATAATGGCTACCTCAAAATTTTGATTGGATGTGTTTTGGGGAATTATGGGCGTGGGAGGGGGCGAGTTGCCCTCCAATCACTTTCGACTATTAAAAAGGGCACTAACCCTTTGAATTTCCAATCGAATGACCTTTTTTAGAAGTTTCTAAGACAATGCTTTCTTTAAAAACCTTATATACCCACAGGACATAACTTAAAACCCTTGCCCTGAGGGGAGGGGGCTACTTGCCCTCCAATCACTTTTGACTATTAAAAAGGGTAATAATGTTTGGGGAATAATGGGCGTGGGGGAGGGGGCTACTTGCCCTCTAATCACTTTTGACTATTAAAAAGGGTACTAGCCCTTCTTATTTCCAATCGAATGAGCCTGTTTTGAAGTTTATACGACAACGCTGAACAAAATGGCTATCTCAAAATTTTGATTGCATGTGTTTGGGGGAACGATGGGCTAGGAGGGTGTATAGTTTCCCTCCAATCACTTTCGACGATTAAAAAGGGTACTAGCCCTTGGAATTTCCAATCGAATGAGCCTGATTTGAAGTTTCTACGAAAAAAGCCTTATATGCCCCCAAGGCATAACTTAAAACCCTTGCCCTGAGGGTTTGGGGGAGTGTCCTCCTCAAAAACACATTTTCTATCTGGAAATCAACTACGCTGAACAAAACTGCTATGTCGAAATTTTGATTGGATGTGTTTGGGGAATGATGGGCGTGGGGGCGCTAGTTGCCCTCCAATCCCTTTTGACTATTAAAAAGGGCCCTAGAACTCTTGATTTCTAATCAAATAAGCCTCTTTTGAAGTCTCTACGACGACCCCTTCCAAATGAAGTGCCCTGCTGTAAAGGCAAAAAATAATAAAGGATACATTGTGCCAACATTGTTCTTATATGCCCTCAGGGCTTAACTTAAAACCCTTGCCCCGAGGATTGTGGGGGAGTGTCCTCCTCAAAAAGATATTTTTCTATCGGGAAATCAACTACGCTGAACAAAATGGCTATCTCAAAATTTTGATTGGATGTGTTTGGGGGAATGATGGGCGTGGGGGGGGGGGCTAGTTGCCCCCCAATTACTTTCGACTATTAAAAAAGGCACTAGCCCTTTGAATGCCAATAAAATGAGCCTTTTTTGAAGTTTCTACGACAACGCCTCCTATAAAAACCTTATATGCCCCCAGGGCATAATTTAAAACCCTTGCCCTGAGGGTTGTGGGGGAGTTTCCTCCTCAAAACATATATTCTATCTGGAAATCAACTACGCTGAACAAAATGCCTATCTCAAAATTTTGATTGTATGTGTTTGGGGAATAATGGGCGTGGGGGAGGGGGCTACTTGCCCTCCAATCACTTTTGACTATTAAAAAGGGTACTAGCCCTTCTTATTTCCAATCGAATGAGCCTGTTTTGAAGTTTATACGACAACGCCTTCTATAAAAACCTTATATGCCCCCAGGGCATAACTTAAAACCCTTGCCCTGAGGGTTGTGGGAGAGTCTCCTTCTCAAAAACACATTTTCTATCCGGAAATCAACTACAGTGAACAAAATGGCTATCTCAAAATTTTTGATTGGATGTCCCTTCAATATGAAGTGCCCTTCAATATGAAGTGCCCTTCTCTAAAGGACAAAAATAATACATAGTACATTGTGCCAAAATCGTTCTTATATGCCCTCAGGGCATAACTTAAAACCCTTGCCCCGAGGGTTGTGGGGGAGTGTCCTCCTCAGAAAACATATTTTCTATCTGGAAATCAACTATGCTGAACAAAATGGCTATCTCAAAATTTTGATTGGATGTGTTTGAGGAATGATGGACGTGGGGAGGGGGGCTAGTTGCCCTCCAATCACTTTCGACTATTAAAAAGGGTACTAACCCTTTGAATTTCCAATCGAATGAGCCTGTTTTGAAGTTTCTACGACAACGCCTTCTATAAAAAACCTTATATGCCCCCAGGGCGTAAATTAAAACCCTTGCCCTGAGGGTTGTGGAGGAGTGTCCTCCTCAAAAACATATCTTCTGTCTGGAAACCAACTAAGCTGAACAAAATGGTTATCTCAAAATTTTGATTGGATGTGTTTGGGGGAATGATGGGCGTGGGGGGGGGGCTAGTTGCCCTCCAATAAATTTTGACTATTAAAAAGGGCACTAGCCACTCCCATTTCCACTAATGAGCCCTTTTCGAAGTTTCTACGACAACTCCTTCGATACGAGGTGCCCGGGTTTGGAGAAAAAAAAAAAAAAAAAACAAATTGTGCCCACATCGTTCTTTACTTAGGCAGCGCTAGCGCGCTGCCTATGATAAATACTTACAGTAAGATCATAGTTACTAGCAACCTTTGGATCAACCTTTAGTGAATCATCACCATATCCATTGTAGTTGGTATCGGTAGAGCGATTTTCATGATAATCGAAGCGTAGATCACTAAGAGGTGGTGTGCTTGGTCTGAGAAATTGCACTGATAACTAAAAATACAAATTAATCAGAGATTGTTGGAAATTTATATTGCCGTTCTTTTTCTTACTTTATACATATAGATATTTTTTATTCTGGTGTAATTTTATTATTACTTATTTTTTATTTCTTTTTTAGATTTTTAGTTATTATTTTGCTGGAGAAGAGTTCGGTTTTTCATGAACACAACAAATGCATATGACGTAAAAAGAAATGGTTACTAGTGTGCTTATATAGAATGTGGATACATATCCTTTTAAGGGCATGTGTCCATTCATGTCTAATAAAATAAATATTTTTAATTCTGCAAACCCCTGAAGGCAAGCTACGTGACATTTGCTTAAATTTTACATACTAAAAAAGCTGGAATTTTAGTCCTAATAAAAAGAATTTACTTTTCAGGAAAAAACATTTAATTAGCCTCTTCCGCCTTCCTCGGGAATCTTTTTAAGGACTTGTCCCCATAGAAAAACTTATCATATTCTTTGCTGCTGTTTAAGGCCACTGTTTTAATAGTCATCTCGATAGCAGAGCCTTCATGTCTTCATCAGATTTGCATGGATGCCACACTTTCTTCCTTTTAATGATCTTGGAAATGAATTCGGATAATATCTTGAAAGACAAACTCTTGATTCTTTTAATATCTTGAAAGAGGTGAGGCAGTCTCGTACTCAAGTCGTGGTTGCGGTGGTAGCCGTAACCTAGTAAAGGATGAATTAGGGCCACAGTAGCCAAAGATATAGCCTGAAACCCCTAAAATCGGCGTCGGAAACAAAAAGTAGACCACTGGAATCGCCTTGGGTGAGAACCCTATTCAGGATACTTACAGTCCCTTGCCTTGAACAAAAAGGAAAATTGTTTGGCTTGAACAACAAGAAAAACCGCTTTTAGCATGGGAATCACCATCGATGGGCTTTTATTCTCCGCAGCTAGCGGGCACTGGAACATTATTGGGATTCGTTGAAAGCTGTTTAAAGGCTCACTTGATACGAAATTGCTTCATTTGCTCGCTTTTACAATTAACAAAACGTAATATTAAAACTAAATCTTTTTTTTACAAGAAACTGCATGTTCGTACACAATAGTTACCAAAAACGTTTCCACCAAAGGGAAAAATGATTTAATTTGCTCTTTAAATTGTAATATGAAGATAGATGATTGTGACATCATTTATATGAATTTTTTACAAGATTAAAGCTCTAAACAAATTATCTCAAACTCGTGACCTATCTAGATCTTTTTTTCAGGCGAGAAATCTCAATATGCCAATTTTCAAATAAAACACGGAACAGTTATGGAAGAAAAAAAGACGTACATAAATAAATGCATACACAATTGCTCACTTAAAGAGAGTAGATTGATTCTTCAATTCCGCAATATCATAATTTTCGCGTTATCCTTTATTTTTAATTCATGAAGCGGGAAAACTTCAATTTTCAATGAATTAAAAAAAACTCAGGCGTGAATTAATTTCATCCTTCCTATTTATCATTCCACAGAATTACACATTTGTTAGGATTTGCATTCTCCTGGGATTCATAGTGATTCCGGCAAATTAGCAGTTTCAACTCAATTAAAGAATTCCTATCCGCTGATTCCACAGTCCATCATTTTTGTTCTTAAGTCGTTGTGCTGCTTGTTGTCAGAGGGATTCTCACTGTTGCTTGTTCCATACCTTATATTTTTGGCTGTTCAGAGTCGTTTGTCATCCTGTATAATTTTGCATGCGTAATAGTTACCAAACACGATTCCACCCCTGGGAAAAACGATGTAATTAACTCTTGCGACAGGTCTGTACGTGATATGTTTTTTTTATTGAGGTCCGTTTTACTTCAGATACTATTAGTTCACGCGCATACCACAACGAGCGCGTGCGTCGTTGGCCAGCATGTCTCGGTAACAACTCGAATCAGCGTCTCGAATCTATCAACAACCCAGTCATCAACCAATCCTGTCATCAACCCACTCTGACTCCAGTTGGCTTTTCCAATAGACATTTTCAGATTGTTTGAAAAAATCTCAGGTATCCGCTTGCCAACAAATCCAGCTGACATTGTCAGTCATGAATCAACCTAAGAATCTTGGTCATCCCACTGCCATTCCACTGAGCTTTCCTAGTAGGCAAAACTCAGAGCGTTTGATAATATCTCAAACAAAACTAGGTCAAAACTAGGTCATACAAAACTGAATTTCAATATGTAAACATTAGCATCTCCTAAAGCTATAACGTAACAGCCATATATGTGTAAGCAATAGCACCTGCGTCTAGGAGAAGATCCCGAGGGAAAACATGTCGAAGAAAAAAAAAACCTCCTCTCGAAGAAATAAATCTTTAAAAAAAACATCTCGAAGAAAAAAGATCTTGAAAAAAAGTCTCGAAGAAATAAATCTTGAAAAAAAAAATCTCTGAGAAAAAAATCTTGAAAGAAAACACCAGGAAGAAAAAAAAATCTTCAAGAAAAAAAATCTCAAAGAAATAAAAATCTTGAAAAAAACACCTCGAAGAAAAAAAACATCTCGAACAAATATATCTTGAAAAAAACATCTCGAAGAAAAAAAAATCTTGACAAAAAATCTTGACGAAAATAAAATCAAAGGAAAATGTCCCTACGTCATCCTCATTTAAATTCGAAAAAAATCCTATTGCATCCTCTGCAAAAAAAAAACCTACGTCATTGACAAGGTCGTTTTAATTTCCATATGTAAACAATAATCGTCTTGCAAAATGTCCTTAGGGAAGGCTGTCACAGGTTGACTGCCGGTAAAATCTAGTAGCTTCAGAAAAGTGCCGGTACCGGGATTCGAAGGAATAGGGCTGCGCATAAACTGCATATAGCCTCAATACAGGGGGAAAACTTTGCCAAAATTAATATACAAATTCCGTTTTAATTGTTCATGTACGGTGAGCCAAATTCGAACCTGCAATAGTTGGAAAATGTTCAGAAGTTAAATTAAAAAAAAAAAACAAGCTTTTTTTAGTTGAAGGTGAGGAACGACATTAAAACTTAAAACGAACAAAAATTATTCTGTACAACCCCTCCTCAACAACCCGCTCTTTATACTAAAGTTTTTTACTACTTTAAAAAGTAAAGTAGTGACAAAGAGACAATTAGTGCAAAGAGCGGGGCGTTGAGGAGGGGACAGCCCCTTCGATATACGGAATAATTTCTGTTCGTTTTAAGTTTTAATGTCACTCCTTACTTTTAGTAATAAAAAAAAAACTTGTTGTTTTATTTAATCAGGCTAGAGACCCATAATTACAACAGAAAAAATTATTATTCATAAAAAAAAGTACAAAAGTAATAGTATGGCTCCCCATTAAATTACATAAACTGTACCACAGCTCAAATACGAGGATGAATCTTGGAAGTATTTTATTGATAAGTAGAGAACAAATTTACCTGTTGGTTTGAAACTGCTGAAACCGTTGGTCTCGGCTGAGACTGCTGCTCACAAGAAGGTCCCGGTGGTCCTTGATTTGTTGGCCTTTGATGAGCTGCCCAATGTGGTGGACCTTGTGGGGGCTGGTTTGATGAACTTTTGCCACCTTGAGGGAACTGAGGGGCGGATTCAGAGGCTGGCTGCCCCTGCAACCAATAACGCCGACCTGGAAAAAAGGAACTTTTCATTAAACCTCATTTATATTGTGTAATTAACATTAAACCTCGCTTTTTCTGTGCCTATAGTAGCCAGGAATTGGATAAAAAGAAAAAATCAAATATATTAAAATCATAAATTGATGATGGCTTGTATAATTTCTAAGCAAAATTTGATGTTACAAATCTGCAAATTTGGAAAGTTTCCTTTATGACACAACAGACTTAGGAATATGGAAGGGGAAAAGGAGAAGGAAGACAGAGAGAAAGAGAGAGAGAAAGAGAGAGAGAGAGAGAGAGAGAGAAAGAGACAGAGAGGAGAAAGAAAGAAAAAAGAGAAAGAGCGACAGAAAGGAGGGAAAATGAGAGTTCTTACCCATACTCTGAGGTCTTGGCTGTTGATTGAATTGCTGAAAAGGTTGATGTGGCATGGGCGATGGCTGAAGTCCTCCCAGCCCAGAAGGAACTACTGATTGTATAGGAGCAAGAGGTAGTCGTGGTTGTTGTGACAAAGATTTAATACGGCCATTATGTGGGTATCCCTAATAAGAGAGTATTTGAATAGAAAATCGAACGTTACAAAGCAACCAAAAGCCAAAAGTAGTACTAAAATGCTTTATGAAAACAGTCATCAAGGGAAGCAATATTTTACAGAAAAAAGGTTTAGTTGATTAGATGGCACCATTGTTTCTCATCGACCAAACTTTGTATCAAGAGCACGTTATTGCCAACTGTTTTTATGCTTTCGGTTTAATCAATTTGAAATAATAATTATAAATTTGTTTATAAGTGGTGAGCGATATCAGCTCATGTTGCGATATAGTACCAGCCGCAGCTTCGTTAGTTTAAATTTTAGTAAGTAACTGCCAGGACTCATAAAAAAAACTTTTGAATTTTAAATTCATAGAAGAAAATTAAGAAAAAAGAAATACTGCTTCCTTAATCGAAACCATGCGAACATTTACTTAAATGAGGGCGTGACCTTATTTGGTTTGTCCAGTCTAAAGTCATCATAAAACACTCATAATAGCTAAAAGCAGGCAAGTTTCTCGCTATGAAGCATAAAAACGGAACAAAACCATAGAAAAAAAAATACTCCACACAACAGAATTTACGAATTAATGAAAACAAAGCATACTATAATTGATAGCACCAGGGACATTATTTGCTATGGGGCGGGGGGCAACTGCCCCCCTCCTGACCCCAGCTTGCTCCCAGGTGAAATCTAGTTTCTGCAAACAGTCTAGTCAAAACTAAGATAAGCCTGCATAATTCAAGCATCCAGCGAAAGAAGTCAGTTTTCTTTAGTATATTTTTGCAGTTATGGTACAATATGGCTCATTTTTTTCACTGTCTTTTCACTTGATTTGGGAAAATTGGCCCCATTTTTAACCCCCCTCCCCTCCAAGATTTTGACGGAATTACGCCACTAGATAGAGGGAAAAATAAATAACAGGCCTACATATAAATGACCAGTTTTTTTTCAAACATAAACCATCGGATATACAGTCTGAAGGTCAGTTACGCAACCACATTATTATTATATTTGTTTCCAACAGAAACTTTGTTTATTTAAAGCAATAATATCACTGAGTGTAGCTTACGAAACCATGTTATTATTGTATTTGTTTCCAGCGGGTATGGGTTTATTTAAAGCAATAACATTACTGAAGGCAAATTACGAAACCATGGTAATATTGAATCCGGGAAGGCGCCAAGACATCGACACGTCAGGACCACTACCCTCCGGGCATCGACAAAATTCGACATAACATCGATAAAAAAGTCCATCAGAACATCGACACGTCAGGACATCGACAGTCATAACATCGACACGTCAGGACATCGAAAGTCACAATCGCTACCCGTCAGAACATTGACACGTCAGTTCATGGACAGTCACAGTCGCTACCCGTCAGAACGACGACAGTCATAACATCGACACGTCATAACATCTAAAATTTTAAAACTTTAGTTTTTTGGGGTTTAGGGGGAAAAGATATGGTTAGGTTACGTATTTAATATATGCTATGCTTTACCCCCCCCCCCCCCTGATGTGCAAATATATAGCCGAAATTTGTTTCTAAACTATTATTTAGTTATTACTATTATATAAACTTACAAATTTTTTCATAACGAAAATCCGTCAGAACCATTAACCGTCAGAACGTCGGCAGTCATAACACCGACAAGTCATAACATCTAAAAAAAAATTCATAACGAAAATCCATCAGAACCACTGACCGTCAGAACGTCGACAGTCATAATATCAACACGTCATAACATTTAAAACATTTTTAGATGTTATGACGTGTTGATGTTATGACTGTCGACGTTCTGATGGGTAGCGATTGTGACTGTCGATGAACTGACGTGTCACTGTTATGACTGTCGACGTTCTGACGCGTAGCGATTGTGACTATAGATGAACTGACGTGTCGAAGTTATGACTGTCAACGTTCTGACGGGTAGCTATTGTGACTGTCGATGTCCTGACGTGTCGATGGCCTGACGTGTTGATGTTCTGACGGATTTTCCTCGTCGACAAAATGACATTTAGGGCTTGTGACGGTTAGATAAAATGGTAACATTCCCATTGAATCCGACCGCGCTCAGCCTTAAGCTATATTAATGGTATAAAATAAGATTCTATTCCATTTTATCGCATAGTTCTCGCTTACTGTTAAAGGGAGACACATATTCCGTTTGATAATAGTAGGAGAAATAATGGACTCTAGAAAGATAAGATTTTTTTATTAATATATATGGGTTAGAATTCCCCCGACTCTTAAGAAGCCATGGTCACTAACAAGCACATTGTTAAATGTTTTTAGCATGGGGCCAGTAAATAATTTCATAGTGATAATCTGCCCTCCCTCCCTGGCCATCCAGGCTCCCAAATGTCCAACCCTGCCCTTTTCGGAGGAGGGAGGCTCAATGTCCCTTGACTCTCCATGAGGCCCTACCCCTGACCAATGAAATTCTATGGGGGCCCTGGCCCAACTAGGTCCAAAAACTCCCAGCGGTTAATGACGTTTTCTCACACTATACCTCTCTGCCCATATGAAGTTAGACACCTGATTCCCTTCATGGCCACTGGCCAAGCCATGGTGCTCCTTGGCCTCAACTACCCCCCCCCCCCCCAAAAAAAAAAAAAAAAAAAAATCCCACTTTTACGCAATTTTTCACACACTATACCCCCGCTTATGGAGACCCCCCCCGGTGATCCACTAGCCTTCAATTGCCCATGGACCTCGATTCCCCCTCGCAAAAAAACAACTAAATATTCTCTCTTTCTTGCAGTACAACTCTGGTCAAGGACCGGCTAAACGCCAGAAAAGTTCGAGTTTTACCGTCAACATTGATAAGGAAGCCACAACCGCAGGTCATCAAATTGCAACTTAAGATTTACTTGTACGTTCGGGTAAGAGGAAACCTTGATTGGGTCGACAACCATCTTAGTCCTAATACACTCGAGGGAGTGCTTGCTGGACTAAAAAGTTATAACCTTCATCCATTTTCCTCGTATACAATGAAGAGGAGGGGGATTTGAAGCACTAAAAAGCAGCACAAGTTCACCCCAGAGTTTTTTTTTGTGTCTGAATTTAAACTATAAAACTCTGCCTAGACCATTTAAGTATTTAAATAGTTGTTTTTGGGACCCCTTTAATTCTTTCATCGAGCGCAGCATCCGGGCCGACCCCGTTGATGTACTACATATTTATGCTGACAAAAATTCGAACCAATTGGAATCCCAAATTCATGATTGGGGTGGAAAATATGGGGTGAAAGCTTTCATGTCTCAAAAAGCTTTCTATATTAATGAAAAGTCGGGTGAAGTGTTTTCTGTCTATATACTGACTGAAAATCAAACTCTTTGCACCGACTTACACGATTTTAAGGGTGCATATTTCGGCTGGGTTGATGGTTTAGTAACAAAACTGGATGATTATACATAGCGGAACAGTGGATTAGCAGATTTACATACTGAAAATTTATGTTTAAATGTGGTTAAATTTCAAAATAATTTATTTTAAGCGGGAGGAGTAAGAAATTGTTAATGTATAATTCAGATTCAAGTGGTTGCAAAAGTGTAAAAAGTTTTTGTTTCGGTACTGGAATGCAATTCTTCAAACATACCTTTCTAGTTCCTGAACACGTTTGATAGATAAAGCTACAAAGACACACTTGTACGATTTTGCAATTAACTGAGGGCCAGAGGTTTCCTAAAGTTGATTTCAAATGTTTAACAGGTAACTTTCCGGTGACACCAAAAGAAATAAATATTTTTGATTGGTCTAATAGCCATTTGGGCATTGGTGGTATCGTGCTTCAACATGATAGTGAACTTAAATATGACGAGAGTAAAAAACAAAGGGGATTTTATACTAAGTGATATCAACTAAATCTGTTAGGCACTAGGCATGGCTTCTTTACGAATCTCCCGAAGATCCGGATTCAATTCGCCATTTTTTTGTATCACCGACATCAGTAGAGTCTTAAGCGAGGGGAAAGGAAATAAAAGAGGAACATGCTTCTGTTGTTACATGTGTCTCAAGTTTTCGGAATGAAATAAAACTAAAACATCATTTGAGGCATTGCAAGCATCACGGCTATCAGTTTATGGAGGCAGTTTCAGGGAAAAGAACTATCCTTAAATTAAAAAACCTTCAAAATTCACTTCTTCAAAATGACAAGGTAGGTCTTGACTCCGAAGCCAAACTAGTGTGCGACCCACCAAATTCCAAACTTGTTAATGAGCATTAAGCAATTGCAGTCTCTCTTGCCTATGCCCAAAGAGACTTGATCATTACCATGAAATTGGTTGAGGTATTTCAGACAATGGAAGGGATATATTGCAGCCTTGACAGTACTTTTTTAAGCTGCAAATAAGTTCATTTTAAGATTGCATCAAACGTGCTATTCTATGCCTATTTCACCAGAGGATGATGTAGCAATTACGACTGAGTTAATGTGTTGGGTTTGCCATGGGGAAGCTATTAATGGAAAAGATGCGGTGTGTAACCACGATCACCTTATTGACCTTCATTCTTCGGGAGGTAATTGTCGGGGTAGGCCCACAAATCATGTAATATAAACGTTAAGCGACAATACTTTCTACCGGTTTATATAGCCAATTTCAACTATGGTCTGAAATTCATACTAGAGGTGGCATGACTACAGAAAGGGGAAGTTGTAGAGAGCGCAAAGGTAAAGGACAGCTTTTCGCATAAAATTATATCCAAATCATCTGAAAAGCTGCTAGTTTTCGATTTTATATGAAAATAAATTATGAAAAAGAACACTTGAACAAAATCCATTTTTTAGATTCCTTTAGCTTCTTCCCCAAATCCCTTAGTGCATTGATTCAAGACCAAAAAAGTGATGATTTTAATCATTTCCCGCCTCCTTAAGCAACGCTTTCCCGATGATGATATGTATAGTTTATTAAAATGTAAAGGCGCTTATCCTTACGAAAATTACAACTGTACTTCAAAGTTTCGTGAAACAAATTACCTCCCCCCCCCCCCCCCCCCCCCCCCCTAATCTAATCGCTTCATGATTCACTTCACGAGCGTCAATTTATCTCTGTCGAGTAGGAATTTGCTAAAGAAAAGTTCGGGGATAGGGAGGGTGTAAAAATGGTGCAAAGTATAGTAAACCGCAAGTGATGTATGGATATTCTTGGACACTGTGTAACAAGGATAAAATCTATCAGGAATTTTGGTTGGATTTGGGATATTGTTTCTCTACTTCTCATCTGGTGATGGACTTGATAATTAAAATTAGCAATGAAAGCAAATGGTTGAGAGCGGAAATTGTTCAACACCACTTATCCTTACGAATATTACAATTGTACTTCAAAGTTTCGTGAGAAAAATTATTCCCGCCACCCTCTAATCGTTTCATGATTCACTTCACGAGCGTCAATTTATGTCTGCCGAGTAAAAATTAGCTAAGTAAAAGTTTTGGGAAATGGAGGGTGTAAAAATGAGGGGAAATATTGTAAACTGTACTTGACAAGTGATGTATGGACATCTTGGACACTGTGTAACCAGGATAAAATCTATCAGGAATTTGGGATATTGTTTTTCTACTTCTCATCTTGTGAAGGACTTGATACTTAAAATCAGCAATGAAAGCAAATGGTTGACAGCGGAAATTGTTCAACACCTATTGGTAGAGATACCAATGAGGGGCGGGTATATTTTTCATGGCGACCGTTACTGGAAACAAACCCAACTGGACTTGCCGGCTAAAAACAGGTGGTGGTGTGTAGCTTTTCCAGGCGGGATATGCGACTCTGGAATTGTTGAAGCGAAAAACAATAACAAATATTCAAAAGACAAAACAATAAAAGAAGCTGCAGGTTTTTTAGTGAAACGTTTCTCCTTAGGTGAAACCCTGTCGCGAACCGTCCAGTGCTCAAACGCGAACGCAAATACAGTTACCAATTACGGGGGTACCTTAATGCCTTAGACCAATAAACTTACTTTTTAATTTCTTTTGTTGACGAAAGTGATTTTGAAATTACCGAGGTCAACCGTGACATGGAACTCTGGAAAAATATGTTGCAAGTACATGTAAAACAGATGCAAAACTGAAGTGTAAAAAACTGATAGGGAAAATGATAATTTCTATGGATAATAACAAAAAAAATGTCCTTTGGTCTACTTAGAAAAGCTAAGGTACTCTAAAGGTTAGATAAAAGGTTGGGTAAGGTCAGATAAAAATAAGAATTAGTTTTCGTCAGTTCTCCGTTTTTTCACAGATATCTTTTTTCATTTACTTTCGACTCAGCCTTTATTACCTCAGGACGCTCAAGAACGTCTGTATTTCGTCACGTCTTGTATGCTGTATACGTCACGTGTTGTAATACTTATGAGTTAGTGTTTGATGATTATTTGTATCCCACCTCCTTTTCGGGCCGTAGAGCCTTTGTGGGGATTAATAAATTATGTTTGCTTGATGATATTTGTGTTTTACGTAGAAAATATATTTTGTCTTATTCTAAAATCCGAGAAAATGGAAGTGAAACGTTTTTTTTAAGCTTTGCGTTTGCCGTTTAGTAGGCCAGAAAAATACACCCTGAAAGGAGGGTTACTGGAAAATGTGTAAGCTTCAGAGGAGACATTGTAAATTTCCGAGAAAAATTTTGTCTGGTGACTTTCCAACTAAAGACCGCTGATAATGATGAACAAAAAACAAAAGGTTTTTTTTTTTATGGATTCTGTAGTATTGCTCATTTCCTATTGAGTATTATCTTCTCCCCTTGTCTCCCCAGTTATAAATTTTAATCAGAGGGCTAGACGCTTTAAAAAAGAATGAACTTCATTAGTTGGCAGGAATATGCTGAGGGAGAATATGCTTTAAATAAGATAGAGGGGCTATATCATCAGAAAAATCACAGTCATTAAGTTAGCGATTTTGATTCAGCTAGATTTTTGCTGTGAAATTGCATACAAGAAAGACCTTGAATTAAAGCTTCAGAGAGAACTTGAACATGGAAGAAATACCTGGAGACAACGGTTGCATGAGAAAAATTTAATATAAAACAAAGACTTAGAGATAAAGCTTGCGTGAGAAAACTGAATATAACAAAGAAAGACATGAAGATAAAGTTTTCGTGCGTGATTTTGACAATGTGAAAGAAGAGCATGGCGAAGTATTTAATGGCTGTGGTTGAAAACAAAACTACAAACCAAATAATGCTAATGACACTTTGAGAAAGAAAGGCCAAGAGTTATACAATAGGCAGATGCTCAGTTAAAAAAAAACATTGTCACAAGTCAGTAAAGGGCCCAATAAAAAAAAATCCAGTACTAGCAATTTTAGAAGGAAAAAAAAAAATCAAATAATGCTAATAAATACTTGGACTAATTAAAATTGTACTAAAGAGCTGGGAAATAATATGTTCGTTCGATGGTCCTAAAAAAATAATAAGGTTTTAGAGGAAGAAAAATATACCTCCTTCCTTTTTTATTCCTATGTCTTTTCTCTGTTCTAGAGTTAATTTTTTTAATATCACTTTGCAATTCTTTACAGCTTACATCTTATTTTCTGTTCTTCACTGCTTCTAATCTCACCTAAGTTTTGTTATAAGATAGGTTATCATTATCAGACAAAATTCAGAGAGCAAAATTTTTATATTAATATCATAAATTTTATGCCAATATTTGATATCTGATATCATAATAGATTAGCAGCTTGAACTCAAATTCCTTGAAGCTTGACAATCACAAAGAGTAAACAGCACAATAGGTATTGGTATAGATGGATAAAACAAAATCTTAAGCTTTAACTACATTCTGGAAAAACGGGAAGAGAATATTTTCAGATTTACGATAAAAGTTATCAATTTATGAATTTACTTCTTAATCTTTACTTCCAGTGGCTTGTGAATAAACTACATGACCAATAAGGTGAAAACTCAAAAATTGTAAAATACTGGTAACGAATAGGGAAATTCAACCACCAAAATACATACATGATATTGAGGAACAGTTTTAGAAAGAAGTCTAAGGCCGCGAAGCTTCGAAGCAAAACGACCAAAGACTAGAACGTGGTAAAGATAAATTCGGGCTTGAAAAATATGATTGCTTTACCCGATATTGCTCACCTGATATTGGCAACCTCTGCAGCAGCTTTTTAGAGAAATGACCAAAAAGCCGGAAGTGCTGAGATTTATTTGGAATTTGATAGACAGGTGCCTACACCCAGAGAACCTAATCTCATCAGATGGCTTAACTTCACAGCATATGCACGATCAGGCTTCCAAACTTTAAGGTTCGGATTTTCCTTGACTTGTGAAACTTTAAAGCCAGCCAGATCCTCAACCGATAAAAAAATCCAATAATCTAAAATTTATTCCGGTGAGTCTAGTTGACTGTAGCTACTTATCCATCAATTTTCAAGAGGATCAAGGTACTTTCCAGAGGAAAGTCGGTGGCACTAGGAAATGACAAAAGCTTCTAAAATCCATTCCCTCTATCCCCTTGCCCGAAGTTCCTTGTCAAATAAGCTTCAATCAAATCTTAGCAAGCTTTTATATAGCTGGGAGAAGGAGGGAATGTTCACGTTCGCAAATCCTGATTATAATATGCAGTTGACTCAAGGTAGTAAAAAAAAAAAAAAAAAATCAAATTTCAACCCGATCGTAGAAGAAAAGAACTGTTTAGCTGTAAACTATCAACCTTTCATCTAAAACTTAGCGAAAGCATGGGGAGCTGAGGATGTTGAAAGGGTCACTGGCATGCTCCCTTTATTAGAAAGAGTATACATATGTACTTTATTTAGAAAAGCGAAATTACTGCATAAATTTATCTTCTCAAAACATTATTTTGCGAAAGTTTGATTTAAAAAGTGCTTGATGGGGTGGTAATCCTTTTAACATTTAGAGTAATTCTGGATTTTAAATTAAAAGCGAGTGGAAATTACATAAAAAGTTTCTTTCACGCAAAAATTAAAGAGCGACATTAAAATTAAAACAAACAAAAACTATTTCGTTTATCAAGGAACCCGCTCCCGCATTCACCCTCTGCTCTTTATACTAAACGCTAAATTTTTGTCACCAATGCTTTAAGAAACACAATGCTTTGAAAGCACAAGGTCAATTAGAATGGATAAAAAAAAAATACTCTCTTTTATTCTCTCTGGACGTAATGATGGGAAATATCGCCAAGGAGTCGGCTTTCATATGTCTAGGAGGGCTAGAAAATCTCTGATTTCTGAAACTCCCATATCCAAGCGACTTATTATGATCCGGCTGAAAGGATCACCTGTCAATATCATAGTAATCCAAGTTTATACCCCTGACTCCAGTAAAGGCAATGAGGAGTCTGAAACTTTTTATCTCCAGCTTCAAAGCCAAGTCGATTCCGTCCCTACAAAGGATGTAGTCTTTGTCATTGGTGACTTTAGTACCATTGCTGGCAAGGACCACGCAAGCCCTGAAGATATGATGGACAAGCTAGGCAAAGGGCAACTAAACGAAAGAGGGGAACGCCAAATAGAATTCTGCCGAGACAGTTCTTTAGTCATCGCAACACAGTCTTCAAGCACAGACCCCGACGTAAAACTACCTGGAACTCCCATGACAGAAGAACTCAAAATTTCATTGACTATATTCTTGTGTCTATACGTTGGAAGTCGTCTGTCACTGATACGGCCATACTAGCTAATGGGGAATTTGACAGTGAACACTCTTGTAATGTCTAATTTAGAATGAGACTTCAAACAGCCTCAAAGCTGCCTAGAAAGCTCTCCAAATTTCGAGTAATCTCCTCAAACTTCCCACTACCTCTGGATAAGAGTGACATTAACAACCTGGTGACTAGCACCACGCAAATGTTCTGTGATGTTGCCCTCTCCCACACTGGGTGTCCTGAAGGATAGCCAGAAGCCCGGAATCACAGATGAGATCATTTAACTCTGCGACGAAAAGCGCAAAGTCGCCAAAAACTTTACAGAGAAAGAAGAGACAAATACATGCAACTCAGAAGGGCTTTAAAGAAAGTAATAAGCCGCACTCAACGTACCTTTGTTAAAGAAAAATGTGAGCAGTATGAAACAGCTTTTAAGAAAGGAGACTCACACTTCATGTACAGGTGAGATAGGTATCTGGCAAAAAGAAGGATTTTGGGGCTTGCTCCTTCCTTGACGAACACGGCAACCAGTATGCAATCCTCAGATGTAATCCAACCTATTTGAAAGGAACACGTTGACAACAAACTAAATTCAACCATCCTCCCTGACCCTTATGTGTTATCCAGTTTCCCAGTAATTGCTACCGATCCAAGACCCCCCCCCCTTGCTTTGAAATTGAAGGAGCCATCAGAGATCTCAAGACCAACAGAGCTGTTGGTCCTGATGGAATACAGCCTGAACTTCAGAAACATAATAGTGAATCTGTCGATGATGTTAGTCCTCGATGATGAAAACAACACTAATTTAATGGTGTTATGTCAAAAAAATGATGTTAATCATAAAAACCACAACTGCCTGGGAAGTTGGTCACTTCCCCACACCATGGTGTGAAGCCACAGTAGTCCCTCTCCATAAGAAAGGCTGAAAACCAGTCTGTGACAACTACCGGCCCATCAGTGTGACCAGCCAATCTGCTAAAATAATGAAAAAAGTCATGTTAGGGCGCATTTGAGCAATATGCTGAGCAGCTAGCCCAGAATACCAAGCAGGTTTTAAACCTAACAGGTCAACAGTAGATCAGATTTTCACAGACCATCATATTATGGAAAAATATCTTGAACGAAACTGAGTATCTGCCAGCTCTTTATAGATTTCAAACAGACCTTTAACCTCGTTTGAACAAAAGGCCTATGGCACATTCTCTTCACTTTGGAATTCCACCTAATTTAGTCTCTCTCATAAGGGAAATGTAAACGAAGTTCAGAAGCCGTGTTATGACTAGAGAAAGCCTTACCAAAAGCTTTGCAACATCAACCAGTGATTTACAAGGTTGCTTGCTATCACTGGAGCTCTTCAATCTCTTTTAACTGCAGTCCTTTCAGTGACTGATAGCCCATCTGGTTCCCTCATAGGAGGGGTAATGATAGACAAACTTACTTATGCCGAAAATATAGCCCTAATTACTGATTCCCTCCATGATCTTCAATCCTGGACTGGCATCATCCATACGACATCCAACGTTTTTGGGATGACCATCAACACCTCAAAAACGATGGCTATGCACGGCTCATGTAAAACTGATTCCCAGGTATGATCTAGCCCCCAGCTTGAACATGATAAGATAGGGTGGGTCGATACATTTACCTAACTTGATAACTTACTCACCTCCAACCATAACCACTCAAAAGATATTAAGAGACGTCTAGCACTAGCTAATTCCAACTTTAAAAGTCTGATGCCCATCCTGAGGAGGAAGAACTTACCAATACCGCTTAAAGCGAGGCTATTTAACTCGTTTATCACTTCTATCACCATTTATACCTGTGAATCCTGGACTGTAAAATAGATGATAAGTATTGACTTGCTGCCTTTGAAACAAAATCCCTGCGACGTATTGCTGGTATTACTTATACAGATAGAATTTCCAACATTAAGCTTCTCGGTTTTCTCAATATCAAACTCACCATAATAGACAGAATAAAACTGCAGCAGCTTAGATGGCTAGGGCACATACAACGTATGGATAGCACTCGTCTCCCGAAGATAGCCTTTGAAGTACACGGTTCTCGACCTAGAGGGGGGCCCCCAAAGAGGTGGAAGGACAACTTCTCGTTGCTTAGCCTGTCGCACCTTCTCCACCTTGCAGAGGATAGAAGTACGTGTAGGAATTAGATCAATAGAATGTTGAAAAAAGAGACCCCAAAACAAGCTCCAAGGACGGATGGGACTTAAGTCAATTAATTCAAAAGGAAAAAAATTTGAAATGTCACAAAAATGGAAAACCTTGTTCCTGTGCATTTGCTTTAAACAGTAAATTTTCAGTTCAAAGGTTTTAAAAGCTAATTGGTAAACAAAACCCTTGCAATCAATCATTAACCACATTTGTTCCACTAAGAAATTTGTCAGCATCAGCATTGGGTTAAGGAGGGGGCAGCCCACCTCATATACAGATCATACTCTTTTAAATTTTTATTTATTTAATTGTCCTTCTTTGCCTAAGGTTTCTTTTTGCACTGAACTGAATTGAAACTGAGCAGTCAAGCATTACAAAAATTTAAGCCCTGATTTTTCATTAAGACTGCAAACCTAAGTCAATACATCTTTTAACCTTTAAACATTGTAACACGATTGAAAAAAAAAAAAATAATTCCTTACTCTTGCTTGGTAGCAAATCGGCATACTGTGTAGAAATACCTCCATTATATTCACGCGTTCTTGGTGCTTGGGATTTGCATTCACGTAAATAAGGATCAAAATGTGACATATTTGACTCTGAAAAATAAAAGATATTTGAATAATAAATTCACATAAAAAAGGATCAGTTAACATTTATCTAATGGGCTATACCTCAAAACTGGGAAACCTCCCCACCCCAACCCATCACACTTTTGTCCAATGATTCTTGTGCTCTGCCTTTTAATCATACTGAACGCAATATTTCAGAACTAGTAAAGGATGTCATATTTATAATGCCTTATTTCTTTTACTGATAGAACAAAAGCTCACAGAACACTCCAGGGGGACTCATCTAATTACACATTTTGATATCTAGTACCATTTTTAGTGACAAAACCCATCAGAGGGTGCTCAAACACATTTTGTTCTTCCAGGCTCATCTGTAGCCTTTTGCTTTCAAGGCTACAGAGCAGGTTCTCAGGGACCAGAGCCCCAAACCTATTTTTGGGATATACTTATCCAATCTGACTCTGAATTCTTTGACTGTTCCTTTTAGTTCACCAATTAAAGTGACATGCATTTTTTTTTATTAATGAGTTTAAAAAGAAACTCTGCAAAACACTTGGTCTGCTGGCAAAAATTAAAGGATTATTTGAAAAATATACTTTAGGAAAGCTTTACAACTTAATGTTTGCACCGCATGTGTTTTTTATAGCTCCTTTTTTGGAATCTCTGTAACTGAAAAAAAATTAGGCTCCAATTTTACCGGTATTCCAAGCAGACTCGTTTTTAAGACCAGTGTAAGAAAATATCCAACTTTCCGCTGTACCATCTATTATATAGGTCTACTGTTGGGTATACTGATAGTTCCCTTATCTTAGCATTGATTTAAGTTTCTAGTTGTTTTTCTTTTTTGTCAGATATGTTGGTCATTTTACCATATAGTCATTAATTATTCAAGTTTTTTTCCCTTTTCTTGTTTGTTCTATTACTCTTGTTTTGCTTTTCTTTCTCTCTTTTATATACTTCTCTAGTGTATTTTTGTGATATAATGACAGAAGGTAAAAATAAATCCTTATTATTAATATTAGATGGTAATGTACAAAAATGGTGAATCCAACCTCTTGTAGAATTTTAATTTTTTCGTAAACTTTTCTTCCTGAATTCTTAACATTCTTACCAGACAATAATTGAATTGTAGTTTTTTTAGATAACTATTATAACTTTTAAGTGTATGGCAAATATCTATACAGATGAACAGGACAAAATATGCGAAAGATAGATAATTTTATTTGACAAAAGAAATACAGAACATTTTTGCTGCGCCTGTTAAGAAACCCCCTAAGGGCCTGTTGGCAGCAGGTGGGAGTCTTTTATTCTAGATTTTCAAAAAAAAAATATTTTAGGTTATTCTACATGGTAATAATACTAAATCCACGCATGTACAAACAACCATCCTACTTACATAAAACACATACATAAATTTTATTGTTTGGCAAGGAAAAAATATTTTGGCTGTGGCCTTGAAAGTTACAAGATGATTTACATTCCGTATCACAACCGGTATTATATTCCATACACAAGGAGCAAAATTTCTTATTACAAAAGAAGCTCTAGTCGTTTTTCTAAATTGATGTACTAGATTCGATACTCCTCGTGTATCATGACTATGATATAAATCTGGATAAAACAAAGCAAATGAGTATTAAATGAAAAAATGTTTCAAAACCAACAGTTGCCTAGAATCAGATAAGAAAATTCAGGTGATTGTTAAATATTTGATTTAATAATGCCTTTAAATTTCTAGATGACGTTTAATTACATTTAAAGTTTAATTACATCACCACTACAATAAATCTCCTGTATACAGAGTAATTTTTATTACCCATCCTCAATCGTGATAAGAAGGTTCATTTTTTGTTTATGGGCTTGGGGGAGGGGGAGACTCTCTGCTCAAAATTGACTTATTTCATTATCTTTTATGGAATAACATAATGGATCCACTTATTCCATGAAACTGATAATTTATAAGCAAAATTTCTTGGCTTACAGGATCAAATACCTTAACAAAAATAGGAAAAGTTTTATTGATGGTTAAGAGTTAATACATATACCAGTTTTTGCTCAATAGTATGATTGGGGGATATGACTCATGATTCTTGGTATGAAGAATATATCAAGATTCATTCCGAATTGCAGAGTTTTGATGGTTTAACCTTGTTTCTGAAAGAACAATTACTTAAATAACAAACGGGTCAAAATTAGACGATAGAAATTATAACTGAAATCTAAACCTTGAAAATTCAGGTAGAACCTATTACTAACCTATAATCCTATTTTATATTATAGTATCCTATTTTATATTATAATATACTGTTTATATTAAACTATTATTAATATCGGAACGGAACGTAGTATGTAATTAATAAAAAGAGTATTTTTAGAAAATAGGATTTAACATTAATCTGTGTTCACCCACAGACATGTGTGATCGCACTGCAGGGACCATCAATGTTGTTCCATCTTTGCGTTATAAATTAGAAAGGTGTTATCGACAAACATTGGTCGAAGTGCTTTTGTTCAGTTCCATGGTTAAATCCCCAAGTTTACTATGATTAAGGAAATATTATAAATCATTCCCAAAAATTAAGAATGATAAAAGTCCAAGGACGAAACGTCGGGGTTCGCCACACTGGTTATGCAGCTTTCGAGATTGATTATTATCAGTAGGGATTTTCTGGAAGCGGTCTAAAATGGGACTTTGTTTAAAGCACTGGTCAGCCTATTCCATAAAATTAACAATTCATAGACAAAATTTCTTAGCTCTCAGGGTCAAATAAACCTTAACAAAATAACGAAAAATTTATTCATAGTCAAAAGATGTACACTTAAATAACAGTCCAGTAGGGGAAATCCTTTTATTAGACAGTAAACCACAACAAAATAATCTCTGGATATTTATAGGATATATACAGTTTTATTATTCTCCATGACCACACTGCCTTTTCTACGACGAAAACGATAAGAATTCATAATAGGGATAGGTCCTTTTATTAGACAGTGAAACGAAAATATAAAACAAAGACTCTAAATATTTTGATGACACAGTCGGTCATCATCATCAGTAGAGTTACTTACTAATCAAAATTAAAACAAACTGCTTTTATACTTTGACCCAGAAGTGATTATTTTGTTTAGTAATAAAAGCAGTTTGTTTTAATTTTGATAAGTAAGTAACCCTACTGATGATGACGACCGACTGTGTCATCGAAATACTTAGAGTCTTTGTTTTATATTTTCGTTTCACTGTCTAATAAAAGGACCAATCCCTATTTGGAATTCTTATTGTTTTTGATATACAGTTTTTTTTTTTAGTTTATCTGCTGATGACGGCCAATGTTTATATGACCGACATTTCCAGAGATTATTTTGTAATGGTTCACTATCTAATAAAAGGATTTCTACTGTATAAGGATATATACATATCCACTCACTATCTGTTGATCCGCTTTTTCGCTCACTATCAAATGTTGACCAGGGGGTCCCTCAAAGGTCGATTTTAAGGCCAGTATTGTTCTTAATTATTACGTATATGAGGGGGCTCGCCCCCTAGTCAATACCTCGCTCTTTACGTAAAGGTTCGATTTGTGTTCCAATTCTTTAAGAATGACCCCTGAAACAAAAAGGCCGTTTAATTAGAATAAATAGCTATTTTGAAAGTACTAAATAAATTTTTACTGTAAAGAGCAAGGTATTGACAAGGGGGCAAACCCCCTCATATATGTAATAATTTCTGTTCGTTTTTAATTTTAATAATGCTCATTACTTTCAGTTAAAAAAGCTTGTTTTTTTTTATTTAATTAATTAAAAAAAACTTTTTCCAAAAAATAAGTTTTTTAAAAAAAATTAAAGAACTCCATTAAACCAAAATGAACAAAAATAGAATCAAATAACCAATTAAGCATACAACTACCACAAATCAGTATCAATAAGTAAATGAAACCCAAAACAAACAGAAATTAAATTTTACATCCAAAAAGTAATGAGACTTAGTCTATAAAGAGAAATTTAGTCATCCAGTATTAATAACACCTCAAAAATTCTTCAAAATAGTTCCCTTGGGCGTCGATGCAAGGCTGCCAGCGCGATTTCCATGATTTATAGGCTCCCTCGAAGTCAGCTTCTGAAATGCCTTTTAAAGAGTTGGTTATGGCCTTCTGGATGGCGACAACGTCATCAAACGGCAACCTTGGAGGGCGGTTGTCAATTTGGAGAACAGAAAAATGTCTGCCGGGCTTAAATCAGAGCTATACGGAGGCTGTGGTTAAGTTAGAACCCCTACCCGGGCCAGGTACAATGTTGCATGGAAGGTGGTATGGCTTGGAGCGTTGTCGTGGTGGAGGTTCCATCAATTGGCATTATCTGGTCGTCTCCTCTTTACGTTTTGGTGCAGTCACGCAAGGATGTCTTTGTAGAAAGCAGCGTTGACAGTTTGTCTTTGAGGCACAAACTTGCTGTGTACCACCCCACGGTTGTCAAAAAAGACTATGAACATGGTCTTGACCTTTGACTTTGCCATTCTTGCTTTCTTGGGCCATGAGACCCCTTTGTGTGCCACTCAGAACTCTGGCGTTTGGTCTCAGGGTTGTATTGGAAAACCCATGTTTTGTTACCTGTTATTACGGCATGTAAAAAGTCTGCTTCACCTTCCACAACCTCCACCATTTCACGGCAAAGGTCAACTCGTCGTCGTTTCTATTCATCACTCAGCACTTTTGGCACCAATTTTGCACAAAATTTTCTCATGTTGAGATACTAGGTTACAATGAAATGTACTGTCAACTTGCACATGTTAAGTTTTTCTGCTATGATTGCAGACTCAACTGACAGTTTGAGTCCAACAGTCCTTTAAATTTTGACACGTTTTCATCCAATGAACTCGTCGAAAGGCATCCAGATAGATCTTTGTCCTGAGCTGTTTCATGTCCGTCTTTGAAGTCCTTATACCAACAAAAACCTGGGCTTTCGTCATGGCATGGTCTCCATAGGCCTGCTCAATAAAGGCCAGAGTCTTTGAAGCAGTTTTTCCTCAGAGAAAGCAGAATTTGATGGCATATCGCTGCTCTGTTGTCCACTTCATTTTTTACTTTTTATCCTGTGACCAAAATGAAAAAACACACTTTGCAAAACTATCAATCTTCACTCTCTCACTGTCCAGAAGCTACTGCTGCAGGGTGCAATACTTTGGCAAGAACCCAATCACCAATACCACCTATTGAGAGTGCTGTGGTGGCAATTAGAAGGTTGTATGTCAGCCAGTCTCATTGCTTTTTGAACACACCTAATAACAAAACGAGCAAACAAGCAGAAATTAATATTAGTAGGGTTCAAAACCCCTATGCTTTCTAAAAGCCAGAATATAATTTGTACTTTACTGAAAAAAAAATCAAATGAAGTTACTGAAAATAATGCACATTGTCAGTTTAATGTACATAATGCTGATATTTATTCCTTAAAATCCCAATTCATTTTTGATTTCTTAAAGTAATAAATGTGAAAACATTTAAAAGATTTTTTTCAGTTAAGTACAAATTATATTCTAGCTTTTAGAAAGCATAGGGGTTTTGAACCCTACTCATTTTACATTCAACTTGTTTTGAGTTTGACTCTGCTATTTATTTTGTTTCTGTTTGTTTTGGGTTTCATTTATTTATTGATACTGATTTGTGGTAGTTGTATGCTTGGTAGATTATTTGATTCTATTTTTGTTTATTCTTCCCTTTTCTTAGCACTTATCAATGAAACTAAAAAAAAAATCTCAAATTTGGGTTAGAAGTTGAACTGCAGCTTCACAAATACTATGTCATTTTCTTTAGTGACAAAAAAAAGTGAGGTGCTATATTTTGTTGATAGGATTTCAGACTTTCTTGACAAAGGACAGTCAAAACTAAAATTTTTCAAGTGGATTAGAATCACAGATTATACTTTGAAATGGCCAAATGTTGATGACATTTACACTGTCAACAATAAAAATAAATCTTTGCTAGGCCAGTAAAACTGACAGGAGGTGGGTCATTCCACATAGCATTTGGAGATGCTATTCCTGTGGCATATATGCAACACTTAGAAAAAAAGAAGATGTGATCTAGGTCACAATATCACACTCCTTATGATTAGCCAATTTTGTTTATACTAAATACTACATATTTGAAACAGTTTTGTTAGCTTTATTACTTCTACTTTTTGAACAGTGTTTTACACTTTTATACATTAAATGAAGTTGAAGAAAAACAAAGAAACAAGAACATAAATGTTGAATACACCAGGTTCCACCCAGAGCTTGTTGTTTTCTGTTGTTGTTTGATTGTTTGTTTTTTGTTGTTTTTTTTTTTTTTTGCTGTATTTGATGCTTAAGTGCGAATTCAGCCCTTTTGGGCTTGTGATAGCCATTTTTCAGCAATAAATCTTATCTTATCTTAGAGCTATCCCCAAAGTATTTTGACATGTGTCAAATACACCAGGTTCCCAAGTATTTTGACACATGTCAAATTGGCTTCTGACTTGCATAGAAAACAGGTAGCTTTTTTGTTGTGTCAAATTTGTAGGTGAAAATACTCTAATTTCAGAAAATCAGAGTTTTGTATCCTTTGCAGATAAAACTCAAACTTCTCATCAAACATTTAGATTCCTAGATGTTTTTCCTATATACTGAAACCCTTTTCAAACCAAAAGTCTTTAAATTAGGACTTCTGGAGTAGAAAAACTTTTTTTACAAAAACTGTCAAATCATTGGTACCTTTACCCTAGCTTATAGCCCTTGCCCTGAGAGCTGAGGTGGGTTAGCCTAAAAGACACAATTACTGGATTTTTCAACTATGCTGAACAAAATGGGTAACTCAAAATTTTGATTAGATGTATTTGAGAGATAGATTGGTGTTAGAGGGGGGGAGTTAATTTTGATCGCCCTCTAACCTTTTCCATGTGTTTTAGGGGTTGTCTGACTCCAAAAATATGGCATTTAATGATATCTAATAAGCAATAAAATTAACATTGCTAGAACTAATTATGCCCATGCTACTATCTCTACCCTTCCTATATTTTGGTAAATATTTTGCTGTTCATATTATTGACTTTTAAATAAAATGAACATACCACTCAGTGCCTCTTTTTAATGCTCTTTCCAAATATAGTAATAATTTTTGCTGAAAATGAATTTTACCCCCACATCTATTTATACCAATTCAGGGTATATATTTACAAATTGGGAGGGGGTGTGGGGATTAAGTTTATTTCTGATGTAACTGAGAGCTAAGTTTAAACATCACCCCCACCCTCCTAATGTGTATATATACACACCACCCTGAACTAGCCACCACCCCACCCTGAATTAGTATATATAGGGGTGGGGTAAAATTCATTTGCAGCAAAAGGGATTATTATATTTGGAAAGAGCATAAAAAAGGCATTAAGTGGTATGTTCACTTTAGTTTCAAGTCAATAATATGAGCAGCAGAATATATACCCATAGACTATTTCTAGGGCTTGGAAGACTGCATGAAAAAAAAAGAAGTCTGTCTAGGCAGTCTAAATTTTGAAAAAAAATTTCTTAAATTTTGAGTTTTTAAAACTCTTTTTCTTTTATCTGCATTTAAAAAACATGTTTACTATGGTATCAGCAGGATTTTGAGCAACACCAAGGTTTTTTTTTCAAATTTGAGAAATAGCCTAGCTTAATTCTTTTTAAAATTTTATAGGCTCAATCAAGATTGTGCGTGACCTGAAGCTCAAATCTTTTCCTTATGCCTCATTTGAGTTGCAGATCAGTTTCTGTAGGCTATGTTTTGCAATAGCCTACAAAAATTGTCCAGGGTCATCAAAGACCAATGCCTTTCTAAAGGAGGTGAGGTGGGACCAGATACTTTAAAAGCCTTCCTGGGGTATCTTTGAGGCATGGGTGCCCATAAGGGAGGAGGCAGGGGGCGCCTGCCCCCCTGGCTGAATGAAGTTGCCTTATTTTTTTTTTGTTCTGAGATTTCTATGATATAGCATTAAAAGTACCCAATTAGACAAGGTTTGCTCCCCCCCCCCCTTGAAATTCAGCTTATGGGCGCACATGCTTTGAGGTTCTGAACTAAAAATTGACTAAGCTAGGCAACTTTCCAAGATACAATGACAAAGTTTCTTCATCTTCCTTAGCTATCTCCTAGGCTATGTCAAATGAATCTGAAAATTGGTACAAGAATCAAAATTGGCTTGATATGTGGGCAATGTCTGATCTGAGAGATTTGAGTCTCCTCTTGACAGCAATGTTCAATGTCAGGTGAGACTTCTTCCAAAATGACTAATTGGCTCCCTTCTCAGCACAACAACATTAGCTGCAACTACTTTCAACACAGCAATTATTAATTCACCTCTGCTTCAATCTAAAAAGAACAATCTTCCTTTATATATGCAGGCAATGTGGTATGAAGCTATTTTGAATTTGAATTTAGTGTCATAAATTCTTTCATTACACCGTTTTTCCCATTACATCCGGTACCGTTTGAGCACCCAGGTTCGGGCATTTTATAAATAGCACGTTCTTTTCATAAGCAACCAGTATCCAACACACTTGAAAAGAGATGATAACTCTTTACCATTAGTTACACTGCTGTGATTTTGCGCCAATACAACCGTATTTGCGTGACCAATCAAATTTGATCAGTTTTTTGCTGCAAGTTTATGCGTTATAATAGTATGACAGCGGCTTTGATTTGATTTAGTTCAATATCTCCCTAAATATTTCCTTACTATTACACCTTAATACCCTTAGCCTCAGTAAAAGTCATAATTATAGCGGTAGTATAGTAGTAATAGCCGTAACATTCACATAGTGCATTTTGTTAGTACAAAACTCGCCTCAACATACTTTGAAATTTTCAACTTAATGCTCTAAGCCATTCCCCTATATTGGAAAATTTCTGTCTCTTGCCTTGAACAGCAAGGGAAATATTTTGGCTTGAAAATCAAGAAAAATGGCAGCTGCTGCAGCATTCTGCCTAAACATCGTCGTTTTTTTTTCTTTTTCTTGTACTTTAGAGCCTTAATTTTGAAAAAAAAAAAAAACATTTTTCGTGAGAATGACGTCACATTCAAATGCATTTAAAAAGCAAAAACGATGCATGTGGTATTTTAATGACACCATACATTGTATAAAAGATGCTGCATTTAGAAAAAGTTTTCATTAGTATAAAATTAACCTAGAGGATGAACTCTCCCCCCCCCCCCCAAAAAAAAAACAAGTTAATGGCCTTATAAGCTCCCTTCACGTGAATACACGTAAAATTTTGAAGTAAAATTTAAGTATCAATATCCTTTTGAACTATCCCCTTTCAAACCAAATGAGTAGCAAAACCACGACTCGAACTTCTGTCCAAACGGACGAGGGCCCAAGCCTAGCGTGCTTACTACTTGACTAGGTCTCAAGTCTAGCGCGCTAACCACTCGGATAGGACGGTTCTGAAAATCCATGGGACGGCTCATTCATGAGATACGCCATATATAATGGAATGCTTCTGATAAGTTTGATTAGTTTCATTTATGTTTCCGTTTTTCATGGGCTAAGAAAGCTTTATATTATAAGGTTTAAAAGCTTTATATTGTTTAATTCTCTAATTCTTTTCAAAGCAAAGGCGGAAGCTAGCCTCTTTTACTTCCGCCTTTGCTTTGAAAATTAGAGAATTAAACAATGTGTAGTTAAATTTGATTCCGTATGTAAACAATTGTTTTAAATTGTTTATTTTAGTTTTACTACTGATGACGGTCACTGTATATGTGACCAAAATATCTGGTATTTTTTTTGAATCTCTATCACTGTTATCATCATCAATGTCTATTAAAAGGATTTTATCCCTATTTGAACTTTTATTTATCGTCATGGAAAGGCAGTGTGGTCTCCGAAATTATCTAAGTCTTTCACTTGAAAAGGGGATTTTCCCTAATCAGCTAAAAGTTGCGAAAGTGATACCGCTTAATAAAGGTGGCCCTAAAAAGGAAATTGAGAATTGGAGACCGATTTCCATCCTTCCATTGTTTTCGAAATTATTAGAAAAATTTGTTCATAAACGTCTATATAGTTTCCTACAGGCTAATGGTTTGCTCAGCACACCCAATGCGGATTTCACAAAGGCCACTCGACGACGAATGCTTTGCAAAAACTTATGGAATCAATTAATAGTGGTATGGACAGAGGTGAAACAGCTTTGTCGGTATTTATAGATATTCCCAAAGCATTCGATACAGTTGATTTTCAAACACCACTAAGTCGGATGGAGTCGTCAGGTGTCCTCGGAAAGTGCTTAAAGTGGTTTGAAGGTTATCTCATAGGGAGATTCCTCGAAGTAGTGTGTAATGATGTGCGTTCAGGAGCATTTCCGGTGACATGTGGAGTACCACAGGATCTGTGTTAGCTCCGCTCCTGTACCTCATCTATGTTGATCTCATGCGTCTTTATTTGAAAGATGTGTGTCTTGTCTTGTTTGCTGATGATACCGATTTAACTGTGTTTATCTTATTTGTGAAGGACCTGGTGAGAAAAGCGAATTTCACATCGGAAAGGCTGGAGATTTTCATCTTATAGATTTAAGTCTATTGTGTGTAATGTTCACAAGATATTTTGAATAACGTTCTGTAGAGATGGTACATCACTGGATGGGTCTGGCCAGGTAACCTTATGTGGTAATCCAGTTCAGCAAGTTGATCATCTCTGCTACCTTGAAAGAAATTACAATAAATAACCAAGTTAAACAAAAAACGAGCAAAAATTAACTTTAGTACGGCTGATAACCCCGATGCTTTCTCAAGACCAGAACATAATTAGCGCTATACTAATAACAAAACACGTTTCAAATGTTTTCACTTTTTTTACTTTCATAAATCAAAAGTTATCAAAACTTTAAGGAATAATATTAGTATATGTTAATTAAACTGACAATCCACGGTCATTTGTTATTTTTCTTTCAGTAAAGCGCAAGTTATGTTCTGATCTTAAGAAGGCATGGGGGTTATTAGCCGCACTAATGATAATTTTAGCTGGTTTTTTGACGAGGCTATTTATTGTAATTTCTGTTTGTTTTTAGTTTAATTTATTTATTGGTAGTGATTTGTGAAAGTTTTACACATAGAAAATTATTTGACTTTATTTCCGTCATTTTTGGCTTAATGCAGCTCTTAAATATTTTTGGAAAAACTTCTTTTATGGAATTTTTTTTTTAATTCATTAATTAATTCAGTGACAAGCCTTTCAACTTGTATATTGTGATTATCCGGATAGAATGTTTGTTATAGATCAATGGATATTAATTTTAGTCAAGTAATAGGTTATTCATGAGTTTTTCCAATGATACTCCCAAGATTAACCAGGTAATGAGAAGTTAATGTGGATTTGAGGTTTCTGACTTGTCTCAGGTCAATAAGGGGCTTGATTTGTTCCGTAAGCCGGTCTGAGAGACATCTGTCATATAAATTTGAGTATTTGGGCGTCAGAGAAAGGAGCAAACACCTTCAAAACTAGGCTTTCCCTCTTTCTTTTTTTTAAAGAGATACGAAATCGTGATTCCATATTTGTGGTAATGGCCCATAGGTGGTAATCTCGTTGAAAAGGACGGCCAAGGGCTTTAAAGGAAAATAAGAGAGGGAATTGATAAGGGGGAGCGGTTGTCCAGAGTGCAGACACTTTTTTTTCTTAGTCTGTCAGTTCTTTTTCTATTAGTTAAAAAAACTTTCCGAAAAATAAGTTTTTAAAATAAAAGTAAAGGCAATTTTAAACTTAAGCTCAGCAGATACAAATACCTGTTAAAATTCAAACTCAAAACGACCAGAAATTACTATTAAAGAATAAATGAAACCCATAACGAACAGAAATTAAATAAACAGTCATAGCAAAAAACATACAATAAGTAATAATATAATTGAATAAATAGATCTTAAAGCGAGTAATGCTTAGATAGAATATGAAAATCAAGCTTAAAACGAAAAAAAAATATTTCGGTATTGAAGTATAAATGAAACTTAAAACGAACAGAAATTAAACAAACAATCAATGCAAACAAACATACAATAGATATTAATGTAAATGAATAAATAAATCTTAAAACAAGTGAGAATTAAATTGAATATACAAATATTGAAAATAAACATTAACATTACCGTAAAATGTTGAATTGATGAGCTTTTAGCAATTAGTATAATTACACATCAAATATTCAGTTTAATTTATTAGTTCTTTCTAAAGCTGTTCAAGACGAATATAGTTTCACTACAAACAAGAGTTTGGATACTACCCCTTCCCTAACTGTAAATAAAAACCAAAAGCCTACTGCGTCATTGGCGCTTAACTGAAGGCGAATTATATTAGAAATATTCTCTTTTCCAGTTCTTACACATTGAAAATAAAAATAAAATATAGTGAAATAAATTCTTGAACTGAGGGATCTTACAACAGTTAATATCATTATACATCAAATATTCAATTTGATGTTGTTCATACTTTCCAAGACTGTTCAAGACACATATAGTTTTCAGTAAAGCGCCAATGACGCAGTAGGTTTTAGAACTATTTTTAAAAAAATGGCTATCTCGAAATTTGTATTGGATAGGTTTGGGGAAAAAGGCGTGGGGGGGGGGCTAAGGGCCCTCCGATCTCTTTTGAATGTTAATAGTTGAACTAGAGCTTTCAATTTCCATTTAAATCAACCCTCTCTGAAGTTTATACGTGTAGCCCTTCCATAAGAACCATATATACCCCCAGGGCATAACTTGCAATGCCTGTCCCTGGGCCCTGGGTGGTTGGGTCGACACTGGAGTTTTTTTTATCTGACCTTTGAACTATTTTAAATAAAATAGCTATCTCAAAATTTTTATTGAATCCATTTGTTGAGAAAAGGGGCGTGGGGGGATAGTTGCCCTCTGATCTCTTTTGACTCTTAAAAACTGAACTAGAACTTTCAATTTCCAATGAAATGAGCCCTCTCTGAAGTTTTTATGAGCATCCCTTCACAACAGCTGTATATACCCTCAAGGCATAACTTACAACGCTTACCCCGAGCCCTGAAGAATTGTGTCGACCCCAGAGTTTTTCTTTAAATGATGTTTGAACCGTTTTGAAAAAATGGCTCTCTAAGTTCTTATCGGATGAGTTTTTAGATAAATAGGACGTGGAGAGTGGGGGGGGGGGGGTAGTTGCCCTCTGATCTCTTTTGACACTTAAAAAGGGAACGATAACTTTCAATTTCCAATCATATGAGCCCTCTGCGAAGCTTATACGAGCATCCCTTCTATAAAAACTATATATGCCCCCAGAGCATTACTTACAACGTCTGCCTCCGGGTCCAAGGGGAGTTGCGTCGACCCCAGAGTTTTCGTTATATGATCTTTGAACTATTTTTGAAAAAATGACTATCTCGAAGTTCTTATCGGATGGGCTTGAGGAAAAAAGAGCATAGAAGGGGGGGATAGTAGCCCTCCAATATCTTTTGACTCTTTAAAACGGAATTAGAACTTTCCATTTCCAATCAAATGAGCCCTCTCCGAAGTTTATATGAGCAAACCTTTAAGAAGAACTATATATGTACCTAGAACGCGCCTGCCCCGGGCCCTGGAGAGTTTTTCTAATCTGACCTTTGGACTATTTTAAACGAAATGACAGTCCGTAAAGCAGTTCTTGTTACATGATCTTTGAACTATTTTTAACAAAATGGCTAACTAAATATTTTATCAGATGTATTTTGAGAAAAAGGGCTATGAGGGGGGGGGGGGGGCTACTTGCCCTCCGATCGCTTTTGAATCTTAAGAAAAAGGTCACTAGAACTCTCTATTTCCAATAGAATGAGCCCCCTTTGATGTTTATACGACAACCCTTCTATATGAAGTGCTCTGGGAAACAAATAAATGGAGTGTGAGGGGAGGCTAGCTGCCATCTGATCACTTTTGACTCTTTAAAAGTGAATTACAACTTTCAATTTCCAATCAAATGAGCCCGCTGTGAAGTTTGTATGAGCATCCCTTCCATAACAATCATATTTGCCGCCAGGGCATAACTTAAAAACGCCTACCCCCTGGTCCTGGGGGGCTTTGTCGACACCGGAGTTTTTTTTTTTATCTGAACTTTGAACTATTTCTAACCGAATTTCTATCTCAAAATTTTTATCTGATGCAATTAGGGCGTGGAGAGGAGGGGGACTAGTTGCCCTCCGATCTCTTTTGACTCTTAAAAAGTGAACAAGAATTTTCAATTTCCAATCAAATAGGCCCTCTCCAAATTTTATACGAGCATCCCATAAGAACTATAGATGCCCATAGAGCATTACTTACAACGCCTGCCTCTGGACCCTGGGAGGTTGTGTTGACACAGGAGTTTCCTCTTTCTCGGATATCTTTTGACTCTTAAAAAGTGAGCTAGAACTTTCAATTCCCAATCAAATGAGCCATCTCTGAAGTTTATACAAACATCCCTTTCATAAGAACCATATACGCTCCCAAGACAACAATTACAACGCATACTCCCCAGACCCTGGGGGGTTGTGTTGATACCGGAGTTTTTGCTATCTAATTTTTGAATAATTTTCTAAAAACTGGCTATCGCAAAATTTGTAGCGGATGGGTTTGGGGAAAAAAGGGCGTGGGGACTAGTTGCCCTTAAATCTCTTGACTCTTAAAAAGTGAACGAGAACTTTCAATTTCCAACCAAATGATCCCTCTATGAAGTTTATACGAGCATCACTTTCAAAAGAACCGTACATGCTTCTAGGGCAAAACTTAGAACGCCTTCCCCAGGCCCTGGGGGGTTATATTGACACCGGAGTTTTTCTTGCCCGACCTTTGAACTATTTTTACAAAATTTTTATCTCAAAAATTTCATCAGATGGGTTTGGAAAAAGAAGGTGTGGGGGGGGGGGCTAGTTGCCTTAAGATCTCTTTTGACTATTAAAAAGTGAGCTCGAACTTTTAATTTCCAATCAAATGAGCTCTCTCTGAAGTTTATACGAGCATCTCTTCTTAAGAACATTATGTGCCCCAAGACATAGCTTACAACGCCTGCCCCTGGGCCGTGGGGGGTTGTTGTGTCGACACCTGAGTTTTTGTTATTTGACTTTGAACAATTTAACTTAATGGCTATCTCTCAAAATTTTTATCGGATAAATTTGGGGAAAACAAGGCGTGGGGGGGATAGTTGCCCTCCAATCTGTTTTGACTCTCAAAACCTGAACTAGAACTTTCAATTTCCAATCAAATGAGCCCTCTCTGAAGTCTTTACGAGCATCCCTTCCATAGGAACCATATATTCCCCCAGTGCATAACTTCCAACGCCTGCCCTCGGGCCCTGGGGGCTCTGTTAACCCCGAAGTTTTCGTTATATGGTCCTTGAACTATTTAAAAAAAATGGTAATTCCTCAAAGTTCTTTGAGGGATTGGGGCTAGCCCTCTGATCACTTTTGGCTCATAAAAATGAAAGAAGAACTTTCAAAATCCAATCAAATGAGCCACTTCTGTAGTTTATATGACCTCTCCTTACATAAAAGCCTGATGTCTGAACTATTTTTAACAAAATGGCTATCTCAAAATTTTATTGGATGGGTTTTGAGAAATAAGGGCGTGGAGAGGGGGGGGGGGAGCTAATTGCCTTTCGATATCTTTTGACTCTATAAAAGTGAACTAGAACTTTCAATTTTAAATCAAATGAGCCATTTGAAGTTTATACGATTATCCCTTCTAGAAGAATTATATATGCTCCCAGGGCATAACTTATAACGCCTAACCCCAGGGCTCTCGGGGGGTGTGTCGACACCGAAATTTTGGTTATATAATCTTTGAACTATTTTTGACAAAAATAGCTATCCAAAATTTTTATCGGATGCATTTGGGAAAAATGGGTTTGAGTGTGCGGGAGCTGGCTCCCCCGGATATCTTTTGACGCTTAAAAGGTGAACTAAAACTTTCAATTTCAAATCAAATGAGCCCTCTCTGAAGTTTATACGAGCATTCCTGCCATAAGAGCCATATATATCCCCAGGGCATAACTTATAACTCTTGCCCTGAAGACTGGAGGGGGGAGAGATTGTCCTGCTCAAACATAGAATTTCCAGAACTTTCAACTACGTTGAACAAAATGGCTATATCAAAATTTTGATCGGATGTGTTTGGGGAAACAGTGGGCGTGGAAGGGGTGTGAGTTGCCTTCCAATCACTTTCGACTATTAAAAAGGGAATTAGCCATTTAAATTTCCAATCGAATGAGCCCTTTCTGAATTTTCCACAACAGCGCCTTCTATAAAAACCTTATATGACCCCAGGGCATAACTTACAACCCTTGCCCTGAGGGCTGGTGGGGCTGTTATCCTCAAAGACCTAATATTTAGAAATTTCAAATACGTTGAACAAAATGGCTATCTCAAAATTTGGATTGGATGTGTTTTGGGGAAAATGCATGAGAAGGGGGTTAGCTGCCCTCCAATCACTTCCGACTATTAAAAAGGGCACTAGGCCTTTGAACTTCCAATCGAATGAGTCCTTTTTGAAATTTCTACGACAAAGCTTTCTTTAAAAACCTTAGATGCCCCCAGGGCCTAACTTACAGCCCGTGTCCTGAGGGCTGTGGGGGTAGTTTTCCTCCTAAAAACATCATTACTATTTGGAAATCAACCACGTAAAACAAAATGGCTATCTTAAAATTTTGATTGGATGTGTTTGGGGAAGTGGTTGGCGTGGAAGGTAATTGTAAGTTTCCTTCCAATTACTTTTGACCCTTAAAAAGGGCACTAGAGCTCTCGATTTCCAATCGAATGAGCCTCTTTGAAGTTTATACGCCGACCCCTTCCACATGAAGTGCCTCTGGGAAAAAATAATAATAATAAATAAATAATAAAACATTGGAGCCGTATGTGTGCCGTGAGTAAAATGCGATGTATTTAAAATACCAAAGTTCCTTCTTTTTAAAGATAATTCCGACTTCCTCTAATTAAGTTAAATCTAGTTTCAAAAATTAAAAGTCCGTAATCAGCAAAGAGAAAAAGTGCAGTCAGCCCCAGACAAATAACGGCGCTATCAAGCTTTAGATTTTGCTAAGAGAGTGAGTAATAAAAAAGATGCTACGTACAATATTTCTAAGGAAGTTTAAACGATAAGAACCGTGTGTGAACGCCTAAATCATCAGAAATATTTAAAAGAATTTATTGGACGAAAGGTTCGCATCCTTGGACCACGTGAGCCAATTGCTAGCCAGTCCTTAAAGCGCAGGACTGAAGAGCTACCTTTGATAGTGGGGTAAAAGTGCTTTTTGGTATTATTATTCGTAAATCAGATTTGGAGGGATTCGCATTTGAGAATCAGGACCTCTCAGACAGAATTATTCGTAAAGTAGAATCAAGACCATTGAGACAGAATTTTTGGCGTACGATCTTTACAATTCGTTCATGCTGTATCTTGGTCACCGTGATTGTCATTTGGAGTGACCCAGTGCTGTTCACCTAAATATGTAAGTCTCAATAAATCTATTGTTTTTTACCTGTGTTTATTTCATTTTATATGTCCGTATCCAGCCTAATGATAGCTAATTAGTTCGCATGTCTCCAAGGTAACGCTCCCAGAGGAATCTGATCTCCAGTTAGCTCGAAGAGAGGAGGTCGCATTCATATGGCTACACATTTTATTTTCTCTCATTAATTGAAGGGTGGAGTAAGCCTTGTTGGCACGATCTTTAGCGCTATAAGCGGCGCTATCGCAGAAATTACAAGGTGTAAGCTCACGACCTTTGGGCATAGTATCGCCTTTAACGCGGTCAGTATTTAGTACCATTCTTAGTATAGCCAGCCAAATTTTTTATTGCTACAAATGGCGCAGTCAGAAATTGGAGGAAAATTTGCGAACTGATTACGCTATAAACTTTGTAATTTGAATTTAATTATTGGAGAGATACAGACATATAAGTAGAGTGATTAGGCCTATTGCCGCTAAGCTACGACAGGGAAACCCTTTAGATATCTCATAGGAGATAATAGCCTCCCCCAAAATAGGTTAAGTGAAAAAAAAAATTATCTTGAATTGATTCCAGAAACATGGCGGACGATCGCAACAATGAATTATTAATAGTGCAAAAGTTAGTCGCGAAAAATATAGAAATAGCAAAATCTATCCGGGAATACAATGGCCAATCAGATATTGACGAATTCAATATCCAATTGGCCCAGTTTGTACAAATAACAAAAACAGACCTAGGAGCGTTAAAAGAAATGCTCCTACTACGATTAAAAGGCCAGGCCTTAACCTTTATAAAACAGATTGAACATACCATAGGCAATAACGCCAACTTGCCAATAAATACGGTTGATAAATTGTTAAAAGCATTCAAAGAGAGATTTATATCAACCAGTTCCATAAATAAATTAAAACACGAAACAGTGAGCTTTGACTTTTCACAAAATATAAGAGAATACCTTGATAATATACGCATTTCTGTAGAGGCGAAATACGGAAGTGGTTTGGGGCAACTGTATGACAAAGTCTTACTAAATACCTTTTTGCAAGGGCTACCCCCAAAACTATATAGAGCGGTTATATCCAAAAATATTCAAACGTTTGTTCTCGCAGTTCAGGAGGTAGAGCGATTGATCGAAGTCGATACGATGGTCGCTAATCACAGTAAGGCAAAAATAAATAGCCTAGGTGATTCAAACGCGAACACAATCTTCAAGGGTCATCAGGCGTCTCCCAATTTCTTTTCAAGGGATAACTCCCCAGTGTCACAAAGAAATAAAACACAAGAACCCGCTAGGCAAAAAACAGTACGTTTTCAGCCTGTCAAACAATCTAATTACGAAAATAACCCTACAATAATAAGGTGCTATATTTGTAATAGACCTGGACATATCGCGAAAGAGTGCCGTTATCTCCCCAATCGCATACCAAGAATTGCTGACGGTAGTACGCAAATATATGGCAACCATTTGTTCAGAAGAACAAATTTTAGCGCCGGTGGGGCGCTAGGCTATAGCCAGGGAAGATTGCGCCAATCAGTACCTTACAACGCGTACAAACCAAATTTTTATACCACTCCCCGCAATAGACAAATTAATTACCGATTTGAAAACCCAAATAATCGCCAAGGCCAATATAATGCAAGAATGCCATATAGAAATCACGAAAATTTGCCGACAAGAAATAAAATTTTGCAAACCAACGGCATTGAAAATCAGCGCCAGCAAGCGGCACTGTACGCAGGACACCCAAGTTACCGTAATAATACATGGCGAAGGCAGAAAGACGTAAACAATTAGATATGCCTACAGAAACTCATACGTCTGAATATCTATTACAGGCACCGACACATGAAATAAATCCTCAGGGAAACGTTTCAGGCCCCTCAGAAACATAAATTGGACCCAGAGGGTGCCCAGAATATTTAATAGGTCCGAAACAATGGTAGTGCCGTCTTGTAGTGATAGTAATAATAGGTTGCCCATATTTAATGATTTTTATGTAGAAAACATTTACTTTACAGCCTTAGTTGATAGCGGAGCTACAGTCAACATTATAAACTCATGCGTATTTACCATGTTGCCTCTGCATATTAGGCAACAGAGGAACCCTAATAACCCTAATTTAACGAGTGTGACAGGCCATAAATTGAATGCAAAAGGTTCAATTTGCCTAAACGTAAAAAGGGACAATAGGATCTTCCAGACAAATTTTATAATATGCGATAACTTTCCATATGAGGCTATTATAGGTGCAAATTTTCTAAGGTCTAATAGAATACTATTAGACGTGGCTAATGAAAAGCTTGTCTACCCAGCTAAGGTTTTCTACCTTAAGAAATTTTAACAGAGGTTACGAAGACAACGTAACAGTAAACAAAATTTCCGGTGGTATAATGTCGCAGTATTTTGAACCTCATGTCTCACAAAAAAGACATGGCATAATTGGAAATTTTGTTCAATTACCCTGAGAGACATTGCAGAAATGAAGTAAATTTAAATAATAAAAAAGTATTGAATCTGCGAAAATAAAAATAGGAGATATGCTACAGTACAGGTCAAACGAAATTAAGAAATAGCGGAATTATGGAAAAACATAGTAAAACCCAACGTGACGCCGCAAGATGCCGCGATGGCGCAAAACAGCGCCAGCATGAATCTAATAAACAATGAAAATAAAGAGAAATATTACGGATTCGCGATAAGGAAAACAAAAGTCCCTCCCAAAACGATGCAAAAATTCAAATATCACAGATGATTGAGCCAGTGGTTAGCAAATCAGAAATATGGTTTGCGACCCCATCTGAAATACCCGAGAATCTACTATGCGAGGAACAGATTATATCTTACGACAAAGGAGAAGGTTTTATTTGGGTAACTAATAATAACGAAAATGATACAATTACAATAAAAAAGGGGACGTGTTTAGTTCAAATTCAAGTTTTATCAGAGGATGATTTAAATACATGGGAAAATTCTAAAAGAAACCTAGTTAATGGCATTAAAACCTCAAATAACAAATATCCCTTAACTAAATCGCAATTTCTAAACAAATTTAATATGGATCATATTACGGACATGGAACTTAAGAACTAATTATGCGAATTATTATGGAATTTTAAGGATGTATTCTCTGCATCTGAAGATGTCATCGGGCTAATACAGTTTTATGAACACTCAATTTTAACGACTGGTAATCCCGTAGCAAAACAGCCATATCGTGTGCCATATAAGCACAAAGAATGGTTAAAAAATAAAATCCATGAATTAGAAAAAATGAAATTATACGTCCAAGTATAAGTCCGTATAGTGCACCAGTGATCTTAGTACCAAAGAAGAATGGTGACCTTAGACTTGTAGTAGACTACAGAGCCCTCAACAAACAAGTAGTTAGCGATAAATTTCCTTTACCAAGAATAGATGAAATTCTTGACTCTATTTCAAGCAAAAACAAAAATTTTACTTCTTTGGACCTTACCCAAGGCTACCACCAAGTGAAAATAGCCGAAAAAGATGTCCATAAAACTGCATTTTCAACATGTGAATGTGGCTCATATGAATACTTAAGGGTGCACTTTGGGCTTAAAACAAGTTCAAGCCCGCTATGTAGACCCCTATTACACCTGTTAAGAGGATTAAAGAATATAATTCATTTTGTTGATGATGTAATATGCGTGGGAGAAAACACTGAACAACACTTAGCAACATTAGCTAAGGTCTTCGAGAAGTTCAGACAGGGCAATTAAAATGTCGGCCTGAGAAAGTAAATTTATTTCAACCTAAAATTAAATTTTTAGGAGTAGTGGTGACACAAGGAGAGATGTCCCCAGACCCTGATAAAATAAAATGTGTTGAAAACCTCAAACTCCCTAGAGCCATGAAAGAATTAAGTCGAATATTAGGTCTTACTGGCTACTTTAGAAAATTCGTACGTAATTACGCCCAAATTGCAAAACTCCTCACGGAATTAACTAAAGGGAACTCCCAAAATGTTACCTGGTCCCAGGAAGCTCAAACTTCCCTAGACCTTCTCAAAAAGGCACTCACGTCTGAACCAATATTAGCACTTCCTGACTTCGAAAACGAAAAATTTGTGGTTACGACCGATGCTAGTTCAAAAGGCATTGGGGCTATTCTTTCGCAAATAATTCCATGGGAAACCCTGATCCTTTACAAGGATCTTCTAATCAAAAAAAATAGAAAAAGTATATGCTATTCGAGTAGAACCTTATCAAAGGGCGAAAGTAGTTATTCCGCCACAAACTTAGAATTATTATCTATAATCCACCACTTGGACAAATTTAGTCACTATTTAATTGGTAGAAAATTATACTACGATCAGACCATAAAAGCTTGCAGTACCTGCGCACATTTAAAAACCCCACGGGAATTCTAGCTAGATGGATTATGAAAATACAAGACCTAAATTACGAATTTGAACATTTAAAAGGTAAACAAAACGCAGCTTGCGACTTTTTGAGTAGATACCCAGAAAATATTCGGTCGGAAGCTGAGGAAAATGAAGTTAACGCTATCAATGCTAAGAGCAAGCATAAATGTAAGAAAAACAAAGTCAAAGACGCAGTAAAGGAAAATAAGGTTAACTATTGTCCCCTGTCTTTAGAAAATATAAAAAAGAAAGCAAAAAAAGGACGAAACTTGTTCAGCGCTTATTAATTATTTTGTGAATGACGATGCGTTACCGGATAAATTCAAAACTCTTAGAAAAGAGATAGATAATTTTACTGTGATCTTGATGAAGAAATGCTGTGTAGAATTGTGACTGCTGAAACAAACAGAAACCAAACCTCAATAATACCCTGTATTACCACAAAAAACTTAATAGTGCCTGCATTTGAATATTTTCATTCAGATACAGGTGGACATTTAGGGGTAATGAATTAAAACAATATTTTTACGTACCGTCTGCAATGACAAAACTTAAAGAATTTGTAAGTACATGCCAAGCTCGTAACTTAAGAAAAATCCACCCAGCTTATCCTAATCCTCCAATGGGAAGGATCCCGGTAGCAAAGTACCCCTTCGATATTATCTCATTTGACTTATACGGAACAAGTGGAGGCTTGCCGGTTTCCAGCAGAGGCCATACTTGTATTCTTTCAGTTATAGATCACTTTTCAGGATTTACTTTTGCAAAAGCATTGAAAAACCAAGGTGCTTACGCCACAAGTAAGGCGTTAGCAAAACTATTTTTAAAATTTGGTATTCCTGATAAAATTTTGAGTGGCAACGGGAGCAATTTTGTTTCAAAAGTAAAAAAAAAGACTTAATGAGTTTTCTTAATATAGAGAAAAATGGTGACAGCTCCGTACCATCCACAAGCTAATGGTAAAATAGAAAATAGGCATAAGATATTCTCGAACGTATTAAGTATTTATACAAAAGACAATAGGAACGACTGGGATCAATTCTTACCGTATTTAACTAACGTAATCAACACTGCTTACTCAGAAACAACTAAAGATAATCCATTTTATTACTTTTTGGTCGTGATTTTAGAATCCCGTATAATGAGATTATTGAATCTCGGCAGTATTATAATAGCTCGGAAGATTAAAAAACAAGAATTCATAAATAGGATGAGGAAAACTTATAAAATAGTTAGGCAAGAGTTGGAAAATGTAAAATAAACCAAGAGCTTAGAAACCAACCCAAAGTCAAGGGGAGTATAGATCTTAAAGTAGGAGACTGCGTCTACCTAAAGAACAAAGGAAAAACGGAAGGCAAAAAACTTTCCAACAAATATTCTGGACCGTACAGAATAGTCAAAAAGTACGATAACGAATATACTTTTAAAATGGAAAACCCCGATAGTGGAAGAACTTACAAGGCGCATGTTAGCCGAATAAAAAGAGCCAAATTTACAGAGAGATGGGTATCACATCCCTCCTCTACTGATTCGTCAGATGCAGAAAATGAGCCCCCTAGATCAAGATTGGCAGAGCTAAAACCCTTTAATTTCAAGCAAGACTATTTCGAGAATGACAGTGATGAGGAAAATTTCGAAGAATTTTTAGCTATACAAAATCTAGTTATTCCAAAGAAAAAATCCCTAATACCAGGATTTTTTCTTGAAATAAAAACGCCAGAAGATCCAAAAAGTTATTCATTGGCGAGCGCAGGAGATTTAGATTATACAATATCTCCAAAACCCAATTTTTCCCCGATAGAATTTCGACCCCTTGTCCCCCCAAAAGATTTCCAGACGATATGGTTTCCCCTGCAACACCAATAGAAAGGCCCCTGTCTTTATAGGAAGAATTAAACAGAGCTGTAGAAACCCCCGGTATTACTGTAAAGAAAGCTCCTCCCAAAGATTCAACTAAAACAAACCTGCGAGAAACTATGGATTTAATAAATTTTCCCATAAAAACGAGTCAAAGTACATTGCCCGAGAATAAAACTCCCAAGGATGGCCAGTAAGGACAATATCATGATATAACTGTCTCCAAGGTCAAACCTAAACAGTGGACTTCATGGAGGGAAACCCTAGTGCAAAAAACGCCCCATCCCCCTGAGGACATGGCATTAAAACAGTGGAGGAACCCCGCGAAAACTCTTGATTCCTCCCAAAGCTCTCAAGAATCTTTCAAATCCCCCGAGTTGAGAACTCAAGGCGAGGACTTAGAGAATAAACCTTCTACTTCCAGAGGAGTAGAAATTTACGAAGGAAGGGCAGGTGACACCTCAAAAAGTGCCACCTCTAAAAGTTCTAATCCGGATTCGTCGGAAACTAGTTCTGAAGAGTCTGACGGCGAATCAGACCATATAGTAGCTAAAGAAGTAGGAAAATCAAGACCAACCTCAGCAGCCGCACACGGGAAACAAACGAAATTAAAAGGGCAAGAATTTTTGAAAAAACAATACAAAAAGTTGGACCTTATTTCGCTAAAAAAAAAACGAAAAAGAAAAAACCGCAAGAAACAGAGGAGAAAATAACGACACAGTCAGGTAGAACGGTTAAAAAACCTGACAGATGGAAATATCCCTAATTAATGTAAAGAAAAATTTCAAATCCCTTATGAAAATCAATTTGTGATCCACCATAATAAATTTAACAGTGTGCAAGTAAAGTTATCCAAGTAAGTATTAAAAAAAAAATAATACTAATACGAGTGATATCAAAACGTAAGCGATCAGGGAGAAAGATCCAAGGTGAGAAGCTCGTGGTCGACCGATGGTGACAAATAGTGTTTTTAGGTCCTGTGTGGCACATTCTGCCTACTAGGTAGCTACCTTACGAAAATCAACTATACCACTATAAATGTGAATTAATCAGTTAGATAACCTATAATGTACCCAGTTATTGTGATCAATAACGGAACTTATATCACGGAGATTGGAGGTCGTGTTTTCAAAGTCAACATTATCGATTCTATATGTGAATCGATGATGTTCATACTTTGAATTCATACTCCTCCAAGGAATTCAACTTATATTCTACAAATGAACTATGAAAATCATCCCCTACTCAGTATTAAGTTGTGTAATCAAATCTAAATAAAGGGACCACATTTTGTGGGAAGCCTGGGGAGAAACTCAAAGCCCAAGCAGCTTTTAATTTGTTGGGTTTTGGCGGTCCCCCTCGGATTTTCTATGACAAAATCGACCCAGGTCCTAACTGTGAGTATTTTCAGATCATGACAAGGGAATCAAAACTTACTCGAAAGGCGATAATTGATACTGAGTTCATTAGCATAATTAACGCGAAGAAAAACATTATATACTCGGCAGCTATGTTAGTCGTGGACGAACTAGGAAATCAAATATATGAGAAAGAATGGGATTTAACCTACAACCTTAAAGGGTATGCACCCCACACTTATAAGTATGGTTTAGCACTCGCAAATTCCCCCAAGTATCATCCGGCTAGAGGGGAGGTCAAAACAAAATATAGGAGAAGAAGCGCTAAACAACTTGGCTGTTTACAATTATTGATAAGACGCCTACAAAAGAACCTCAATATCAAGTATTTCTATTCCAAGGGACCTACTCAAACAGACTTATTACTCCAAGATAAATGCAGAGCCCCCAAAATTTGCTATAACCTCGAAAAAAATCCCCAATGTGTCAAATATGAAGGCATACATCATCCTTTAGCGGAAATTCAATATTAAAACAATTTTTATTTGACCCTGAATCTGAAGAATACAAATCCCTTGGTAGTAAATTATTCCTGAAACGTATGAAAACTTACCAAAGAAAAAGAGACGCCTATAAAAATAATAACAAGAAAATTAAGAGGAGATTCTAAACACAAAACTACCTATTAGTAGGTAACTGTGGAAGAAATTAACCTCATATATATATAAACTATTTTATCTTAGTGCAAATTATAATTATTTTAGGCCTACACATAAAATAGGATACCAGTGTAATTATGTGCTGCACGCTTGCTTATTCATGTGTTTCTTACTCGAGACATATTAGGTAAAAAATTAAATTGTAATAGCGATTACTAGCTACGCTTTAAAGTTATATCTCAACCAGTCATAGAGGTATCACGACCAGAATAAAGCTCGGAAGTCCTAACTTTACTTTCCTAATCTATCTAATCCTAAAATATTTATTCTGTTTTAGGCCTACAAATCAGTTTTCTTTGGCCAATGCCGCAAAAAAAATGATTACATAATAAGAAATAACCGAAGTAAAAATTAAAGTGTCTTTGAAAAAAAAGTAAAAATTAAAGTGTCTTTGAAAAAAAAATATAATAATAAGAAAGCAGTAAACAAACAACTTTTGCAAAAAATGGGTTAAATTAATGATAAATTAAAACTAGAAACAAAAAATAAGATGAGGTCTAAGAATATCATCCTAATCCTCGTTGTTCACGCAGTGGCCCAAGATATTGTAAAACATGGAGTAATATCTAAGCAGGAAAATTCATTGCTAGCTAGCCATGACGCATGGAAGATCTTTATGAAATTGGACCCCAAACCCTTCGAGACCTTGTTTCAACAAGTAACAAGACTAGAAAGAAACACGAATGAACTCAAAGAATCGACCAATTTCTGATGGAACATACTATTGGCCGTATGTTTCGTATTCGTGACTTCCCTGACCATAAGAACCCTATTGAATTTCAATTACGGAAAAATTCTAAGACTAAGAAGACGAAAACCAAGAGAAGAACACGGGGAAAACGGCTGAAATGCAGAGATTAAACCCGGAGCCCCATGAGAACGTCTAAACCAAGAAATAGGGAAGACATTAGAAAACGAGTGGGTATAGAGGTCTCCACTCGTCCTTGTTATGTCTTGTTCCCTCATTGTAGTATCGTTTGTGTAAAACCGTGTGGTTATGACGCTGCAACATGCGTTTCTTGAACAGTACGGACGTGCGTGAACAATGCAGGCATGAAACATGTTGTAAAATTAGACCTCAAATATATCATGTAGCATAAACTCTGTTTAAATAATTATTTTAAATCTAATGTAAAATTAACTAAGTTTTGAAACAAGTTAAAATAAAGTGTATGTAGTAGTGTATATTAGAAAGTATAATAAGAGACCACACATAAAGTTACAGAATTAATCTTTTATAACGTCGTTAGGCTATAACAACTTAGAAGAAACTTCTATGTTTTGAATTTCCCAATGAGAATTATGTCGTTTTATTATAACCAAAACGATAAAAATTTAGTTTTCTGTACTAAGATTAGTGTATTTATTTAACTCTGTCTCATAGCGTAAAATTCATATACCCAATTAATACGTGACTTATTTGTACTATGAGTGTTTACTTCAAAGAACGTGTGATTCTGCCTCGTTATTTTTATTACAGGAAGTGGATGGACACATTGGATATTGAGCATTACAATGAGTTGCCCAGTGCAGATAAAACCTAGTAGCATCTATTTTCATCATACCTCAACCAACGAAAAGTACTCACCATACACTCCAGGCAATTATCATCCCAGCTTCGTCTACGAAAACAACAGTTACCTTTGATCATTGTTTCTTCGACCATGAACCATATTACGTATCAGGTAACATTATATTGGAATCTCAGTATCCAGCGCATTATCGAACTATATAATCACATAAATTCTGAGAACCCCATCGATCAGTACAAGATATAAATACAGAAATATCGCCCTTGATAATCATTATGGACCCCAGAATCATTTGACTGTATAGTGATGATATTTGAAGTTAAATGATATTTAACGATATTTGAAGTTAAACGATATTTGAAGATATTTGAAGATATTTGAAGTTGAAGTTAAAGACAATATGTGGAAAGAGTCAATAAGATCATTTGACCGTATAGTGATGATATTTGAAGTTAAATGATATTTAACGATATTTGAAGTTAAACGATATTTGAAGATATTTAAAGATATTTGAAGTTGAAGTTCAAGACAATATGTGGAAAGAGTCACTATAATCACTTGACTGTATCGTGAGTATATTTGAAGTTAAATGATATTTAACGATATTTGAAGTTAAACGATATTTGAAGATATTTGAAGATATTTGAAGTTGAAGTTAAAGACAATATGTGGAAAGAGTCAATAAGATCATTTGACCGTATAGTGATGATATTTGAAGTTAAATGATATTTAACGATATTTGAAGTTAAACGATATTTGAAGATATTTGAAGATATTTGAAGTTGAAGTTAAAGACAATATGTGGAAAGAGTCACTATAGTTTGATGTCAACCCGTTCCAAATCCAAACTTCAATTCCCCCGTGATTAACCTAGGAATCACCGCAAAGGTTAATCGACGCAAGCCATGAGCTAAAAATTTTATAAGAGGCACAAATGAAAAATTTTACGCGAGAATACATTCTCTATTTACCTCAAAATATCCTAAAAATGATATGCTGAGAAGAAAATAAACGCACTCCTATTGTTCGACCCCTTAATGATAAGGCACCCTATGAACTATCAAAAAGCAGGTGATAACGAACCCTGATAGCATATTCTAACATCTGTAGTTGGAAGCATCATTTCCCCGTTGACAATTAGAGAAAGCTCATCGTGTGAACACAACCGTGCTTAAACAGTCCCATGAAGAAACCACAACGTAAGTGCGTTGAGAAATTTTGCCAAAACAAAAAGAGGAAGGACAATAATTTACAAAAGAAGGATTGAGTACACTAAAGACTCGAAGGTGATGAAATAGATGTGAATTTACATATGTTACTTTTTAATAACTTTGATAATTCAAAAATCCCAATATCCTATCATTAACTTTGCGTAGGAAACATCCCAATAGTGAAAGTGTTTTAATGTTACCAGTGAATATGGTAAACCCAATATTGTTTGTTATAAATCATTCATGTATGTACCGCTAGATTTTCAAGTAGAATTAGGTGTAGTATTATCATATTATTCATTTAATGTAGCGTAGATAGAAAGTAGTGTGCGATATAAACAGCAAAAAAAAGGGCTTTGTAAAAAGTGAATTAAAAAAAAACTTATGTGAAGGTAGAATAGCCCCAACCTTGTTGGAAATGTAAAAGTAATCAGTGTTAGGTGTAGGAAAAAAAATCTTTAGTATAGTAGTTAGCCTAGAACCATGAATAATCTTAGTCCTGTAAATGAATTTTAGATAGGGATAATTAATAGAGAAAATTTTTAGCACTCCTGATTAAGCCATAACATAAATATAAAATAATTATGTAGAAGAAATAGTTAATAAATGGCGAACATTTTAAAAGCCCAAAGGCAAGCAAATGCTAATGACGGGACGTCATTAATTGACGGGAAGGGTAATATGTGCCGTGAGTAAAATGCGATGTATTTAAAATACCAAAGTTCCTTCTTTTTAAAGAAAATTCCGACTTCCTCTAATTAAGTTAAATCTAGTTTCAAAAATGAAAAGTCCATAATCAGCAAAGAGAAAAAGTGCAGTCACCCCCAGATAAAGAACGGCGCTATCAAGCTTTAGATTTTGCTAAGAGAGTGAGTAATAAAAAAGATGCTACGTACAATATTTCTAAGGAAGTTTAAACGATAAGAACCGTGTGAACGCCTAAATCATCAGAAATAATTAAAAGAATTTATTGGACGAAAGGTTCGCATCCTTGGACCACGTGAGCCAATTGCAAGCCAGTCCTTAAAGCGCAGGACTGAAGAGCTACCTTTGATAGTGGGGTAAAAGTGCTTTTTGGTATTATTATTCGTAAATCAGATTTGGAGGGATTCGCATTTGAGAATCAGGACCTCTCAGACAGAATTATTTGTAAAGTAGAATCAGGACCATTGAGACAGAATTTTTGGCGTACGATCTTTACAATTCTTTCATGTTGTATCTTGGTCACAATGATTGTCATTTGGAGTGACTCACTGCTGTTCACCTAAATATGTAAGTCTCAATAAATCTATTTTTTTTACCTGTGTTTATTTCATTTTATATGTCCGTATCCAGCCTAATGATAGCTAATTAGTTCGCATGTCTCCAAGGTAACGCTCCCAGAGGAATCTGATCTCCAGTTAGCTCGAAGAGAAGAGGTCGCATTCATATGGCTACACATTTTATTTTCTCTCATTAATTGAAGGGTGGCGTAAGCCTTGTTGGCACGATCTTTAGCGCTATAAGTGGCGCTATCGCAGAAATTACAAGGTGTAAGCTCACGACCTTTGGGCATAATATCGCCTTTAACGCGGGTCAGTATTTAGTACCATACTTAGTATAGCCAGCCAAGTTTTTTATTGCTACATATGGCTTTTACTATAGGCAACGCAATAGCGTTGCCTCTGATCTCCAAAGGATAAATAAAGTGTAAAGATCGCAGAAAATCATCCGCTGGTAATTGATGAGATAATAACGGAAGGCTTTGGACTATGGAATTAAGGCTATTGGTGGTGCCTACAGAAAGGTCGAAATTTAGCAGGTCAAATCTCATATTTTGTAAGGCACTTTCACTCTTAATTCTTACCAATTCAGGAAATAAATCCCAGGAAACACACAAAATTTTCCAAAGATGTTGAGTTAAAAGCAAATAAAAACTCACAGGTGAAATGTAAGAGATGTTTTCATTAAGACACAAGTGACATTCTCTTCTTTACGAAGCATAGAGAATGTTACCCCTTTTTCTGTTTGCCGTAATTAATTTTCATTTTTAATTTAACATGATTATTTATTGTAATTTCCTGTCGTTTTTGGGTATAAAGTATTCATTGATAGCCCTTCATGTTCGTTTTGCACCTGAACCACTACTTGACTCTATTTCCGAAGGTTTTAAATTTAAAAAAGCTCTTTGTTTTTCTTTGAAACACTTCATTTTCGGGAAAGTTTTCTTAAACTGTATTTATTTTTATTTTTAATGGACATGGTATTTTTTTATTGGTTAATAAAAGGAATCTTTGCAAAGCATTTTTTGGTTTTTCTCATTGTGATTCAAGAGTTAGGCTTGTTATTTATATTAAATAAAAAAAACAAGTTTTTTTTAACTGAAAGTAAGGAACGACGTTAAAACTTAAAACGAACAGAAATTATTCCGTATATGAAGGGGGCTGTCCCCTCCTCAACGCCTCGCTCTTTACGCTAAAGTTTTTTTTATTGTTTAAAAAAATAGAGTTGTGAGAAAGTCAAACTTTAGCGTAAAGAGCGAGGCGTTGAGGAGGGGACAGCCCCCTTCATATACGGAATAATTTCTGTTCGTTTTAAGTTTTAACGTCGTTCCTTACTTTCAGTTAAAAAAACTTGTTTTTTTTATTTAATTTTTGAACGTTTTTGAATTAATGCAGGTTTTGATTTTGGCTCACCGTACATGAATAATTAAAACAAAATTTGCATAATATATTTGGTTAAATGGCTTTCTCGAAACTTGTTTAATTTTATTTACGAACGTTTTTATTAGTAATAAATATACGTAACTTAGAATTAACTTACGTAACGAACTTCTATATTCATAAATTTTTAACACGTATATTAGGGGGTTCGCCCCCTAGTCAATACCCTGCTTTTTAAACTATAGTTCGAATTTTTTTTCCAGTTCTTTAAAAAATGACCTCTTAATCACAATCAGTTGATCAGTTGAAAAAACTTGTTTTTTTTTTTATTTAATTCCTGATCTTTTTCTTTAATAATGCTGGGAAATCCGGCGCCCCCTTCATAGCAATGTCCCTTCCCCCATGAAAACTTCCTTCATGGAAAGATCCTTCCATATAGCCCCCGACCCTCTCCTTCCCCCACCTACCAGAAAAAAAATCTCCTCTGAAAAAGTCTGTATACTTCCCAATAACCAATACTATATGTTAACATTGAGTAAAGTTCATAACTTTCAGCCCTCTCCCTGGGGACTTTGGGGGATCAAGTCATCCTAAAAGACATTTTTATCATATTTTCGACCATGCTGAACAAAATGGCTATCTCAAAATTTTGATCGGGTGACTTTGGGAAAAAAATGAGCGTGGGAGGGGGCTAGTTGCCCTCCATTTTTTTTTGTCACTTAAAAAGGGCACTAGAACTTTTAATTTCCGTTCCAATGAGCCCTCCCACGATATTCTAGGACCACTGGGTCGATACGATCACCCCTGGGAAAAAAAAAAAAAAAACAAACAAACAAACAAACAAACAAATAAACACGCATCCGTGATCTTTCTTCTGGCAAAAAATGCAAAAATCCACATTTTTGTAGATAGGAGCTTGAAACCTCTACATTAGGGTTCTCTGATACGCTGAATATGATGGTGTGATTTTCATTAAGGTTCTATCATTTTTAGGGGGTCTTTCCCCCTTTTTTGAAAATCAGCCAAATTTTCTCAGGCGCGTAACTTTTGATGGGTAGCTCTAAACTTGATGAAAGTTATATATTTGAAATCAGCATTGAAATCTGATTCTTTTGATATATCTATTGGTATCAAAAACCCGTTTTCTAGAGTTTCGGTTACCATTGAGCCGGGTCGCTCCTTACTTACAGTTCGTTACCACGAACTGTTTGATATTGGACGAAAAATTGTAGCAAATTTTGATAATGTTTATAAGTTCATAAGTTTATTAATCCACATTCATTCACAACAAATAAATAAATTATACAACACTTTCACGCTGGAGAAAACCTATGAAGGTTTGCGGTCGCGTGAAATTCCACGTAACTACTTACTTAATAACTCGACTATTTAATTAAACCTCAACTATTTAATTAAAACTATTATAAAAAAAACAAAAATAAAGAAACTATAACCTATATATAGTAAAAAAATAGATAAATAACTGAATCAAAATATAATAATAGATAAAAAAATAATAATAATAACAAATCCAGTCTCAATCAACCTTCAATGCTCAACTCCCCCTCCCCTCCTCCACCCTGCCCTCCCTACCCAACCTCAGCCCCTGCCCACCCTTACCTTCCCAGCCCACCCTTACCTCTCCAGCTCCTCTTCCTCCCTTATCCAACCTACCAGCCATAATAAAATTCAATGAATTCCTCCCAAACAATAATCTTTTAATTTTTATTTAATCTGAGGTACAGGTTCCGCCACCCTAATGCTTAATGGTAATGGTAGTTCATACCATACAGATGAACCCAAGTGTTTCATTGAAAATGAAGACCTGGTACCATGACGCAAATCAACAACTATATTATCACTTTGCATAGCTCATGCAGGTCGCCATTTATTTGGTAAAAATTCTTAAAAACATCAGGGGTTAAATCATTCTTACACTGAAACACAAATACTGCAGCTTGGTAATCTCTTATCTGACCGACATTAAGGAGCTTCAGGGACCAAAAACAAGCACAGGTGTCATATACATCCTGGACATACCTACCGATTGTTCTAACAGCTCTATTTTAGAACTTGCACTCTCTTATAGTTGCATAAGAAGTTACTGCTACATAGGACGCAACCGTAGGAGATATATGCATAAACCAACGAATAATATATAGATAGAAGTATATTCTTTGAGGGATAAAATGCTGCAGATTTCGAAGTATGCCTACCCCACGGACATTTTTTGATAAAATTGAGTCACTGTCACAGTAGTTTTTACTACTGATGACGGTCACTGCATATGTGACCGAAATGTTTTAGCATTTTTCTAAAATTTTATCACTGTTTTTGAAACACTGTCTATTAAAATGATTTTATCCCTATTTGAACTTTTACTTATCGTAGCATTAAAAGTTTACACATAGTGTCTTGTGCCTACTTCAAAATCCCCACAGCTTACGCTTAAAGGTCTAACTTAAAAATATAATTTGTTCTTCAGATATTGCTTTGTCACCTTTTCGAAAGTCCATATGCTCATATTTTGTTTTGATTTAGTTCAATATCCGCCTAAATATTCCTTAAAAGATTTAACTTAATACCCTTATATTGCACAGTAGCAATAGTTGTAGCAACATTAGTGTTAGCATGCGCATATTACCTTTAGTTTCTTCAACATCCACTTCAACACACGCTGAAAGTTTCAGCTTAATAACATCAACCGCTCCTGAAGCATTTCTGATGTGTCCACTTGACAACCTGTTAAGGCATAGTGTGCTTCAAATTAGTTCCATTTAGTCTCTACATATCCCAAATTTTTCACCTTAAATCCTTAATTTTAATAGCAGTAGAAGTAGTATTAGCAGTAGAATTAATAGTAGTAGCCTAAGCTTCAGTTGCAGTGGTAACAAAGTAGTAAGTAGTAATTTATGTAATGGCAGTAGTAAGTAGTAAAAAAGTAGTAATAATAGTAACAGTAGTAGTAGTGTGAGTGGAAAGCAGCAGTATTAGTAGCAAATATTTTCTTTTGGTTATTCCAATATCCCACACAACAAGCCCTGTTAGTTTCAACTTCACACACCAAACTGTTCCTTAGACATTGCTGTTATACCCTTTTGACAATCTATATATAGTTGGCGTGTTTTCGACGTAACACCTTTATATTAGGTGTTGTTTTCTTAGACCACACTGCCGTTCTAAGACGAACAAATAAACTTTCAAATGGGGATAAATCCATTTATTTAGACAGTGAAAAAACAGGTACAAAAGTCTTTTGTACCTGTTTTTTCACTGTCTAAATAAATGGATTTATCCCCATTTGAAAGTTTATTTGTTCATATATAGTTGGCGTGTTGTGATTCAGTTCACCTTCCCCCAAATTCCTTGGAATTCCATGGAAATTTCAAATTCCTTGGAAATTATTCCTTCATACCCTTAAGCATAGTTGTAATAGTAGGCACAGAATTAATTTCGATATTACTAGTAATAGTATTAACATATCACCTTTTGATCAGTAGAACATCCCTGTCATAAAATTCTAGAAGTTTGGACTTAATACAATTAGCCGTTGCTATAAAATTGCTGATATGTCCTTTTGATAACCTGTATGCTATCAAATTTTCCTCTCCGTGCTTTTAGCCTTACAAGTATTATCATTAAAAGTGGTTGTAGTAGTAGTAGTAGTAAATGTAGCAGTAACAGTAGTATTACGCATTCTCTGAAAGTCCCAACTTAATACCCAAATCGATTCTTGAGATACACTATTTTGACAATTTGAATTTATATAGCGTCTTTCGATTACATTACGTGTTTTGACTTATTTCAACACTCCCCTCAACATTCTCTGAAAGGCCCATACCCTTTGTCTTCTTGGAAATTAAAGTTCAACATGCATACCTTTCTCAATAACATATAATGTGCGTAAACACTAAAAGAATTGCCTAGCTTACAGTCCTTGTCTGGAGGACTGTGGGGAGATTGACATCCCCAAAGGGGTAATTACTGGACCTTTCAACAAGGCTAAATAAAATAGATTTTAACGCCGGTGTCAGCGGAGGAATTACCGCAAGTTATATACCAACTGAAGAATCAGTCGTCGGAAGGTACGGATGGCTCGTAGACAAGCCTATTAAAACAGATAATGCTTCATGTTACAGAATTTTTGGTTCATGTTATCTACTTATGTTTTTCAATTGGACATTTCCCAACTTGCTTAAAGTCTGCACGTGTTTTAGCCCTGCATAAGGGTGATGACGTGAAAGATACAACAAACTACAAACCAGGCCAAACTCGATCCTATCTTCATTAGCAAAAATTATTGAACGATGTCTTTACAACCACATGATGAAGTTTTTTGATAAGACAGGATGTTTTAATGACCTTCAGTTTGGGTTTAGGAAAGGTCTTAGCTCTGAACATGCAATTTTGACACTCACACAGTTTATACACAACTCTTTGGATAAAACAGAAATTCCAGCTACTATATTTATAGATATAAAAAAAAGCGTTCGATACTATTTGTCTTGCAATTTTGCTTCGTAAACTGGAAAATCATGGTATATGCGGACCTACAAACTCTCTGGTTGAATCATATTTGACTGGGCGCAGTCAGTTTGTGTATGGTGGAAATGTCACATCTTCACTACTTGGTATCACTGATCAAGTCGGCATTCCTCAACGGTCCATACTTAAACCTCTATCCTTTCTTATTTATGTTAACAACATCAACAGGGCGATGGAAGATCTTGGACTATATGTCCTATTCGCTGACGATACGGCCTCCACAGTGTGCGGTGCTGATGAAATGTCGCTTAAGAAGAATATGTTGGCAGCTTTCGAGAGGATAGAAACTTGGTTTGGTGCAAATAAATTATCTGTTAATATGTCAAAAACCAAGTTCATGATTTTCTCTCGTAGTGACCAGTCATTACCTGAAACTTAGTAGACTACCCATTGATGAATCTATTTATTTAGAGTGTGTATCTACTATGAGATATTTAGGTGTGCTAGCTGATCAAAATATGAGTTGGAAGGAATACATTGCTAAATTGTGGATGAAGTTGGGAAGGAATGTTGGCATATTGCGGCATTTTAAATTTATTCTACCTTTTCATGCAATGAGATCGGTATATTTTGCCCTAATCTATTCTTATCTGAGTTATTGTCCCTGATTTTCCTGAATACATTTAAAACTCATATAAAACCATTTCAAAAACAGCAAAATAAAGCACTGCGTATCCTGAAAACTTTCATCCCCACCCCAATATCCCTACCATCAAAATCTCAAATTAAAAGTATATATTCTTTCCTTAATATAATACCCGTGGAATTCTTATTATGTTTTCATGGATTGATGTTTTTGTGTTAAGTATTTTGCTAAAATTCTACCGAAAAATTTGTATTTTATTAAACTATTTAACCAATGTGAGCATGGTTATGGAACGAGGGGGTATTCTATGTATGCTGAACCCCATTTGCGTGCGCTGAGAGGTCGAGGTTCTCACTCAGGCACTGCTTGACCAAACTTTGGACTGTGCATGGGAGTAGTTATCTAGGTACCATTTTTGACGGAGGTATAGCAATTACCATGCTATTCTATGTTCCTTCCATTGTTATTCTATGAGTCCTCTACACGTGATTAAACACGTTACAAAACTACGTGCTATTTGCTTA